>CM075994.1:9652964-9705363 GCA_038087875.1 Malacoraja senta
GAAATTGGAGAAGTCAACATTCATACCGCTGGGGTGTAAACTGCCCAAGCGAAATATGAGGTGCTGCTCCACCGATTTACGGTGGGCCTCACTATGGCCATGGAGGCGGCCCAGGACAGAAAGGTTGGATTCGGAATGGTAGGGGGAGTTGAAGTGCTGGGCCACCGGGAGATCAGGTTGGTTATTGCGAACCGAGCGGAGGTGTTGGGCGAAGCGATCGCCAAACCTACGCTTGGTCTCACCGATGTAGAGCAGCTGATCCCTAGAGCAGCAGATGCAATAGATGAGGTTGGAGGAGGTGCAGGTGAAAAATACTATGATCTTTGCCTGGCAGTCGTTACAGCTCTCAGAACAGGAAATGGAGAGGGCAGTGAAAAATAATTACTTCACAATCACAACATGCAGCAGCTGCAGAGAATCCCATTCCACTGTAAAATACCTTTTTACAGCTACACTCCACTTCTGGTATCATACCGCCCCTATTGTGACAGAGGCAGGCACCTTCACAGTGTTCGAGTGCATGAGCCAGTCCTTGACTTGTCAAGACATCGGCTATGAATCAAGCTGATTAGTGTAGAAATCCGAAGAAGTGTATCGACCCGTAACGTCACCCATTCATTCTGTCCACAGATGCTGCCTGAGTTACACCAGCAATTTTGTGATTATCTTAGTACAGATGAGGGTCAACATAGGCATGACGGGCTGAAGGGCCTTCTTCTGCATGCTAGTCCAACAACCAGAGTCTTGAACTCTACACACCAGGCTATGATCCATCTTTGGTTGCACTAATGAATAGTGGCTTTTTGAATATTTGCACTAGTATCGGGGTCAATAATTAGTTGAATTTTTGATTATATATTTTAGTTTTTTTTAGTTTAGCACGGAAACAGGCCCTTCAGCCAACCGAGTCCGTGCCGACCAGCGATCCCCGCACACGATAACTATCCTGCACACAATAGGGACTATTTACAATTTTACCAAAGTCAATTAACCTACACACCTGTACGTCTTTGGTGTGGGAGGGAACTGGAGCAGCCGGAGAAAACCCACACAGGCCACGTGAAGAATGCACAAAGTCTGTATAGACAGCACCCGTAGTCAGGATCGAACCCGGGTCTCTGGCGCTGTGAGGCAGCAACTCTACCGCTGCGCCAACGGACCACCCCAAAAACGGGGTATTGGTGTATTATATTACAGGCCTGTTATGCTGCTGCAAGTAAGAGTTTCCCTGTTCTATTGTCGATACATGTTACAATTAAACACTCTGAATCCTTTCGGCAATTTATCCTCAACATAGCCGGAAGTTACAGCTGTGGGGGATGTTGGAGAAACTTTGACAAATGTCTACACCGCATCAACTAGACTCATACTCGAGGAATAGTGTTGACTATTCCATCTTATTTTTAAAACTTTACAACATTATAGACAATTGGTACGGGAGTAGGCCATTCGGTCCTTCGAGCCAGCACCGCCATTCAATGTGATCATAGCTGATCATCCCCAATCAGTACCCCGTTCCTGCCTTCTCCCCATATCCCCGGACTCCGCTATCTTTAATAGCCCTATCTAGCTCTCTCTTGAAAGTATCCAGAGAACCTGCCTCCACCGCCCTCTGAGGCAGAGAATTCCACAGACTCACCAGTCTCTGTGAGAAAAAGTGTTTCCTCGTCTCCGTTCTAAATGGCCTACCCCTTATTCTTAAACAGTGGGCCCTGGTTCTGGACTCCCCCAACATCGGGAACATGTTTCCTGCCTCTAGCATGTCCAAACCCTTAACAATCTTATAGGTTTCAATAAGATCCCCTCTCATCCTTCTAAACTCCAGAGTGTACAAGCCCAGCCGCTCCATTCTCTCAGCATATGACAGTCCCGCCATCCCGGGAATTAAGCTTGTAAACCTACGCTGCACTCCCTCAATAGCAAGAATGTCCTTCCTAAAGTTAGGCTATGAATCTAACAACCGTGAACATTTGATTTCCGTACAAAACGACCTACTACGTTTGTCATTTGGAAGCTGCAGGTGTTCATCTTGCAACAGCGAGCTGTCCATGCTTCTGTGTCTTGGCATTGCCGGTTATGTAGCAGGATCAGGTACAAGCAAAGCAGCTTCTTCAGTGCAGCAGCAAAGGGCAATGAAGGGCAGCAAGGTGATCACCAGCTGAGTGGAATGATGTCACAGTGCGGCCCTGACTGCAGTGATGTCACCAATTCGTGGTTATGAGGTCACAGTGGCCGCCGAGTGATGTCACCAGCCGACGGAAGTGATGTCACAGAGCTTGTCGCTTTTACTAGTTTAGCAAGTTGAGCTTAGAGATACAGCACGGAAACAGGCTCATCAAGTCCGCACCGACCAGCCATCCCCGCACACTAACACTACCTTACATACACTAGGAACAATTTTACATTTATATACCAAGCCAATTCACCTACAAACCTGTGCGCCTTTGGAGTGTGGGTGGAAATCGAAGAACTCGGAGAAAACCCACGGGGAGAACGTACAAACTCCGTACAGACAGCACCCATAGGCAGAATCGAACCCGGGTCTCTGGCGCTGTGAGGCAGCAACTCTGCCGCTGCACCACCGTCCTAACCCTATTCTATTGGCGGGTTGCTTCGATATCACTTGCTTTGTCAATGCTTCAAATAACATAGAACAGTACAGCACAAGAACAAGCCGTACAGCCCACTTTATCCATGCCGAACATGATGCCAACACCAAATATGTAGGAAGGAACTGCCGATGACGGTTTAAACCGAAGACAGAGACAAAAAGCTGGAGTAACTCAGAATATCTATAGTAGACAAAAATGCTGGAGAAACTCGGGGTGAGGCAGCATCTATGGAGCGAAGGAATAGGTGACGTTTCGGGTCGAGACCCTTCTTCAGAATATCTTTAATTCATTGTTCCATATCTCACAATTTCACCATCAATATATCTCTCATTTCCCTTTCCCCCGACTCTCAGTCTGAAGAAGGGTCTCCTATTCCTTTTCTCCAAAGACGCTGCCTGACCCGCTGAGTTACTCCAGCATTTTGTGTCTGAGCCAAGACCAAAGATAGACATAAAATGCTGGAGTAACTCAGCCGGGTCAGGCAGCATCTCTAGAGAAAAGGAATAGGAGACGTTTCAAATCGAGGCCCTTCTTCAGACCGAGTGTCAGGGATCCAGTCTGAAGAAGGGTCTTGACCCGACACCTATTCCTTCTCTCCGGAGATGCTGCCTGACCCGCTGAGTTACTCCAGAATTTTGTGTCTCTCTTCGATGTAAACTAACACCTGCAGTTCCTCCCAACACACGATGCCAAGACCATCTATTTGCCAGCACATACTGCATATCCCTTCATTCGGTGCACATCCATGTGCCAATCAAAAAGAGTTTAGTTCAGAGATACAGCGTAGAAACAGACCCATCGGCCCACCAAGTCCGTGCCAACCAGCGATCACCCATGCACCAATTCTATCCTGCACACTAGGAACAACTTACTGAAGCCACAGAATGGAAACCCCCGCGGTCACAGCGAGAGGGAGAAATCTCCACACAGTTCACACCCGAGGTCAGGATAAATAATGAGTAGAATTAGGCCATTCAGCCCATCCAGTCCACTCCACCATTCAATCATGGCTGATCTATCTCTCCCTCCGAACCCCATTCTCAGGCATTCTCCTCAAAACCCCAGACACCAGTACTAATCAAGAATCTATCCATCTCTGCCTTAAAAATATCCACTGACCTGGCCTCCACCGCTGTCTGTGGCAATAAATTCCAAATTCACCTCACTCGGACTAGAAATTCCTCCTCATCTCCTTCCTAAAGGAACGTCCTTTAATTCTGATGCTCCGACCTCTGGTCCTAGACTCCCACCAGTGGAAACATCCTCTCCACGTCCACTCGATTCACAGAACCCAAGTCTCTGGCTGTGAGGGAGTAGAGCTACCAGATGCTGTGCCGTCCTGAAGTCAAACTTAACAGGTCTTATCCAACTGAGTCTGACGAAGGGTCTCGACCCGAAACGTTATCAGACATCTGAACCATTGTATCAACAAGTAGAGCAGTCCTGGGCTCCATCTACATCATTGGAGACGCTCGGACTATCCTGAATCATGCCTTACCTTGCACTAAACGCTATTCCGTTTATCATGTATCTATGCACTGTGGACTGCTCGATTGTAATTATTGACTGGTTAAACTAAACTACCTCAGCACCGTCACTTTCCCCTCTTCAAATGGTATTTTCAACCAGCAGACGAAGATCCTTTCAACCAACCCCTATCAGATCGCACTTTAACCATCTATTTTCCACTAAATACAAACTATATTCTTGCAACTGCCAACGCAATTTAACATTGTTTAAGAAGGAACTTCAGATGCTTGAAAAACTCGAAGGTAGACAAAAATGCTGGAGACTCAGCGGGTGAGGCAGCACCTATGGAGCGAAGGAATAGGTGACGTTTCGGGTCAAGACCCTTCTTCAGACTGATGTGAGGGTGGGGGGGGCAGGAAGAAGAAAGGAAGAGGCGGAGACAGTGGGCTGAGGGAGAGCTGGGAAGGGGAGGGGAAGGAGGGAGAAAGCAAGGACTACATGAAATTGGAGAAGTCAATGTTGTCAATGTGTAAACTGCCCAAGCGAATGTGTAAACTGCCCAAGCGAAATATGAGGTGCTACTCCTCCAATTTACGGTGGGCCTCACTCTGGCCATGGAGGAGGCCCAGGACAGAAAGGTTGGATTCGGAATGGGAAGGGGAGTTGAAGTGCTGAGCCACCAGGGATAGTTGGATAGTTTAGTGCATTGTCACGTGTACCGAGATGCAGTGATAATCTTTTGTTTTGCGTGCTGTCCAGTCAAAACAATAACTATAAGACGACAAACTATGGTTTGAAAGGGTTTTCAGATAGGCTATGGCGGCACCCGGTGTTTGGGCCACTAGCTACAAGAACCCTCAGCAGTCCGGGGGGGGGGGGGGGGGTAGGGTCATGTGACTGGGCAATGGCAGGGAGGAGTTGTCACGGGGTATAGGGGTGTGTCTTGGTATAACGAACCCCGGGACAACCCTCTCGCTCTCTCTTTCTCTAACTTCGAGCTGACCAGCTCTCTCTCTCTTCTCTCTTCTCTCTTCAGGTGAGTGGTCCTTCCACCTCAGCAAGAGCTCAGCTCGAGACGACCAGGCAACGGCCTCGCAGCAGCAACAACAACTTTGTGTTAGAGGACCAACGTGTATGTATTTCAATAGACAATAAGTGCAGGAGTAGGCCATTCGGCCCTTTGAGCCAGCACCGCCATTCAATGTGATCATGGCTGATCATCCCCAATCAGTACCCCGTTCCTGTATTCTCCCCATATCCCCTGACTCTGCTATCTTTAAGAGCCCTGTCTAGCTCTCTCTTGAAAGCATCCAGAGAACCGGCCTCCACCGCCCTCTGAGGCAGAGAATTCCACAGACTCATCACTCTCTGTGAGAAAAAGTTTTTCCTCGTCTCCGTTCTAAATGGCCTACTCCTTATTCTTAAACTGTGGCCTCTGGTTCTGGACTCACCCAACATCAGGAACATGTTTCCTGCCTCTAGCGTGTCCAAACCCTTTCGAACCTATTATGCCTGAATAAAGTAACCCGTTTATTCACGACGTTTGGTGCCTCTACAAGGCATTGAAAGGGAATAAAACAATTGGACGGCGGAAGCAGCAAAAATAATTGGGCCATTCTTAAAAAATAGCCAGGCAGACCAAATGGCTACACACTGACTAACTTCACGGGTTAGTAACTTTGCTTTCCCTCTCTCTCTCTCTCCATCCCTCCCCCTTCCTAGTTCTCCAACCAGACTGTCCCCCTGATTAAATATTATCTCTGCATGCTTCGTTGTCACCTTCTCCTGGCCAACAATTATCTAGTCTACATTTCCTTGAGCTGCATCCCCTTTAATGTCTCGTTTTCACACCTTGCACTTCCTTATCTCTGTGTCTCTCCTTCAATCTCTTGTTTTCACACCCTACCATATCTCATTTCCCTCTCCCTGACAATCTGAAGAAGGGTCTTGACCCCAAAACTCACCCGTTCCTTCTATCTGGAGAGGCTGCCTGTCCCGCTCCACCATTTAGTGTCTATCTTCCATGTAAACCAGCATCTGCAGTTCCTTCCTACACTGACTTCAAATTAAAGCAATAGAAATAAAATTTGGCAGATTTGAACAAGTAACAAGAGCTCCAAGAATGCACATAAATAATCAAACTCCAACAACAGGAACTCGTGGCAGATATGAATCATTTATCAGTTTGCAGTGTCTTTCACCTTAGAACTGCTACAAAAGAATTGCCTCTGCATGGCAGCATGTGTCAACGGTTTAAATTGTGTTTGTTTGCATAACTGAAATGAAAGTCACCATTAATAACTGCACGTTTCAATACAAGGTCTGTGATAAATCCTCAGAATTTCACTTGCAAAAATCCAACAAATCGTCAAAACTCCACACCTAATGACGATAACGAAATGGGTGCAGAAAAGCAAGTACCTGACAAAAATATAGAGCGTAACACAGATGAAAACCAGATGATATCTGCCAGGAGATGGTCAGAGGTAAGATTTCATGCTTTGTCTTGTTTATAAGCGGTCGGGTGGGGATTTGGCACCGAAGAACGGGATTAACGATAGAATGTGACCCTTATAATGGATGGGACAAGGAGGTAAAATGCGGCCATTACGCTTGGTCTCGGTTGAATGCTGGGAGTTGTAGTCCGCCTGTGACATCACTGAAACCACGTTAAGCCGCTAGTCCGACACGTGGAACTACAACCCCTAGGATGCACTGCGGGTAGTTCGCCTTCACCGACTGATTCGACTGCAAAAACTAGGCAGTGGCTTAAAATTATTTCCCAACAAACCGAGCAATATTACGACCCAGCGAGACGAATATCGATTGATCTAACTTGGTAACTCTTTATTTCCCTCTCTCCCCCACCCGACTCGTTGTCCTGTCGTCCTTGGAACTTGGAACCGAAGGAACTTCAGAGGCTAGATTCTACCGAAAATAGACGCAAACAGCTGGAATAACTCAACGGGTCAGACAACATCTCTGGAGAAAGGGAATAGGTGACATTTCGGGTCGAGACCCTTCTTCAGACTGACTTCACTGTCGTCCTGTTGAGTTTCAGTCTTTATATTAATGATTAATAGACAATAGGTGCAGGAGTAGGCCATTCGGCCCTTCGATCCAGCACCGCCATTCAATGTGATCATGGCTGATCATCCCCAATCAGTACCCCGTTCCTGCCTTCTCCCCATATCCCCGTTCCTGCCTTCTCCCCATATCCCCTGACTCCGCTATTTTTAAGAGCCCTATCTAGCTCTCTCTTGAAAGCATCCAGAGAACCTACCTCCACCGCCCTCTGAGGCAGAGAATTCCACAGACTCACCACTCTCTGTGAGAAAAAGTGTTTCCTCGTCTCCGTTCTAAATGGCTTACTCCTTATTCTTAAACTGTGGCCCCTGGTTCTGGACTCCCCCAACATCGGGAACATGTTTCCTGCCTCTAGCGTGTCCAAACCCTTAACAATCTTATATGTTTCAATGAGATATCCTCTCATCCTTCTAAACTCCAGAGTGTACAAGCCCAGCTGCTCCATTCTCTCTAATAAATTCACTAATTGTGTGCCTCCTTAGCACTTTCTCCTCAGCTTACAATGAACCACGATTAACACAAAATGCTGGAGTAACTCAGTGGGACAGGCAGCATTTCTGGAGAGAAGGGATGTCTTCCGCAATACAGTGAAAAGCTTTTCTTTTGAGTGCTACCCAGTCAAAACATAAACTGTGAAAAGACAAACTATGTTTAAGAAAGAACTGCAGATGCTGGAAACATTGAAGGTGGACAAAAATGCTGGAGAAACTCAGCGGGTGAGGCAGCATCTATGGAGCGAAGGAATAGGTGACGTTTCGGGTCGCGACCCTTCTTCAGACTCGACCCGAAACATCACCTATTCCTTCGCTCCATAGATGCTGCCTGGCCCGCTGAATTTCTCCAGCATTTTTGTCCACCAAAAGACAAACTATGGTTTGAAAGAGTTTGTAAAGCAGGCATTGAAAAGGGGGGGGGGGGGATCAATTGGATGGCTGAAGCAGCCATCGACATTTCCTTGATCATCGTCTGCTTTGTTCTGTCCCCTGACCCTCAGTCTGAAGAAGGGTCTCAACCCGAAACGTCTCCCGTTCATTCTCTCCAAAGATGCTGCCCATCCCGCTGAGTTACTCCAGCATTTTGTGTCCTGATCTTCGAAAATACAAATTCGATCTTCCCCACGTTTCAATACGTCTTTCATGGCCAGTTTGACCGCAAAGACAAAAACTAGGCGGCGACTTAAATATTCGTCCAACAAACCAAGTCATGGGCAATAGGTGCAGGAGTAGGCCATTCGGCCCTTTGTTGTCAATGCTAACACCATTAGCAATGTTGTCAATGCTAACACCATTATGTTGACACATTCTGTTGTGCTGCAGCAAGCAAGAATGTCATTGTTCTATCTGGGACACATAACAATAAAACTCTCTTGACTTGACTCTTTCCCCTCTCTCCCCTCTCTTCCTCTCCCAACACTGAACTTGTATCTCCTGTTCTGTATTATGTTGACATATTCTGTTGTACTGCAGCAAGCAAGAATGTCATTGTCCTATCTGGGACACATGACAATAAAACACGCTTGACTTGACAATAAAACATTCTTGACTTGACAATAAAACATTCTTGACTCTCTCTTGACTTGACATTAAATCCCACTGGCAAACCCATTTAAAACAGGCATTTCATCCTCAAAAGAAAACATCTTGGGCACCGGTCAACCAAACATGCAGCTGTCCATTGATTGAAGGCGCCGTCGGCCAATCGGTATCCAAGGTGACGTCACGCCCCCTCCTCTGATTGGTCGTCGCCGGGAGGGCCCGCCCCTTTCCAAGTTAGGTTGTCGCCCCTCGGTCCCTCCCCCCCCTCTCCAGGCCTAGTTTGGACCTCGGCGTTTAAAATCTTTTATTTATTCCTTCCTTTCCCGTTCCCCAACCCCCCGACACCGATTAAAGCTTCTACCTTCTAGCGCGGTTGCTTCTCTGTAGACTGAGGAGAGGAGGGGGGGGCGGATTCAGTCGGCGCCTCGCCGAGTTCTTCCTCAGCCTTCGGTCGGCGCGGTCGCCGCCAAAATCCAGCCAGGCCCCACTTCCGGTGCCGCGGGCAGGAAGTGACGCGCCACCCTAGCAACTGAGGGGGGCAGGAGGCATCTTGTCCCTAGCAACTGGGGAGCAAGGGTCACCTGGCCCCTAGCAACTGAGGGGGCAAGATGCAGCTGGTCCCTAGCAACAGGGGGTGGGGTGTCAGGAGGCATCTGGTCCCTAGCAACTGCGGGATAAGAGGCACCTGGCCCCTAGCAACTGAGGGGTAAGATGCACCTGGCCCCCTAGCACTGGGGGGCAAGAGGCACCTGGCCCCTAGCAACTGGGGGCAGGAAGCACCAGGTCCCCAGCAACGGGGGAACAGGAGGTACCTGGTCCCTAGCAACTGGGGGAACAGGAGGCACTTGGTCCCTAGCAACTGGGGGAACAGGAGGCACTTGGTCCCTAGCAACTGGGGGGCAAGAGGCACATGGCCCCTAGCAACTGGGGGCAGGAAGCACCTGGTCCTAAGCAACTGGGGGAACAGGAGGCACCTGGTCCCTAGCAACTGGGGGAACAGGAAGCACCTGGTCCCTAGCAACTGGGGGAACAGGAGGCACTTGGTCCCTAGCAACTGGGGGGCAAGAGGCACCTGGCCCCTAGCAACTGGGGGAACAGGAGGCACTTGGTCCCTAGCAACTGGGGGCAAGAAGCACCTGGTCCCTAGCAACTGGGGGCAGGAAGCACCTGGTCCCTAGCAACTGGGGGGCAAGAGGCACCTGGTCCCTAGCAACTGGGGGGCAAGAGGCATCTGGCCCCTAGCAACTGGAGGGTAAGGGTCACCTGGTCCCTAGCAACTGGGGGAACAGGAGGCACCTGGTCCCTAGCAACTGGGGGGCAGGACACACCTGCTGCCTAGCATCTGTGGCTCCCTCAGGTAAAAGAGTCAATGGTTCAATGATAGAGGAAGGAACTGCAGATGCTGGTTTAAATCGAAGGAAGACACAAAATGCTGGAGTAACTCAGCGGCTCAGGCTGCACCTCTGGAGGATAGGAGTAGGTGACGTTTCAGGGTCGAGACCCTCCTTCAGAATTACTGTCAGAGGAAAGGGAAACTGGAGACATGGAAGGCTACTGTAGTTCTACAGGGCCCTAGTGAGACCACATCTGGAGTATTGTGTGCAGTTTTGCTCTCCTAATTTGAGGAAGCACATCCTTGTGATTGAGGCAGTGCAGCGTAGGTTCAGGATGGTGGGACTGTCACATGAGGAAAGATTGGAAAGACTGGGCTTGTATTCGCTGGAATTTGGGAGGATGAGAGGGAATCTTATAGAAACGTATAAAATTACAAAGGGACTGGACAAGCTAGATGCAGGAAAAATGTTCCCAATGATGGGGGAGTCCAGAACCATGGGTCACACAGTTTAAGAATAAAAGGGAGGCCATTTAAAACTGAGATGACAACAAATCTTTTTCACCCAGAGAGTTGTGAATTTGTGGAATTCTCTGCCACAGAAGGCAGTAGAGGCCCAGAGAGTTAAATAGAGCTCTAGGGGCTAGTGGAATCAAGGGATATGAGGAGAAGGCAGGCACGGGTTACTGATTGGGGATGATTAGCCATGATCACATTGAATGGCGGTGCAGGTTTGATGGGCCGAATGGCCTCCTCCTACACCTATTTTCTATGTTACAAAGAGAATGTAAGGTGTGAAACTGACACATTTTAAATGTGGACGTGGAGAGCAGGAGGAATCACGTGGGGGGTGGGGGGGAGGTGCAGAACTCTCGTCGGAGATAGTAGGAGGAGTGTAGTAGCCATTTAGCTTAACTCTGTATGTTATTATTATAACTAGTTGCCTTTAAAATTTATCTGCTTGTAATTATGTTGGTGGGATTTATCTGTAGTCTGAGGCGTGTTTGTGGCTGGGATTTTTCACGCAAACGCACATGTTAGTTTTAGTGATTAGTTTGGAGGAGGCATGGGGAAGGCACGGCTTTCTACCATGCTGGAGTTCTACCCTGCACGAGTTCTATCGAGCACAAGTCTGACCATGCACGAGTTCTGCCGGAGTTTGACTACAAGTAAGATTAAAATGTACTTAAACAAGAAGAAGTTTGGATGAATATCTCAGGTAGACAAAAGTGCTGGAGAAACTCAGCGGGACAGACAGCATTTCTGAAGAAAGTTATCCCTGATGAATTAGTTAATTAATTGTATTAATTCTTGACACTCTGACCTTAAACCTATGTCCTCAAAAAGGCTGGCAGCATCATCAAGGACCCACACCATCCTGGCCACACACTCATCTCCCCGCTACATTCAGGTAGAAGGTACATGAGCCTGAGGACTGCAACGTCCAGGTTCAGAAATAGCTGCTTCCCTACAGCTATTAAACTCAAATCAAACAAAACTCTGAACATTAATAGCCCATTATCTGTTTATTTGCATCTTATCTGTTTATTTATTCATGTGTGTATATATTTATATAATGGTGTATGGACACACTGATCTGTTCTGTATTCATGCCTACTATATTCTGATGTGCTGAAGCAAAGCAAGAATTTCATTGTCCTATCTGGGACACATGACAATAAACTCTCTTGAATCTTGAATCTTGACTCTTGACTCATACTTCTAAACATCTTCTCATCTCCACAGCTTTTTGTTTTTCCGTTTAACGGTCTAAAATACTCTGAACATTTTCTGTTGGTTTGCAATGTTTAATTGTGAAGGTAGTGTATGATTTATTTCAATGCTCCAGTTATTCCACCTCCAGTTTAAATTCCATTTGGAATATTTTGGGGGACCAAGAAACCAAGAACCAAGATTGCTCAGTAGTTCAGTTCTGGATTGTCTGAGTTCTGCTTCCTGACTGGAACTGTTGTTCATGAGAGTTTCATTCAGGCTTTGCTCAGTGGTGCACCAGTCCTGCACTCAAACACTTCCCCTTGGGGGCAGCAGGTAGCAACAGATTTTTTCCATCTCTTTATTTATTAGTTTTGCTCTGTTGTCGTTTTGATATTGTTGCTCCCTGTTTATTTCTGGGAACTTAAAGTGTTCATTTTGCCAAAGGGGGGTGATATCTTCCTCTTGTGTCAGTCAGCATTGCTCCCTTTCCAATCCACAATGTGGCTGGAGATGAACTGCTGGGCCTTGTGTTGTTGAGTGTGTGTCTGTGTGTGAATGTGTGTCTGTGTGTGAATGTGTGTCTGTGTGTGAATGTGTGTGAGAATGTGTGTCTGTATGTGAATGTGTGTCTGTGTGTGAGTGTGTGTAAGTGTGAGAATGTGTGTGTGTGTGAATGTGTCTGTGTGTGAGTGTGTGTCTGTCTGTGAGTGTGTGTCTGTATGTGAGTGTGTGAATGAGTGTGTGTGTGTGATTGTGTGTCTGTGTGAATGTGTCTGTGAGTGTGTCTGTGTGAATGTGTCTGTGTGAATGTGTGTCTGTGTGAGTGTGACTGTATGTGAGTGTGTGATTGTGTGTCTGTGTGAATGTGTCTGTGAGTGTGTGTCTGTGTGAATGTGTCTGTGTGAATGTGTGTCTGTGTGTGAGTGTGTGTGTATGTGTGAGTGTGAATGTCTGTGAGAATGTGTCAGTGTATGAGTGTGTGTCTGTGTGAATGTGTCTGTGTGAGAATGTATCAGTGTATGAGTGTGAATATGTCAGTGTATGAGTGTGTGAATGCGAGTATCCGTGTCTGAGTGCATCCGTGTGTGAGTGTGTCTGTATGCGAGTGTGTCTGTATGTGTCAGTGTGTGAGTTTGTGCCAATGTGAATAAGAGTGTGTGCGTCTGTGTGTATGGGGTTGGTTCGCGTTGGTTCGACCGCATTTGGAGTATTGTGCAAAATCCTTCCATTAAATCAGATCTTCTTCTTATCGAGTCCACACACAAGATCAGAAGTTGTTCGGCCAGACCTGAACACACTTCACGGCATTTGCATACAATGGTGTCTGTCTTGCGCTTCTGGTGAAAAGATAGGTGGAAACAGGGCCGCGACGTGAATGCTCTTTCCTTGACCCCTTTAAAACAGATAAAGAGAATGTGATGAAAAATTGGAGTGAAACCGTTTATCCATTTTCCTTTTGAAAGTCATACTTTGTTGAGTGTAGAGCTAAGGAACTGAAGATGCTGCTTTACCAAAATAAAAGACAAAATGCTGGAGTAACTCGGTCACCCCACTCTGGGTAAGAGACTGAGCATGTCCCCGATCTATGCCTCTCATGATCGTATGCACCTCCATAAGATCACCAGTGCTCCAAGGAATAAAGTCCTAGCCTGCCCAGCTCCTCCCAATAGCTCAGGCACTCAAGTCCTGGCAACAACCAAGCAAATCTTTTCTGCACTCTTTCCCACTTCACAACATCATTCTGATTCCACAAAAGACCCTTCTTCCTGCCCTGAAACGTCACCTATCCAGAGATGCTGCCTGACCCGCTGAGTTACTCCAGCACTTAGTGCCCTATTATGTATTAACCAGCATCTGCAATTATTTGTTTCCCATGTACCAATAGACAATAGAAAATAGGTGTAAGAGATTGGAGGAACAGCACCTCATATTTCGTTTGGGCAGCTTATACACCCCAGCGGTATGAACATTGACTTCTCTAACTTCAAATAGCCCTTGTTTTCCCTCTCTCTACATCCCCCCCCCCCCCTTCCCAGTTCTCCCACCAGTCTTACTATCTCCGACTACATTCAATCTCTGTCCCCTGACATCAGTCTGAAAAAGGGTCTCGACCCGAAACATCGCCCATTCCTTCTCTCCAGAGATGCCGCCAGTCCCGCTGAGTTACTCCGGCATTTTGTGTCTACATTTTCTCGCGTCTTCCCTTCTCCATTGTTTGCAGTGGAGGAGGTTGTCATGGTCACCGCACGTATCGAGACCATGCTGGGAGGTACCACATATAGCTTTCATCATATGACAGTCCCGCCATCCCGGGAATTAACCTGGTGAACCTACGCTGCACTCCCTCAATAGTAAAAATGTCCTTCCTCAAATTTGGAGACCAAAACTGCACACAATACTCCAGGTGTGGTCTCGCTAGGGCCCTGTACAACTGCAGAAGGGCCTCTTTGCTCAGCTCCTCTTGTTATGGAGGCCAACATGCCTATAGCTTTCTTCACTGCCTGCTGTACCTGCATGCTTACTTTCAAAGATGTTGCCAGGACGAGAGGGTGTGAGCTACAGGGAGAGGTTGGCAGGCTGGGACACTATTCCTTGGAGCTCAGGAGGATGAGGGGTGATCTTATAGAGGTGTGGCAGGCAGTGGCAAATGGAGTGCCGCAAGGCTCGGTGTTGGGGCTGCAACTGTTTACCATATAGATTAATGATTTGGAAGAGGGAATTAGGAGCAACACTAGCAAGTTTGCGGATGACACAAAGCTGGGTGGCAGTGTGAACTGTGAAGAGGATGTTAGGAGGTTGCAGGGTGACCTGGACAGGTTGAGTGAGTGGGCAGATGCAGTATAATATAGATAAATGTGAGGTTATCCACTTTGGTGGCAAAAACAAGGGGGCAGATTATTATCTCAATGGGGTTAGGTTAGGTAAGGGGGAGGTACAGCGAGACCTGGCGTCCTTGTACACCGGTCACTGAAAGTTGGCGTGCAGGTACAGCAGGCAGTGAAGAAAGCTAATGGAATGTTGGCCTTCATAACAAGAGGATTTCAGTATCGGAGTAGAGAGGTTCTTCTGCAGTTGTATAGGGCTCTGGTAAGACCACATCTGGAGTATTGTGTACAGTTTTGGTCTCCTAATTTGAGGAAGGATATCCTTGTGATTGAGGCAGTGCAGCGTAGGTTCACGAGATTGATCCCTGGGGATGGCGGGAATGTCATATGAGGAAAGATTGAAAAGACTAGGCTTGTATTCACTGGAGTTTAGAAGGATGAGGGGGGGTCTTGTAGAGACATATAAAATTATAAAAGGACTGGACAAGCTAGATGCGGGAAAAATGTTCCCAATGTTGGGCGAGTCCAGAACCAGGGGCCACAGTCTTAGAATAAAGGGGAGGCCATTTAAGACTGAGGTGAGAAAAAACGTTTTCACCCAGAGAGTTGTGAATTTGTGGAATTCCCTGCCACAGAGGGCAGTGGAGGCCAAATCACTGGATGGATTTAAGAGAGAGTTAGATAGAGCTCTAAGGGTTAGTGGAATCAAGGGATATGGGGAGAAGGCAGGCACGGGTTATTGATTGGGGACGATCAGCCATGATCACAATGAATGGCTGGCTCGAAGGACCGAATGGCCTCCTCCTGCACCTATTTTCTACGTTGCTATGTTTCTCGCCACATTTGACAGTGAAGGGGTTAATGTTGACGTTGGGTTTGTGTTTTTGACCGTGACAGGGGGGTGGTGGGCCGCTGCCATGGCCTCGCGGCAGCAGAGGAAAGTGCTGCGCTACGCGGCGGAGGGCGACGCCAGCAAGCTGCGGGCCTACCTGCACCGCCACCCGCAGCTGGGGGTGTCCTTCAGCGGCCGCAAGGGCCGCAGCCCGCTGCACGCGGCCTGCCGGCGGAGTGTCGGGGCCGCCGCCGCCAGGCTGCTGCTGCGGCGCGGAGCCGACCCCACGAGCCGGGACGCCAAGGGGAACACTCCGCTGCATCTGGCCGCCCGCGTGGCCCTCAGGAGGGGAGAGCAAGGTAAGCTGGAGCTGGGAGTCACGCTGATGGTGATGGAGGGGGTGGATGATGTGCAGATGGTCGACACAAAAAAGCTGCAGTAACTCAGCAGGACAGCACCTGCTGAGTTGCATTTCAGTCCGAAGAAGGGATGTCAGACTGATGTCAGGGCAGGGCCGGATTTACGTACAAGCCAGACAAGCTTAAGCTTAGGCCCTCGAGATCTAGGGGGGGGCTACTCACCCCGCTGCCTCACCGACCATCCGCCCACCGGGACCTCCTACTCTTTGCCCGCTGACCCTGGCCACTCCACCGCCCTCCATCAGCCCGCAGCCGTCGCCTTACCTGCAGCCTGGACTCAGCACCGGGCCTGAAGTTTCCACACTGCAGATTCCCACTCCCCTGGGTTTGACTGCGCTGGGTCCTAGTGCTATGCCCGCCTAACCCTGGTAATCTCAGTGGCTGTTCCACTGGGTCTTCCCCATTCCCCTCAAACCATGTGACCCCAGCTCTTCCCCACCCACACTACAGTCCTCATACCCCCCTCCCCCCTGACCACCCACCACCCCTCCACCAGACATCGCCTCGGCCTCAGTCCACTCACCTGCCTTCCTCCGGCCCCAACCCCCATCCCTGCCACAGGCCCAACACTCCAGAGCTTCAAACGGCGATCCAGGTAAGGAGAACTGGGAAGGGGAAGGGGATGGAGAGAGAGAGAAAGCAAGGGCTATCTGAAGTTAGAGACGTCAATGTTCACACTGCTGGGGTGTAAACTACCCAAGCGAAATAAGAAGTCTCGTCCCGAAATGTCACCTATTCCTTCGCTTCATAGATGCTGCCTCACCCGCTGAGTTTCTCCAGCATTTTTGTCCACCTTCTTATATTTCGCTTGGGCAGCAGTATCAACATTGACTTCGTGGCGCAGCGGTAGGGTTGCTGCCTTGCAGCGAATGCAGCGCCGGAGACCCGGGTTCCATCCCGACTACGGGTGCTGTTTGTGCGGAGTTTGCACGTTCTCCCTGTAACATGCGTGGGTTTTCTCAGAGATCCTCGGTTTCCTCCCACACTCCAAAGACGTGCAGGTTTGTAGGTTAATTGGATTGGTAAATGTAAAAATTGTCCCTGGTGGGTGTAGGATGATGTTACTGTGTGGGGATCGCTGGTCAGCGCAGTCCCGGTGGGCCGAAGGGCCTGTTTCCGTGCTGTATCTTTAAACTAAACTAAGACCAAGCGTAGGCTTGGCCATCACTTCGCCCAACACCTCCGCTCAGTTCGCAATAACCAACCTGATCTCCCGGTGGCTCAGCACTTCAACTCCCCCTCCCATTCCGAATCCGACCTTTCTGTCCTGGGCCTCCTGCATGGCCAGAGTGAGTCCCACCGTAAATTGGAGGAGCAGCACCTCATCTTTCGCTTGGGTAGTTTACACCCCAGCAGTATGAACATTGACTTCTCCAATTTTAGGTAGTCCTTACTTTCCCCTCCCCTTCTCAGCTCTCCCTCAGCCCACTGGCTCCACCTCTTCCTGTCTTCTTCCCGCCTCCCCCCACCCTCACATCAGTCTGAAGCAAAGATCCTATAACGAGCAAGATGGTCCACTCGACGAAAAAGACGTAGTACGGTCATGGGCAGATTCATGGGTAATTTTTTATGGCCCCATTTCCGTAACTGGCTTCTGTCTCCGCACCAAAGATCCCATAGCGGAACAAAGATACTAGTGCGGAGACGGAAGCCGGTTATGGAAACATCCTCGTAAAAATAAAAGTAATTTGGTAAAAATCTTCTCATTTTCAGAATTACAATTTATTAACACAAACTGTTCCCCCACAACGTTGATTACACTGCGAGTCGGGTCGGGTTACTGAAATGGATGAAAAAAAGGCCCACGTTCCGCTCCGTTGCGTACTACACGTCACCCCATTGCATTTAGAAGGAGTGGTCTATCTTGCTCCGCTTCAGGATATTTGGTCTGAAGAAGGGTCTCGGCCCGAAAAGTTGCCTATTTCCTTCGCTCCATAGATGCTGCCTCACCCGCTGAGTTTCTCCAGCATTTTTGTCTACCTTCCAGCATCTGCAGTTCCTTCTTAAACATTTTGTCTGCTCCACTGCGAAATCTCCTCAAGGTATGCCTACTTTGAAGAAGTTATCTAACTTCAAGTATCCCTTACTTTCCCTCTCTCTCCACCCCTCCCCCTTCCCAGTTCTCCCACCAGTCTGACTGTCCCCTAATTACGTTTTATCCCTGTTTTATTTGTTGTCACCTCCTCGCTAACAATGATCTATTCTACATGCTCCTTGGTCGCATCTCATTTAATGTCCTGTTTTCACACCTCACACTTTCTTATCTCTGTCTCCCTCTGCCCTGACTCTCAACAGACAATAGGTGCAGGAGTAGGCCATTCGGCCCTTCGAGCAATGTGATCATGGCTGATCATCCACAATCAGTACCCCGTTCCTGCCTTCTCCCCATATCCCTCTGACTCCGCTATCTTTGAGAGCCCTATCTAGCTCTCTCTTGAAAGTATCCAGAGAACCCGCCTCCACCGCCCTCTGAGGCAGAGAATTCCACAGACTCGCAATTCTCTGTGAGAAAAAGTGTTTCCTCGTTTCCGTTCTAAATGGCTTACCCCTTATTCTTAAACTGTGTGGCCCCTGATTCTGGACTCCCCCAACATCGGGAACATGTTTCCTGCCCATAGCTTGTCCAAACCCTGAAGAAGGGTTTTGGCCCGAAATGTTGCCTATTTCCTTCGCTCCATAGATGCTGCTGCACCCGCTGAGTTTCTCCAGCACTTTTGTCTACCTTAATAATCTTATATGTTTCAATAAGATTCCCTCCCATCCTTCCAAACTCCAGAGCATACAAGCCCAGCCGCTCCATTCTCTCAGCATCTGACAGTCTGAAGAAGGGGGTGTGGGATGGTGTTAGTGTGCGGGGATCGGCTGGTCGTCGCCGACCTGGTGGTTTCCGTGCTGTATCTCGAAACTAAACACACGCACCGATCAGGAATCTATCACTCTGAGATCGATTCGGGGAGCAGCTCCGTTGGCTAAGGTGACATGGTCTTGTTCCTTCCCAGCTGACGTGGACCTGGTGGTGCCTTTGGTGAAGTGTTGCCCGGTTGCCATGGACCTGCTGAATGACGATGGGGTCACTCCAAGGGAAATACTCAGGTCAAGGTCGAGGCATCAGGTGAGCATGGCCCTTGGAGGTAGGATTGCCAACTTTCTCAATCCCAAACAGGGGATAAAAGGTGGCGGCGTGGGTATGGTGCAGTTATGTGTACAGTTTTGCTCCCCTAATTTGGGGGAGGACATTCTTGCTATTGAGGGAGTGCAGCATGGGTTTACAAGGTTAATTCCAGGGATGGCGGGACTGTCATATGTTGAGAGAATGGAGCGGCTGGGCTTGTATACTCTAGAGTTTAGAAGGATGAGAGGATATCTTATTGAAACATATAAGATTTTACTTCGGAGTCACGTGAGTGACGTGAAGAACCCGTCCAGACCGCACACGCGTCATATCGTCAGACGCATAGCGTAGTGCCGATGTGTTTGGAGTGAGCAGAGCTCCTCCAAACCGGTAAGTAAAAAACCTGAAGGTAAGTGTTTACTTACGTTTTCCAGGTCGATTTCTTCAGAAGACTTGTAGTTGGGAAAACACAAGTCAGAATGAAGAAAGGGTTTAGAGGTGTACCGCAGAGAACTCAAGTAAGACCTCGGGTCTGCGAGTAGCGGGCGCCCTTTTTAAATTTTTTTAAACGGCTAAAGATATTTACCGTTGTAGCGCCATTAGAGCGCATAAGAAATAGAGGTGGCAGTAGACTGGAAAGTCAGACCGGAGGATCCCCGATTCAGGTAGCTAGTTTGTTAGATTCAGAACCGCGTTGCGAGGCAGCGCAGGGAATGCCTGGGGAATAAGCATGGATAGAGGAATGGATAATATAATTTGGGGCAATTTTGCCAAGCCATGTATTTGCCAGTTGCAGTTATTACTGGAATATTATAATGAATCAGGAGTGTCTCAAATGCCTCCAGAGAGATTCTGGTTGAACACCTTCCATTATGCTACACACTAATTGTAGTGCTCTAAGTTGAGGTCATACTTATAAGTATTTCCAGCTGTGGAGGTACATGGAATGTGGAGAAAGTACCTTTGATCCAATAACAAGGGATCATTAATGAAAGTTTTAGGAACATTTATGGCCTAAAGCTTATTGCTCTTATATGCAAAGTTTGCATGTTTAGGTTAGATTGACACTACGGACTAGAACCTATGTTAATCATTCGAGTGGTATGAGTCAGAATCTTGTAATAGACTGGCTAATGTGATCTGGACCTGGTGTTTACCAGAAATATTTGATTGGCAATCTACCTATGAGGTAGATTCAATATAGTTGAAGACTCAAGGTCATGTAAATCAATGATAATACAGAATGGATGTTAGATCGTGACAAATTTAATAATATTGTTGCACGATTGATGACTTGTTTGTATCCAGACTTAACCACCAATGACCTAAATATATGTCATGGAAACCTGATCCTGGGGCAGTAGCGGTGGATGTTTCTCGCTGCATTGGGGTAGAATGTTTGTATACATTTTCTACATTTTATCTCATTTAACAGTATATACAGAAGAGCAAACAGGACTCTGCTTCGGGAGTATTGGTGGTACCAGATTGGATCTACAAAACCATGGTACCCTCAGGTGTTAAAAATGATCACAAAGCCTCTTATGATTTCCCAAACAGAATTAATCTGTTTGTGCACCATATAATTGATGATTCACATCCTTTACATAATCGTATTGGTTTGTTGATTTGCAGATTCTTAGGAGTGCCATATATCGGAAGAGGACTATCAGATTGTACTGTGGATATTATTGCAACCTGGATATTACCCAGAAGCAGTACATTTCTTACATAAGGAAATGGGATATATTTTGCTTAAAGCAGAATATTACATATCACACAATAGACATCTCAGTAGTGTTAGAGTTTCTGTAAACTCTTTATTTTATTAGCAGTTAAGCTATAGTGCTATGAATACTGCAAGGAGTGCCTTTACTGCATATCTATGGAGGAATCAGAATAAAATCTTGTAGGGTTACACCCTTTGGTCTGCAGATTTATGAAAGGAATTTTAAATTCTAAGCCTCCTAGACAGGAATATAATAATCTGGAATGTAAGAGATCTGTTATGTTGTTTTTTCATTAGTGGACTCCTATTACAGTGCTGTCCTTGGCTTGAATTACCATTGAGGTGGTCAAGCTCAGGGCACTGGTTTTAGCACAGAGAGTGCAAACATTGCAGAAAGTACGAATAGACATGATGGAAAGAGCAACAGATACTATTGTGTTCTATGTCTATGATTTGCTTAAACAGAGTAGACCTGGAATCACAGGATGTAAGTTGGGGTTTTCAGCATATCCTACGGATCCACATCTATGTGTGGTATCACATTTACAATGTTAGATTGAAGCCACCAGAACCTTAAAGAGGTTCAGTATCAGTATTTTATTAGCCATAAATAGCTGCATAAGAAAATGTCGGTTCAGACTATTTAAAAAATGGCTGAAGCAGGTGTTGCTTGATGCAGGTATTGATACTGACAAACTTAAATCACATTTCACCAGGGGCACCATCAACATTGACGGCCAAGGAATTGGATGTTCTAATAGAACATATCCTCGTGGCTGCAGGCATAAGTGAAAGAATTTCACAAGTATTATCATAAGGAGATTATAATACCTGTGGTTATTTGGTGGTGCTATTTTGGATTTAGTATTAAATATTCCTCTTGTGATAAAGGGGTTACTATTATGGTGATAAATTAACCATTAACTGGTTGCACCCATGTTGTGGTTGTGCATTGCTGATTGCTTTACTTATTTAGAATCAATCAATGCAGTGAGACGCCTGGATTTGAATCTACGGCGTGAAATCACAGAGCTTTGAAATCTTCACGTGATTCCGAAGTAAAATAGTAAGATTAAACGAAAACGTACCAGTTTGAAGTTTGATCTTTATTTTATGAGGAGTTACGATGAGGGACTACGTGCCCTCCGCTCCCACCCTCATAAAGATCAAGCTGGTAGTTCTAGTCTTTACGTATCTTACTATCATACTTCAGTAATTGTTGTCTGTGATTTCACTCCGCTGCTTTGATGATTGACGCGTGTGCGGTCTGGACGGGTTCTTCACGTAGTCCCTCATCGTAACTCCTCATAAAATAAAGATCAAACTTCAAACTGGTAAGTTCTCGTTTAATCTTACTATTATTAAGGGTTTAGACACGCTCGAGGCAGGAAACATGTTCCCGATGTTGGGGGAGTCCAGAACCAGGGGCCACACAGTTTAAGAATAAGGGGTAAGCCATTTAGAAATGAGACGAGGAAACACTTTTTCACACAGAGAGTTGTGAGTCTGTGGAATTCTCTGCCTCAGAGGGTGGTGGAGGCCAATTCTCTGGATACTTTCAAGAGAGAGTTAGGGGTGGGAGATTGCAACTTTCACGTGGTCCGCCCTGTTTCGACGAATGCAATCAACCTGGCGTGCACAATCAAGTAAGATCAAATAGAACAAGTTGTCCTACAACTTTAGGCTGTGCACGCCATACGCAAGAAGAAGAAGAGAGAGCTTGATAGGGCTCTTAAAGGTAGCCGAGTCAGGGGATATGGGGAGAAGGCAGGAACGGGGTACTGATTGGGGATGATCAGCCACGATCACATTGAATGGCGGTGCTGGCTCGAAGGGCCAAATGGCCTACTCCTGCACCTATTGTCTATTGTCTAAAACGCTGGAGTAACTCAGCGGGACAGACGGCACCTCTGGGGAGAAGGAATGGGTGACGTCTCGGGTCGAGGCCCTTCTTGAGATTGTACAGCTATAGAAACCCAGACTTCTCTCCTTCAACCCTCTCAGCAGGACGCAGGGACGGCGGGCGAGCCTTCGACTGAAGCAGGGACGAAGCGCACCGATGGGGAGTGGTACAGCAAGCTGTTCGGCGAATGCGAGGACGAATTCTACCAGTCGTGCGGTCGTTACGAAGGTGAGAAACTTCGAGACTAAGATATCTCCGTGACTGAGGTGACGAGTATTTTGACATTCTGCTTCCTCTTCAACGATAGTGAGATGTCGCCCGGGCAACCGGGAGAGTTCTTAATGCAACCGATTTAGAAACGTAGAAAATAGGTGCAGGAGCAGGCCATTCGGCCCTCCGAGCAGTGTTGATCTTGCTCAAGTGTAATATTTTCCATATCCCACATTGACAGTCATCTGCATGAGATCGCCTGTTTGGAACTGAACTAAGTACAGCTTTAGACAATAGGTGTGGGAATAGCCCATTCAGCCCTTCGAGCCAGCACCGCCATTCAATGTGATCATAGCTGATCATCCCCAATCAGTACCCCGTTCCTGCCTTCTCCCCAAATCCCTTGATTCCGTTAGCCCCAAGAGCTAAATCTAACTCTCTTGAGTGTTATGAAGGAGATACACTCTGGAGTTTAGAAGGATGAGAGGGTATCTCATTGAAACATATAAGATTGTTTAGGGCTTAGACACGCTAGAGGCTGGAAACATGTTCCCGATGTTGGAGGAATCCAGAACCAGGGGCCACAGTTTAAGAATAAGGAGTAAGCCATTTAGAACGGAGACGAGGAAACACTTTTTCTCACAGAGAGTGGTGAGTCTGTGGAATTCTCTGGAATTCTAGAGAGAGCTAGATAGGGCTCTTAAAAATAGCGGAGTCAGGGGATATGGGGTGAAGGCAGGAACGAGGTACTGTTTGGGGATGATCAGCCATGATCACATTGAGTGGTGCTGCTGGCTCGAAGGGCCGAATGGCCTACTCCTGCACATATTGTCTATTGGCCCTTCGTACAGCTTTAGACAATAGGTGTGGGAATAGCCCATTCAGCCATTCAATGTGATCGTGGCTGATCATCCCCAATCAGTACCCCGTTCCTGCTTTCTTCCCCATATTCCTTGATTCCGTTAGCCTCAAGAGCTAAATCTAACTCTCTCTTGAAAACATCCAGTGAATTGGCCTCCACTGCCTTCTGTGGCAGAGAATTCTTGCTTAAACGTGATCACGTGCCGTGCCGGCGACTTTGCGCAGGATGCGGTGCAGCCAGAGTTCAGCCGCGCTCGGCGGGCTGGATGATTACAGGGGAAAAAAAAAAAACGCCTGCGGGCCGGATGATTTTGGATTATGGGCCGCATTTGGCCCGGGGGCCGTCGGTTGCCGACCCCTGCTCTATGCCATGGATGAGTTGAGTACAGATTTGTAGGTGAATTTGGCTTTGGTAAAAAATCCAAATTACCCCTGCTGTTAGTGTGTATCGTCGTTGGTGTAAACCAGCATCTGCAGTTCTTTCCTACACGCTGGTTCTATGTTATCCCACATTCCCATCCACTCCTGACACATATGGGGGCAATTTTAAAGAGGGTCGATTAAGGGTGGTCACGGTGGCGCAGCGGTAGAGTTGCTGCCTCACAGCGCTCTCAGCACCAGCGACCCGGGTTCGATCCCGACTACGGGTGTTGTCTGTACGGAGTTTGCACGTCCTCCCCGTGACCAGGTGGGTTTCCCCCGGGTGCTCCGGTTTCCTCCCACACTCCAAGGACGTACAGGTTTGTAGGTTAATTTGCTT
The DNA here is from genome assembly GCA_038087875.1 of Malacoraja senta. Taxonomy (NCBI): domain Eukaryota; kingdom Metazoa; phylum Chordata; class Chondrichthyes; order Rajiformes; family Rajidae; genus Malacoraja; species Malacoraja senta. The sequence goes on from CM075994.1 coordinate 9,677,369, forward strand.
GTTATCAATGTAAATTGTCCCTAGTGTGTGTAGGATAGTGTTGGTGTGGGGGGATCGCTGGTCGATGGGCCGAAGGGCCTGTTTCCACTCTGTATCTCTAAACTAAACTAAACTTATCCGAACTAAACTTATCTAAGTTAAAGTTACCTCAGCTGAACTAAACTTAACTCAACCAACGTATCCCAACCAACTTTCTCTCAACCAACGAAGGATGTTGCCAGGACCAGAGGGTGTGAGCTATAGGGAGAGGTTGAGTAGGCTGGGTCTCTATTCCGTGGAGCGCAGGAGGATGAGGGGTGATCTTATAGAGGTGTACAAAATCATGAGAGGAATAGATCGGGTAGATGCACAGAGTCTTTTACCCAGAGTAAGGGAATCGAGGACCATCAGAGGACATAGGTTCAAGGTGAAAGGGAAAAGATATAATAGGAATCCGAGGGGTAACTTTTTCACACAGTTAAAAGTGGGTGTATGGAACAAGTTGCCACAGGAGGTAGTTGAGGCTGGGACTATCCCATTGTTTAAGAAACAATTGGACAGGTACATGGATAGGACAGGTTTGGAGGGTTATGGACCAAGGCAAGTGGGGCTCGGGTAGTTGGACATTGTTGGCTGGTGTGGGCGAGTTGGGCCGAAGGGCCTGTTTCCACACGGTATTACTATGACTCTAACCCCATCCCAACTAACCCTATCCCAACTAACCTTATCCCAACCAACTTATCCCAACCAACTTATCCCAACCAACTTATCCCAGCCAACTTATTCCAAGCAACATATCCCAACTTACCCTATCCCAACCAACTTATCCCAAGCAACTTATCCCAACTAACCCTATCCCAACCAACATATCCCAAGCAACTTATCCTAACCAACGTATCCCAACTAACCTTATCCCAACTAACCTTATCCCAACCAACTTATCCCAACCAACCTATCCCAACCAGCTTATCCCAACTAACCTTATCCCAACCAACTTATCCCAACTAACCTTATCCCAACCAACTTATCCCAACTAACCTTATCCCAACTAACCTTATCCCAACCACTTATTCCAACCAACTTATCCCAACTAACTTTATCCCAACTAACTTTATCCCAACTAACCTTATCCCAACTAACCTTATCCCAACCAACTTATCCAAACCACCTTATCCCAACTAACCCTATCCCAACCAACGGATCCCAACCAACGTATCCCAATCAACTTATCCCAACCAACTTATCCCAACCAACTTATCCCAACCAACTTATCCTAACCACTTTATCCCAACTAACCTTATCCCAACCAACGTATCCCAAGCAACTTATCCCAACTAACCTTATCCCAACTAACCTTATCCCAACCAACTTATCCCAACTAACCTTATCCCAACCAACGTATCCCAAACAACTTATCCCAACTAACCGTATCCCAACTAACCGTATCCCAATTAACCCTATCCCAAGCAACTTATCCCAACTAACCTTATCCCAAGCAACTTATCTCAACTAACCTTATCCCAATTAACCTTATCCCAACTGAATTAAACTAAACTAAACTGGTCCCAGCTACGTGAAGCTCAACTCTCCTTGTTGTGTCTATTGTCCCTGGAGCAGACGACTACTCTGTGCCGGAGCCGGAGCCACAGACGTACGAACGCTGGGCGGAGCGGTTGGCGAGGGAATACGCGGAGAAGCGCGCCCGGGCCCGGCCCCGGCCCGGCGTGGGCATCGCCCCGTCCGTGGACCGGCAGAGGCAGCGGCAGCGGCAGCGGAGCAGGAGCAGGAGCAGCGGGATCTGCGGCGGCGGCTGGAGGAGGAGCACCGGCTGTACCAGGAGCGGGCCGGCCGCGAGGCGGCGGCGGCGACTGGCGGACGCAAGCAGCGCTACGAGCGGGGCTGCGCCCAGGTGTTCGGACGGGGCGGGGCGGCGGAGGCGGCGGCGGAGGAGGGGGACGGCGATCGCCTGGCCTACGCCGACATCCCCTGGCCCCACCCGCGGGGCACGGTGGAGGAGATGGTGGCGGTGATCGTCCACGGCGTGGACCGCGGGCAGACGGAGGAGCTGCGGCGATACCTGCGGCAGCAGCGGGCCGTCTGGCACCCCGACCGCTTCGCCCAGCGGTGCGGCGAGCGGCTGCTGGAGGCCGACCGGCAGAAGATCCTCGACACCGTCACCGCCCTCTCCCAGGCTCTCAACAAGTTGTCGGAGACCGTCCACTAATGTCCCGGCCCCGGGGCCGTCCCGTCCAACAGCAGGGACCGCGATCTAGAGACAGGGAGCAGCAGAGTCTGCTTTACACAAATGGACACAAGATGCTGGAGTAACTCAGCAGCTCAGGCAGCGTCTCCGGAGAACGTGGACATGTGATGCTTCCTGTTGGGACCCTTCTTCAGACTTGGTGACATTTCAAGTTGGGGCCCTTCTTCAGACTGGCGACATTTCAATTCGGGACCCTTCTTCACAAAAACGCCCCGACCTACTTGATGCCACGAGTACCTACGACTAGCATCACGACTTACCTTCGAACTCGTGACGACCATGCTGCGAGTATGAGTCAAGGGCAAACCCGGCAGAGGTCGTGAATTAGGTCATGAAAGTGGGACAGGCCTATTCAGACGTGACATTTCGGGTCGGGGACCTTATTCAGACTGGTGACGTTTCAGGTCCTGAACCTTCTTCAGACTAGTGACATTTTGGGTCAGGACCCTTCTTGAAGGGCCTGTCCCACTTTCACGACCTAATTCACGACCTCTACCAAGTTTGCCCTCGACTCATACTCGCAGCGAGGTCGTCACGAGGTCGTAGGTAGGTCATAGGTAGGTCGTGATGCTAGTCGTAGGTACTCGTGGCATCAAGTAAGGTCGTGGCGTTTTTTTCTAGCCTGATGAAAAATGTCCACGAGTAAAAAAGGTCGTGAATTCGGTCGTGAAAGTGGGACAGGCCCTTAAGACTAGTGACATTTCGGGTTGGGGTCCTTATTTCAGACTGGTGACATATTGGGTCATGAACCTTATTCAGACTAATGACATATTGGGTTGTGAACCTTCTTCAGACTGGTGACGTTTCAGGTCGGGGACCTTATTCAGACTGGTGACATTTCGGAAGGAACTCCTCTTCCACCGTGCTTCCGAATCGGCCGCCATAGTCGGCCATGGGGATGGATCTGCCGGCTGCGGCTGGGCCGGAGTTCCAGAGCCCTGGCTGCAAGGGGGACAAATTCCACCCGCCGATGAATTCCTGATGAGGTCGGTCCTCCACCGTTTCTGGGGGACATGTGGTGGTGGGGGAGGGGGATCTCAAATGCGCACTCGTAATTTTGTCCGGATGAAAGGGAGTGCCGGACCACCAGTTGCCGGTAAAGATCCTCCCGGCTCTTGCGCTCTTTGTAGAGCATCGCCATTTTACCGTCAATGTCCGTAAAATGTCAACTTCATTATGATTTTTTTTTTGAAGTGTATAAATTGTGTAAATATTCAATTGTCTGAGCATCAAAATTACACATCAAACCAACGTCATAATCTTATTAAATTAAAAAGTCAAAGCATGTACACAGTGACAACATGGGGAAGATTATTGGGGTACTCTCCCATCAGTCAGGCTGGGATTTTTTCAATCGCATCTCATATTCCGCTTGAGCAGCTTACAACCCAGCGTTGTGACTCTAGATGTCTCTAACCAAGTAATCCTTGCATTCCCCCCCCCCTCTCCATCTTTAGAATGAATTTAGACAATAGACAATAGGTGCAGGAGTAGGCCATTCGGCTCTCCGAGCCAGCACCGCCATCCAATGTGATCATGGCTGATCATCCCCAAACAGTACCCCCATCCTGCCTTCTCCCCATATCCCCTGACTCCGCTATCCCAAAGAGCCCTATCTAGCTCTCTCTTGAAAGCATCCAGTTTAAGAATAAGGGGTAATTTAGAAGGATGAGAGGATTCCTTATTGAAACATATAAGATTATTAAAGGTTTGGACAGGCTCGAGGCAGGAAACATGTTCCCGGTGTTGGGAGAGTCCAGAACCAGGGGACACATTTTAAGAATAAGGGGTAAGCCATTTAGAACAGAGATGAGGAAACACTTTTTCACACAGAGAGTGGTGAGTCTGTGGAATTCTCTGGCTCGGAGGGCAGTGGAGGCCGGTTCTCTGGATACTTTCAAGAGAGAGCTAGATAGGGCTCTTAAAGATAGCAGAGTCAGGGGATATGGGGAGAAGGCAGGAACGGGGTACTGATTGGTGATGATCAGCCATGATCACATTGAATGGCGGTGCTGGCTCGAAGGGCCGAATGGCCTACTCTTACACCTATTGTCTATTGTCTATCCCTCCCCCACCCAAGTCGTACCAGCTTCAAAGTTGTCTTGTCGAGTCTCATTGTCTGTAACTCGTTTTCTCCTAGCCCACAGCTAACAATGGCCTCTTTCCTATATCGTCACGTTTTTCTGCACATCTTTCATTCATTCGTTCGTTCTGTATCTCTCTCTCCAGTTTGAAGAAGGGTCTCGACCCAGAAACGTCACCTGTCCTTTTTCTCCAGAGACGCTGTCTGACCAACTGTGTTACTCCAGCACTTTGTGTCTATCTTTGGTGATAAACCAGCATCTGCAGTTCTTTGTTTCTACTTCAAACCATTCGTTACATGTGAGACAAATCAGTTCACAAGTGATAGGAGCAGAATTAGGCCATTTGGCCCACTAAGCGCCATTCAATCAATCTTTGATCTATCTTTTCCTCTCAGCCCCATTCCCCTGCCTTCTCCTCACAACCCCTAACACCTGTACCAGTCAAGAATGCTTAGAAATACAGTATCCACTGACTTGGCCTCCACAGCCTTCTGTGGCAAAGAATTCCACAGATTCACCACCCTCTTATAAAATAAATTTCTCCTCATCTCCTTCCTAAAGGAACGTCCTTTACATAGAAGCATAGAAAATAGGTGCAGTAGGAGGATATTCGGCCCTTCGAGCCAGCACCGCCATTCATTATGATCATGGCTGATCGTCCCCAATCAATAACCCGTGCCTGCCTCCTCCCCATATCCCTTGATTCCACCAGCCCATAGAGCTCTATCTAACTCCCTCTTAAATCCATTCAGTGACTTGGCCTCCACTGCCCTCTGTGGCAGGGAATTCCACAAATTCACAACTCTCTGGGTGAAAAAGTTTTTTCTCACCTCAGTCTTAAATGGCCTCCCCTTTATTCTAAGACTGTGTGTGGCCCCTGGTTCTGGACTCGCCCAACATTGGGAACATTTTTCCTGCATCTAGCTTGTCCAGTCCTTTTATAATTGTATATGTTTCTATAAGATTCCCCCTCATCCTTCTAAACTCCAGTGAATACAAGCCTAGTCTTTTCAATCTTTCCTCATTTGACAGTCCCGCCATCCCAGAGATCAATCTCGTGAACCTACGCTGCACTGCCTCAATCACAAGGATGTTCTTCCTCAAATTAGGAGACCAAAACTGTACTCAATACTCCAGATATGGTCTTACCAGAGCCCTATACAACTGCAGAAGAACCTCTTTACTCCTGTACTGAAATCCTCTTGTTATGAAGGCCAACGTTCCATTAGCTTTCTTCACTGCCTGCTGTACCTGCACGCCAACTTGCAGTGACCGGTGTACAAGGACACCCAGGTCTCGCTGCACCTCTGAGGCTATGAGGCCATGACCTCTAATTCTGAGGCTATGACCTCTAGTCCTAGATCTCCCACCAGTGGAAACATCCTCTCCACATCAATTTCCATTTTCCCCATAACTGCCTTAAAAACATTCACTGACTTGGCCTCCACAGCCCTCTGTGGCAATGAGTCCCACAGATAAACTACCCTCTGACTATAGAAGTTCCTCCTCACCTCCTTTCTCAAAGAGCACCCTTTAATTCTGAGGCTGTGACCTCTGGTCCTAGACTCTCCCACTAGTGGAAACATCCTCTCCACATCAACTCGATCCAGGCCTTTCACTATTCGGTACGTTTCCCCCCCCCCACCTCCTCATCCTTCTAAACTCCAAATGCTGTTCTTGTCGCGACATACGGTGAATATGTGGTTCCTCGAAGGTGAACGTGGAGGGGAAATAAACCTGGAGCTGAAGATACACATTGTTTCATTGAAGGTACCTTGAAGATACCTCCTACGTTGCCTGGAGGTCTCAAGGTTCAGATTTAATGGTCTCATACACCAATTATGGTACAGTGAAATGAGTTACTATGCAGCCACACAATTAAAAACACAACACACTATAGAATTTAACATAAAAAGCCACCACAGTGGAATCAACATTCTGATTCAGATGGAAGGCAATCAGAATCTGAATCAGAATGTCATTTATTGTCATTTAAACATAGGTTCAAACAAAATTTCCTTCCTGCAGTTATAACAACAAAAAATGAACAAAACACACAATTAACACAATTCCACACAAACATCCATCACAGTGAATCTCCAAACACCTCCTCACTGTGACGGAAGGCAAAAAGTCATATCCCTTCCCTGTTCTCTGTTCTTTATTCTCCCGCAGTCAAACCAAAGATCCTATCGCGAGCAAGATAGTCCACTCGACGAAAAAGACGTAGTACGGTCATGGGTAATTTAAGGCCCCATTTCTGTAACCGGCTTCCGTCTCCGCACCAAAGATCCCGTAGGATACTAGTGCGGAGACGGAAGCCGGTTACGGAAACATCCTCGTAAAAATAAAAGTTATTTGGTAAAAATCTTCTAATTTTCAGAATTTTAATTTATTAACACAAACTGTTCCCCCGCAACGTTGATTACACTGCGAGTCGGGTCGGGTTACTGAAATGGATGAAAAAAAGGCCCACGTTCCGCTCCGTTGCGTACTACACGTCAGCCCATTGCATTTAGCAGGAGTGGTCTATCTTGCTCCGCTATAGGATCTTTGAGTCAAACTGCTGCATCGAGCTGATCGAGGCTCTTGATGTTGGAGGCCCCCCCCCCCGGCGGGCGCTCGTAAGTCCCGCAGCCGTTTAAGCCGCGCCGGGCGATGTTAGGTCCCGCTCCGGGTCGATTTAAACCCCTCGATTCGGGCGGGCGAAGTTTGCCGTTGCGGGAGCTCCGAAAAGCGGTCTCCCACCAGGGACCCGCGAGCTCCCGATGTTACCGTCCACAGGGCCTGCAGCCGAAGCTCAAAAGTCGGGTCGTCCCACTTGGCGATTTTTTCCGGCGACTACCGGCATCATTGACTGACCATATCAGGTCACCGAAAAATACGCGGCGTGACGAAGTATTGACGCGCGGTGTTTTTTCAAGTGTCGCCACAGTTTTATTGTCGCCGCTGGATTTTGAAATGTTCAAAATCTTTTGGCAACCCTGATATGACACCGGCAGTCGCCGAAAAAATCGCCAAGTGGGACAGGCCCTTTAAGTTCAGTCAGTCTTCCTCCTTTGTTCACCCGCCGTCGGGGGCCTTGACCATCCTCAGTCATGGGCGACCCCATGTGCAAGCCCTCTCGTTGGGATGATCGAAATTCCGACGTCGGGGCAGGAGTTCCCGAATTGGCCACTTCCTTACCGGAGACCGCGGCTTCAGGATGAGGTAGATGAATATGGGAAAGATTGTTGAATCGGGTTCTGTGGGGAACCAGCAAGGGAGAGGAGACGAGGCCTGGGACTGAACAGCCACGAGTGTCTTGAAAATATTCTATTTTCTGGGGTCAGTTGAAACTAGGGTTGCCAACTGTCCCGTATTAGCCGGGACATCCCGTATATTGGGCTAAATTGGTTTCGCCCTTGTCCCGTATTTGACCGCTGCTACACGGGTCGAGGGGACTGTCGGGTCGGAGCGCCGCGTCCGGCCCCCGCCTCACCCGTCCCGACGTAGTGCAGCCCATGGAGTGCAGCAGCAGCAGCGCCTCGCCCGTGGCCCCGTCAGTCGGTGGGCAGCCCGGCCAGCTGTCCGACCTTTGGACCTTCGCCGATCGCCGACACCACCACCACCCCTCCTTCTTATGGGCAATGAGTTGGACGGGGTGCCGGACTTTGCGCGCGGCCCGGGCCAAAACTCCTCAGCTGGCCCGCCAGCTGGGCTTTGTGTGCAGTCCAGCACCCGGGGCCAACTCATCATTCACCCAGCCACGGCCCAGTCGGTCAACGAATTGCCGTCGGGAATTTGTCCCGTATTTTGACTTTTTGTGCCTCATTTGGGAGTGAGAAAGTTGGCAACCCTAGTTGGAAAGCACATCCCTCTATGAGGCCATTCGGCCCATCGAGTGTCGTCTCACCACAAGAAGCCTCACTTTCCTTATCTCAGCAAGAGTTATATATTAAAAATCAACACAATTTATGTCATTTAAAAAAATATAGATTTCTAACATGGCAGCATTCAAAATAATCCCGGATGGGAGATCAAAGTGCAGGTTTCGAGTTCGAGGGGAGGAACCATGTTGCGTTGAGGACACCATTGGGTCGCCCATGGCAACCACAGCACCTGGGTGCATCACGTTCCTGAGCTCGGCCTGGGCAGTCGCCGCGGCAACGGGGCCTTCCCTCAAGGCTCCACCACGGCCTTCACGAACATGGTGTCGTCGGACACGAAGGCGCGCCAGTTGGAGCGGAGCTGGGCGAGGGGCACGAACTGCGGGCAGCCGCTGGCAATGTTCATGGAGTGCTGGGGCCTGCGGAAGGAGGCGGAGTTGGTGTCCGGTTTGAAGGCCGAGACCACTTGGTGCTCCCCGTCGCACTGGTCCAGAAGCTTGAAGGTCACCTGGTGGGGGTGGGGAAAGGAGAGGAAAACAGTTCACTCCTGTGCTCCTGCAATAGCAAACAGGCCCTTCGGCCCATTAGTTTATTTTTAGAGATACAGCGCGGAAACAGGCCCTTCTGCCCACCGAAGAGGCAGGAAACACGTTCCCGAAGTTGGGGGAGTCCAGAACCAGGGGCCACAGTTTAAGAATAATAGCCCTGTCCCACTGTACGAGTTCATTCAAGAGTTCTCCCTGATTCGAATTCGGAGATTTATGGTAATGGCCGCTCATAAGTACTCGGGGCTCTCGTGGACATTTTTCAACATGTTGAAAAATCTTCGCGAGCTTACCGTGTTTCCAGAGTACCTGCCGTTAGCGTTAGAGACGTCCCCGAGCTCCGACGTACCCGCTACGTTCATTCTACTTGCTTACCATGAGTTAGATTTTTTTTTTAAACTCGGGAGAGCTCTTGAATTAGCTCGTACAGTGGGACATGGTTTTCAGGGGTAAGCCATTTAGAACGGAGACGAGGAAACGCTTTTTCACACAGAGAGTTGTGAGTCTGTGGAATTCTCTGCCTCAGAGGGTGGTGGAGGCCGGTTCTCTGGATGCTTTCAAGAGAGAGCTAGATAGGGCTCTTAAAGATAGCGGAGTCAAGGGATATGGGGAGAAGGCAGGAACGGGCAAAGCCTGCACCGCCATTCAATGTGATCATGGCTGATCATCCCCAATCAGTACCCCGTTCCTGCCTTCTCCCCATATCCCCATGACTCCGCTATCTTTAAAAGCTCTATCTAACTCTCTCTTGAAAGTATCCAGAGAACCGGCCTTCACTGCCTTCTGAGGCAGAGAATTCCCCAGATTCACAACCCTTTGTGTGAAAATGTTTTTCCTCATAGAAACATAGAAAATAGGTGCAGGAGTAGGCCATTCGGCCCTTCGAGCCTGCACCACCATTCGATATGATCATGGCTGATCATCCAACTCAGTATCCCATCCCTGCCTTCTCTCCATACCCCCTGATCCTTTTAGCCACAAGGGCCACATCTAACTCCCTCTTAAATATACCCAATGAACTGGCCTCAACTACCTTCTGTGGCAGAGAATTCCATCTCCGTGCTAAATGGCCTACCCCTTATTCTTAAACTGCGATCCCTGGTTCTGGACTTCCCCCAACATCGGGAACGGAAGTGTTAACAGGAACATAAGGAGCAACTTTTTTGACTCAAAGGGTGGTGGGTGTATGGAACGAGCTGCTGGAGGAGGTAGTTGAGGCTGGGACTATCACTGCATTTAAGAAACATTTGGACAGGTGCATGGATAGGACAGTGTTAGAGGGATACGGGCCAAATGCGGGCAGGTGGGACTAGGATAGATGGTGTAGGTAGGTCGGCAGGGGCAAGTTGGGCCGAAGGGGCTGTTTTCACGCTGTATCACCCTATGACCACCACATTATGCTCAGACCCACCCTTGACCATAAGAACCATTCCTGCTTTCTCCCCATAATCCCTTGATTCCTTTTGCCCTCAGAGCTAAATCTAACTCTCTCTTGAATACATCCAGTGAATTGGCCTCCACTGCCTCTGTGGCAGAGAATTCCACAGATTCACCACTCTCTGGGTGATAAAATTGTCACCTTACCCTGCTTTTTAATCTGTCATTTTCACACCTTACCCTTCCATATCTCTGGGGGTACTGATTGGGGATGATCAGCCATGATCACATTGAAAGGCAGTGCTGGCTCGAAGGGCCGAATGGCCTGCTCCTGCACCTGTTGTCTATTGTCCATTTTCCGTGATCTCCATCTGCTTTGTCCTATTTTTCACACTGTAAACTTCCTTATCTATGTATCTCCCGCTCCCCTGACTCCCAGTCTGAAGAAGGGTCTCGACCCGAAACGTCGCCCATTCCTTCTCTCCAGAGATGCTGCCTGTCCCGCTGAGCTACCACAGCATTTTCCCATCTGCTAGCTTGCCCAGGGGCAAGTTGGGCCGAAGGGGCTGTTTTCACGCTGTATCACCCTATGACCACCACATTATGCTCAGACCCACCCTTGACCATAAGAACCATTCCTGCTTTCTCCCCATAATCCCTTGATTCCTTTTGCCCTCAGAGCTAAATCTAACTCTCTCTTGAATACATCCAGTGAATTGGCCTCCACTGCCTCTGTGGCAGAGAATTCCACAGATTCACCACTCTCTGGGTGATAAAATTGTCACCTTACCCTGCTTTTTAATCTGTCATTTTCACACCTTACCCTTCCATATCTCTGGGGGTACTGATTGGGGATGATCAGCCATGATCACATTGAAAGGCAGTGCTGGCTCGAAGGGCCGAATGGCCTGCTCCTGCACCTGTTGACTATTGTCCATTTTCCGTGATCTCCATCTGCTTTGTCCTATTTTTCACACTGTAAACTTCCTTATCTATGTATCTCCCGCTCCCCTGACTCCCAGTCTGAAGAAGGGTCTCGACCCGAAACGTCGCCCATTCCTTCTCTCCAGAGATGCTGCCTGTCCCGCTGAGCTACCACAGCATTTTCCCATCTGCTAGCTTGTTGGCCAGTGCATCATCTCGAGGCCGCTTCATTTACCTTCTTGCTGAAGGGCCAGTCCAGGATGGAGTCGTACGTTCCCTTCATTATGACCAGGAAGAGAGAGATGTGAGTGTTGGCCCCCAGGCCGTCCCCGTTCAGGTACATCCTCAGGCAGAGCTTGTAGCCACCGTGAGAAGTGAAGAAAGCTGCGGGGGGTAAGAGAAAGGCCGTCAATAACTTGGAACAATGTGTCTCCACTCACATACATGCTGAAACTTTCAGCAGTCCACACGTCATACTCGCAGAATAAGGCAATTCGGCCCATTTAATCTGGTCTGCTATGGACTTCTGGGCAGTGTTTGTGTCTTTGCACCATTATTGTTTGCTTGTGATGTGTGAATATATGTGTGTGTGCAAGTGAATGTGTGTATGAATGTGTGTATGTGTGTGTGAATGTATGTGTGCGTGAATGTATGTGTGTGTGCATATCTTTGAGCTAATTCCTTAAAATTACTTCCTTTGAGCCTCTACTTCCTGAGAAGATTACGGAGAGTCGGTATGTCAAGGAGGACTCTCTCGAACTTCTACAGGTGCACAGTAGAGAGCATGCTGACCGGTTGCATCGTGGCTTGGTTCTGCAACTTGAGCGTCCAGGAGCGGAAAAGAATGCAGAAAGTTGTGACCACTGCCCAGTCCATCATCGGCTCTGACCTCCCTGCCATCGAGGGGATCTATCGCAGTCGCTGCCTCAAAAAGGCTGCCAGCATCATCAAGGACCCACACCATCCTGGCCACTCACTCATCTCCCCGCTGCCATCGGGTAGAAGGTACAGGAGCCTGAAATCTGCAACATCCAGGTTCAGGAATAGCTGCTTCCCCACAGCCATCAGACTATTAAACTTGGCTCGAACAAAACTCTGAACATTAATAGCCCATTGCACGTTATCTGTTATTTATAGACAATAGACAATAGGTGCAGGAGTAGGCCATTCGACCCTTCGAACCAGCACCACCATTCAATGTGATCATGGCTGATCATCCCCAATCAGTACCCCGTTCCTGCCTTCTCCCCATATCCCCCGACTCCGCTATTTTTAAGAGCCTTATCTAGCTCTCTCTTGAAAGCATCCAGAGAACCGGCCTCCACCGCCCTCTGAGGCAGAGAATTCCACAGACTCACCACTATCTGTGAGAAAAAGTGTTTCCTCGTCTCCGTTCTAAATGGCTTACTCCTTATTCTTAAACTGTGGCCCCTGGTTCTGGACTCCCCCAACATTGGGAACATGTTTCCTGCCTCTAGCGTGTCCAAACCCTTAACAATCTTAGATGTTTCAATGAGATACCCTCTCATCCTTCTAAACTCCAGAGTGTACAAGCCCAGCTGCTCCATTCTCTCAGCATATGACAGCCCCGCCATCCCGGGAATTAACCTTGTAAACCTACGCTGCAGTCCCTCAATAGCAAGAACGTCCTTCCTCAAATTAGGAGACCAAAACTGCACACAATAGTCCAGGTGTGGTCTCACTGGGGCTCTGTACAACTGCAGAAGGACCTCTTTGCTCCTATATGCAATTCCTCTTGTTATAAAGGCCAACATGCCATTCGCTTTCTTCACTGCCTGCTGTACCTGCATGCTCATGTGTGTATATATATATATTCAATAGTATATGGACACACTGATCTGTTCTGTATTCATGCCTACTATATTCTGTTGTGCTGAAGCAAAGCAAGAATTTCATTGTCCTATCTGGGACACATGACAATAAACTCTCTTGAATCTATCTATTGAGCGCTTCGTGTGAATGGGCAGCGGAGACTCACGTGGGGAGTTGATGGACGGGGACTGCCCGTCCGCGGCGTACCGCATCCTCCGGCTGACCCCGCTGACCGCCCACAACAAGGTCCCGTCGAACGAAGAGGTCTCCAGCACCTCCAGGCGACACTGCAGGTCGGCGATCACCACGTCCTTGAGGCCAATCGACTTCTCATTCTGTCGCACCTGGCACGGGGCGTGAGAGAGATAGAGAGGGATCAACCGAGGGCTCGGAGTTGTGGGGAGCGCGTGGCCACCCCCACCTTCATGGTCAAATGGTTATTTTATTAGCAAGATCAGTATGGCATACATGTGCGTTTGGGACTCTCCCCAATATAAAGTAATTGCTGCTGCTGCTGAACGAGGGTGTTGACTCCAGCTCAGCTACCTGTTGACAATAGACAATAGGCGCAGGAGTAGGCCATTCGGCCCTTTGGACCAGCACCGCCATCCAATGTGATCATGGCTGATCATCCCCAATCAGTACCCCGTTCCTGCCTTCTCCCCATATCCCCTGACTCCGCTATCTTTAAGAGCTCTATCTAGCTCTCTCTTAGGGACAGGGCGTGGAGAACGGAGATGAGGAAAAACCTTTTCACACAGAGAGTTGCGAATCTGTGGAATTCTCTGCCTCAGAGGGCAGTGGAGGTCAATTCTCTGGATACTTTCAAGAGAGAGCTAGATCAGCCATGATCACATTGAATGGCAGTGCTGGCTCGAAGGGCCAAATGGCCTCCTCCTGCACCTATTGTCTATTGTCTCCCAGCAACATCCTTGAGAATCTTAACCAAAGCCTCATGCACCCATTCTGGATTATAGAAACATAGAAACATAGAAAATAGGTGCAGGAGGAGGCCATTCGGCCCTTCGAGCCAGCACCGCCATTCGTTGTGATCATGGCTGATCGTCCCCAATCAATAACCCGTGCCTGCCTGCTCCCCCATATCCCTTGATTCCATCAGCCCCTAGAGCTCTATCTAACTCTCTCTTAAATCCATCCAGTGATTTGGCCTCCACTGCCCTCTGTGGCAGGGAATTCCACAAATTCACAACTCTCCGGGTGAAAACTTTTTTTCTCACCTCAGTCTTAAATGGACTCCCCTTTATTCTAAGACTGTGTGTGGCCCGTGGTTCTGGACTCGCCCAACATTGGGAACATTTTTCCTGCGTCTAGCTTGTCCAGTCCTTTTATAATTTTATATGTTTCTGTAAGATGCCCCCTCATCCTTCTAAACTCCAGTGAATACAAGCCTAGTCTTTTCAATTTGAGTATGATTTAAAATATTTACCTTGTTCGTTAGCTGCGAGATCGATGCGTCTTGCTCCTTTATCCACGCCTCTTGCTCCAGCACGGTGTGTAACGTGTGGCCCACCTCGCGGTTTAAGACCGTGACGATGTTTTCGAACGTCTGCAGCTTCACTCTCAGCTCCTCCCGGGAGTTCTCGCCCTCAGCCGCCTCCCGCCACTTGTCGGGCTCCGTGTCCCGCTCCTTCCCATTCCCAGTTCTCCCCTCCAGGCTGGGATGTTCGCCGGCCTCCTTCCCGACAACCGGCAGGCACCTGAGAATGCAGGTCAGATGGTGCCCGACGGAGTCGCGAACATGCTCGTCCACCTTGCGACCGCAAATCTGCAAAGACGCGTTTTGGAAACTCGTGAGTCACGGGAGCAGAATTAGGCCACTTTGTCCCATTGAGTCTAAGCGCGCAGGTACAGCAGGCAGTGAATAAAGCGAATGGCATGTTGGCCTTCATAACAAGAGGATAGGAGCAAAGAGGTCCTTCTGCAGTTGTACAGGGCCCCAGTGAGACCACACCTGGAGCATTGTGTGCAGTTTTGGCCTGTTGGTCTTCATAACAAGAGGAGTTGAGTATAGGAGCAAAGAGGTCCTTCGGCAGGTGCACAGGGCCCCAGTGTGACCACACCTGGAGCATTGTGTGCAATTTTGGCCTGTTGGTCTTCATAACAAGGGGAGTTGAGTATAGGAGCAAAGAGGTCCTTCTCCAGTTGTACAGGGCCCTAGTGAGACCACACCTTGAGTATTGTGTGCAGTTTCGGTCCCCTAATTTGAGGAAGGATATCCTTGCTATTGAGGGAGCACAGCGTAGGTTTACCAGGTTAATTCCCAGGATGGCGGGACTGTCATACGCTGAGAAAATGGAGCGGCTGGGCTTGTACATTCTGGAGTTTAGAAGGATGAGAGGATTCTTATTGAAACATGTAAGATTATTAAGGGTTTGGACATGCTAGAGGCAGGAAACATGATGTTGGGGAAGTCCAGAATCAGGGGCCACAGTGTAAGAATAAGGGGTAAGCCATTTACAATGGAGACGAGGAAACACTTTTTCACACAGAGAGTTGTGAGTCTGTGGAATTCTCTGCCTCAGAGGGCGGTGGAGGCCAGTTCTCTGGATACTTTCAAGTGAGAGCTAGATAGGGCTCTTAAAGATAGTGGAGTCAGGGGATATGGGGAGAAGGGGAGAAGGCAGGAACGGGGTACTGGTTGTGGATGATCAGCCACGATCACATTGATCACTGTACCAATTGGTCCCACCCCCAACCAAGTGGTTATACCGGCTTCAAGGTGGTCTTGTTGAGTCTCATTGTCGGTAACTGGTTTTCACCTAGCCCACAGCTAACAATGGCCTTTTTCCTTTATCATCGATACTTTTTTGCACATCTTCCTTCTATTTGTTCTGTATCTCTCTATATCACCGCCTATAGCTCTCTTTTCCCTTTAGTTTAGAGATGCAGTGCAGAAATAGGCCCTTCGGCCCACCAGGTCCGCGCCGACCAGCGATCCCCGCACTCTAACACCATCCTACACCCACAAGGGACAAATTTTAGATTTACCAAGCCAATTAACCTACAAACCTGTACGTCGTTGGAGTGTGGGTGGAAAGCGAAGATCTCGGAGGAAACCCACGCAGATCACGTGCAAACTCCATACAGACAGCACCCGTAGTCGGGATCGAACTCGGGTCTCCGGCGCTGTAAGGCAGCAGCTCTACTGCCCAAGCGGGTTCCCCAGAATCTCAGTCTGAAAGGAGGGTCTCAACCCGAAAAGCCATCCATTCCTTCTCTCCAGAGATGCTGCCTGCCCCGCCCAGTTACGCCAGCATTTTGTGTCTATCTTCGATTTAAACTAGCATCTGCACTTCTTTCCTACATGTTCAGACAAGGACCTTCCTCTCCAGACCCGGGCTATGGTTGGAGGGCCAGTCCCGCTGAATGAATGGCCTGATACTCACTGGCTCTGTGCAGCCGACCACACTGAAGGGGCACCGCTGAAGGTTCCGCTCGCAGGACATCTTGTGCTTTGCCTGAAACGTCAAGAACAAACTCCATCACAGTCTGAAGAAGTGTCCCGACCCGATACGTCACCCATTCTGCCTGTCCCGCTGAGTTACAGAGTCGCAGAATCTCACAGAGTGAAAACAGGTCCTTAGGCCCAACTTGCCCACACCGGCCAACATGGCCCAGCTACGCTAGACCCACATACCTGCCGCTGGTCAAATACTCCTCTACCATATACTTGTTTCTTAAACATTTAGTCTCAGCCTCAACTACCTCCTCTGGCAGCTCGTTCCATACACCCACCGCACTCTGTGTGAAAATGTTACCGCTCAGATTCTTATTAAATCTTTTCCCCATCACCTTAAACAAAAGACAATAGGTGCAAGAGTAGGCCATTTGGCCCTTCGAGCCAGCACCGCCATTCAATGTGATCATGGCTTATCATCCCCAATCAGTACCCCGTTCCTGCCTTCTCCCCATATCCCCTGACTCCACTATCTCTAAGAGCCCTATCAAGCTCTCTCTTGCAAGTAACCAGAGAACCGGCCTCCACCGCCCTCTGAGGCAGAGAATTCCACAGACTCACAACTCTCTGGGTGAAAAAGTGTTTCCTCATCTCCGTTCCAGATGGCTTACCCCTTATTCTTAAACAGTGGCCCCTGGATCTGGACTCCCCCAACATCGGGAACATGTTTCCTGCCTCTAGCGTGTCCAAACCCTTAATAATCTTATATGTTTCAATAAGATTCCCTCTCATCCTTCTAAATATCCAGTCAGTGGTAAGGCAAGCTATGATTACAACCGAGCTGTTATTCTAAACCGTTAAACCTTTCCTATCCATGCACCTGTTTAAATGTTGCCAAAGGGGTAACGAGAAAGCCATTTAGAACGGAGACAATGAGACCACATAATCATTGTGTGCAGTTTTGGTCTTCTAATTTGAGGAAGGACATTCTTGCTATTGAGGGAGTGCAGCGTAGGTTTACAAGGTTAATTCCCGGGATGGCGGGACTGTCATATGCTGAGAGAATGGAGCGGCTGGGCTTGTACACTGGAGTTTAGAAGGATGAGAGGGAATCTTATTGAAACATGTAAGATTATTAAGGGTTTGGACATGCTAGAGGCAGGAAACATGTTTCCGATGTTGGGGGGAGTCCAGAACCAGGGGCCACACACAGTTTAAGAATAAGGGGTAAGCCATTTAGAACGGAGACGAGGAAACACTTTTTCACCCAGAGAGTTTTGAGTCTGTGGAATTCTCTGCCTCAGAGGGCGGTGGAGGCCGGTTCTCTGGATACTTTCAAGAGAGAGCCAGATAGGGCTCTGAAAGATAGTGGAGTCAGGGGATATGGGGAGAAGGCAGGAACGGGGTACTGATTGGGGATGATCAGTCATGATCACATTGATTGGCGGTGCTGGCTCGAGGGGCCGAATGGCCTACTCCTGCACCAATTGTTTCTACATTCGCCAACAAGCAACAGTATATTTGACATATATGCCTTCTTTACATATAACCAGCCTTAGTGCACAATTTCGGTGAGAATATTGCAAAGTAATATCTGGTAGGACCGGCCGATTCGGAAAATTCCAAGCCGCCGAGTGTGTTTTTCCGTTCCGACGCCGGAGCTCCGATCATCCCAGCGAGAGGGCCTGAACATCGGGCCGGCCGTATCGGCGACTGCGGAGGCCTCAGAGGCCCCGACCACGGATGAACAATGAGGAAGAGGACTGAACTTTACTGCCTTCCCTCACAGTGGGGAATGTTGATTCCGCTGTGTGGGGATGTCCATGTTAAAATGCTACACTTGTCGCTTTACCTCCCCCCTTGACTCCATCCAAGGACCCAAGCAGTCTTTCCAGGTGCAGCAGAGGTTCACCTGCACCTCCTCCAACCTCATCTATTGCATCCGCTGCTCTAGGTGTCAGCTGCTCTACATCGGTGAGACCAAGCGTAGGCTTGGCGATCGCTTCGCCCAACACCTCCGCTCGGTTCTATCGCAATAACCAACCTGATCTCCCAGTGGGTCAGCACTTCAACTCCCCCTCCCATTCCGAATCCGACCTTTCTGTCCTGGGCCTCCTCCATGGCCAGAGTGAGTCCCACCGTAAATTGGAGGAGCAACACCTCATATTTCGCTTGGGCAGTTTACACCCCAGCGGTATGAACATTGACTTCTCCAATTTCAGGTAGTCCCTGCTTTCGCCTCCCCTTCTCAGCTCTCCCTCAGCCCACTGGCTCCACCTCTTCCTTTCTTCTTCCCCCCCCCCCCCACATCAGTCTGAAGAAGGGTCTTGACCCTAAGGGTTTCACCTATTTCCTTCGCTCCATAGATGCTGCCTCACCCACTGAGTTTCTCCAGCATTTTTGTCTACCTTCGATTTTCCAGCATCTGCAGTTCCTTCTTAAAGAACTGTCGTGTGTTGTGTTATTTTGATTCGTGTGTCTGTACGGCAACTCAAATCTCAACTCCACCAATACGTGCACGTGACAATAAATGGAACTTGAGCTTGAACTCGAAAGAAAAGAGAAAGGTTTTACCTCGAATTCTCTCAATGGTCCAGTCCAACTGCAGCCCGGGTTGATACAAGACACCTCCAGATTCAAGATTTCCTTCGCTATTGCCCTGTCACTGAAACACTGAGAAAATGGGAAACAAAAAGTGGTAAATTAACACTCGCTTTCTCATCATATTTTATAATTAGTTTAGTTTAGAGATACAGCGCGGAAACAGGCCCTTCGGCCCACCCAGTCCGCGCCGACCAGCGATCCCCCCATACATTAACACTACCCTTCACTGCTAGAGTCAGTTATTAAAGATGGGATAGCAACACATTTGGAAAATGGTGAAATCATTGGACAAAGTCAGCATGGATTTATGAAAGGTAAATCATGTCTGACGAATCTTATAGAATTTTTCACGGATGTAACTAGTAGAGTGGATAGGGGAGAACCAGTGGATGTGTTGTATCTGGACTTTCAGAAGGCTTTCGACAAGGTCCCACATAAGAGATTAGTATACAAACTTAAAGCACACGGTATTGGGGTTCAGTATTGATGTGGATAGAGAACTGGCTGGCAGGAAGCAAAGAGTAGGAGTAAACGGGTCCTTTTCAGAATGGCAGGCAGTGACTAGTGGGGTACCGCAAGGCTCAGTGCTGGGACCCCAGCTATTTACAATATATATTAATCATTTGGATGAGGGAATTGAATGCAACATCTCCAAGTTTGCGGATGACATGAAGCTGGGGGGCAGTGTTAGCTGTGAGGAGGGTGCTAGGAGGCTGCAAGATGACTTGGATAGGCTGGGTGAGTGGGCAAATGCATGGCAGATGCAGTATAATGTGGATAAATGTGAGGTTATCCACTTTGGTGGCAAAAACAGGAAAGTAGACCATTATCTGAATGGTGGCCGATTAGGAAAAGGGGAGATGCAACGAGACCTGGGTGTCATGGTACACCAGTCATTGAAAGTAGGCATGCAGGTGCAGCAGGCAGTGAAGAAAGCGAATGGTATGTTAGCATTCATAGCAAAATGATTTGAGTATAGGAGCAGGGAGGTTCTGCTGCAGTTGTACAGGGTCTTGGTGAGACCACACCTGGAGTATTGCGTACAGTTTTGGTCTCCTAATTTGGGGAAGGACATTCTTGCCATAGAGGGAGTACAGAGAAGGTTCACCAGACTGATTCCTGGGATGTCAGAACTTTCATATGAAGAAAGACTGGATAGACTCGGCTTGTACTCGCTGGAATTTAGAAGATTGAGGGGGGATCTTATAGAAACTTACAAAATTCTTAAGGGGTTGGACAGGCTAGATGCAGGAAGATTGTTCCCGATGTTGGGGAAGTCCAGGACAAGGGGTCACAGTTCAAGGATAAAGGGGAAATCTTTTAGAACTGAGATGAGAAAAACATTTTTTACACAGAGAGTGGTGAATCTCTGGAATTCTCTGCCACAGAAGGTAATTGAGGCCAGTTCATTGGCTATATTTAAGAGGGAGTTAGATGTGGCCCTTGTGGCTAAAGGGATCAGGGGGTATGGAGAGAAGGCAGGTACAGGATACCGAGTTGGATGATCAGCCATGATCATATTGAATGGCGGTGCAGGCTCGAAGGGCCGAATGGCCTACTCCTGCAGGTATTTTCTATGTTTCTATGTTTCACACACACACTAGGGACAATTTGCACTTATACCAAGCCAATTAACCTACAAACCTGTACGTCTTTGGAGTGTGGGAGGAAACCGAAGATCTCGGAGAAAACCCACGCAGGTCACAGGGAGAACATGCAACCTCCTTGGACAATAGAATTTGTGGAATTCTCTGCCACAGAAGGCAGTGGAGGCTGATTCACTGGATGAATTTAGAAGAGAGTTAGATAGAGCTCCAGGGGCTAGCGGAATCAAGGGATATGGGGAGAAGGCAGGCATGGGTTACTGATTGGGGACGATCAGCCATGATCACATTGAATGGCGGTTCTGGCTCGAAGGGCCGAATGACAATAGACAATAGGTGCAGGAGTAGGCCATTCGGCCCTTCGAGCCAGCACCGCCATTCAATGTGATCATGGCTGATCATCCCCAATCAGAACCCAGTTCCTGCCTTCTGCCCATATCCCCTGACTCCGCTATCTTTAAGAGCCCTATCTAGCTCTCTTGAAAGTATCCGGAAACCAGCCTCCACCGCACTCTGAGGCAGAGAATTCCACAGACTCACAAATCTCTGTGTGAAAAAGTGTTTCCTCATCTAGTTCTAAACGGCCTGTCCCTTATTCTTAAACTGTGGCCCCTGGTCCTGGACTCCCCCAACATCGGGAACATGTTTCCTGCCTCTAGTGTGTCCAAACCCTTAATAATCTTATAAGATCACCTATCATCCTTCTAAATTCCAGAGTATACAAGCCCAGCTGCTCCATTCTCTCAGCATATGACAGTCCGGCCATCCTGGGAATTAACCTGGTGAACCTACGCTGCACTCCCTCAATAGCAAGAATGTCCTTCCTCAAATTTGGAGACCAAACCTGCACACAATACTCCAGGTGTGGTCTCACTAGGGCCCTGTACAACTGCAGAAGGACCTCTTTGCTCCTGTACTCAGCTCCTCTTGTTATGAAATCCAACAACCCATTCGCTGTCTGTAAATTGTCCCTAGTGTGTCGGATAGAGTGATAAAAGGGTGATCGTCGGTCGGCACGGACTGGATGGGCCGAAGGGTCCGTTTGCACGGTGTAAACATGCCGGTAAAACGGAGACTCGAGGAACTGTAGACACTGGTTAACAAATAATAGTATCAAAAAGTGCTGGAGTAACTCAGCGGGACAGGCAGCATCTCCGGAGAGAAGGAACGGGTGACGTTTCAGGTCGAGACTCTTCCTCAGACACAAAGTCTCGACCCGAAAACGTCAGCCATTCCTTCTCTCCAGAGATGCTGCCTGTCCCGCTGAGTTACTCCAGCATTTTCCACCTACTACGAGTTTACTCTTAAACAGAGTCGAATTTACTTACTTTTTCAAACGTGTCGGCTGAAACATCCTCAAAAAATTCTTTATCTCTCACGCAAGATGGACACATCATCAATTCTTTCCTGTGAAAGAGAATAAAAATGTAATCGACATGTGGAGTAGTGTGAAAAAAGTAATTGACACCTGGAGTATTGTGTGCAGTTTTGGTCCCCTAATTTGAGGAAGGACATTCTTGCTATTGATGGAGTGCAGCGTAGGTTCACCAGGTTAATTCCCGGGATGGCGGGACTGTCATACGCTGAGAGAATGGAGCGGCTGGGCTTGTACACTCTGGAGTTTAGAAGGATGAGAGGGGATCTTATTGAAACATGCAAGATTATTAAGGTTTGGACACGCTAGAGGCAGGAAACATGTTCCTGATGTTGGGGGGAGTCCAGAACCAGGTGCCACACACAGTTTAAGAATAAGGGGTAAGCCATTTAGAACGGAGACGAGGAAACACAGAGAGTTGTGAGTCTGTGGAATTCTCTGCCTCAGAGGGCGGTGGAGGCCGGTTCTCTGGATGCTTTCAAGAGAGAGCTAGATAGGGCTCTTAAAGATAGAGGAGTCAGGGGATATGGGGAGAAGGCAGGAACGGGGTACTGATTGGGGATGATCAGCCATGATCACATTGATGGCTCGAAGGGCCGAATGGCCTCCTCCTGCACCTATCGTCTGTTGTTAATAATAGTTGTCGATTCACCTACTCTGGGCATGGGACTGGTCTACCCGATCTGTCCCTGTCGCGTTTTTAATCCTCCTAATCAGGTATAGTTTTTCCGCCAACTAGTCCTCGAAGGGTGGCGCAGCGGTAGAATTGCTGCCCCGCAGCGCCAGAGACCCGGGTTCGATCCCGACTGCGGGTGCTGTCTGTACGGAGTTTGTACGTTCTCCCGTGACCTGCGCGGGTTTTCTCGAGATCTTTGGTTTCCTCCCACTAGTGATACAGTGTGGAAGCAGGCCCTTCGGCCCATCTCGCCCGCACGGGCCAACAATGTCCCAGCTACCCCCGGTCCCAAGGATCCCCACAGTATGCAATGAGTCGCCACCTAAAGGGCGGCGACAATGTTCACAAAGCACATGTTGACGTAGGCGGGGCAATTGGGCCGCAGGGCCCGTTCCCGTGCGGTAGGATGCTATGAGGCCGACATGGTGTCGGGTGAGCAGAGGCGTGCGTTGCGACGAATGTTTTACGGGTGCAGCGAGTGGGGACGGGCGTGACAACGTACAGCACTTTTCCGTGGCAGGCCCGGCAGAAGCGATGGCCGCACTCAGTCTGGACCGGGTCGCGCATCAGGAGGCCGCACGCCCCCGCAGTAGTACTTGCGGTCGCAGTCACGGACGGCGCCGGCCTCGTAGCCCCCGTCGCTCTCCACCTCGTCCTCGGCCAACGAGCGCAGGGCCGCCTTCTCCACGCACACCGACTGGTAGAGCTGGGGCCCCTCGTCCCGTCTCAGACCGGCCTCGCTCATGCCCGGCTCTGCCGACGCTCTCTTCTTCAACCTTAAATCCAGCGAACGAAAAAAAATAATAATAATTTACATTCATGCGGAACCCATCGTCGGAACGGAAAAACACACATTCGGCGGCTTGGGAATTTCCGAATCGGCCGGTTCCTACCGGATATTACTGCAATATTCTCACCGAAATTGTGCACTGAGGCTAGTTATATGTAAAGAAGGCGTATATGTCAAATATACTGTTGCTTGTTGGCGAATGTAGAAACAATAGGTGCTAGAGTAGGTCATTCGGCCCCTCGAGCCAGCACTGCCAATGAATGTGATCATGGCTGATCATCCCCAATCAGTACCCCATTCCTGCCTTCTCCCCATATCCCCCTGACTCCGCTATCTTTAAGAGCCCTATCTAGCTCTCTCTTGAAAGTATCCAGAGAACCGGCCTCCACTGCCCTCTGAGGCAGAGAATTCCACAGACTCACCACTCTCTGGGTGAAAACGTTTTTCCTCGTCTCCGTTCTAAATGGCTTACCCCTTATCCTTAAACTGTGTGGCCCTTGGTTCTGGACTCCCCCCAACATCGAGAACATGTTTCCTGCCTCGAGCGTGTCCAAACCCTTAATAATCTTAGGTAGACAAAAATGCTGGAGAAACTCAGCGGGTGAGGCAGCATCTATGGAGCGAAGGAAATAGGCAATGTTTCGGGCCGAAACCCTTCTTCCTTAATAATCTTACATGTTTCAATAAGATAACCTCTCATCCTTCTAAATTCCAGAGTGTACAAGCCCAGCCGCTTCATTCCCTCAGCATATGACAGTCCCGTCATCCTGGGAATTAACCTGGTGAACCTACGTTGCACTCCCTCAATAGCAAGAATGTCCTTCCTCAAATTAGGGGACCAAAACTGCACACAATACTCCAGTGTGGTCTCACTGGGGGCCTATACAACTGCAGAAGGACCTCTTTGCTCCTATACTCAACTCCTCTTGTTATGAAGGCCAACAAGCCATTCGCTGTCTGTAAATTGTCCCCGGTGTGTAGGACAGAGTGGTGAAAGGGTGTTCGTCGGTCGATACTCCAGGTGTGGTCTCACTACAGAATGTTCTACCTCCTCCTGCATCTATTTTCTATGTGTTCTATGCTTCTATGCTGGTTGAAAACCAAAGGTAGACACAAAAACGCTGGAGTAACTCAGCGGGTCAGGCAGCATCGCCCTGGAGAGAAGGAATGGGTTCGAGACCCTTCTTCCGACACTCTTTCCAGCTTTCCCACAGAGGATCCATTACCAAATAAACCTTCCAGCAAAAACAAGACTCATCAATAAGCACTCTTGTTTCATCATAGTGAAACATGCTTATATCAGTCATGGTACATTATGTTCCTCCCCGCCCCACACATACGCTTTCCTGGTAACACTATCTGTTCAGGCAGCCTGACGCGGTTAAAAAAAATCCACAGATATTTTGAGCATGAAATCTGACTAGAAATCACCGTGGAAATATTACACTTTGAATTATGAACCACATGCAAAGAAGACTGTCTTTCAATTTCAGTTTTGATTCTTAATCACCTCGATTTCTTCATGTTTCACATTCCATTGACCGCACCTACTCCCTCGGCAAGGCCAGCAGCATAATCAAGGACCAGTCGCACCCTGGCCACTCCCTCCTCTCCCCCCTCTCTCCCATCGGGAGTAGAGTTGCCAACTTTCTCACTCCCAAATATCGATGTTCTCTCGTATTTGATAATTTGGGGGGGGGGGGGAAAAGGTTTTTGACTGTCATCCCAACAACCATCAGGCTATTAAACACAACGACTTTGCTATTGAGGGAGTGCAGCCCCTATCTAGCTCTCTCTAAAAAAGCATCCACAGAACCAGCCTCCACCGCCTTCTGAGGCAGAGAATTCCACAGACTCACAACTCTCTGTGTGAAAAAGTGTTTCCTCGTCTCGGTTCTAAATGGCTTACCCCTTATTCTTAAACTGTGGCCCCTGGTTCTGGACTCCCCCAACATCGGGAACATGTATCCTGCCTCTAGCGTGTCCAAACCCTTAATAATCTTATATGTTTCAATAAGATCTCCTCTCATCCTTCTAAACTCCAGAGTGTACAAGCCCAGCCGCTCCATTCTCTCAGCATATGACAGTCCCGCCATCCCGGGAATTAACCTTGTAAACCTACGCTGCACTCCCTCAATAGCAAGAATGTCCTTCCTCAAATTGGGGGACCAAAACTGCACACAATACTCCAGATGTGGTCTCACTAGGGCCCTGCACAACTGCAGAAGGACCTCTTTGCTCCAATACTCGACTCCTCTTGTTATAAAGGCCAACATGCCATTCGCTTTCTTCACTGCCTGCTGTACCTGCATGCTTACTTCCATAGACTGATGAACAAGGATCCCCAGATCCTGTTGTACTTCCCCTTTTCCAAAATTGACACCATTTAGATAATAATCTGCCTACTATTTTTGTTACCAAAGTAGATAACCTCACATTTATCCACATTCATCTGCCATGCATCTGCCGACTCCCCCAACCTGTCCAAGTCACCCTCAGCAAGGCCAGCAGCATAATCAAGGACCAGTCGCACCCTGGCCACTCCCTCCTCTACCCCTCTCTCCCATCGGGAGTAGGGTTGCCAACTTTCTCACTCCCAAATATCGATGTTCTCTGGTATTTGATATTTGGGAAAAAAAGGTTTTTGACTGTCATCCCAACAACCATCAAGGCTATTGAACACGATGACTTTGCTATTGAGGAAGTACAGCGTAGGTTCACCAGATTAATTCCCGGGATGGCGCGACTGTCATCTGCTGAGAGAATGGGGCGGCTGGGCTTGTACACTCTGGAGTTTGCCACAGAAGGCTGTGGAGGCCAAGTCAGTGGATATATTTAAGGCAGAGATAGATAGATTCTTGAGTAGAGTCAGAGAGTAATACAATGTGGAAACAGGCCCTTCGGCCCAACTCACCCACACCGGCCAACAAGGTCCCAGCTACACTAGTCCCACTTGCCTGCGCTTGGTCCATATCCCTCCAAACCTGTCCTATCCATGTACCTGTCCAACTGTTTCTTAAATGGTGGGATAGTCCCAGCCTCAACTACCTCCTCTGGCAGTTTGTTCCATACACATGTGAAAAAGTTACCCCTCAGATTCCTGCTAAATCTTTTACCTTCACCTTAAACCTATGTCCTCTGGTCCTCGGTTCCCCTACACTGGGCAAGAGACTCTGTAATCTATTCGTACGGGTGTCAGGGTTTATGGGGAGAAGGCAGGAGAATGGGGTTGGGAGGGAGAGTTAGATCAGCCACGATTGAATGGCAGAGTAGGCTTGATGGGTCGAATGGCTAATTCAGCTCCTATCACATGATCTTATGAAATCAAGGAATTTCCCTGCAACACCATGAGATATCAATCATTCATTCGCTGAATCAATGATTCATAGGTCACGAGGGATCTGTTACACAAATGATTGAGTTAGTCACAATTCTTGCTATTGAGGGAGTGCAGCGTAGGTTTACAAGGTTAATTCCGGGGTGGCGGGACTGTCATATGCTGAGAGAATGGAGCAGCTGGGCTTGTATACTCTGGAGATTAGAAGGGATGAGAGGATACCTTATTGAAACATATAAGATTATTAAGGGTTTGGACACGTTAGAGGCAGGAAACATGTTCCCAATGTTGGGCGAGTCCAGAACCAGGGGCCACAGTCTGAGAATAAAGGGGAGGCCATTTAAGACTGAGGTGAGAAGAAACTTTTTCACCCAGAGAGTTGTGAATTTGTGGAATTCCCTGCCACAGAGGGCAGTGGCGGCCAAATCACTGGATGGATTTAAGAGAGAGTTAGATAGAGCTCTAGGGGCTAGTGGAATCAAGGGATATGGGGAGAAGGCAGGCACGAGTTATTGATTGGAGACGATCAGCCATGATCACATTGAATGGCGGTGCTGGCTCGAGGGGTCGAATGGCCTCCTCCTGCACCTATTTTCTATGTTTCTATGTGCTGCTTCGAAGGGCCGAATGGCCTCCTCCTGCACCTATTTTCTATAAGACGCAGAGTGCTGGAGTAACTCAGCGGGTCAGGCAGCATCTGTGGAGAACATGGATAGGTGATGTTTCACAGAGTGCTGGAGTAACTCAGCGGGTCAGGCAGCATCTGTGAAGAACATGGATAGGTGATGTTTCACAGAGTGCTGGAGTAACTCAGCGGGTCAGGCAGCATCTGTGAAGAACATGGATAGGTGATGTTTCACAGAGTGCTGGAGTAACTCAGCGGGTCAGGCAGCATCTGTGGAGAACATGGATAGGTGATGTTTCACAGAGTGCTGGAGTAACTCAGCGGGTCAGGCAGCATCTGTGGAGAACATGGATAGGTGATGTTTCACAGAGTGCTGGAGTAACTCAGCAGGTCAGGCAGCATCCTGTAGAGGACATGGATAGGTGACGTTTCACAGAGTGCTGGAGTAACTCAGTGGGTCAGGCAGCATCTGTAGAGGACAGGGATAGGTGACGTTTCACAGAGTGCTGGAGTAACTCAGTGGGTCAGGCAGCATCTGTAGAGGACATGGATAGGTGACGTTTCACAGAGTGCTGGAGTAACTCAGTGGGTCAGGCAGCATCTGTAGAGGACATGGATAGGTGACGTTTGTTTCTGGACCAGAACATCATCCAGGAGTCGCTTGTTTCTACCGAAGAACCCGAAAACATTAC
>CM075994.1:9705563-9740563 GCA_038087875.1 Malacoraja senta
GGGAAGGGGGGTGCTGTTCCACAGTCTAGAGGCTGCAACCGCAAAGGCACGGTCGCCCCTGAGCTTATGCCTAGACCGTGGGATATTCAGCAACCCCAAGTCGGCCGATCTGAGGAGCCTGGAGGTGGAGTGTGTGGGTTAGAAGACTTTTTATGTAGGTGGGGGCAAGCCCATTGAGGGCTTTGTAGACATGGAGGAGGATCTTGAAGTTTATACGGAACCGCACAGGGAGCCAGTGGAGAGAGGCCAGGATGGGGCAACTTTTTCCACACAAAGGGTGGTGGGGAGGAGGGGGTGTATGGAACCAGCTTTAATTTAATAGAAACATATAAAATTATAAAAGGACTGGACAGGCTAGATGCAGGAAAAATGTTCCCAATGTTGGGCGAGTCCAGAACCAGGGGCCACACAGTCTTAGAATAAAGGGGAGGCCATTTAAGACTGAGGTGAGAAAAAACGTTTTCACCCAGAGAGTTGTGAATTTGTGGAATTCCCTGCCACAGAGGGCAGTGGAGGCCAAATCACTGGATTGATTTAAGAGAGAGTTAGATAGAGCTCTAGGGGCTAGTGGAATCAAGGGATATGGGGAGAAGGCAGGCACGGGTTATTGATTGGGGACGATCAGCCATGATCACAATGAATGGCGGTGCTGGCTCGAAGGGCCGAATGGCCTCCTCCTGCACCTATTTTCTATGTTTCTATGTTTCCGAAGTGAGGAAGGAAGGTCTCGAACCGAAATCTCGCCTGTTCCTTCTCTCCGGGGTGAGAGGCCACCTGAGTGACTCCGGCGTTTTGCATCAATCGGTATTTGGGACGTTGCTTCCAAAAACAACGGAGACCTGTTGATCCACCAATTTCAAGATTCAAGATTCAAGAGAGTTTATTGTCATGTGTCCCAGATAGGACAATGAAATTCTTGCTTTGCTTCAGCACAACAGAATATAGTAGGCATGAATACAGAACAGGTCAGTGTGTCCATATACCATAGAATATATATATACACACATAAATAAACAGATAAAGTGCAATGGGCTATTAAAGTTCAGTTTTGTTTGAGTTGAGTTTAATAGCCTGATGGCTGTGGGGAAGCAGCTATATCTGAACCTGGATGTTGCAGATTTCATAGAAACATAGAAACATAGAAATTAGGTGCAGGAGTAGGCCATTCGGCCCTTCGAGCCTGCACCGCCATTCAATATGATCATGGCTGATCATCCAACTCAGTATCCCGTACCTGCCTTCTCTCCATACCCTCTGATCCCTTTAGCCACAAGGGCCACATCTAACTCCCTCTTAAATATAGCCAATGAACTGGCCTCGACTACCCTCTGTGGCAGAGAGTTCCAGAGATTCACCACTCTCTGTGTGAAAAAAGTTCTTCTCATCTCGGTTTTAAAGGATTTCCCCCTTATCCTTAAGCTGTGACCCCTTGTCCAGGACTTCCCCAACATCGGGAACAATCTTCCTGCATCTAGCCTGTCCAACCCCTTAAAAATGTTGTAAGTTTCTATAAGATCCCCTCTCAATCTCCTAAATTCTAGAGAGTATAAACCAAGTCTATCCAGTCTTTCTTCATAAGACAGTCCTGACATCCCAGGAATCAGTCTGGTGAACCTTCTTTTTATTTTTTATTTATATGGTTAATTGTCTGTAAAGCGCTTTGGTTTCAGTAATCTGATTGAAAGGCGCTATATAAATAAACTTACTTTACTTTACTTTACTTTACTTCTCTGCACTCCCTCTATGGCAATAATGTCCTTCCTCAGATTTGGAGACCAAAACTGTACGCAATACTCCAGGTGTGGTCTCACCAAGACCCTGTACAACTGTACCTTCAGGCGCCTGTACCTTCTACCTGAAGGCAGCGGGGAGATGAGTGTGTGGCCAGGATGGTGTGGGTCCTTGATGATGCTGCCAGCCTTTTTGAGGCAGCGACTGCGATAGATCCCCTCGATGGTGGGGAGGTCAGAGCTGATGATGGACTGGGCAGTGGTCACAACTTTCTGCATCCTTTTCCGCTCCTGGACACTCGAGTTTCCGAACCAAGCCACGATGCAACCGGTCAGCATGCTCTCTACTGTGCACCTGTAGAAGTTAGAGAGAGTCCTCCTCGACATGCCGAATCTCCGTAATCTTCTCGGGAAGTAGAGGCTCTGATGTGCTAGCTTTATGATCGCATCAGTGTCCTGGGACCAGGAGAGATCTTCGGAGATTTGCATGCTAATTGATCTCGGACGATGCTAGGCTTCCCATCTAAAGCATTCCTTTGTGAAACCATTCCCGCTCTTCACATTGACTCATTAACCTTATTTCCTTCGCTCCATAGATGCTGCCTCATCCGCTGAGTTTCTCCAGCATTTTTGTCCACCCCATGACTATCTGTCACAGGAGATGGTGACTCATAGCGTCCATTATAGCAACCCCCGCTGGTGGGAGGATCCAGTTACAACCTGCTGCCATGGGGCTGAATGTGTCGGAAGGAATTTAGAAGGATGAGAGGTTATCTTATTGAAACATATAAGAGTGAATCCACACCTGGGGTATTGTGTGCAGTTTTGGTCCCCTAATTTGAGGAAGGACATTCTTGCTATTGAGGGAGTGCAGCGTAGGTTAATTCCCGGGATGGCGGGACTGTCATATGCTGAGAGAATGGAGCGGCTGGGCTTGTACACTCTGGAGTTTAGAAGGATGAGAGGGCGTCTTATTGAAAGATGTAAGATTATTAAGGGTTTGGACACGCTAGAGGCAGAAACATGTTCCCGATGTTGGGGGAGTCCAGAACCAGGGGCCACACACGGTTTAAGAATAAGGGGTAAGCCATTTAGAACTGAGATGAGGAAACACTTTTTCACCCAGAGTTTTAAGCACCGCCATTCACTGTGATCATGGCTGATCATCCCCAATCAGTGCCCCGTTCCTGCCTTCTCCCCATATCCCCTGACTCCGCTATCTTTAAGAGCCCTATCTAGCTCTCTCTTGAAAGTATCCAGAGAACCGGCCTCCACCGCCCTCTGAGGCAGAGAATTCCACAGACTCACAACTCTCTGTGTGAAAAAATGTTTCCTCATCTCCGTTCTAAATGGCTGACCCCTTATTCTTAAACTGTGTGGCCCCTGGTTCTGGACTCCCCCAACATCGGGAACATGTTTCCTGCCTCTAACGTGTCCAAACCCTTAATAATCTTATATGTTTCAGTAAGATCCCCTCTCATCCTAAACTCCAGTGTATACAAGCCCAGCGCTCCATTCAATAGACAATAAGTGCAGGAGTAGGCCATTCGGCCCTTCGAGCCAGCACCGCCATTCAATGTGATCATGGCTGATCATAATAATAATAATGCATTTTATTTGCTGGCGCCTTTCTGGACACCCAAGGACACCTTACAGGACATAAAATCACAAAAAACACCAAGGTCTCAAGGACACCTTACAGAGACCAACAAATAAGAAACACATAATCGGAATAAAATAAATTATAAAGACCACAATACACAAATCAAGGACAGAATTCATTCCAAAGGCACAAAAAAGAAAATCAGAAACACAACTTGAGGAGAGAGCAGCGGCAGCTAAACCGCGCCAGCGTCCACTCTCCCCTCCGACCGCCATCTTGAACACAGACTAACATAGACACAGCACACAAAAATCATCCCCCCACAATGGTTACCACTGTGGGGGAAGGCACAATGTCCAGTCCCCAACCCCAGTTCTCCCACAGTCAGGCCTATTGAGGCCTCCGCTATTGCCTCTACGGAGGCCCGATGTTCCTGGCCGTTCTCACCGGTTGATGCTGCCCCGGCGTCGGGAGAGTCCTCACAGCGGCTGGGCCACCTGGAACGGCCGCATTCCTCATCGGAGGCCGCAGCTACCGAAGCCGACAAGGCCGCGCCGGTTTGGAGCTCCAAGGCTCCCGATGTTGAAGTGGGCGCCGCCCGATCCTCTCCGCAGTCCCGCAGCCCGGAGGTGTTGACCTCGGCGGTCACAGCTCACCGGAGCTCCACCGCGTCGATCCAGCGCGGCGACCCAGGCAAGGCATCGCCCGCTACGCTCCGCGACAACGCACCAGCGCTGTGCCGCCACCAAACCGAGGTGCAGGGCGGTCCCCGCCAGGAAACGGCGCTCCAGGCCCGCTGGTAGGCCATAAGGATGGGTCGACGGGGCAGCCCGGAGAAAAGCTGCCTCACCCACCAGGTAGGGACCTAGAAATTTCGTTGCCCCCTTCACCAAACACTAAAAAGTAGAATGTCTCCTACAAGCAAAACGGAGATTCACCAAAACCGTCAAAAAAAGTGATTTAAACGGACGGCTGCTGGTTAGCAGCCGTTCCACAAGATGGCTCCTCCTCCAATCAGTAATCCGTTCCTGCCTTCAGGGAACATGTTTCCTGTCTCTAGCATGTCCAAGACCCTTAATAATCTGTTTCAATAAGATGCCCTCTCATCCTTCTAAACTCCAGAGTGTACAAGCCCAGCCGCTCCATTCTCTCAGCATATGACAGTCCCGCCATCCCGGGAATTAACCTGGTGAACCTACGCTGCACTCCCTCAGTCGCAAGAATCTCCTTCCTCAAGTTAGGTGACCATGTATTGTCTTTCCGCTGACTGGTTAGCACGCAACAAAAGCTTTTCACTGTACCTCGGTACACGTGACAATAAATGGAATTGAACTGCACCCGTGGTCAGGATCGAACCGGGTCTCTGGGGCCTGAAGGGGAGGGAACTCTACCGCTGCGCCACCGCGCTCGCGTTTATTAACTTTTCTTTTGTGCACCCAGCCGACAAACTTGTTTTTCAATCGGGGCAGATGCTTTACGCATTCCTGCAGCTTATGTTACAGCCTGGAATGTCTCCACAGCATTCTTGAAAGGGACTGACGCAACGGTCAAAAAAGTATTTTGCCACTTTGGCCTTCATGAGTCAGAACATTCAGTACAGACGTCGGGAGGTCATGTTGCAGTTGTACAAGACGCCGGTGAGGCCGCATTCAGTGTCTGTGTCTGAAGAAGGGTCTCGACCCGAAACGTCACCCACTCCTTCTCTCCATTCTTGCTATTGAGGGAGTGCAGCGTAGGTTCACCAGGATGGCGGGACTGTCGTATGCTGAGAGAATGGAGCGGCTGGGCTTGTACACTCTGGAGTTTAGAAGGATGAGAGGGTATCTCATTGAAACATATAAGATTGTTAAGGGTTTGGACACGCTAGAGGTAGGAAACATGTTCCCGATGTTGGGGGAGTCCAGAACCAGGGGCCACACAGTTTAAGAATAAGGGGTAAGCCATTTAGAACGGAGACGAGGAAACACTTTTTCTCACAGTGAGTGGTGAGTCTGTGGCATTCTCTGACTCAGAGGGCGGTGGAGGCCGGTTCTCTGGATGCTTTCAAGAGAGAGCTAGATAGGGCTCTTAAAGATAGCAGAGTCAGGGGATATGGGGAGAAGGCAGGAACGGGGGTACTGATTGGGGATGATCAGCCATGATCACATAGGACGGCGGTGCTGGCTCAAAGGGCCAAATGGCCTACTCCTGCACCTATTGTCTATTAAAGATAGCGGAGTCAGGGGATATGGGGAGAAGGCAGGAACAGGATACTGATTGGGGATGATCAGCCATGATCACATTGAATGGCGGTGCTGGCTCAAAGGGCCGAACGGCCTACTCCTGCCTATTGCCTTCCATCACAGTGAGGATTGGGGATTCCACTGTGGTGGATGTTTATGTGAAATTTCATTTGATGTAGCTGTGTCTCTTGTTGCTTTGCACTTAGTTATGGCTGCGTGGGATCTCAAATATCAATGTGCCTTAATTGGTGTATGCTTTGCCCAACACCTCCGCTCAGTTCGCACTCCCGGTGGCTCAGCACTTAGAACATTGAAAATAGGTGCAGGAGTGGGCCATTCGGCGCTTCGAGCCTACACCGCCATTCAATGTGATCATCCAACTCAGTATCCTGTACCTGCCTTCTCTCTGAACTGAACTGAACTGAATTTTATTTATAGAGTACATGGTAAATGGTAGAGAATTGAGGAATGCAGTTGAACAGAGGGATCTTGGAATAACTGTGCATAGTTCCCTGAAGGTGGAATCTCATGTAGATAGGGTGGTAAAGAAAGCTTTTGGTGTGCTGGCCTTTATAAATCAGAGCATTGAGTATAGAAGTTGGGATGTAATGTTAAAATTTAACAAGTCATTGGTGAGGCCAATTCTGGAGTATGGAGTACAATTTTGGTCGCCTAATTATAGGAAGGATGTCAACAAAATAGAGAGAGTACAGAGGAGATTTACTAGAATGTTGCCTGGGTTTCAGCAACTAAGTTACAGAGAAAGTTTGAACAAGTTAGGGCTTTATTCTTTGGAGCGCAGAAGGTTAAGAGGGGACTTGATAGAGGTCTTCAAAATGATGAGAGGGATAGACAGAGTTGACGTGGATAAGCTTTTCCCACTGAGAGTAGGGAAGATTCAAACAAGGGGACATGACTTGAGAATTAAGGGACAGAAGTTTAGGGGTAACATGAGGGGGAACTTCTTTACTCAGAGAGTGGTGGCTGTGTGGAATGAGCTTCCAGTGGAAGTGGTGGAGGCAGGTTCGTTTTTATCATTTAAAAATAAATTGGATAGTTATATGGACGGGAAAGGAATGGAGGGTTATGGTCTGAGCGCAGGTAGATGGGACTAGGGGAGAATACGTGTTCGGCACGGACTAGAAGGGTCGAGATGGCCTGTTTCCGTGCTGTAGTTGTTATATGTTATATGTTATATGTTATATGTTATATGTTATAGAACACTTTAAAAACAACCACTGTTGCAACAAACTGCTGTACATGACTAATCATAAACATCAAACAAAGCAATAAAAACATTAAGACAGTAAAAACAATAAAAAAAATCAATAGAAACACTAAAACAGGGACAAAGTCTCATGCAGGGTCAAAAGCCAAGGAATAGAAAAGGGTTTTAAGACTAGCTTTGCAAATGGACAGTGAAGGGGCCTGTCTAATGTGCAAAGGTAGAGTGTTCCATAATGTCGGAGCAGCAACAGGGAAGGCTCTATCCCCTCTGAGCTTCCGCTTAGACCTGGGTACCTCCAGGAGCAGCTGATCAGCTGACCTCTCCATACCCCCTGATCCCTTTAGCCACAAGGACCACATCTAACTCCCTCTTAAATATAGCCAATGAACTGGCCTCAACTACCTTCTGTGGCAGAGAATTCCACAGATTCACCACTCTCTGTGTGAAAAATGTTTTTCTCATCTCGGTCCTAAAAGACTTCCCCCTTATCCTTAAACTGTGACCCCCTTGTTCTGGAAGGGGCGCTTCAACTCCCTCTCCCATTCCCGATCTGAGCTTTCTGTCCTGGGCCTCCTCCATGGCCAGAGTGAGTCCCACCACGAACTTGAAAGAGATACGTGCAGATTGCAAGTGTGAGTCAGACTGTGATGAGTTTTGCTTCCTGTATTTAATGAGCAGTCCGGAATCAAGTCGCTCGACCAATTCCTGGAGACGAAACGGTTGTACTCACAAGCCAGCTATAAACAAACACTGGTGCACAAAAGTGCTGGAGAAACTCAGCGGGTGTAGCAGCATCTATGGAGCGAAGGAAATAGGCAACGTTTCGGGCCGAAACCCTTCTTCAGATAAACAAACACTGCGTTGCTTAAGATACAAGGAACTGCAGATGTTGGCTTACAAAAAAAAAAGACACAGAGTGCTGGAGTAACTCAGCAAGTCAGGCAGGGAACATGGATGGGGTCGGGGACCCTTCTCCAGACTGTGAAGTGACAACAGGTGTAGGAGTGTGACAATTCGGCCCTTCGCGAGCCATTCATTGTAATCATCCCCAATCACTCAGTACCCCGTTCCTGCCTTCTCCCCATGTCCCCTGACTCCGCTATCTTTAAGAGGGGGGGTGAAGACTATTAAGGTGCAGAAGTGTGAAAACAAACGCACACCTCCAGATTCAGGGACAGTTTCTTCTCAGCTGTTATCAGGCAACTGAACCGTCCTACCAACAACTGGAGAGCGGTCCTGAGCTACTATCTACCTCATTGGAGACACTCGGACTATCTTTGATCGGACTTAGATGGAAACATAGATACATAGAAAATAGGTGCAGGAGGAGGCCATTCGGCCCTTCGAGCCAGCACCGACATTCATGGTGATGATGGCTGATCGTCCCCAATCAATAATCTGTGCCTGCCTTCTCCCCATATCCCTTGATTCCACTAGCCCCTAGAGCTCTATCTAACTCCCTCTTAAATCCATCCAGTGATTTGGCCTCCACTGCCCTCTGTGGCAGGGAATTCCACAAATTCACAACTCTCTGGGTGAAAACGTTTTTTCTCACCTGTCTTAAATGACCTCTCCTTTATTCTAAGATTGTGTGTGGCCCCCTGGTTCTGGACTCGCCCAACATTGGGAACATTTTTCCTGCATCTAGCTTGTCGAGTCCTTGTATAATTTTATATGTTTCTATTAAATTAAAGCTGGTTCCATACACCCCCCCCACTTTGTGTTGAAAAAGTTGCCCCTCAGGTTCCTACTGCTTTATCTGGTTCTCAACCTTATGCAGTGATACAGTGGTGGAAACAGGCCCTTCGGCCCAACTCGCCCACACCGGCCAACAATGTCCCAGCTACACTAGTCCCACCTGCCTGCGCTTGGTCCATATCCCTCCAAACCTGTCCTATCCATGTACCTCTGTCCAACTGTTTTCTTAAACGTTGAGATAGTCCCAGCCTCAACTACCTCCTCTGGCAAAGTGTTAAAGAAGGAACTGCAGAGGCTGGAAAATCGAAGGTACACAAAAATGCTGGAGAAACTCAGCGGGTGCAGCAGCATCTATGGAGCGAAGGAAATAGGCAACGTTTCGGGGCGAAACCCTTCTTCAGACTGATAGGGGGTGGGGAGAAGAAAGGAAAAAAGGCGGAGGAGCCCGAGGGCTGGGGGAGGGGATGAGACAACCAGAGGGCTGATGAAGGGGAGGGGACAGCAAGGGCTAGCAGAGTTGGGAGAATTCAATGTTCAAGCCCCCAGGATGTAGACTGCCCAAGCGGAATATGAGGTGCATTTCCTCCAATTTCCGGTGTTGCTCGCTGTGGCCATGGAGGAGACCCAGGACAGAGAGGTCAGATACGGAATGGGAGGGGGAGTTGAAGTGCTGAGCCACCGGGAGGTCAGGTAGCTTATTGCGGACCGACCAGAGGTGTTCAGCGAAACGATCGCCAAGCCTCCGCTTGGTCTCACCGATGTAGATTAGCTGACATCTAGAGCAGCGGATGCAATAGATGAGGTTGGAGAAGATGCAGGTGAATCTCTGTCGCACCTGGAACGACTGCTTGGGTCCTTGAATGGAGTCGAGGGGGGGAGGTGAAGGGACAAGTGTTGCATCTCTAGCGGTTGCAAGGGAAAGTACCCGGAAGCGGGTGGTACGGGAGGGAAGGGAAGAATTGACAAGGGAGTTACGGAGGGAGCGGTCTTTGCGGAAGGCAGACATGGGGGGAGATGTGGCGAGTGGTGGGGTCACGTTGGAGGTGGCGAAACTGACGGAGGATCACATGTTGTATGTGACGGCTGGTGGGGTGAAAGGTGAGGACTAGGGGGACTATGCCCTTGTTGTGAGTGAGGGGATGGGGAGAGAGAGCAGTGTTGCGGGGTATGGCAGAGACCCTGGTGCGAGCCTCATCTATGGTGGAGGAGGGGAACCCCCGTTCCCTGAAGAATGAGGACATTTCGGATGCCCTGGTGTGGAACGCCTCATCCTGGGAGCAGATGCGGCGTAGGCGGAGGAATTGGGAGTGGGGGATGGAGTCCTTACAGGAAGCAGGGTGGGAAGTGTAGTCCAGATAGCCATGGGAGTCGGTAGGTTTGTAGTGGATGTCGGTATGAAGTCTATCACCTGCGATGGAGATAGTGAGGTCAAGGAATGGTAGGGAAGTGTCGGAAATGGTCCAGGTGTATTTGAGTGCCGGATGGAAGTTGGTGGTGAAGCGGATGAAGTCAGTCAGTTGTGTGTGGGTGCAGGAGGTGGCACGAAAAGAGTCATCGATGTAGCGGAGGTAGAGGTCGGGATGGGGCCCTGGTACGCATTGAACAAGGATTGTTCTACGTACCCGACAAAGAGGCAGGCGTAGCTGGGGCCCATGCGTGTGCCCATAGCTATGCTTGTATTTGGAGGAAATGGGAGGAGTCAAATGAGAAGTTATTGAGGGTGTGTACCTACCTCCTCTGGCAGCTTGTTCCATACACCCACCACCCTCTGTGTGAAAAAGTTACCACCCAGGTTCCTATTAAAATCTTTCCCCTTCACCTTGAACCTATGTCCTCTGGTCCTCGATTCCCCTACTCTGGGCGAGACTCTGTGCGTCTACCCGATCTATTCCTCTCATGATTTTGTACACCTCTATAAGATCACCGCTCATCCTCCTGCGCTCCATGGAATAGAGACCCAGCCTGCTCAACCTCTCAGGTTATTCACCTTATCCTGTATCTATACGTTGTACTCAGCTTGTTTGTAACCATGTGTAGTCACTTCTCTTGACTGGGTAGCACGCAGCAGAAGAACGCGTTTCGCTGTACCTCGATACACGTGACAACATTTAAGAGATCACAGGCTCGGCGATCGCTTCGCCCAACACCTCCGCTCAGTTCGCACTCCCGGTGGCCCAGCACTTCAACTCCCCCTCCCATTCCCAATCCGACCTTTCTGTCCTGGGCCTCCTCCATGGCCAGAGTGAGTCCCACCGCAAATTGGAGCAGCACCTCATATTTCCCTTGGGCAGTTTACACCCCAGCGGTATCAACATTGACTTCTCCAATTTCAGGTACTCCCTGCTTTCTCCTCCCCTTCCCAGCTCTCCCACAGCCCACTGTCTCCGCCTCTACCTTTCTCTCCCCCCCCCCACCTCCACATCAGTCTGAAGAAGGGTCTCGACCCGAAACGTCACCAATTCCTTCGCTCCATAGATGCTGCTTCACCCGCTGAGTTTGTCCAGCATTTTCCAATACCTCTTGTTATGAAGGCCGACATGCCATTAGCTTTCTTCACAGCCATCCAGGAATCAACCTGGTGAACCTCGCTGCACTCCCTCAATAGACAGTGGCTGATCTATCTCCAGTTTCAGGTAGTCCCAGCTTTCTCCCTCCCTTCCCCTCCCCTTCCCAGCTCTCCCACAAACCTACAAACTTCGGAGCGTGGGTGGAAAGCGAAGATCTTGGGGTCAATAGACAATATGTGCAGGAGGCCATTCGAGCCATTCAATGTGATCATGGCTGACCATCCCCAATCAGTACCCCGTTCCTCCCTTCTCCCCATATCCCCTGACTCCGCTATCTTTAAGAGCCCTATCTAGCTCTCTCTTGAAAGTATCCAGAGAACCTGCCTCCACCGCCCTCTGAGGCAGAGAATTCCACAGACTCACCACTCTCTGTGAGAAAAAGTGTTTCCTCGTCTCCGTTCTAAATGGCTTACCCCTTATTCTTAAACTGTGTGGCCCTTGGTTCTGGACTCCCCCAACATCGGGAACATGTTTCCTGCCTCCAGCGTGTCCAAACCCTTAATAATCTTAAATGTTTCAATGAGATGCCCTCTCATCCTTCTAAACTCCAGAGTGTACAAGCCCAGCCGCTCCATTCTCTCAGGATATGACAGTCCCGCCATCCCGGGAATTAACCTTGTAAACCTACGCTGCACTCCCTCAATAGCATTCATCCCGTCTGTTTCCCTCAATACCAAGAATGTCCTTCCTCAAATTTGGAGACCAAAACTGCACACAATACTCCAGGTGTGGTCTCACTAGGGCCCTGTACAACTGGGAAAACCCACTCAGGTGCCGGGGAAGCGTACAAACTCCGCAGTCGGGGATCGAACCCGGGTCTCCGGCGCGGCGAGGCATCGACTCGACCGCTGCGCCACAAGAATTGTTGCGTCTATTTCCACACATGGTAGGATCAAGTAGATATCTTTAATTATGGTTTTTCTTTACACCTTCGAGATCGGACATTGATAGTTGAACAAGACAAGGGTCGCGCGGTTTGCATCCACTGGTGCGCATACACTAGGCCGGGCTGGAATAGGAAGGGTTCCTTGCGCAATGTTAGCCCAAATCTCTCTCCCTCCAAATTGGAACAGACTTTACATAAAAAGATTGGATCGACTGGAATTTAGACGGATGAGAGGGGATCTTATAGAAACATATAAAATTGATACTTTCATTGATACTTTCAAGATAGCAGAGTCAGAGGGATATGGGGAGAAGGCAGGAACGGGGTACTGATTGGGGATGATCAGCCGTGATCACATTGAATGGCGGTGCTGGCTGGAAGGGCCGAATGGCCTCCTCCTGCACCTATTGTCTATTGTTATGGGGAGGGGGAGAAGGCAGGAAAATGGGACGAGGAGGCAGAGATCAGCCGTGATTGAATGGCACAGTAGATTCGATGGGCCGAATGGACCTACGCCTACTCCGATAACTTGTGAGAACACCAAGTCCCCCCTCTCTCTCTTTCTCTCTCTGTCCCTCGTTCTCTCTCTCTCTCCCCCCCCCTCTCTCTGTCCCTACCTCTGGCAGGCAACGGATGATCTCAGGAAGGGTGGAGTCCATCAGGGTCCATTGTTGGCTGGGGGGAAGGGGTAGAGAGGGATACGAGGATGCGAACAGTGGGACTAGGAGGATTACTCGTGGTGGGTGCGGGGGGGGGGGGGGAGAGGGAGAGGGAATGCAGGAGTCACGACTCCTTGGAAACAGGTCTTATGGCCAGTTGGGCCCTTGCCGCCCATCCAACTCCCACTAATCCCGTCTCACCCGCCCCCCGACGTTCCCGTCATCTGGAATCTGACCAACTTTCCGAGACCAGCAGCCGTTTAGTTTAGCTCAGAGATACAGCGCGGAAACAGGCCCCTCGGCCCACCGTGTCCGCGCCGACCAGCGATCCCCGCACGCTAACACTATCCCACACGCACACATTAGGGGACCATAAGCCAATCGACCGACAAACGTGAGGGTCGTTGGAGTGTGGGAGGAAACCGGAGCACCCGGAGAAAACCTACGCGGGTCACGGGGAGAACGTGCGAGCTCCGTACAGACAGCGCCCGTGGCCAGGACTACCCCACACCCCCCCTCACACACACACACAATAGGGATGATCTACACTTTTTTTTTAAACCGGAGGCAATTTGCCCGCAAACCTGCACGTGTTTGGAGCGCAGTTTTGGGAGGGAAAGCGGAGAGATCGCCAGAGGAAACCCACGCGGGGGAGAGTGTGCAAACTCCGTACAGACAGCGCCCGCGGTCGGGGTGTGCGTGGAGTCTGGCTCCTCGCCCGCGACCACCATCTCCGCGGGGGAATGGCCGGCCGGCCAGGCCTGTGGGCCTCGCCCTGCACAGGAAGCAGTGTGTGGATGGATGGGTGGGTGGGTGGGTGGGTGGAGGAGAGCAGGTCGATGCGGGAACGTACAGCAGAGGCATCTCTCACACCCCTCACTCCCTCACTCGCTCTCTCTCTCTCTCTCTCTCTCTCTCTCTCAGTCCCTACCCCCCTCTCTCTCTCAGTCCATCTCCCACTCTCTCTCTGCCCTCTGTCCTTGTCTCTCGCTCCCCTCTTTCAGTGTTCCCTCTCTCTCTCTCTCCCCCTCTCCTCTCGCGCAGTCACTACCCCTGACCCGCTCCCTCTCTGTCCCTCTCTTCTCTCTCTCCCCCCCATTCTCTCTCTCTGTCCCTCGCTCTCTCTGTCCCTAACCGTCCCGCTCTCTCACTGTCCCCCTCTCCCCTCTCTCTCTCAATCATCCTATCTCCCCTCTCTATGTCTCTCCCTCCCTCTCTGTCATTCCCTCTCTCTGTCTCTCCCTCTCTCTCTGCATGGTGTGGGGGGGGGATTGTGTGGGCATTGGGGGGGTGGGTAGAGGCAAAGAACTGCCGGGTGGAGGGAGGAAGCTCCTCAGTATGGGGGGGTGGGGGCAGGGGGG
Organism: Malacoraja senta; assembly: GCA_038087875.1. Taxonomy (NCBI): domain Eukaryota; kingdom Metazoa; phylum Chordata; class Chondrichthyes; order Rajiformes; family Rajidae; genus Malacoraja; species Malacoraja senta. Next base: position 9,719,518 of record CM075994.1, read on the forward strand.
GTTGGGCTCGTGGGGCAAGCGTGGAGAGGGGAGGGGAGGGGGGGAGAAGAGGGGAGGAGAAGAGCAGAGGTGAGGGGTGGGAGGAGGAGGAGGGGAGGGGAGGGGAGGGGAGGGGAGAAGAGAGGAGAGGGGAGGAGAGAGACGAGAGGGGAGAGGAGAGGGGGAGGAGGGAGAGGAGAGGGGGAGAGGAGAGGGGGGGAGGAGAGGAGAGGGAGAGGAGAGGGGGAGGAGGGAGAGGAGAGGGGGACAATGCCATGACACCAGGACCCCCCTCCCCCTCCATCACGTTGCTCAGTGCACCCTCTCTTGCCGCTTGCCCCGGGCCTCGGGCAGCTACAAGGACCAGGGCAGAGGGAACTCAGACGCCGGTTAGTGGAGTGCAGTGCGTGGCATCAAAGTTCCTCATGTACTTGTGAGCCTGCAGGAGTAGAGACAAGTGGATCAACACACACATGCACACGCACACACACACACACCCCACTCCCCACACACACCCCACCCCCCACACACACACACCACCCCCCACACACACACACACACCCGCAACTCACACACATACACCCGCAACTCACACACACCCACCCCCCACACACACACCCCACCCCCCACACACACACACACCCCACTCCCCACACACCCCCCACCCCCCACACACACCCCACCCCCCACACACACACACCACCCCCACACACACACACACCCCACTCCCCACACACACACCCCACCCCCACACACACACACACACCCCACTCCCCACACACACCCCACCCCCCACACACACACACACCACCCCCACACACACACACACCCCACTCCCCACACACACCCCACCCCCCCACACACACACACCACCCCCCACACACACACCCCACTCCCCCACACACACACCACCCCCCCCACACACACACACCACCCCCCACACACACACCACTCCCCACACACACACACACCACCCCCCACACACACACCACTCCCCACACACACACACCACCCCCACACACACACACAAACCGCAACTCACACACACCCCACCCCCCCACACACACACACCCCCCCCACACACACACACCCCACCCCCCACACACACACACCACACCCCCCCCACACACACACACACACCCGCAACTCACACACACCCCACCCCCCACACACACCCCACCCCCACACACACACCACCCCCCACAACACCACACCACTCCCCCCACACCCCCCCACACGCACACCACCCCCCCCACACGCACACCACCCCCACACACGCACACCACCCCCCACACACACACACCACCCCCCACACACACACACCACCCCCCACACACACACACACCCCCCACACACACACACACACCCGCAACTCACACACACCCCACCCCCACACACACACCACCCCCCACACACACACCACACCACCCCACACACACACACCACCCCCACACACACACCACCCCCCACACACACACACACCACCCCCCACACACACACCCGCAACTCACACACACCCCACCCCACACACACACACCACCCCCCACACACACCCGCAACTCACACACACACCACTCCCCACACACACACACCACCCACCACACACACACACCACCCCCCCACACACCACACACCACCCCCACACACACACACACCACCCCCACACACACACACCACCCACCACACACACACACCACCCCCACACACACACACACCCCCACACACACACACACCACCCCCCACACACACACCCCACCCACCACACACACACCCGCAACTCACACACACACACACACACACCCCACCCCCCACACACACACCCGCAACTCACACACACACACACACCACCCCCCACACACACACACCACTCCCCACACACACACACCACCCCCCACACACACACACCACTCCCCACACACACACCCGCAACTCACACACACCACTCCCCACACACACACACCACCCCCCACACACACACACACCACCCCCCACACACACACACACCACCCCCCACACACACACACACACCACCCCCCACACACACACACACCACCCCCCACACACACACACACCACCCCCCACACACACACACCACCCCCCACACACACACACACCACTCCCCACACACACACCCGCAACTCACACACACACCACTCCCCACACACACACACCACCCCCCACACACACACACACCACCCCCCACACACACACACACACCACCCCCCACACACACACACACCACCCCCCACACACACACACCACCCCCCCACACACACACACACCACTCCCCACACACACACACACCCCCCACACACACACACACACCACCCCCCCACACACACACACACCACCCCACACACACCCGCAACTCACACACACACACCCCCACACACACACACCACCCCCACACACACACCCGCACTCACACACACACCACCCCCCACACCCACACACCACCCCCCACACACACACCACCCCCCACACACACACCACCCCCCACACACACACACCACCCCCCACACACACACACCACCCCCCACACACACACCCGCAACTCACACACACACCACCCCCCACACACACACACCACCCCCCACACACACACACCACCCCCACACACACACACCACCCCCCACACACACACACACACCACTCCCCACACACACACACCCCCCACACACACACACCACCCCCCACACACACACACACCACCCCACACACACACACACCCCCCACACACACACACCACCCCCCACACACACACACCACCCCCCACACACACACACCACCCCCCACACACACACACCACCCCCCACACACACACCCGCAACTCACACACACACACTCCCCACACACACACCACCCTCCACACACACACACACCACTCCCCACACACACACACCACCCCCCACACACACACACCACCCCCCACACACACACCCGCAACTCACACACACACCACTCCCCACACACACACACCACCCCCACACACACACACACCACTCCCCACACACACACCACCACCCCCACACACACACACCACCCCCCACACACACACCCGCAACTCACACACACACCACTCCCCACACACACACACACCCCCACACACACACACACCACTCCCCACACACACACACCACCCCCCACACACACACACCACCCCCCACACACACACCCGCAACTCATACACACACCCCCCCCACACACACACCACCCCCCACACACACACACCCCCCCCACACACACACACCACCCCCCACACACACACCCGCAACTCACACACACACCACCCCCCACACACACACACCACCCCCCACACACACACACCACCCCCCACCACACACACCACCACCCCCCACACACACACACACCACACCCCCCACACACACACACCACCCCCCACACACACACACCACCCCCCACACACACACACCACCCCCCACACACACCCCGCAACTCACCACACACACCACCCCCACACACACACACACCACCCCCCACACACACCCGACACACACATACCCCACACACCAGCCCCCCACACACACGTACACACACCACCCACACACAACCCCACACACACCCACCCCACCCACACACCACCCCCCCACACACACCCCATACACTCACAACACACATACACACACACACACACACAACCCACATACACACACACCCGACACACACACCCCCACCCACACACACCGCTCACACCCCCCCCTCCACACACCCCCACACACACCCCCCCCCACTCCCTCCCATGTGAGTCTGCGCCACCTCTCGCCCCCCTTGACGGTGAGGAGGGGGTAGAGGCCGCCCCCCCCAGAGGTGCAGAGTGAAGCCACTTGCCAGGAATATCGCCAGTTGCCGCCGGCCCTCTGCCGTCATGTCCTCACCTAAACACACGGCAAAATCATCACCGCAGTGTAGACACCCACACACATAACCCCCACCCCCACACATAACCCCCACCCCTCACCCCCACACAAATAACCCCCAACCCCCACAAAAAAACCCACCCCCTCACCTGACTACCCCCTCACATGACTACTCCAGCAGCAGCTGCACCACACACACACACATATGTACACTCTCACACACACTTACACAACACACACTTACAACACAATCACACACACACACACTCACACGGATACACACAACCACTTACAACACATGCACACGCTATCACACTTTAAACACACACATACTCACTCACACAACACACACTTACCACATACACACAAACACACTTACAACACATCCCACAAACAGACATGCAAACACAGACATGTGCAAAGAAACACTTACACATGCACACGCTTACACCGCATACACTTGCACGCACACAGATGTGCAGACACACACACACGCGTGCAGCCACACACGTGCAAAGCACTTATGCCACACATGCACACACCCCCAATTACACGCACACTTGCACCGCACACAACGCACGCACTTGCATGCACACACACTTACACACTCACAAAACGCACACTGCCACCCTCTGATTCTCCCCACCCTCTGCCCATTCCCCCCACCTGTTTTAATCTCACCACCACCACGCCAGTGCCCAATCCCTCTCACCTCACCCCCTGCCCTGCGTCCAGGTCCCCGTTCAACCTTCCCCCCCCCCACACCCCCACGCTGCCTGTAAACTCTGTACTGCCCCAGAGTCCAGTTACTCGCCCCCCGCCCCCCCTGTAATCCGCTTCCCGCCTCTCCCGGCGTTCCGTGCTGTCTCACCCCGGTCCAGGGGAAGATGTGTCCGTGCTCCGAGCGGTAGGACTGCAGGACCGAGACGCACCAGTCGTCATGAACCTCGTAGCGGCTGTACAGGGCAGCTGCCCACACAGAGAGAGAGAGGGACGGAGAGAGAGAAGGGAGAGGGGGAGAGAGGGAGAGAGGGAGAGGGGGAGAGGAGAGGGGAGGGAGAGGGAGAGAGGGAGGGAGAGAGGGAGAGAGAGACAGAGAGACAGAGAGAGAGGGGGAGAGAGAGAGAGACAGAGGAGAGAGAGAGAGAGGGGAGAGAGAGATAGAGAGAGGGAGAGAGAGAGAGGGAGAGAGAGAGAGGGAGGGGGAGAGAGAGGGGGAGAGAGATAGAGAGGAAGAGAGAGGAGAGGGAGGGGGAGAGAGAGAGGGAGGGGGAGAGGGAGAGGGAGAGAGAGAGGGAGAGACAGAGAGGTGGCGTCACAGAGCGGCACTAACACACCACGACTACCCCCCCCAATTTACACCAAGCCAATTAACCTACAAACCTGTACGTACGTCTTTGGCGTGCGGGAGGAAACGAAGATCTCGGTGAAAAAACCCCACGCTGGGCGGGTCACGGGAGAGAACGTGCAAACTCCGTGCAGACACCGACCAGCGATTTCCCCGCACACTAACGCTACCCACACACACACACACACACACACAGGGACAATTTTTGACATTTACACCAAAGCCAAATAGCCTGCACACCTGCACGCCTTCGGAGTGTGGGAGGAAACCGAAGATCTCGGAGCTCACGTGATCTCGTGAAACCCACGCGGGTCACGGGCAGAAGGTACTAAACTCCGTACAGACAGCACCCGTAGTCGGGATGGAACCGGGTCTCCGGCGCTGCATTCGCTGTGAGGCAGGAACTCTACCGTCTGCGTAACCGTGGGCTCCCTCCCCACTTCAGCGTAAAGAAGAATCCTTGAACTTCTGACATGCGGCGATCGTTTTACTCAACTGTCACGCAAGGTTAGAGTCTCGCCCCACCACAGTGGACGTGATAATAACGGACTATCTATTGAAACATATAAGATTATTAAGGGTTTGGACACGCTAGAGCAGGAAACATGTTCTGATGTTGGGGGATGTCCAGACCCAGGGGCCACACAGTTTAAGAATAAGGGGTAAGTCATTAGAACGGAGACGAGGAAACACTTTTTCACCCAGAGAGTGGTGAGTCTGTGAATTCTCTGCCTCAGAGGCAGTGGAGGCCGGTTCTCTGGGATGCTTTCAAGAGAGAGGGCTCTTACAGATAGCGGAGTCAGGGGTATGGGAGAAGGCAGGAACGGGGTACTGATTGGGATGATCAGCTATATGGACACACTGATCTGTTCTGTATTTACTTATACCTACTATATTTACTTATACCTACTAAAGCAAGAATTTCATTGTCCTATCTGGGACACATGACAATAAACTCTCTCGACTCTTGATCACATTGAATGGCGGTACTGGCTCGAAGGGTCCGAATGGCCGACTCCTGCCCTGTTGTCTATTGTTCTGTACTTACGTTCTCGTTCGCGGACTCGGTGGGCCAAAGGGCCTGTTTCCGCCCTGCGTCTCAGAGGACGGAGGAGGCCGGTTCTCTGGATACTTTCAAGAGAGACTGGATAGGGCTCTTAAAGATAGCGGAGCCAGGGGATATGGGAGAAGGCAGCAAGGGGTACTGATTGGGGATGATCAGCCACGATCACAGTGAATGGCGATGCTGGCTCGAAGGGCCGAATGGCCGACTCCTGCACCTATTGTCTATTGTCGAAGCACACCGTGAGAGCCGGACTTACTTTCCTGCAGGGATTCGAAGGCACTCAGCCACTCCCGTACCACGCGAACCCCCTCTTCCGCCATCACCTTGGGGTACCTGCACCGCAAAGAACCAAAACGGACACTGCTGAAATTCAGTTGAGTTTAGAGATTCAGTGCGGAAACAGGCCCTTCGGCCCAACGAGTCCGCTCCGACCGGCGATCCCCGCACACTCACACTATCCTACACACACTGGGGACAACTTGTGGGGAGAATGCGGTCAGGAGGGAGAGATAGATCAGCCATGGTCTATTGAGGGAGTGCAGCGTAGGTTCACCAGGTCGATTCCCGGGATGGCCGTGAAGAAAGCTAATGGCATGTCGGCCTTCATCAACAAGAGGTAGACAGAAATGCTGGAGAAACTCGCGGTGAGGCAGCAATCTATGGAGAGAAGGAATAGGTGACGTTTCGGGTCGAGACCCTTCTTCACACCGATATGTTGGCTAGGAAGAAGAAAGGGAAGAGGCGGAGACAGTGGGCTGTGGGAGAGCTGGGAAGGGGAGGGGAAAGAGGGAGAAAGCAGGGACTACCTGAAATTGGCGAAGTCAATGTTCATACCGCTGGGGTGTAAACTTCCCAAGCAAAATATGAGGTGCTGCTCCTCCAATTTACGGTGGGAGCTCTCTGGCCATGGAGGAGGCCCAGGACAGAAAGGTGGGATTCGGAATGGGGAGGGGAGTGAAGTGCTGAGCCACCGGGAGATCAGAGGAGTTGAGTATAGGAGCAAAGAGGCCCTTCTGCAGTTGTACAGAGCCCTAGTGAGACCACACCTGGAGTATTGTGTGCAGTTTTGGTCCCCTAATTTGTGGAAGGACATTTCTCGCTATTGAGGGAGTGCAGTGTAGTTAATTCCACAGGTTAATTCCCGGATGCGGGACTATCATATGTTGAAAGAATGGAGCGGCTGGCTTGTATACACTGGAGTTTAGAAGGATGAGAGGGTATCTTATTGAAACATATAAGATATTAAGGGATTGGACGCGCTAGAGGCAGGAAACATGTTCCCGATGTTGGGGGAGTCCAGAACCAGGGGCCACAGTTTAAGAATAAGCGATCGGACTTTAGAACGGAGGTGAGGAAACATTTTTTCACCCAGAGAGTTGTGAATCTGTGGAATTCTCTGCCTCAGAAGGCAGTGGAGGCCAATTCTCTGGATGGTTCCAGAGTGTTAGATAGAGCTCTTAAAGATAGCTGAGTCAGGGGGATATGGGGAGAAGGCGGGAACGGGATACTGATGGGGGATGATCAGCCATGATCACAATGAATGGCGGTGCTGACTCGAAGGGCCAAATGGCCTCCTCCTGCACCTATTGTCTATGTTTCTAACTCAGCGGGCAGAAAGGCCTGTTTCCACGCTGTATCACTAAACTGGTTTAAATTATTAAAATTAAATAAAGAAAAATATATATTATAAGTAAAGGTTAGAAGCACAGATGAGGACTGGGAAGATAAACGATGATAGTACTGAATGGCTAGTCAAGGCTTGAAGGGCCGAGTGGCTTTGGACTACACTTCATGCTTTAGAGATGCAGGCCCTTCGACCCATCGAGTGGTCATCAATCGCCCCGTACACTAGCACTGACAGACACACACTCAGGAACAACTTACAATTTACAGAAGCCATTTTAACCAACAAAAGGTGTACTGCACCCCTTTGCAGTGTGGGAGGAAACCGGAGCACCCCGAGAAAACCCGCGCAGGTCACGGGTGGTACGTGCGAACTCCATACAGACAGCGCCCGCGGTCAGGATCGAACCGGGGCCTCCGGCGCTGAGAGGCTGCAACTCTACCACTGTGGCACTGCGCTGCCCCATGCTGGCCGACTCCCACTGCTGCGTGCTCAGGCCAAACTTACAACAACTGTGAGGTTATCCACTTTGGCGGCAAAAACAAGGGGCCAGATTATTATCTCAATGGGATTAGGTTAGGTAAGGGGGAGGTGCAGCGCGACCTGGGTGTCCTTGTACACCGGTCACTGAAAGTTGGCGTGCAGGTACAGCAGGCAGTGAAGAAAGCTAATGGAATGTTGGCCTTCATAACAAGAGGATTTCAGTATAGGAGTAAAGAGGTTCTTCTGCAGTTGTATAGGGCTCTGGTAAGACCACATCTGGAGTATTGTGTACAGTTTTGGTCTCCTAATTTGAGGAAGGACATCCTTGTGATTGAGGCAGTGCAGCGTAGGTTCACGAGATTGATCTCTGGGATGGCGGGACTCTCATATGAGGAAAGATTGAAAAGACTAGGCTTGTATTCACTGGAGTTTAGAAGGATGAGGGGGAATCTTATAGAAACATATAAAATTATAAAAGGACTGGACAAGCTAGATGCAGGAAAAATGTCCCCAATGTTGGGTGAGTCCAGAACCAGGGGCCACAGTCTTAGAATAAAGGGGAGGCCATTTAAGACCGAGGTGAGAAAAAAAAAGTTCACCCAGAGTGTTGTGAATTTGTGGAATTCCCTGCCACAGAGGGCAGTGGAGGCCAAATCACTGGATGGATTTAAGAGAGAGTTAGATAGAGCTCTAGGGGCTAGTGGAATCAAGGGATATGGGGAGAAGGCAGGCACGGGTTATTGATTGGGGATGATCAGCCATGATCACAATGAATGGCGGTGCTGGCTCGAAGGGCCGAATGGCCTCCTCCTGCACCTATTGTCTACTGTCTCTCCGGAGTTGCTGCCTGTCCCACTGTGTTACTCCAGCAGTCTGCGTCGACCTTCTCTGCACCCTTCCCAGCTTGACGACATACACAGTGTGATGCTCGTACACAAGAATGAATTTCACGGTACCTCGGCGTGGTGGCGATTAAAATTCCGCCCCGTACCGTGACACGGGAACGGCGCGGCGGGCACGGCAGAGGCTGGTGGGCTGTTACCTGAACTGGAGCAGCTTCAGTAGAAGATCGTTGCCTCTGTTCGACATGATATCATCTGGAATCCTGTGACATGGGAAAGGAGAACGCTCGTTACAGGCCAACTCTTCCTGCATCTTCCGACCTCCGCCTGTATCTCAGAGGGCGGTGGAGGCCGGTTCTCTGGATACTTTCAAGAGAGAGCTAGATAGGGCTCTTGAAGATAGCGGAGTCAGGGGATATGGGGAGAAGGCAGGAACGGGGGTACTGATTGGGGATGATCAGCCATGATCACATGGAATGGCGGTGCTGGCTCGAAGGGCCGAATCGCCTACTTCATAAACTAAACTGACCGAGAAGGTTCCCGACGCAACGAAAGACCATAAGCTCTTTATGATCTTTATTGAAACGAGGTTAATTCCCGGGATGGCGGGACTGTCATACGCTGAGAGAATGGAGCGGCTGGGCTGTACACTCTGGAGTTTAGAAGGATGAGAGGTTATCTTATTGAAACATATAAGATTATTAAGGGTTGGACACGCTAGAGGCAGGAAACATGTTCCCGATGTTGGGGGAGTCCAGAACCAGGGGCCACACAGTTTAAGAATAAGAGGTAAGCCATTAAGAACGGAGATGAGGAAACACTTTTCACCCAGAGAGTTTTGAATCTGTGGAATTCTTTGCTTTGGGAGAAGGGGAAGTACAGCGGGATCTGGGGGTCCTTGTTCATCATGTCTATGAAGTAATCATGCAGGTACAGCAGGCAGTGAAGAAAGTGAATGGCATGTTGGCCTTCATAACAAGAGGAGTTGAGTATTGGAGCAAAGAGGTCCTTCTGCAGTTGTACAGGGCCCTAGTGAGACCACACCTGGAGTATTGTGTGCAGTTTGGTCTCCAAATTTGAGGAAGGACATTCTTGCTATTGAGGGAGTACAGCGTAGGTTTACAAGGTTAATTCCCGGGATGGCGGGACTGTCATATGCTGAGAGAATGGAGCGGGTGGGCTTGTATTCACTGGAGTTTAGAAGGATGAGCGGGGATCATATTGAAACATATAAGATTATTAAGGGTTTGGACACGCTAGAGGCAGGAGACATGTTCCCGATGTTGGGGGAGTCCAGACCCAGGGGCCACAGTTTAAGAATAAGAGGTAAGCCATTAAGAACGGAGATGAGGAAACACTTTTTCACCCAGAGAGTTGTCAATCTGTGGAATTCTCTGCCACAGGAGGCTGTTGGAGGCCAATTCACTGGATGTGTTCAAGAGTTAGATACTCTTACATAGCGTAGTCAAGGGATAAGGGGAGAAGGCAGAAACGGGGTACCGGTTGTGGATGGTCACAGCTGAAGGGCCGAATGGCCTACTCCTGCACCCATTATCCATTGTCTATAAGGTCATAAGTGATAGGAGCAGTGATTCGGCCCATCAAGTCTACCCCGCCATTCAATCCTGGCTGATCTATCTCCTCCCTCCTAACCCCATTCTCCTGCCTTCACCCCATAACCCCTGACACCCGCACTTTTCACTGTACTTCGGTGCCCGCGTGGCAATAAACTGAAGACAGTCACAAAATGCTGACATGTTTGCGTCTGAGCTGCACGAGGTTTGGGTGGGGCGTGGGGGGGGCAGCGGCCGGCGGTGACGGCGAGCGGAGAAGGGAGCAGAACCGCCGGAGTTTCTACCCACGTGGTGATGATCTCGTCTTTAGTGCGTCGGATCAACACCAGCGGCCCCTGGTACCTGCAACGGAACAAAAGCACAGCTCAATACACAATAGACTACAGGTGCAGGAGTAGGCCATTCGGCCCTGTGAGCCAGCACCGCCATCCAATATGATCGTAACTAGAACATCCCCAATCAGTACCCCGTTCCTGCCTTCTCCCCATATCCCCTGACTCCGCTTTCTTTAAGAGCCCTATCTAGCTCTCTCTTGAAAGTATCCAGGGAACCAGCCTCCACCGCCCTCCGAGGCGAGAAATTCCACAGACTCACAACTCTCTGTGAGAAAAAGTGTTTCCTCGTCTCCATTCTAAATGGCTTGCCCCTTATTCTTAAACTGTGGCCCCTGGTTCTGGACTCCCACAACATCGGGAACATGTTTCCTGCCTCTAGCGTGTCCAAACCCTTAACAATCTTATATGTTTCAATAAGATCCCCTCTCATCCTTCTAAACTCCAGAGTATACAAGCCCAGCCGCTCCATTCTCCCAGCATATGACAGTCCCGCCATCCCGGGAATTAACCTGGTGAACCTACGCTGCACTGCCTCGGGTGACCAGCGACCTTCCTGGACCCCGCACGACACTGGGCACGCACATAATCCCGCTCTTCCCCGTCTTGCTTATCCATCTGCTCTGGACAATCCCTGGAGACTGGGAACAACAGGCTGGGACTTTACTCCTTGGAACGCAGGAGGATGAGGGGGTATCTTACAGAGGCGTGCAAGGTCATGAGAGGAATGGATCGGGTAGATGCACAGTGTGACAATAGACAATAGGTGCAGGAGTAGGCCATTTGGGCCTTTGAGCCAGCACCGCCATTCAATGTGATCATGGCTGATCATCCCCAATCAGTACCCCGTTCCTGCCTTCTCCCCATATCCCCTGACTCTGCTATCTTTAAGAGCCCTAACTAGCTCTCTCTTGAAAGCATCCAGAGAACCGGCCTCCACCGCCCTCTGAGGCAGAGAATTCCACAGACTCACCACTCTCTGTTTTTCCTCATCTCTGTTCTAAATGGCTTACCCCTTATTCTTAAACTGTGTGTGGCCCCTGGTTCTGGACTCCCCCAACATCGGGAACATATTTCCTGCCTCTAGCGTGTCCAAACCCTTAATAATCTTATATGTTTCAATAAGATCCCCTATCATCCTTCTAAACTCCAGACTTGTTTCTCTAACTAGAAGGGTCTCGAGCCAAAACATCACCCGATCCCCTCTCATCCTTCCTAAATAGGAAGGAACTGCAGAATCACACTGAAGAGGGAGACAAAAAGCTGGAGCAACTCAGTGGGACTGGCGGCATCCCTGGAGAGAAGGAATGGGTGATGTTTCAGCTCTCGACCAGAAACGTCACCCGTTCCTTCTCTCCAGAGCTGCTGCCTGTCCCACTGAGTTACTCCAGCATTTTGTACCCTGCTTGGTGAACATACAGAGTCTTAAGCGCAGGAATCAAGAACCGGGTGACATAGGTTTTAAGTGAGAAGGGCAAGATTTGAAAGGAATCCAAATTGAAGGGTTGGCACGGTGGCGCAGCGGTAGAGTTGCTGCCTCACAGCGCCGGCGAGCCATGTTCCATCCCGACTACGTGTGCTGTCTGTGCGGAGTTTGCACGTTCTCCCCGTGGTTTCCTCCGAGATCTTCGGTTTCCCCCCTCACTCCAAAGACGTGCAGGTTTGTAGGTTAATTGGCTTGGTGTAAATGTAAAATTTCCCCAGTGGGTGTAGGATAGTGTTAATGTGCGGGGATCTCTGGTCGGCACGGACTCGATGGGCCGAAGGGCCTGTTTCCCGCGCTGTATCTCTGCACTAAACTAAACTCTATTCCACATCTTCCCAAATCCCATCTCCGCCCCTGTCTGCTTTCCGCAGAGACCGTTCCCCTCCGTAACTCCCTGGTCAACTCGTCCCTTCCATCCCGCACCACCCCCTCCCGGGCACTTTCCCTCACAACCGCAGGAAATGCTACACTTGTCGCTTTACCTCCCCTCTCGACTCCATCCAATGACCCAAGCAGTCGTTCCAGGTGCGACAGAGGTTCACCTGCACCTCCTCCAACCTCATCTATTGCATCCGCTGCTCTAGGTGTCAGCTGCTCTACATCGATGAGACCAAGCGCAGGCTTGGCGATCGCTTCGCCCAACACCTCCGCTCGGTTCGCAATAACCACCTGATCTCCCGGTGGCTCAACACTTCAACTACCCCTCCCATTCCCATCCGACCTTTCTGTCCTGGGCCTCCTCCATGGCCAGAGTGAGCAACACCGGAAATTGGAGCAGCAGCACCTCATATTTTCACTTGGGCAGTTTACACCCCAGCGGTATGAACATTGACTTCTCTAATTTCAGATAGTCCTTGCTGTCTCCTCCCTTTCTCAACTCTCCTCAGCCCACGGGCTCCTCCTCTTCCTTTCTTCTTCCCGCCCCCCCCCCCCCCTCACCCTGCATCAGTCTGAAGAAGGTTCTTGACCCGAAACGTCGCATATTCCTTCACTCCATAGATGCTGCGGCTCCGCTGAGTTTCTCCAGCATTTTTGTCTAACATCTATTCCATGGAGCGCAGCAGGATCAGGGAGATCTTATCGAGGTGTACAAAATCATGAGAGGAATAGATCGGGTAGACGCACAGAGTCTTTTACCCAGAGTAGGGGAATCGAGGACCAGAGGGCATGTGGTTTTAAGTGAGAAGGGCAAGATTTAATCAGAATTAAGATATCAAAGCGGCACGGTGGCGCAGCGGTAGAGTTGCTGCCTCACAGATCCCGGCTACGGGTGCTGTCTGTACGGAGTTTGTACGTTCTCCCCAACACAGCGTGGGTTTTCTCCGGGTGCTCCGGTTTCCTCCCACACTCCAAAGACGTACAAGGCTTGAAGGTTCTAGTTTTAGTTTAGAGATACAGCGCGTAAACAGGCCCTTCGGCCCACCGGGTCCGAGCCGACCAGCGATCCCCGCACATTAACACTATCCTCCATCCACTAGGGACAATTTTTTACATTTATACCAAGGCAATTGACCTACAAACCTGCACGTCTGTTGGAGTGCGGGAGGAAACTGAAGATCCGGAGGAAACCCACGCAGGTCACGGGAGAACGGGCAAACTCCATACAGACAACACCCGTGGTGGGGATCGAACCCGGGTCTCCGGCGCTGTCAGGCAGTGACTCTACCGCTGCCCCACCGTGACCGCCCAAAGTGGGCTTCGGTGAAATTGTAAATTGTCCCTGGTGTGTGTAGGATAGCGTTATGTGGCGCGGGGATAGCTGGTCGGCGCGGACCCGGTGGACTTGACAGGTTGGGGGAGTGGGCAGATGCATGGCAGATGCAGTTTAATGCGGATAAATGTGAGGTTATCCACTTTGGTAGCAAAAACAGGAAGTCAGATTACTATCTAAATGGTGTCAAGATGGGAAAAAGCGAAGTACAACTGGATTTGGGGGTCCTTGTACACCGGTCACTGAAAGTAAGCATGCAGGTACAGCAGGCAGTGAAGAAGCAATGGCATGTTGGCCTTCATACCAAGAGGAGTTGAGTATAGCAGCAAAGAGGTCATCTGCAGTTGCACAGGGCCCAGGTGAGACCACACCTGGAGTATTGTGTGCAGTTTTGGTCCCCTAATTTGAGGAAGGACATTTTTGCTATTGAGGGAGTGCAGCATAGGTTCACAAGGTTAATTCCCGGGATGGCGGGATTGTCATATGCTGAGAGAATGGAGCGGCTGGGCTTGTATACTCTGGAGTTTAGAAGGATGAGAGGCGATCTTATTGAAACATATAAGATTGTTAAGGGTTTGGACACGCTAGAGGCAGGGAACATGTTCCCGATGTTGGGGGAGTCCAGAACCAGGGGCCACACAGTTTAAGAATAAGGGGTAAGCCATTTAGAACGGTCGAGGAAACACTTTTTCTCACAGAGAGTTGTGAGTCTGTGGAATTCTCTGCCTCAGAGGGCAGTGGAGGCCGGTTCTCTGGATACTTTCAAGAGAGAGTTAGATAGGGCTCTTAAAAATAGCGGAGTCAGGGGATAAGGCAGGAACGGGGTACTGATTGTGGTATGATCAGCCATGATCACATTGAATGGCGGTGCTGGCTCGAAGGTCTGAATGGCCTACTCCTGCACCTATTGTCTATTGTCCACATTGAATGGCGGTGCTGGCTCGAAGGGCCGAATGGCCTACTCCTGCACCTGTTGTCTATAGGCTGTGGGGCCAGTTTCCGCACTGTATCTCTGGTCTACAGCTGGACATGCACTCTCTGCAGGCGAGGAGGTGAGGTTAGCGGCAGCAGGAAGCGACTCACTTGCACAGCTGTTCTGCGTTGTTGAGGTTCAGGTATTCCCGTACCGTCCTTGTGACCAGGCCCCCTGCAAGGGAAAATAAGCCACTCAGTCGCACGTCCGTACAGTACAGAACGCAGGCCCTTCGGCCCACCACGGCCATTAAATGCCCATCGTTCAAGTCAAGTCAAGTCAATTGTATTTCTATAGCACATTTAAAAACAACTCTCATTGACCAAAGTGCTTTACATCAGTGCAGGCACTCACATGCTACATACAGTGGTACATAGATCAACAATACATACATAAATACATACATACAGCGCTCCCTCAGAGGACCTCAACAAAGGCTTGTGAGTCGAAATAGGTTTTAAGTCTCGACCAGGGGTGGGGAACCTTTTAGAAACATAGAAAATAGGAGCAGGAGGAGGCCATTCGGCCCTTCGAGCCAGAACTGCCATTCATTGTGATCATGGCTGATCGTCCCCAATCAATAACCCGTGCCTGCCTTCTCCCCATATCCCTTGATTCCACCAGCCCCTAGAGCTCTATCTAACTCTCTCTTACATCCATCCAGTGATTTGGCCTCCACTGCCCTCTGTGGCAGGGAATTCCACAAATTCACAACTCTCTGGGTGAAAACGTTTTTTCTCACCTCAGTCTTAAATGACCTTTTCATGTTGGAATCCCACATTAAGTTAGCTGTAAGGCCGCATCCAAGAAATTAAATATGCTTCAAAATGTACATTATTTTGTAAAAATATAATGACTATGTAGTAACTTCAAGAAAATGAAAACCTTTTGTGAATTCTAAAGTTAGCTAATCTTTTCATGACTTTGTTGTGAGTGCTTTTTGTGGGAAAGCATTTGAGTATTTGATTGCAACATGGAGGTACGCAGTTTCATTGTTATAAGAATAGTATAAACAAACAAACTACATACATATATACATATAGCCCTTGCTCAGAGAACGTCAAGAAAGGCTTGAGAGTAGAAGTAAGTTTTAAGTCTCGACTTAAAGGAGTTGATGGAGGGGGCAGTTCTGATGGGAAAGGGGATGCTGTTCCACAGTCTAGGAGCTGTAACCGCAAAAGGCGCGGTCGCCCCTGAGTTTCTGCCTCGACCGTGGGATATTCAGCAACCCCAAGTCGGCCGATCCGAGGGACCTGGAGGTGGAGTGGTGGGTGAGAAGACTTTTTATGTAGGTGGGGGCAAGCCCATTGAGGGCTTTGTAAACATAAAGAAGGAGCTTGAAATGTATACGGAACCGCACAGTGAGCCAGTGGAGAGAGGCCAGGATCGGGGTGATGTGGTCCCTTTTTCGGGTGCCCGTCAGGAGTCTCGCTGCGGCGTTTTGGACCAGTTGCAGACGGGACAGGGATGATTGGCTGATGCCAGTGTAAAGGGAGTTGCAGTAATCGAGGCGGGAGGAGATAAATGCGTGGATGATTTTTTTCCAAGTCGTCGAATTGGAGCAATTCTTTTATTTTATTTTATTTTACCAACACCATTCACGGTGGCGCAGCGGTAAAGTCGCTGCCTCACAGCGCCGGGGGACCCGGGTTCGATCCCGACCACGGGTACGTCCTCTCCGTGACCTGCGTGGGTTTTCTCCGGGAGCTCCGGTTTCTCCCCCACACATTCTAAAGACGTACAGATTTACACTTTACACGAGGAAACACTTTTTCTCACAGAGAGAGTGGTGAGTCTGTGGAATTCTCTGCCTCAGAGGGCGGTGGAGGCCGGTTCTCTGGATACTTTCAAGACAGAGCTAGATAGGGCTCTTAAAGATAGCGGAGTCAGGGGATATGGGGAGAAGGCAGGAACGGGGTACTGGTTGGGGATGATCAGCCGTGATCACATTGAATGGCGGTGCTGGCTCGAAGGGCCAAATGGCCTACTCCTGCACCTATTGTCTATAGTCTATTTGCCAAGCTAGTTGGCTGGGTAAATTTGTAAATTGTTTCTCATGTGTGAGAGGGCCTGTCCCACTTGGCGATTTTTTCTGGCGACTGCCGGCATCATTGACTGACATTTCAGGTCACCGAAATGTTCGCAGCGTGATGACGTATTGACGTGCCGGTGTTTTTCCAAGTGTCGCAACATTTCTTTTGTCGCTGCTGGATTTTGAAATGCTAAAAATCTTTTGGCGACACTGATATAACGCCGGCAGTCGCCGAAAAAAATCGGCAGGCCTTTTAGTGTGCGGGGATCGCTGGTCGGCGCGGACTCGGTGAGCCGAAGGGCCTGTTTCCGCGCTGTGTCATCTCAAAACTAAACTGAAATGAAGTCCCCCCCCCGATTAAAACGTTATCCCTGTAAACTCTGTGAAACCGTTGTCTTGTAAAAGTGAACAGGCCCTTCGGCCCACTATGCCCATGCTGGCCATTTTATGTAGAAATGAATAGCAAAGTAACATTAGCAAATTTGCAGATGACACAAAGCTGGGTGGCAGTGTGAACTGTGAGGAAGATGCTATGAGAACGCAGGGTGACTTGGACAGGTTGGGGGAGTGGGCAGATGCATGGCAGATGAAGTTTAATGCGGATAAATGTGAGGTTATCCACTTTGGTAGCAAAAACAGGAAGGCAGATTACTATCTAAATAGTGTCAAGTTGGGAAAAAGGGAAGTACAACGGGATCTGGGGGTCCTTGTTCATCAGTCTATGAAAGTAACCATGCAGGTACAGCAGGCAGTGGAGAAAGCGAATGGCATGTTGACCTTTATAACAAGAGGAGTTGAGTATAGGATCAAAGAGGTCCTACTGCAGTTGTACAGAGCCCTAGTGAGACCACACCTGGAGTATTGTGTGCAGTTTTGGTCCCCTAATTTGAGGAAGGACATTCTTGCTATTGAGGGAGTGCAGTGTAGGATTACAAGGTTAATTCCCGGCAGGGCTGGACTGTCATATGCTGAGAGAATGGAGCAGCTGGGCTTGTACACTCTTGGGTTTAGAAGGATGAGAGGGTATCACATTGAAACAAATAAGATTGTTAAAGGTTTGGACACGCTAGAGGCAGGAAAACATGTTCCTGATGTTGGGGGAGTCCAGAACCAGGGGCCACACAGTTTAAGAATAAGGAGTAAGCCATTTAGAACGGAGACGAGGAAACACTTTTTCTCATAGAGAGTTGTGAGTCTGTGGAATTCTCTGCCTCGGTGGAGGCCGGTTTTCTGGATACTTTCAAAAGAGAGCTAGATAGGGCTCTTAAAGATGGTGGAGTCAGGGGATATGGGGAGAAGGCAGGAACGGGGTACTGATTGGGGATGATCAGCCATGATCAAAGTGAATGGCCGTGCTGGCTCGAAGGGCCGAATGGCCTACTCCTGCACCTATTGTCTATTGTCTATTGGCCCACTGCGCCCATGCTGGCCATTTTATGTAGAAATCAACAGCAGATGTTTGTTTCCACTGAAGAGACACACAAAAAGATGGAGTAACTCAGCGGGTCAGGCAGCATCTCTGGATTGGTGTCGTCTCTGGTCAGAAGAAGGGTCTGGATTCAAAATGTCATAACTCCTTTTCTCCAGTGCTGCTGCCCAGCTTTTTCATGTCCATCTTCACTAATTAGCCGGGATTAACACCTTATCCTTTTCTTCAGTTTAGAGACAACAGGTTCTTCGGCCCATCGAGTCTGTGCCGACCAGCGATCCCCGCGCATCTTACCATTTTACATGGGAGACAAAAATGCTGGAGAAACTCAGCGGGTGAGGCAGCATCTATGGAGCGAATCGAGACCCTTCTTCGGACTGATGTGGGGGGTGCGGGGGGGGCGGGGAAGAAGAAAGGAAGAGGCGGAAAACAGTGGGCTGTGGGAGAGCTGGGAAGGGGAGGGGAAAGAGGGAGAAAGCAGGGACTACCTGAAATTGGAGAGGTCAATGTTCATACCGCTGGGTTGTAAACTACCCAAGTGAAATAAGAGGTGCTGCTCCTCAATTTACGGTGGGACTCACTCTGGCCATGGAGGAGGTCCAGGACAGAAAGGTCGGATTCGGAATGGGGAGTTGAAGTGCTGAGCCACCGGGAGATCAGGTTGGTTAATGCGAACCGAGTGGAGGTGTTGGGCGAAGCGATCGCCAAGCCTGCGCTTGGTCTCACCGATGTAGAGCAGCTGACACCTAGAGCAGCGGATGCAACAGATGAGGTTGGAGGAGGTGCAGGTGAACCTCTGCCTCACCTGGAAAGACAGCTTGGGTCCTTGGATGGAGTCGAGGGGGGAGGTAAAGCGAGAAAGTGTAGCATTTCCTGCGGTTGCAAGGGAAAGTACCAGGAGAGGAGGTGGTTTGGGTGGGAAGGGACAAATTGACCAGGGAGTTACGGGGGGAACGGTCTCTGCGGAAAGCCGAAAGGGGAGGAGATGGGAAGATGTGGCCAGTGGTGGGATCCCGTTTAAATTAAACTAAACTAACTAATGAAGAACTTAGGAACAAACAGGAATGTTGACTGTACCTCAGAACACGTGACAATGGTAGGTATGTTATAAAACTTACCTTCAGCGGCGCTGCAGTTCTGTCACTGCCCGTGTGCGCGACTTTGAGAGGGGGGCGGGTTTAAAATGCCGTTTTCTCTAGCCTGTTCAAATCGATCATTGTCAGGCTGTTTAGTTGCTGAAGAAAAAATCGCTCCGACATACGTTCTCTGAAGTTTTTTTTAAACTACGCTGGATAATTTAATAGCTGGAGTAAATTAAAAAATGTCTTCTAAAGCCGTCAACGGACGGATTTCACGTACGGGACAAAGCAAGGTACGCCGTTTATTTTACATATAAACGTGCTTTCTTAGGATGCCTTTAATCAAAATTTCACGTTGCGAAAAGGTGACTTAGGCCCCATACGAACTGGCAGTATTTTTCCTGCCTATATGCGGTTTAAATTCACTGCAAATGCAACGTTCCAAACGATCGCGTTCCACAAAATCCCACTCGCAAGATGATTTAAATGGCCATTAATTTACGGGAATTATACACTAAATTCCTTCAATTTGGCCTATAAATTCATGACAATGAGATTTAAAAATCATGTTATATTGTGAATTCTTGTGTGAATGTTATTTGGACATTTAGGCTATTTAAAAATGTTAACCTTTTCTTAAGAAATGGATAGATGTTTAGATCTAGTAATTGAATTTTGTAATTAGCTACAATTAGGTAACTAACTAATTATATGTTTTAATTTCAGGTCATCCAAGTAAGATTGTTTCATATTTGTTTCAGAATGCTTCAATCTATAATAACTGAAAATGTTATTCAAGTCTCTTAATTTTTAAGAAAGTTATGGGCTTTTGACTGTCCTTGATCACAGCTTTTGAGTTAAGTCAATGGAAAAGCAATAGGGAACAAGATGCTAATTTCAGAGTATGAAAATGGCCATAACCTTTTTAATACTGAAGATATGAAAGCGAATTAGGTGTCAAATTAAACTTCTTTTTATGCTTTATCTGATGGGATAAATTGCAGACTTGATTTTTTAAAATCTCAAAATTTTGTAACACTGCTATAAATGGGAGAGGTTAAAGGCTAAAGGTGACTTACTGCATGTCTCGGGCATGACCTTCAGGGCGAGGGGCACGAGGTCGTCAAAGGAGGCGTCCAGAACCAGAGCGCTGATCTCCGGATAGTTCATCGTGGCCCAGGTGGCTACAGAAGGAAACCAACCGCGTGTG
>CM075994.1:9745563-9765666 GCA_038087875.1 Malacoraja senta
AGAGGATATCTTATTGAAACATATAAGATTATTAAGGGATTGGACACGTTAGAGGCAGGAAACATGTCTCCGATGTTGGGGGAGTCCAGAATCAGGGGCCACACAATTTAAGAATAAGGAGTAAGCCATTTAGAACGGAGACGAGGAAACACTTTTTCTCACAGAGAGTTGTGAGTCTGTGGAATTCTCTGCCTCAGAGGGCGGTGGAGGCCGGTTCTCTGGATACTTTCAAGAGAGAGCTAGATAGGGCTCTTAAAGATAGCGGAGTCAGGGGATATGGGGAGAAGGCAGGAACGGGGTACTGATTGTGGATGATCAGCCATGATCACAGTGTATGGCGGTGCTGGCTAGAAGGGCCGAAGGGCCGAATGGCCTACTCCTGCACCTATTGTCTATTGTCTATTGGCCCACTGCGCCCATGCTGGCCATTTTATGTAGAAATCAACAGCAGATGTTTGTTTCCACTGAAGAGAGACACAAAAAGCTGGAGTAACTCAGCGGGTCAGGCAGCATCTCTGGATTGGTATCGTCTCTGGTCTGAAGAAGGGTCTGGACTCAAAATGTCATAACTCCTTTTCTCCAGTGGTGCTGCCCAGCTTTTTCATGTCCATCTTAACTAATTAGCCGGGATTAACACCTTATCCTTTTCTTCAGTTTAGAGACAACAGGTTCTTCGGCCCATCGAGTCTGTGCCGACCAGCGATCCCCACGCATCTTACCATTTTACATGGGAGACAAAAATGCTGGAGAAACTCAGCGGGTGAGGCAGCATCTATGGAGCGAAGGAAATAGGTGACGTTTCGGGCCGGGACACTTCTTCAGACTGATGTGGGGGTGGGGGCGGGAAGAAGAAAGGAAGAGGCGGAGACAGTGGGCTGTGGGAGAGCTGGGAAGGGGAGGGGAAGGAGGGAGAAAGCAAGGACTACCAGATGAGGAAACACTTTTTCTCACAGAGAGTTGTGAGTCTGTGGAATTCCCTGCCTCAGAGGGCGGTGGAGGCCGGTTCTCTGGATACTTTCAAGACAGTGTTAGATAGGGCTCTTAAAGATAGCGGAGTCAGGGGATATGGGGAGAAGGCAGGAACGGGGTACTGATTGGGGATGATCAGCCATGATCACAGTGAATGGCGGTGCTGGCTCGAAGGGCCGAATGGCCTCCTCCTGCACCTATTGTCTATCTGATTGTATAATGTTGGGGGAGGGTTGCCAGGCCCGCTATCCGCGCGTACGCACTTGGGGGAGGGTTGCTGGGCCCAACCGTCATTTTCAGATCGCCATTTTGACAGGCGTGACAACGGGCACCCCTCGGGTCCACGGGTCGTCTATATATCTCTCGTTTACCCTCATCCCTAACCGGTCTGAAGAAGGGTCACCCATTCCTTCTCTCCAGAGACGCTGCCCATCCCACCGAGTTGCTCTGGCGTTTTGTGCCTGTCTCAGTTTTTTTTAATCGCAGTCCTCTTGATATAACGGCGAGCATTGAATTCGCAACTCCTCCCCGCAGCAGGCAGAGACGGGCGCCGGGAATTTCCCCTACCTTCCAGTGGAGTGCTGACGCAGCCAACCTCGTAGAATCCTGCGTTCCCCTCACAGCAGATCACCTGCGGTTGGGAAAAAAAGTGCGCTTGTTACCGAGGGGTGGCCTGAAAGATTCTCAGCGAAATCTGTTCATAAAATCCGCCCTCTTTCCTCGCAATCGCAGGGGAATCACGGTGGTGATCTCTCTTTAGACTTTAGACTCCCCCCCCCCCGAGCTAAAGCGGTATAGTTGCTGCCTCACAGCGCCAGAGACCCAGGTTCGGTCCTGACCACGGGCGCTACCTGTACGGAGATTGTACGATCTCCCCGTGACCGCGTGCAAATTTTCTTCGGGTGCTCCGGTTTCCTCCCACACTCAGGGGAGCGAACTGTCTCATATGCTGCCTGACCTGCTGAGTTACTCCAGCACTTTGTGTCTTGCGCTGTCAGCCAGCGTCTGCGGTTCCGGCAGGAAATCCCACCCCCGCGGTCCCGGAAATCCCCCGAGGTGTCCCTCTCTAGTGCCACCCGGGCGCGGACACGACCCCCGGAAAAGGGGGCGGGCGGCACGAGCGTGCCCCTCTTCCGCCTGGAGGCGTGACTCGCGGCCTGAGCCAGGATGGCCAGGCTCAGGAGCAAACCCAACCAGGACATCTTCGGCCCTGCTACCCTCTCCCCTAAGATTCAAGAATCAATTTGATTGTCACGTGCACCAATGAAGGAACAGTGATATTTTGAGTTACCATACAGCCATACTAAGTAAAAAGCAACAATAAACACAGCCACATCAAATAAAGCTTTTTTTTTTTTGGAAAATATTTTTTATTGGAGATAAGTACACAACATATTAACATCATTACCAGTCTTACATTTTTAAATTGATAATATTGTCAATTATTATTACATTGTCTCCAATACCTTTTGCCTTTTTTGTTTTTTTAAACTAGATAGAACTAAAAAGATAGATGAAGTAAAGAAAGAATAGAGAGAGAAGAAAAGAGAGAGAAAAAAAAAGAAGAAAAAAAAAAAAAACAGAAAAGAAAAAGATAGTTAAAGAAGAATGGAAAAATGTATTAAAATAAAAAACTTCGTTCGAGATATATTCGTACATTTCAGAATATAGCATTTCATCCATTTTTTAGCCCGAGCATTAGTCAGGTTCCCGTGCTGAACCATTCTGACCCTTTAAATAATCAATGAAGGGAGACCATATTCCAACGAATAATTCCTGTTTGTCCAACAGGGAAAATCTGATTCTTTCCACGTTTAAGGTCTCCGTCATTTCTATAATCCACATTTTGATTGTGGGGGTTATAGGGCCTTTCCAAAATTTTAGAATTAATTTTTTTCCCGTTATTATACTATAATCAATAAAGTTTCTTTGTGTTGTTGTAAAATGTTTGATTTAATTCTAATGTTCCAGTATTATTAATTTTGGATCCGGGTCCACTTGTGTGCTGGTCACTTTAGATATTATACTGAAAATATTTACCCAGAATTTTTTTTTTTTATTCAGTTTGCAAACATATGAGATAAGTTAGCTTCTAAATGTTGACATTTATCACATATAGGTGAGATATGTTGAAAGATTTTATGTAATTTTGTTTTTGAATAATGTAACCTATGTATTACTTTAAATTGTATTAAAGAATGTCTGGCATTTAATGAACATTGATGTATGTGTTGTAAACTTTCTTCCCAAGTATCTTTCGTTATTATTTGATTTAATTCTTTTTCCCATGTCTGTCTGTGTCAAATAAAGTTTAACATAAACATCCACCACAATGGAATCCACGTTCCTCACTGTGATGGAAGGCAATGAAGTTCAGTCAACTTCCTCCTTTCTTCACCCGTGGTCGGGGCCTTGAACCCTCTGCAGTCGCCACTGCCAACGGTCCAATGTTCAACCCCTCTCGCCGGGATGATGGAAACGCCTGCGTGGAGACGGATCGGCACGCTCCGCGCGGCATGGAGCTCCCGAGTCGGCCTCTTCTAACCGGAGACCACGGGTGGACTTCACGGTGTTAAAGTCCGCAGGACCCCCGCAGTCGGAGCTCCAACACTGGCGCTCCTCGGCAGAAGATTCCCAGGCTCCGCGATGGAAAGTCGGTGCCACGCCCACGGCTTGAAGCTCCGGGCCGGTCGTCAGGCCGCACCGCTCCACGATGTTAAGCCGCGGGAGCGGGGGGGGGGGCGGGGATGCGATACGGAGAAAAATCGCATATCTGTCCGGGTAAGTGACTGGAAATTTCCCCTGACCACCCCCCCCCCCACACATAAAACATAAGAGACATTAAAACAAACATTCAAGACATACTTAAAACAATAAAAAACAGAGAAGGGGCAAGACAGACTGCTGGCGAGGCGGCCATTACGGGCACCACCCGGCAGCCATTACGGGCACGACCCGGAGGCCATTATGGGCACCACCCGGCGGCCATTACGGGCACCGCCCAGCCGCCATTACGGGCACCACCTGACGGCCATTACAGGTGACACCCGGCGGCCATTATGGGAACCACCTGGCTGCCATTACGGAAACCACCCAGTGGTAACGCACAGGGCGTCCATAGATTGGGGTGGCTGGTGTGAAGGCTTACCAGCTTCTTGCCTTTCTCCGTTCCCGCTGCCCGGCGGTCCACAAACACGGTGTCGATCTGGTTGCCGTCGCAGGAGATCAGCTTGGCTCGCTTACCCTGGTACTGCAAAGGGCAAACGTCACACTCAATCAGTTCCATTTACTTTAGAGACACAGCGCGGAAACAGGCCCTTCGGCCTGCCGGGTCCGCGCTGACCAGCGATCCCCGCACACTAACACCGCCCCTCACACACACTTGTGGAATAACATAGAACTGGTGTGAAAAGATACAGGATGGAAATTAGAGGTTTGTAAAGGTACAGAACAAATCAGAGCTGCACTGGTAGAGTTTAGTTTCGAGACACAGCGCGGAAACAGGCCCTTCAGCCCGCCGGGTCGCGCCGCCCAGCGATCCCCGCACATTAAACCCACTAGGGACAAGTTTTACACTTATAGCCAAGCCAATTAACCTACAAACCTGCACATCTTAAGAGCGTGGGAGGAAACCGAAGATCTCGGAGAAAACCCACGCAGGTCACGGGGAGAATGTACACACTATGTACAGACAGCACCCGTAGTCGGGATCCAACCCGGGTCTCCGGCGCTGCATTCGCTGTAAGCAGCAACTCTACCGCTGCCCCAACGTGACCGCATAAACTCAAGTTGCTGCCTTACAGCGCTTGCAGCGCCGGAGACCCGGGTCCGAAGGATGAGAGGGAATCTTATTGAAACATATAAGATCGTTAAGGGTTGGGCACGCTAGAGGCAGGAAACGTGTGTGCGTCTGTGTGCGCGTGTCTGTGTGTGTGAGAGTGTGTGCGAGTGTGAGAGTGAATGCGTGCGTGCGTTGTGTGTGTGTGTGTGTGTGTGTGTGTGTGGGGTGTGTGTGAGTGCGAGTGTGTGTGTGTGTGAGAGTGAGTGAGTGAGTGAGTGTGTGCGTGTTCCACTCTTGACACTCGCCATTCCAGCTCCCCGGTTTTTCAGGCGAATGCCACGAGCTAGACAGTCGCCAGCAGTCTGCTGGAAAATCGCCTAAGTGGGACAGGCCCTTGACAGGTCTCACCTCCTCCCATCAGTCGCGTCTGGCCTTGGATCAGCATGGGCATGATGGCTTTCTGCAGCAGGGACACTGAGCCTGGGTATAACATTCGCCGGCCAAACGACTTGGCAATCAGGTAGCTGCAGAGAAAACAGGCACTCCGTTAAACCCACAGGGTAGTGTGATTGTGTTCAGGGATCGCTGGCCGGTGACGATTCGGTGGGCCGAAGGCCTGTTTCCCTGCTCCACAGTCGTAGAATGATATGGCATGGAAACAGGCCCTTGGGCCCAACCTGCCAACAATGTCCCAGCTACACCAGTCCAACCTGCCCCTGTTTGGCCCATATTCCCATCTAACCTGTCCTATCCACGTACCTGTCCAGTATTCTCTGAACTAAACTAAACTAAACCACCATAGATATACAACTGCTCTGCGGGCGAGCGATGCTTCCTTGTGGTAGCAGATGCTGGTAAGTACAAACCAATTTGAGATGCACACCTCTAGTTTAGAGATACAGTGTGGAAACATACACCCACCACCCTTTGTGTGAAAAGGTTACCCCTCAGATTCCTTTTAAATCTTTTCCCCCTTCACCTTAAACCAATGTCCTCTGGTCCTCGATTCCCCTACTCTGGGCAAGAGACTCTGTGCATCTACCCAATTTATTCCTGTCATGATTTTATACACCTCTATAGGATCACCCCTCATCCTCCTGCGCTCCAAGGAATAGAGACCCAGCCTGCTCAACCTCTCGGCCGACTTGGGGTTGCTGAATATCCCGCGGTCTAGGCATAAGCTCAGGGGCGACCGCGTTTTGCGGTTGCAGCTCCTAGACTGTGGAACAGCAACCCCTTTCCCATCAGAACTGCCCCCTCCATCGACTCCTTTTAAGTCAAGACTAAAAACTTATCTATACTCCCAAGCCTTTCTTGACGTCCTCTGAGTGAGGGCTATATGTATATATGTATGTAGTTTGTTTGTTTGTGCTGTTCTTATAACAAATGTAAAGCACTTTGGCCAACGAGAGTTGTTTTTTAAATGTGCTATATAAATAAATGTGACTTGACTTGACTTGACTCTCCCTATAGCTCACACCCTCTAGTCCTGGCAACATCCTCGTAAAGATGTTAAGTGTGCGATTCTGTGAATAAATAGCTGATTTACTCATAGAAATGTGAAAACTCAGTGGCATTCACACACAGGGTGGTGGGTGTATGGAACGAGCTGACAGAGGAGGTAGTTGAGGCCGGGACTATCTCAACGTTTAAGAGACAGTTAGACAGGTACATGGATAGGACAGGTTTGGAGGGATATGGACCAAGCGCAGGCAGGTGGGACTAGTGTCAGAGCTGCCAAGTTTTGTCAGAGCATTTCAGTTTTCTAGTACTCGAAAATCAGTATTTTACTGAGGAAATCAGTATTTTTACGCAGCCATTTTGCTGTAAAAAAATGGTTTTACGTGCGGTCATACCCATGTAAGAGTACAAGAATGCATAACTTTGCTAGCAATTGACATGTATTCTATGCACCTTACTTGACAGTGCATCATTTATTGCCATCTCTTTGTATACTGCTGTTTGAACGGCCGCTTCCTGCTTTTAGCACCAGATGATGTGGAAGCCATTTTGGAAGCCTCCCTTTCCCTCCCTCCCTCCCCCTCCCCTTTACCTTCCTCTCTCCTTCCTTTTTTTCGCCCTCCCGCTCTTATTGCCCCCCTCCCTCTCACCTTCTCCCTCCCCAAACAGTCTGTGACCCATAGCGCTGCGGCCACAGCGCTATGTGTAAAGGCAATAGCGCTCCAGCTGGTGGCGCTCTAATTAGAACCCGTAGCGCTGAACTGACAGCGCTGTTTAAAAACTGTAGCAGGACAGTTATAAAAGGACTGGACAAGCTAGGTGCAGGCAAAATGTTCCCAATGTTGGGCGAGTCCAGAACCAGGGGCCACACAGTCTTAGAATAAAGGGGAGGTCATTTAAGACTGAGGTGAGAAAAAACGTTTTCACCCAGAGAGTTGTGAATTTGTGGGAATTCCCTGCCACAGAGGGCAGTGGAGGGGCAAATCACTGGATGGATTTAAGAGAGAGTTAGATAGAGCTCTAGGGGCTGGTGGAGTCAAGGGATATGGGGAGAAGGCAGGCACGGGTTCTTGATTTGGGACGATCAGCCATGATCACAATGAATGGCGGTGCAGGCTCGAAGGGCCGAATGGCCTCCTCCTGCACCTATTTTCTATATTTCTATGTTTCTATGACAGGCAGATCAAAGATTACAAAAATAATCATCCAGATCTTGAAATTTAAAATACTAATAGATTGAATCTGCTATAATTTTTAGAGTTACAGTATGACTTTTTATATCCTTGCATTTTTTAAGAAGCAAGATGAAACAGGAAGTCGGGCCGATTTAAAAAAAAATCTGTATTTTACAAAGCAAATCCGTACATCCGTATTCTTATCGCATTTCCGTACAAAGTACGGAAAATCCATACTATTGGCAGCTCTGTAGTGTAGCTGGGACATGTTGGCCGGTGTGGGCAAGTTGGGCCGAAGGGCCAGTTTCTATGACTGCATCACTCCATGACTCTGTGACAAAATACTGGAGTAACTCAGCGGGGCAGGCAGCATCTCTGGAGAGAAGGAATGGGTGACGTCTTAAGGGATAGGACAGGCTCGATGCAGGAAACATGTTCCCGATGTTGGGGGAGTCCAGAACCAGGGGCCACACAGTTTAAGAATAAGGGGTAGGCCATTTCGGACTGAGATGAGGAAAAAACAAATTCACCCAGAGAGTTGTGAATCTGAGGAATTCTCTGCCACAGAAGGCAGTGGAGGCCGATTCACTGGATGTATTCAAGAGAGAGTTAGATCTAGCTATTAGGGCGAACGGAATCAAGGGATGTGAGGAGAAAGCAGGAACGTGGTACTGATTTTGGATGATTAGCCATGATCATATTGAATGGCGGTGCTGGCTCGAACGGCCGAATGGCCTGCTCCTGCACCTATTTTCTATGTTTCTATGACAATTGAACCAGCGTGTATTGGGTGACGATTTGGATCAAGACCCTTCTTCTGATTCCTTTTCAACTATAGACAATAGACAATACGTGCAGGAGGAGGCCATTTGGCCTCCTTCTGCACGAGCCAGAACCGCCATCCAATGTGATCATGGCTGATCATCCACAATCAGTACCCCGTTCCTGCCTTCTCCCCATATCCCCTGACTCCGCTATTTTTAAGAGCCCTATCTAGCTCGCTCTTGAAAGCATCCAGAGAACCGGCCTCCACCGCCCTCTGAGGCAGAGAATTCCACAGACTCACAACTCTCTGTGAGGAAAAGTGTTTCCTCGTCTCCGTTCTAAATCGCTTGCTCCTTATTCTTAAACTGTGGCCCCTGGTTCTGGACTCCCCCAACATCGGGAACATGTTTCCTGCCTCTAGCGTGTCCAAGCCCTTAACAATCTTATATGTCTCAATGAGATGCCCTCTCATCCTTCTAACCTCCAGAGTGTACAAGCCCAGCTGCTCCATTCTCTCAGCATGACAGTCCCGCCATCCCGGGAATTAACCTTGTAAACCTACGCTGCACTCCCTCAATAGCAAGAATGTCCTTCCTCAAATTAGGGGACCAAAAACTGCACACAATACTCCAGGTGTGGTCTCACTAGGGCCCTGTACAACTGCAGAAGGACCTCTTTGCTCCTATATTCGATTCCTCTTGTTATGAAGGCCAACATGCCATTCGCTTTCTTCACTGCCTGCTGTACCTGCATGCTTACTTTCATAGACTGCTATACAAGGACCCCCAGATCCCGTTATACTTCCCCTTTTCCCAACTTGACACCATTTAGATAGCAACTATTAACACCAATTTAGATAGCACCTATTAACATTGTTGGGCACCATTAACACCTATTCCTCATCTCCAGAGATGCTGCCTGTCCTGCTGAGTTACTCCAGCATTTGTGTCTATCTTCGGTTTAAACCAGCATCTGCAGTTCCTTCCGACACAATCAATTAACACAATTCAAATCAAGCTATGTGGTACAAGAGTGTAACATGGAGGCCAAGGTAAACTGGAACTCAAGAGAGAGTTAGGTTTAGCTCTGAGGGCTAACGGAATCAAAAGATATGGGGAGATGGGCAGGAGCGGGGTACTGATTCTGGATGATCAGCCATGACCATATTATGAATGAATGAATGAATGAATAAGTATATTGGCCAAGTTTTTTCACATACAAGGAATTTGCCTTGGTGCTCCGTCCACAAGTGACGACATGACATACAGTTGTTTAAGAACAACTCTTCCACGGCCAGAGTGAGACCCACAGCAAATTGGAGGAGTAGCCCCTCATATTTTGCTTGGGTAGCTTAACCCCAGCGGTATGAACATTGACTTCTCTAACTTCAAGTAACCCTTGCGTCCCCTCTCTCTCCCCGTCCCTCCTCCACCCTAGTCGTACCACCGGTATGAACATTGACTTCTCCAATTTCAGGTAGTCCCTGCTTTCTCCCTCCTTCCCCTCCCCTTCCCAGCTCTCCCGCAGCCACTGTCTCCGCCTCTTCCTTTCTTCTTCAGGCCCCCACCCCCACATCAGTCTGATGAAGGGTCTCGACCCGAAACGTCACCTATTCCTTCCCCTTTGATGCTGCCTCATCCGCTGAGTTTCTCCAGCATTTTTGTCTACATGAAGGAATGAACGAATGAATACGTTTATTGGCCACGTATTCACATACAAGGAATTTGCCTTGGTGCTCCGCCCGCAAGTGACAACATGACATACAGTTAGGAATGACACATAAAACATTGAACATTAATAATAAAACATTATCGATTAAACATGTGAATTTAATGAAATACCAGAGCAAAAGGAGGCTACAGATTTTTGGTTATTGAGTAGAGCTACTACTCGTGGAAAAAAAGCTGTTTTTATGTCTGGCTGTGGCAGCTTTGACAGTCCGGAGTCGCCTTCCAGAGGGAAGTGATTCAAAGAGTTTGTGGTCAGAGATGATCTTACCCGCTCGCTTTGGTGCTGGCTCGAAGGGCCGAATGGCCAACTCCTGCACCTATTTTATTTCTCTCTCGATGTTTCTGACAATATCCCGAGACCGGGGGCTCGCTTACCTGACAAACTGGCAGGGCAACCTCAGGACGTTACACACAAAGCCGTCCCCCGCCCCTCTGTACTTGAGGTCCGGCTTCAGGAGAGGAACTCCACCAATCGGCACGTTCCCGCCCTTCCTGAAACAGGGAGAGATGGGAGTCACACAGTGTGGAAACAGGCCCTTCAGCCCAAGCTGCCCAACATGTCCCGGCTTCTCTAGTCCCATCTGCCCGCGTTTGCCCATGTAGTTGAGGCCAGTTCATTGGTTATATTTAAGAGGGAGTTAGATGTGGCCCTTGTGGCTAAACGGATCAGGGGGTATGGAGAGAAGGCAGGTACAGGATACTGAGTTGGATGATCAGCCATGATCATATTGAATGGCGGTGCAGGCTCGAAGGACCCACGCCTGCACTTATTTTCTATGTTTCTATCCCTCCAAACCTGTCCTATCCATGTACCTGTCTTTGCGTACAGTTTTGGTCTCCTAATTTGAGGAAGGACGTCCTTGTGATTGAGGCAGTGCAGCGTAGGTTCACCAGATTGATCCCTGGGATGGCGGGACTGTCATATGAGGAAAGATTGAAAAGACTAGGCTTGTATTCACTGGAGTTTAAGAAGGATGAGGGGGTTCTTATAGAAACATATAAAATTATAAAAGGACTGGACAAGCCAGATGCAGGAAAAATGTTCCCAATGTTGGGCGAGTCCAGAACCAGGGCCACACAGTCTTAGAATAAAGGGGAGGCCATTTAAGACTGAGGTGAGAAAAAAACTTTTTCACCCAGAGAGTTGTGAATTTGTGGAATTCCCTGCCACAGAGGGCAGTGGAGGCCAAATCACTGGATGGATTTAAGAGAGAGTTACTGTAGATAGAGCTCTAGGGGCTAGTGGAATCAAGGGATATGGGGAGAAGGCAGGCACGGGTTATTGATTGGGGATGATCAGCCATGATCACAATGAATGGCAGTGCTGGCTCGAAGGGCCGAATGGCCTCCTCCTGCACCTATTTTCTATGACAATTGAACCAGCGTGTATTGGTGACTATTCGGGTCAAGACCCTTCTTCTCATTCCTTTTCATCACCCATTTCTTCTCTCCAGAGATGCTGCCAGTTCCGTTGAGTTACTCCAGCTTTATGTGTCTATCTTCGGTGTAAACCAGCAGCTGCAGTTCCTTCCGACCCAGTTTAGAGACACAGCGCGGAAACAGGCCCTTCGGCCCACCGGGTCCGCGCCGACCAGCGATCCCCGCACACTAACACCATCCTACACACACACCCTGGTGTCCCGGGGTCATAAGTGACAGGAGCAGAATTAGGCCATTCGGCCCAATCGAGTCTAGTCCGCCATTCAATCGAGGCTGACCTATCTCTCCCTCCTAACCCCATTCTCCTGCCTTCCCCCAACAACCCCTCGTTAGTCACAATTCTTGCTATTGAGGGAGTGCAGCGTAGGTTTACAAGGTTAATTCCCGGGATGGCGGGACTGTCATATGCTGAGAGAATGGAGCGGCTGGGCTTGTATACTCTGGAATTTAGAAGGATGAGAGGGCATCTGATTGAAATATATAAGATTATTAAGGGTTTGGACACGCTAGAGGCAGGAAACATGTTCCTGATGTTGGGGGAGTCCAGAACCAGGGGCCACACAGTTTAAGAATAAGGTTTAAGCCATTTAGAACGGAGACGAGGAAACACTTTTTCTCACAGAGATTTGTGAGTCTGTGGAATTCTCTGCCTGGTGGAGGCCGGTTCTCTGGATACTTTCAAGAGAGAGCTAGATAGGGCTGTTAAAGATAGCGGAGTCAGGGGATATGGGGAGAAGGCAGGAACAGGGTACTGATTGGGGATGATCAGCCATGATCACATTGAATGGCGGTGCTGGTGCGAAGGGCCGAATGGCCTACTGCTGCACCTATTGTCTATTGATGTGCTGGCCCACACGAGCAGCCGAGCGACTACTTACGGACTCGTCACCTCACTCCAGCTGAAGTCCATTGGCCAGTGGTCGAAGTCGAAGCTATAGGAAGCTAGCCTCCTCTGCAATCAAGAACAAAAGAACGCGTCTGAAAAACGCACGCAGTCACTTGCCCAGAGTGGGGGAATCGAGGACCGTTGTACGATAAACAGTTCAGATTATCGAGGGATTGGACACGCTAGAGGCAGGAAACACGTTCCCGATGTCGGGGGAGTCCAGAACCAGGGGCCACAGCTGGAGTAACTCAGCGGGACAGGCAGCATCTCTGGAGAGATGCTCTGATCTGTGCTGTTCAACTCCCTGCGGATCCTTGACAAGGCTGCTGAGACAGTTTATTGGACATTAAAAGCTTCATCGAGAACTGGAAATGGAGTTCCCTGTACAGCGCTCCTATGGCATTTTGTTCCAAATGCACATCACTCGTGAGTGTGGATGATCAGCCATGATCACATTGAATGGCGGTGCTGGCTCGAAGGGCTGAATGGCCTACTCCTGCACCTATTATCTATCGCCCTCTGTGGGAAAAATGACCCCTTCAAATTTTTCCTCTCATCTTAAAACTCAGGACTGCCTACAAGGTTAATTCCCGAGATGGCGGGACTGTCATATGCAAAGAGAATGGAGCGACTGGGCTTGTACACTCTGGAATTTAGAAGGATGAGAGGGAATCTGATTGAAACATATAAGATTATTAAGGGTTTGGACACGCTAGAGGCAGGAAACATGTTCCTGATGTTTAGGAGAGTCCGGAAACCAGGGGCTACACAGTTTAAGAATAAGGGGTAGGCCGTTTGGAACGATGAGGGATATGGGGAGAAGGCAGGAACGGGGTACTAATTGGGGATGAATGGTGGTGCTGGCTCGAAGGGGCGAATGGCCTACTCCTGCACCTATTGTCCAATGAGGGGTGATCTTATAGAGGTGCATAATCAGCCAAGATCACAGTGAATGGCTCGAAGGGCCGAATGGCAGATTATTATTGTCCAATGAGGGGTGATCTTATAGAGGTGCATAATCAGCCATGATCACAGTGAATGGCTCGAAAGGCCGAATGGCCTATTCCTGCACCTATTGTCAATTGTCTATTTACCGGAGAACATAGGTTTAAGGTGAAGGGGAAAAGATTTAATAGGAATCTGATCAGAAGGGGTAACTTTTTCACACAAAGGGTGTATGGAACGAACTGCCAGAGGAGGTCGTTGAGGCTGGGACTATCCCACCGTTTAAGAAACAGTTAGATAGGTACATGGACAGGACAGGTTTGGAGGGATATGGACCAAGCGCGGGCAGGTGGGACTAGTGTAGCTGGGACATGTTGGCCGGTGTGAGCGAGTTGGGCCGAAGGACCTGTTTCCACGCTGTATCACTCCATGACACTAAGAAGGGTCCCAACCCAATCTTTCCAAGATGGTGGCCAACCGAGGCGTCTATTTGCGTGCCAGCCACAGAAACAGATCTACAATCGCATATTACAATCGCTCCGCTCTCTCAAATCCCTACTCCTACAGCAACATTTCTTAAGGGCCTGTCCCACTGTACGAGGTAATTCAAGAGTTCTCCCGAGTTTCCCTTGATTCGAACTCGGAGAATTACAGCAATAGCCGCTCGTAGGTACTGGGGGCTCTCGTGGACATTTTTCAACATGTTGAAAAAACTTCACGAGCTTATCGCGTTTCCCGAGTACCTGCCGTTAGCGTTACGAGCCGCTAAGATACGTCCCGAGCTCCGACGTACCCGCTACGTACATTCTACGTACTTACGAGCTTGATTTTTTTTTTTAACTCGGGAGAGCTCTTGGGTAAACTCGTATAGTGGGACAGGCCCTAAACGTTGTTCCCTTATCATGTATCTTACACACTGTAAATTAAACGGCTCGATTGTAATTGTGTGTAGTCTTTCCGCTGACTGGTCAGCACGTGACTAACGCTTTTCCCTGTACCTCGGCGCACGTGACAACAAACTACACTGAAACTGACCGCGTTCTCCAGAGATGCTGCCTGACCCGCTGAGTTACTCCAGCCCCGTGTGTTTTAGTTTGTTATAGACCAGCATCTGCAGTTCCCTGTAGAAAAGAAGCAAGGAACTGGAACACATTTGGACGGGTACATGGATAGGACAGATTCAGACGGTTGCGCAGCGGTAGAGTTGCTGCCTCACAGCGCCAGAGACCCGATTTCGATCCTGACCACGGGTGCTTCTCTGTATGGAGTTTGCACGTTCCCCCCGTGAGTTTTCTCAGATATCTTCGGTTTCCTCCCGCACTCCAAAGATACAATACAATACAATACCGTTTATTGTCATTTGGACCTCAAATGAAGTTCAAACGAAATTTGGTTTCTGCAGTCATACAACAAGAAAAGAACCAAGACACAACACAATTTACACAAACATCCATCACAGTGAATCTCCTGCTCACTGTGATGGAAGGCAAAGTCTTGTCTCAGTACAGGTTTGCAGGTTAATTGGCTTGGTATCAATGTAAAAATTGTCCAAGTGTGTGTGTGTGTGTGTGTGTGTAGGTTAGTGTTGGTGTGCGGGGATCGCTGGACGGCGTGGACTCGGTGGGCCAAAGGGACCGATTTCGCGCTGTATCTCTATAACATCGTGAAGCCGCGGTCAGCGGAGCTTCTAACCACGGGCGTGGCGTGTACTTACCATCTAGAGCCTGGAATCCCTTGTCGGGGATCGCCGGAGAAGAGCTCCGACCGCCGGCCTGCAGCCTATAACATCCTGAAGCCGCGGTCTCCAGTAGGAAAGCGCCGATTCGGACACTCCAAGCCGCGGAGTGTGTTCCACCGTCCGGACGTCGGAGTTTAGATCATCCCGGCGAGAGGGCCTGTACATCCGGCCGTCCGTAGCGGCGACTACAGAGGGTTTATGGCCCCGACCACGGGTGAACAAGGGAGGTAGACTGAATGAACTTTGTTGTCTTCCATCCCAGTGGAAAACGCTGTGGTGGATGTTTATGTTAAATTCTATTGTGTATTGTGTGTTCTTTTTAAGTGTATCGCTGCTGGCAAATTCATATCACTGCACCTCCGGGTACATGTGATGAATAAAATTGACTTTGACTTTAAACTAAAGGGCCTGTCCCATTTGGCGATTTTTCCGCCGACTACCGGCATCATCGACTGTCGTATCAGGTCGACGAAAAAGTCGCGGCGTGACGATGTATTGACGCGGCGGTGTTTTTATCGAGTGTCGCGACATTTCTTTTGTCGCCGCTGGATTTTGAAATGTTCGATATCTTTTGGCGAGCCCGATATGACGCCGGCAGTCGCCTACAAAAAATCGCCAAGTGGGACAGGCCCTTTCAAGAAACACAAAAAATGACGGAGACGAGGCTGGCTTATGGCCCCGTGTCAGATCCAAGGAACTGTGAACTGGAAGCTTTGTAAGTCACCTGCAGCTTTGAGGTTTAGTACCAGCCTTACCTTGTTCTCCTCTGTGTTGTGCTTCTTGGTCTCGGTCAAGATTGTGATGAATTCTACATACTCCGGATTTGACCAGCGGCTCATTCCTGTGGAGCAGCGAAACAACCACCATTAGGAGCAGTCGGCACCGACATTGTGGGCCGAAGGGCCTGTTCCTCAGCGAAACTGTCCTAGCTTCCAGAACCCCTCTCTCTACACCCCCCCCCCTCGACTCCATCCAGTGACTCCGACAGTCCTTTCCAGGTGAGGCAGAGGTTCACCTGCTCATTTTTCGGCCCTTCGAGCCAGCCTCAACTACCTCCTCAGGCAGCTCGTTCCATACACCCACCACCCTCTGTGTGAAAAAGTTACCCTCGGATTCCTAGGTAGACAAAAATGCTGGAGAAACTCAGCGGGTGAGGCAGCATCTATGGAGAGAAGGAATAGGTGACGTTTCGGGTCGAGACCCTTCTTCAGACTGATGTCGGGGGGGCGGGAGGAAGAAAGGAAGTTGCAGAGAAAGTGGGCTTGTGGGAGACCTGGGAAAAAGGAGGGGAAGGAGGGAGAAAGCAGGGACTACCTGCAATTGGAGAAGTCAATGTTCATACCGCTGGGTGTAAACTGCCCAAGCGAAATATGAGGTGCTGCTCCTCCAATTTATAGGTAATAGGTAACGTTTCGGGTCAAGACCCTTCTTCAGACTGATGTAGGGTGGGGGGGGGGGGGGGGGAGGGGCGGGAAGAAGAAAGGAAGAGGAGGAGCCCAAGGACTGAGGGGGAGCTGAGAAGAGGAGGAGACAGCAAGGGCTACCGGAAATTGGAGAAGTCAATGTTCATACCGCTGGGGTTTAAACTACCCAAGCGAAATATGAGGTGCTGCTCCTCCAGTTTGCACTGGGCCTCACTCTGGCCATGGAGGAGGCCAGGACAGAAAGGTCAAATTGGGAATGGGAGGGGGAGTTGAAGTGCTGAGCCAACGGGAAATCAGGTTGGTTATTGCGGACACAGATTCCTATTAAATCCTTTCCCCTTAACCTTGAACCTATGTCCTCTGGTCCTCGATTTCCCTACTCTGGGTAAAAGACTCTACCTGATCTATTCCTCTCATGATTTTGTACACCTCTATAAGATCCCCCCCTCATCCTCCTACGCTCCATGGAATAGAGACCCAGCCTACTCAACCTCTCCTGTAGCTCACACCCTCTAGTCCTGGCAACATCCTCGTAAATCTTCTCTGTACCCTTTCCAGCTTGACAACATCTTTCCTATAACATGGTGTCCAGAACAGAACACAATACATCTACCCGATCTATTCCACTCATGATTTTGTACACATCAGGCGAACATGAAGTATTCAAATCAAATCAAATTCACGTCAAAATCGATGCTCGTGGCCAGTGTATTTCTCCGCGGATTGTCACCTTGTCGTGTTGGAGAAGCTTGTGTGGTCCTGAGATCCTGAGAGCGATGCCGTCTGGAGCGATGCTCCTGGTAGGGCCACCCATGGCGGTAAGGTCGAGGGGGGAGGACTTGGACAGAGAGCAATCCAACCAAGACCTCAACGGTGGAACAGGCGGAGGACGATGGCTGACCTTAGTGGAGCGTCACAACGGCTGGGAAGGCGGATGAAGGCTGCAGCAGAAAAGGGTCTCCGGTCGTCTTGGACTCCTTGCCACTGGATCCCGACCCAGATCTGTCAAGGGCCGTGGGGTGGCTGTCTGTGCACCAGTCTCCCCACGTTAAACAAAGTCACGCACGGGGCGTCCTCCACATAGGGACGCGTGCGGACGTGGCGTCGAAGGACGAGAAGCCGAAGCGAAGAAGTCAAAGCCAAATGGAAACGAAGCCGAAAAGCCAAGGAACCGAAAGGGCGGGAAGCCGAAAAGCAACTAACAGAAAGGATGGGACGCCTAAAAGCCAACTAACAGAAAGGCTGCGTCGCCTAAAAGCAAACTCACCGAATGGCCGCTCTGCCGAAACGCCCCAACCGAAAGGCTGCGTCGCCTACAAGCCAACTCACCGAATGCCGCTCTGCCGAAAAGTCAAATAATGGCTTGTGTGGGAAAATGACCCCCACCCTCCCATCTCCACCGGCCAGTGATGTGATGGACGCGGGGTCTGGAACAATCGCTGACAAGTCCCGCCCCCCCTGGCAACGCCATGTCCGTTATTTGACTTTTCGACAGAGCGGCATTCGGTTAGTTGGCTTGTAGGCGACGCAGACTTTCGGTTCGGTGGCGTTTCGGCAGAGTGGCCATTCTGTTAGTTGGCTTTTATGCTCCGCCGTTTCTGTTCGTCGGCGTTTCGGCTTCGTTTCCATTCGGCTATTTGGCTTCGACCTCTTTGCTTCGGCTTCTCGTCCTTCGGCGCCAGTTCCGGGTACCATATAGGGAATAGCACCCTGGAGACACCCATGGTTAGCCACGACCGAGGGGTGGGGGGGGGGGAAGAAGGTCAGTGTGGTAGGACACGGGGAATGAAACAAGGAACAAGGAGAGGTTGTGGGTGGGGGGCACCAAGATGGAAGTGGTTTCAGGGTGAGCATTCTGCCCGACAGTTCTTACCTCTGAGACACGCCACGCCAGTTAGAAACAAGAGAAACGCGCTTGCGTACGGAGTGGCTGGGATGATCTTCGACATAACAATATAACCTAAAAAAAAATGTTAAATCACATTAATCTACCGTAACAACGACAGTACATCATAACTTTGATCCCCACCACGGGGACGCAGACTTACCATCGGAGCCTGTGATCCATTGCCCGGGATCGATGCTCCAACCGGGCAGCGGATTTCACCATCGAGGAGCTCGCGGTCTCCGTAGAGACCGACGTCTGGAAGCTCCAAAAGCCGCAGAAGGTTCAATAGACAATAGGTGCAGGAGTAGGCCATTCAGCCCTTCGACCCAGCACCACCATTCACTGCGATCATGGCTGATCATCCCCAATCAGTACCCCGTTCCTGCCTTCTCCCCATATCCCCTGACTCCGCTATCTTTTTTTTTTTTAATATATATTTTTAAAATATATTTGATTTATATGAAGTAATGTACATTACAGTGATATAAGCCAAAATAACATAATACATTTCCTGTACCACTTCTTGTTTTAAACTTTAAAAAGAAGAAAAATAAAGAGAGTTCGATAAGATAGTAAGTGCGTGAAAGAGTGATCAGGAGAAACCCGTAGAAGCGTCAAACACGAGAAAGAGTTAGAAAGAAAACCAAAGAAAAAGAAAGAGAAAAATAGAGAACAGAAGATATAAGAAAGTAAGAGAAGATAAAAGGGATGTACCTACTTCGTATCTTTACACACCCCTCACCAGGCCATGAAACCATTTATTTTCAAAGTTATGTTGCACCCTATGCTTGTAATAAGTCGATAAATGGAGACCAAATCTTTTGGAAATGGTCTGATTTGCCTGCTAGGAGGAATCTCATGTCTTCCAGGTGTAACATTTCGGACATATTTGAAAGCCACATTTGACTCCGCTATCTTTAAGAGCTCTATCTAACTCTCTCTTGAAAGCATCCAGAGAACCGGCCTCCACTGAGGCAGGGAATCCACAGACTCACCACTCTCTGGGTGAAAAAGCTTTTCCTCGTCTCCGTTCTAAATTTGTTCTCTTCCTCCGTTTTATACAATGTTTACATATTCACTTTTTCTGTTGTGCTGCAGCAAGTAAGAATTTCATTGTCCCGTCCGGGACATATGACAATAAAACTCTCTTGACTCTTGTGTTCCTCCAGTCGTGATTTTTATAAACAATAGATAATAGACAATAGACAAACGGTGCAGGAGTAGGCCATTCGGCCCTTCGAGCCAGCACCGCCATTCAAAGTGATCATGGCTGATCATCCCCAATCAGTACCCCGTTCCTGCCTTCTCCCATATCCCCCGACTCCGCTATCTTTAAGAGCCCTATCTAGCTCTCTCTTGAAAGCATCCAGAGAACCTGCCTCCACTGCCCTCTGAGGCAGAGAATTCCACAGACTCACCACTCTCTGTGAGAAAAAATGTTTCCTCGTCTCCGTTCTAAATGGCTTACCCCTTATTCTTAAACTGTGACGCCTGCTTCTGGACTCCCCCAACATCAGGAACATGTTTCCTGCCTCTAGCCTGTCCAACCCCTTAACAATGTTATATGTTTCAATGAGATGCCCTCTCATCCTTCTAAACTCCAGAGTGTACAAACCCAGCCGCTCCATTCTCTCGGCATATGACAGTCCCGCCATCCCGGGAATTAACCTTGTGAACCTACGCTGCACTCCCTCAATGGGCAAGAATGTCCTTCCTGTATTTGTTAATTATTATATTTGTTAACTATATTTGTTATTTATTGAACTTTTTATTTTGTTCTCTTCCTCCGTTTTATACAATGTTTACATATTCACTTTTTCTGTTGCGCTGCAGCAAGTAAGAATTTCATTGTCCCGCCCGGGGACGTATGACAATAAAACACTCTTGACTCTTGAGTTCCT
>CM075994.1:9765866-9773366 GCA_038087875.1 Malacoraja senta
GTTGCAACTGGTGAATCCTACGCTGCACTCCCTCAACTGCAAGAATGTTGAGCGATAATGTGTGTGGGATAGTGTTGGTGTGCGGGGTTCGCTGGTCGGTGGGCCGAATGGCCTGTTTCTCTGCGCTGCATCTCTGGACTAAACAGGTCACGGAATCCCAACGACTGGTCAAACCAGACACCCTCCAAACAGATTCTTACCTTCAAGAAAGATTTCCCTCCTTTGAGTTCCTGTCGAAAGATAAATCTTCATTAAACACAGGTCGACAACTATATATAGAGTTTCAACTGTCCCGTATTAGCCGGGACATCCCGTATATTGGGCTAAATTGGTTTCTCCCTTGTCCCTGCTACTCGGGTCGAGGGGACTGTCGGGTCGGCCCCCGCCTCACCCGTCCCGACGTAGTGCAGCCCATGGAGTGCAGCAGCAGCAGCAGCTCCTCGCCCGTGGCCCCGTCGGTCGGTCGGCAGCCCGGCCAGCTGTCCGAATTTCGGACCTTCGCTGACCACCGACACCACCACCACCCCCCCTCCTTCTCACGGCCGATCGCCGGTTCGCGAGTTGGACGGGGTGCCGGACAGTGCGCGCGGCCCCCTGGGCCAAAACTCCTCAGCTAGCCCCGCCGGCTGGGCTTTGTGTGCAATCCAGCACCCGGGGCCAACTCATCATTCACCCAGACACGGCCCAGTCGGTCAACAAATTGCCGTGGGGAATTTGTCCCGTATTTTGACCTTTTGTTCCTTATTTGGGAGTGAGAAAGTTGGCGACAGTAGTCTCTATATCTTCACGTTTGCGCAGGGCCTGGGAGTATTGTCAGCACTTTTGGGCACCATATCTGAGGAAGGATGTGCCGGCTCCAGAGTTTAGAAGAATGGAGTTTAGAAGAATGAGGGGGGGGGGGACCTCATTGAAACTTACAGAATAGTGAAAGGCCTGGATGTGGAGAGGATGTTTCCACTAGTGGGAGAGTCTAGGACCAGAGGCCACAGCCTCAGAATTAAAGGACGTTCCTTTAGAAAGGAGATGAGGGGGAATTTCTTTAGTCAGAGGGTGGTGAATCTGTGGAATTCTTTGCTACAGACGGCTGTGGAGGCCAAGTCAGTGGATATTTTTAAGGCCGAGATAGATAGATTCTTGATTAGGACGGGTGTCGGGGGTTATGGGGAGAAGGCAGGAGAATGGGGTTAGGGGAGAGAGATAGATCAGCCACGCTTGAATGGCGGAGTGGACTTGATGGGCCGAATGGCCTAATTCTGCTCATAGGTCTTGTGGTCCTGCACTCTCCCAGAGTTGGGAATTATTCATTGCGATGATTTTTTAAAGAGTCATACATCAAGGAAACAGGCCCTTCGGCCCACCGAATCCATCCATCACTCGTTCCATGATATCCCACTTTCCCATCCACTCCCTACACATCACGGACCACGTGGGTTTTCTCCAGGCGCTCTGGTTTCCTCCCACATCCCAAAGAGAGCCAGTTAACCTACAAACTGCACGTCTTTGGGATGTTGGAGGAATCCGGGGCGGCCTGGAGAAAACCCACGCGGTCACAGGGAGAACGTGCAGAGTCCCCACACACACAGAAAGCAGACGTGTAGGTTTACAGGTTAATTGGCTTGGTAGCATTGTAAATTGTCCCTAGTGTGTGTGGGCTGGTGTTAGTGTGCGGGGATCGCTGGTCGGTGTGGACCCGGTGGGCCGAAG
This sequence comes from Malacoraja senta, assembly GCA_038087875.1. Lineage (NCBI taxonomy): Eukaryota > Metazoa > Chordata > Chondrichthyes > Rajiformes > Rajidae > Malacoraja > Malacoraja senta. Next base: position 9,767,571 of record CM075994.1, read on the forward strand.
GGCCTGTTTCCACGCTGTATCTCTAAGTTAACCTAACCTAAACTGACAGAAAAACTATCCGAAAACTAACTGAAAACTGACAAAAATTAAACAAAAATTAAACAAAAATTAAACGAAAATTAAGCGAAAATTAAACAAAAATTAAGTGAAAATTAAACAAAAATTAAATGAAAATTGAACGAAAATTAAACAAAAGTTTTAAAAAAATTAAACGAAAATTAAACAAAAATTAAATGAAATTAAACAAAAATTAAACGAAAATTAAATTAAAATTAAACAAAAATTAAACAAAAATTAAACGAAAATTAAACAAAAATTAAACAAAAATTAAATGAAAATTAAACGAAAATTAAACAAAAATTAAACAAAAATTAAATAAAAATGAAACAGAAATTAAACAAACACTAAACAGTGGCCGACGTCGGGATCGAACCCGGGTCTCTGGCGCTGTGAGGCAGCAACTCTCCCGAGTAGCGTAGGGCTGGTGGATATGGGCACTCGATGGGTCAGCAGGGGCAGGTGTGGGCCAAAGGGCCCGGTTCGCTGCCGTGTGATGGGGCCCTTGGCAGTGGGAGGCAGCTTGGAGGGCCGGAGGTGTCGGGGTGGGGATAGAAGGGGTGGAGGGGCCGAGTGGCCTCTGCGCCGCGCCGGCACTCACCTTGCGAATGGAGAGCCGGCACACACTGGGCTCCAGGACCCCCGTCACCGAGCCCGCCGACATCTTGCACATGAAGCTGCTCCTCTTGTCCCAGCGTACACTGTTATGGTGCACCTCCTCTCTGGGGCAGGGCAGGGGGAGGAGAGAGGGAGGGGGGGAGAGAAGGGAAGAGAGACGGGGGGAGAGAGGGAGGGAGGGAGGGGAGAGAGAGAGGGAGAGAGGGGAGAGAGAGGGGGAGAGTGGGTAGAGAGGGAGGGAGGGCAGAGAGAGAGGGAGGAGAGAGGGGAGTGAGCGCGGAGAAAGAAGGGGGAGGGGGAGAGAGAGAGGGGGAAAGGGGGGGAGAGAGGGGGGGAGAGAGAGGACGGAGGAGGAGAGAAAGGTTGGGAGAGAAAGGAGGAATGGGGGCGAGAAAGATGGAGAGAGAACAAGTTGGGGAGAGAGAGAGAGAGAGAGGGGGGTGGGGAGAGACAAGGGAGCAGGGGAAGAAAGAAGGGGAGGATAGAGAGAGAAAGAAAGAGAAGTGGAGTAATGGGGAAGGGAGTTGGGGAAGAGAGGAAGGTGGAAGGAGAGAAGGGGAGAGTGAGACAGAGAGGGAAAGAGAGAGGGTGGGGAGGGGGAGAGTGATATAAAAGAGCAGAGAGGGAGAAGAGAGGGGGGGAAGAAGGGGGCGAGAAAGGGGCGGGGAGGGTGGAGTGGGAGTAACGAGATGAAGATGAGAATAGATTGCAGGCAGGGATATCGCACCCACTGCCCTTTAGAGCCCCCGCCCCCTCAAAACCTCCCCCTCTCCTCCCCCCCCCCTCAAACCTCCCCCTCTCCCACCCCTCAAACCCTCCCCCATCTCCCCCCCCCCTCCTCTTTACATAGAAACATAGACAGGTGCAGGAGGAGGCCATTCGGCCCTTCGAGCCAGCACCGCCATTCATTGTGATCATGTCTGATCGTCCCCAATCAATAACCCGTGCCTGCCTTCTCCCCATATCCCTTGATTCCACCAGCCCCTAGAGCTCTATTTAACGCTCTCTTAAACCCATCCAGTGATTTGGCCTCCACTGCCCTCTGTGGCAGGGAATTCCACAAATTCACAACTCTCTGGGTGAAAACTTTTTTTCTCACCTCAGTCTTAAATAACCATATAACCATATAACAATTACAGCATGGAAACAGGCCATCTCGGCCCTTCAAGTCCATGCCGAACACTTTTTTCTCCCCTAGTCCCATCTACCTGCACTCAGACCATAACCCTCCATTCCTTTCCCGTCCATATACCGATCCAATCTATTTTATAAAATCGAACCTGCCTCCACCACTTCCACTGGAAGCTCATTCCACACAGCTACCACTCTCTGAGTAAAGAAGTTCCCCCTAATGTTACCCCTAAACTTCTGTCCCTTAATTCTCAATCATGTCCTCTTGTTTGAATCTTCCCTACTCTCAAATGGGAAAAGCTTATCCACGTCAACTCTGTCTAACACGCTCATAATTTTAAAGACCTCTATCAAGTCCCCCCTTAACCTTCTGCCATAGAATAAAGACCTAACTTGTTCAGCCTTTCTCTGTAATTTAGTTGCTGAAACCCAGGCAACATTCTCGTAATCTCCTCTGTACTCTCTCCCTTGAGTGATAAATGATCTCCCCTTTATTCTAAGACTGTGTGGCCCCTGGTTCTGGAATCGCCCAAACATTGGGAACATTTTTCCTGCATTTAGCTTGTCCAGTCCTTTTACAATTTTATATGTTTCTATAAGATCCCCCCCACCCCCTCATCCTTCTAAACTCCAATAAATACAAGCCTAGCCTTTTCAATATTTTCCTCATATGACATTCCCGCCATCCCGGGATCAATCACGTGAACCTATGCTGCAAACTGCCTCAATCACAAGGATGTCCTTCCCTCAAATTAGGAGATCAAAACTGGACACAATACTCCAGATGTGGTCTCACCAGAGCCCTATACAACTGCAGAAGAACCTCTTTCTCCCCTCTCTCTCTCCTCTCTCCTCCTCTCCTCTTCTCTCTCCCCCCTCTCTCTCTCTCTCTCACTCCCCTCCTCTCTTCTTCCACCTTCTCACCCCCTCTCCCTCACCCCAGAGCCTGGGTGCATCAACGTGTCACAACTATCCCGTCATCCCCTCTACTCACGCACCCAGCGAATGGTATGTTGGCCTTCATAACAAGAGGAGGTTGAGTATAGAAGCAAAGAGGTCCTTCTGCAGTTGTACAGGGCCCTAGTGAGACCACACCTGGAGTATTGTATGCAGTTTTGGTCCCCTAATTTTGAGGAAGGACATTCTTGCTATTGACGGAGTGGAGCGTAGATTTACAAGGTTAATTCCCGGGATGGCGGGACTGTCATATGCTGAGAGAATGGAGGCCGGCTGGGCTTGTACACTCTGGAGTTTAGAAGGATGAGAGGATATCTTATTGAAACATATAAGATTATTAAGGGTTTGGACACGCTGGAGGCAGGAAACTTGTTCCCGATGTTGGGGGAGTACAGAACCAGGGGCCACACAGTTTAAGAATAAGGGTAAGCCATTTAGAACGGAGACGAGGAAACACTTTTCTCACAGAGAGTTGTGAGTCTGTGGAATTCTCTGCCTCAGAGGGCAGTGGAGGCCGGTTCTCTGGATACTTTCAAGAGAGAGTTGGATAGATCTCTTAAAGATAGCGGAGTCAGGGATATGGGGAGAAGGCAGGAACGGGGTACTGATTGGGGATGATCAGCCATGATCACAGTGAATGGCGGTGCTGGCTCGAAGGGCCGAATGCCTCACTCCTGCACCTATGTCTATTGTCTAAAATCTCCTCACTGTTACTTGGTGGGAGAGTCTAGGACTAGAGGCCACAGCCTAAGAATTAAAGGATGTTCTTTTAGGAAGGAGATGAGATAGGAATTTCTTTAGTCAGAGGGTGGTGAATCTGTGGAATTCTTTGCCACAGACGGCTGTGGAGGCCAAGTCAGTGGGTATATTTAGGGTGGAGATTGACAGATTCTCGATTAGTACGGCTGTCAGATGTTATGGGGAGAAGGCAGGAGAATGGGGTTAGGAGGGAGAGATAGATCAGCCATGATTGAATGGCGGAATAGACTTGATGGGCCGAATGGCCTAATTCTGCTCCTATCACTTATGACCTTGTGATGTGTGCATTCATTGACCTTATGACAACAAACTGAACTGAAACTTGGTTTCAAACTTGGTCTGAAGAAGGGTGTCGACCCGAACCGTCACCCGTTCCTTCTCTCCAGAGATGCTGCCTGTCCCACTGAGTTACTCCAACGTTTTGTGTCTATCTCCGGTTTCTACATTCAGGTCGAGTTGCCGGATTTTTGTGCCTTCACAGTTTCAAAGAGTGATACAGTGTGGAAACAGGCCCTTCGGCCCAACTCGCCCACACCGGCCAACAATGTCCCACTTGCCTGCGCTTGGTCCATATCCCTCTATGTACATGTCCAACTGTTTCTTAAACGATTGGATAGTCCCAGCCTCAACTACCTCTTCCGGCAGCTCGTTCCATACACCCACCACCCTCTGCGTGAAAAAGTTACCCCTCGGATTCCTATTAAATCTTTTCCCCTTCACCTTGATGTCCTCTGGTCCTCGATTCCACTACTCTGGGCTAGAGACTCTGTGCATCTACCCGATCTATTCCTCTCATGATTTTGTACACCTCTATAAGATCACCCCTCATCCTCCTGCGCTCCATGGAATAGAGACCCAGCCTGCTCAACCTCTCCCTGTATCTCACACCCTCTAGTCCTGGCAACATCCTCGTAAATATATTCTGAACCCTTTCAAGCTTGACAATATCCTACCTATAACATGGTGCCCAGAACTGAACACAATATTCTAAATGCCGTCTCACCAACATCTTATACAACTGCAACATGACCTCCCAACTTCTATACTCAATACTCTGACTGATGAAGGCTTTACCTCCCCCCTTGACTCCATCCAAGGACCCGAGCAGTCTTTCCAGGTGAGGCAGAGGTTCACCTGCACCTCCTCGAACCTCATCTGCTGCATCCGCTGCTCCAGGTGTCAGCTGCTCTACATCGGTGAGACCAAGTGCAGGCTTGGCGATCGCTTCGCCCAACACCTCCGCTCGGTCCGCATTAACCAACCTGATCTCCCGGTGGCTCAGCACCTCAACTCCCCCTCCCATTCCCAATCCGACCTTTCTGTCCTGGGCCTCCTCCATGGCCAGAGTGAGTCCCACTGTAAATTCGAGGAGCAGCACCTCATATTACGCTTGGGCAGTTTACACCCCAGCGGTATGAACATTGACTTCTCCAATTTCAGGTAGTCCCTGCTTTCTCCCTCCTTCCCCTCCCCTTCCCAGCTCTCCCACAGCCCACTGTCTCCGCCTCTTCCTTTCTTCTCCCGCCCCCCCCCCTCACCCCCACATCAGTCTGAAGAAGGGTCTCGACCCTAAACATCGCCTATTCCTTTGCTCCGTAGATGTTGCCTCACCTGCTGAGTTTCTCCAGCATTTTTGTCTACTGCCAATGTGCCAAAGGCCTTTTTGACCACCTTGTCTACCTGCGACTCAACCTTTGTGGAACCACGCACCTGTACTCCTAGATCCCTCCGCTCTACAACACTACCCAGAGGTCTACCATTCACTGTGTAGGTCCTGCCCTTGTTCGATGTTCCAAAATGCAACACCTCACACTTCTCTGTATTAAATTCCATCAACCATTCCTCCGCCCACCTGGCCAATCGATCCAGGTCCTGCTGCAATCATTCACAACCATCTTCACTCTCTGCAAAACCACTCACTTTTGTATCATCAGCAAACTTGCTAATCTTGCCCTGTATGTTCTCATCCAAATCATTGATGTAGATGACAAATAGTAACGGGCCCAGCACCGAACCCTGAGGCACGCCACTAGTCATAGGCCTCCAGTCCGAGAACATAGAAACATAGAAAATAGGTGCAGGAGGAGGCCATTCGGCCCTACGAGCCAGCACCTCCATTCATTGTGATCATGGCTGATCGTCCCCAATCAATAACCCGTGCCTGCCTTCTCCCCATATCCCTTGATTCCACTAGCCCCTAGAGCTCTATCTAACTCTCTCTTAAATCCATCCAGTGATTTGGCCTCCACTGCCCTCTGTGCAACCTTCCTGGTT
>CM075994.1:9778366-9793366 GCA_038087875.1 Malacoraja senta
GTGTGTGTGTGTGTGTGTGTGTGTGTGTGTGTGTGTGTGTGTGTGTGTGTGTATGTGTGCGTGTGTGTGTATGTATGTATGTGTGTGTGAGTATGTGTGTGTGTGTATGTCAAATCAAATCAAATCAAAATCAAAAACTTTATTTGCCATTTGTGCTTATATACATAGGAACTCTTGTGCGGTTGTTCAGAGAGTCAAGTCAAGTCAAGTTAAAAAGACACACAGAAAGACACATAATCTATAAACTATAAACACATATACTATGATATGTTATGAGGTGGGTCAGGACATCAGTTCATTTTGTTTTGGCCAAGAGTCTCACTGTGGCAGGGAAGAAGCTCTTGCAAAAGCGTGTTCTGTTTGTGGCGATGCTGTCCGCTCGTCTGTGCCTGAGGTTGTATGTACAGTTTTTGTGTTTGAGCAGGGAGTGAGCTGGATGTAGTGTGTCTCTGATGATTCTCTCTGCTCTTTTTTGACAGCGCTGTGTGTAGATTGTTTCCATGGAGGGAAGTTCCGTTCTGATAATCCTCTCTGCAGTCTTTATGACTCTTTGCAGAGCCTTCCTCTCTGTCTGTGTGGTGTTTCCATACCACACCGTAATGCCTGTGGTGAGGATGCTCTCTATCAGTCCTTTGTAGACCTGGGTGAGAGGGCGACAGTGCAGACCAGCTTTTCTGAGCAGCCTGATGAAGTATAGTCTCTGCTGGGCTTTTTTCACTGTTGCGGCAGTGTTCAAAGTCCAGTTCAGATCTGATGTTACTTGTAATCCCAGGTATCTGTAACTGTCAGCCCTCCCCACCACAGTCCCCTTGATGATGAGGGGCTGCAGGGCGGGTGGATTTTTTCTGAAGTCCATTATTATTTCTCTTGTCTTGTCTGTGTTGAGGCTTAGGTCGTTCACCTCACCATAGGCAAGAATGTCATTCACCAGATTCCTGTAGCCCGACTCGTCCCCCCCCCCCCCCTTGATGAGGCCCAGGATGGTGGTGTCATCCGCATACTTAATAATGATGGTATTTTCCTGGGTGGAGACACAGTCGTGTGTGTACAGGGTGAAAAGTTTGGGACTGAGACAGCAGCCTTGTGGTGATCCTGTGCTGACAGTGAGCTCTGCAGACACACTCCTTCCCATCCTCACCACCTGTGGTCTTTCAGTCAGGAAATCCAAGATCCAGTTGCAGGTGGGAGTCGGGACGCCGAGGTCTGTCAGCTTCTCAATCAGCCTGCCCGGGCGAATGGTATTAAAAGCCGAACTGTAATCCAGGAACAGCGTTCTGACGTATGTTCCTCTGCTGTCCAGGTGTTGCAGGATGTGGTGTAGAGCAATGGCCACTGCGTCGTCCACTGAGCGGTTGGGGCGGTAGGCGAACTGGAGGGGGTCGATCGTGCCCGGGACCATGTGATTGATAGGTACACAAAAATGCTGGAGAAACTCAGCGGGTGCAGCAGCATCTATGGAGCGAAGGAAATAGGTAACGTATCGGGCCGAAACCCTCCAGAAGGGTTTCGGCCCGAAACGTTACCTATTTCCTTCGCTCCATAGATGCTGCTGCACCCGCTGAGTTTCTCCAGCATTTTTGTGTACCTTCGATTTTCCAGCATCTGCAGTTCCTTCTTTAACACCATGTGATTGATATGTGTGAGAACCAGTTTTTCTAAACACTTCATGGCAACTGGCGTGAGTGCCACTGGCCTGAAGTCATTCAGGGTGGATGGATTTGGTTTTATTGGAACTGGTACGATGGTGGAAAATTTAAAAATACGGGGGACCACTGCTTGGTTTAAAGACAGATTGAAGATGTCTACATACACTCCAGTGAATTGTTCTGCACAGGCCTTCAGAACTTTAGGAGGGACGCCATCTGGTCCCAGAGCCTTGTGGGGGTTCACCTGCCTCAGAGCTTTCAGGACCTGTATGGGTGTCACCTCAAAAACAGTGTCCGTGGGGTTGCAGGGGGCTTTTCAGGGGGTGTATGTGTGTGTGTGTGTATGTGTGTGTATGTGTGTGTGTGTGTGTGTGTGTATGTGTGTGTATGTGTGTGTATGTGTGCGTGTGTGTATGTCTGTGTATGTGTGCGTGTGTGTGTGTGTGTGTGTGCCTGTGTGTGTGTGCGTGTGCGTGTGCGTGTGTGTGTGTGTGTGTATGTGTATGTGTGTGTGCCTGTGTGTGCGTGTGCGTGTGTGTGTGCGTGTGTGTGTATGTGCGTGTGTGTGTACATGTGCGTAGTGTATGTATGTGTGTGTACATGCGTGTGTAGTGTATGTATGTGTGTGTACATGCGTGTGCAGTGTGTGTGTATGTGTGCTTGTGTGTGTATATATTTATGTGTACATGCATGTGCAGTGTGTGTGTGTATTTGTGTGCGTGGTTGTGTGTGTATATGTGTGTGTATACATGTGTGTGTACACACATGTATATACCACACACATACATACACTACACACGCATGTACACATAAACATACATGTATACACACATACACCACACACGCATGTACACACACTTTATACACAAACACATACATACACTATACACACACACATGATGCACACATGTACACACACATACAGACATGACACACACATGTACACACAAATACACACTACACACGCATGTACACACACATATACACACTACACGCATGTATACACACACTACACACACACACATACACACACGCACACCACACACACACACACATACACACACTACACACACACACACTACACACGCATGTACACACACATATACACACTACACACATACACACACTACACACATACACACACACATGTATACACACACTACACGCACACACACAAACACACACATACAAACACACGTACACACACATACACCCACTGTGACGACACCCTGTAATCCACGCATCGTGTTGGTTAAGGTTCAGGGTCGACATTTCCCGCATCGCACAGACAGAAACAAGTGTCGGAGGAGAATTGTTTATGGTGGGTTGCCCTTTGTCTCCTGGCAACCAATATTTTTAGACAGAGCTCGAAATTAGCGGTTGCCCGGGTGCCACTGAACACTCAAAGCGCCGCCGGGCAACCTAAACACGAGTAATTTTGCCCGGCTTGGCAACCAGATACTGGTTTGTACCGAAGATAGATACAAAAAACTGGAGTAACTCCGTGGGTCAGGCAGCATCTCTGGAGAAAAGGAACGTGAAGTTTCGTTTCGGCGGCGGCTGTGCGGGGCAAAGATACTAGATGCGGCGTGAGGAAGGGTCGGAGAGAATGACGGGCCCCGAACAGCGGCAGCAGCAGACCCGAACAGCGGCAGCAGCGGCCCCGAACAGCAGCTCCACCGCCTCCTCCTCCCGCCCGCCCTGATAAGGGCATCTGCTTGTGAATCCGCTAACGGCGCTTTCAAAACAAACCCTCCCGCACTCTGAGGCCGGGAGGAAGGAGGGAGGGGGAGGCCTCGGCGTGCAGGAGGGTTTGTTTTGAAAGCGCCGTAAGCGGATTTACGGTAGACTGCTCCCTCATAGTCCACAAGGTAAGACCGTGGCTCGTCAGCTGGGCCGACAACAGTACCCAGACGGGAATGTCCCATGGAAGTTTGTAACCGAACAACCTGGCCCGGCAGTAGAGGCACGAGTGGTTTGCTTGATTTGTCATGCGATCGTTTCTGAATATCGTGTTTCTCCTGAACACGCTGTTGGATTGAAGCAGGGTTCAGCACCTGCGGTATCAGCTTCTGCTGAGCAATCGGAATTGGAGGTCTTGTTGTCCTGGACATCAGTCGCTGGGCTGGTGAACCCAGGGTCCCGTCTCTGGCAATGTTTCTGAGATTCAGGAGATCAAGGTACACATCTGAATTGGCCAGGCGCGATCGTTCCATGCGTTGTTTAGCGCTTCTGGCAGCCGGTTCGGCGAGTCCGTTACTCTGTGGGTACTCAGGGCTGCTCGGGACGTGGTGGAAATTCCATCGGTTGGCAAAGAGCTTGAACTCGTGGCTGGTAAACTGTCTTCCGTTGTCGGTCTGCAAACGGACGGGTGAGCCGAATGCGGAGAAGTGTTTCTTTAGTTTTCGGATGACCATCTCAGATGTGATGTAGATTGTTTTATGCCTGATAACCAATCATATATAGGTTAGCATCACTAACCCCGACTTACTGTATCATTTATATTAACATCCACTTCCTATGCTTCCTATTCCTATAGTTCGGGTAGCAGTCAGGATGCAGTAACAACTAACATGCTACTGTGCTGTTAAGTCTGTATGTGGATTAAAGATGACCTTAGATTACATGCCGTGTATATGTCTTATTTACATGGTGTCAAGTTTGGGTTAACCCACTCCTCCTGTATATCGGTTTTTATTTTCTTTTGCGATTTTTATTGTACATTTCGCGATGGCTTCCTCCTGCCGAAAGCCTGCACAGCTTATCTTTGATTCGGACATCGGCGAGCGCTGGGCTACTTTTGAAATGGATTACCGGCACTACATGAACATTGTGCATCGTAATGAACCAGACGCTGTCAAAGCCTCCCTTCTACTTAACCTCGCTGGTCCGGATGCTATGAAACGAGCCAGGACATTCCGATGTGCCCACAGCAATCCTTGGCGCCAACAATCAGGTAGTTACACCAGAAGAATCTGCTGACGACCTTAATGTCTTGTTACGTAAATTTAGTGAGATTTGTGACCTGCCCTCCAATCACATTTTGGAAAGATCAAGATTCTTTACCCGGAGACAATTGCCAGATGAACCTGTCGAAAGCTTTATCTCAGATTTAAAATATATGGCCCAGAGGTGCCATTTTGAAAATATAACTGACCAGCTAACAAGAGACATTCTAGTAACAGGGATGAATGGTCAAAAGCTGAGATCTGAGCTTCTGCGCAAGCCTGATTTAACCTTAGACGTGGCCGCGCATGCTTGTCGTATGGCAGAAATTATTGACCCATTAAACAGTCAGCACGGGGCAGATACCAAAACCATTAATCCGACTGGATTTAATAGACCGCGAGAACAGACAGAAAACACAAGATTTATGACCCAGGTCAACCCGGCATCTAATAGTGAGCCTCCCAAAAGATGCCCCAATTGTAATTATCTACATAACAGGCAATCACCATGTCCTGCTTATGGAAAGGCCTGTAACTATTGTAAGAAAACGAACCATTTCGCTGCTGCCTGTCGTGCTCGTGGGAAGAAGCCCTTCAGTCCCAGACCTAATGTAAACATGTTGTTGCAAGACGAAAACAACTCCAACTCCCAATTCAATTTCGACACTGCCCCCGACACGTCCAATTAATTCGCAAGGAGAGTCAAACGTGTATTCACTCCTACATGCAGCTGGCAAGATTCCCGACCCTACAGTTTTGATAACTGTCAACAACTTCAACTTCCAGGCTAAATTAGACACAGGTGCCAAGGTCAATGTAATGTCTATCAATCTCTACAACAAGATAAGAAATAACGAGCTCCTGATTGCGGACAGTTGCATGCATACGGGGGGAGGAGTGCTGGTACCACTGGGAAGAGCCACTTTTAAATGTGTGCTGAAAAAAACCACAAGGGATTTGACCTTCTACGTCTTGAACTCTAACTCTGTGACTCTATTGGGCAACTATGCATGCCAAGTTTTTGGACTGATTTCCTTCGACAAAACCGTCCACAAGCTGCTGATATCAATGGACCCAAAAAATGAATACCCTGATCTGTTCGATGACAAACTAGGCAAGCTGCCTGTGACCTACAAGATATCCACCGACCCTAACATGCTACCTGTCATTCGTGCACCACACCGTGTGTCACATGCCATGAAGGACAGGGTTGAATCCATGTTAAAAAACATGGTCTCCATGGGCGTGCTGGAAGCAGTCAGTGAGCCCACCGATTGGGTGTCCACCATGGATGCTACTCTCAAGAAGGATAAAAATGAAATCCGTGTGTGCATCAATCCAAAAGACTTGAACTATGCCATTAGGCGCCCCCACTATCCCACTTCTGACACCATGTAAATAAGACATATACACGGCATGTAATCTAAGGTCATCCTTAATCCACATACAGACTTAACAGCACAGTAGCATTTTACTTCATCCTGACTGCTACCCGAACTGCGTAGCACAGGAAGTGGGTGTTAATATAAATGATACAGTAAGGCGGGGTTAGTGATGCTAACCTATATATGATTGTTTATCATGCATAAACCAATCTACGAGGCATCGCAGGGAGATTGGGCGGGGGGGGGGAGAAACGGGAAGGAGGGAAGTGGCGGGGGGAGAGAAAGGGAGAGAGAGGGGGAAGAGAGAGAGGGGAGACGGAGAGAGAGGGAAGAGAGAGATGGGAGAGAGAGGCGTTTTCATTTTGCATGTAAAAACCCACTTGAGAACCATGGGCGATTTTATAATTTTACAGCCAGATTTCTCACTTCTGAAACTTTTAGATGCCAAAGGAATAAAGAAAAAACAGAAATAATGCGTTACTGTTGATGAAATGCAGTGAGCAAATGTGATAATTCCCAATATTTTCAATCTCGATATCTGCACGGCCAATGTTCGCCAAGCACTTTGCCTGTTGTCCCTTCAGCTCTCGCTTCCATCTACCGTCATTTCTCCTCACTTTCGGATTTCTGAAGTAGGATCAATGTCTTTCACGCTTATCCCGATTTCCATAATTATTTACAGCGCAAAAATTGACCATTTCGGCGGGTTTTAATGGGCCCGCTACGCTGGAAACAATGTTCAGTGCTTACCTGCAGTTCATCGCGTGTACTCCAGTTGGCGTAGCGTAGCAACAGTACAGGTCATGGGTCGTGACCCGACTGCCGTGCAACCTCCCTATACGTGTGTGTGTGTGAGAGTCTGTGTGTGTGTCTGTGTGAGTGAGTCTGTGTGAGTGAGTCTGTGTGTGTGTGTGTGTGTGTGTGTGTGTGTGTGTGTGTGTGTGTGTGTGTGTGTGTGTGTGTGTGTGTGTGTGTGTGTGTGTGTGTGTGTGTGTGTGTGTGTCTGTGTGTGTGTTGGTGTCTGTGTGTGTGTGTGAGGCTTTGTGTGTGTGTGAAAGTCTGTGTAAGCGTGAGTCTGTGTGTGTGAGTCTGTGTGTGTGTGTGTGTGTGTGTGAGAGTCTGTGTGTGTGTGAGTCTGTGTGTGTGTGTGTGAATCTATGTGTTTGTGTGTGAGTCTGTGTGTGTGTAGGTGTGTGTGTGAAAGTGTGTAAGTGTGAGTCTGTGTGTGTGAGTGTGTGTTTCTGTGTATGTGTGTGTGTGTGTCTGTGTGAGTGAGTCTGTGTGTGTCTGTTTGAGAGACTGTGTGTGAGTCTGTGTCTGAGTGTGTGAGTGTGATTGAGAGAGTGTGTGTGTGTATATGTGTGTGTGTGAGAGTCTGTGTGAGTGTGTGTGAGTCTGTGTGTGTGTCTGTGTGTGAGTCTGTGTGTGTGTGTGTGTGTCTGAGGATCTGTGTGTGTGACTGAGAGTCAGTCTGTGTGTGTGAGAGTCTGTGTGTTTAAGAGTCTGTGTGTGTGAGTGGGTATGTGTGTGTGTGTGTGTGTGAGTCTGTGTGTGTGTGTGAGAGTGTGTGAGTCTGTGTGTGTGTGTGACTCTGTGTGTGTGTATATATGTGTGTGAGCCTGTGTATGTGTGTGAGTCTGTGTGTGTGAGTGTGTGTGTGTGTGTGTGTGTGTGTGTGTGTGTGTGTGTGAGAGTCTGTGTGTGTGTGTGAATGTCTGTGTGTGAGAGTCTGTGTGTGTGAGTGTCTGTGTGAGGTGGAGGGTGTGTATGTGATCAACAAATAACAAATATTACAAATAATATAATTGTTCGTAGTTCCGAGCGTATTTGTTGTTTAATACCCTAATGGCTATCAGGAAGAAGCTGTTCCTCAATGTGGATGTTACAGTTTTCAGTTGACAAAAGTCGGACGTGATTCCAGAAGTCGGGCATAATCAGACAGTCCACAAGCCGTGATCCAGTCGTCAGTCCAGAGGACATGAGTGAGTCAGTCAGTCCAGAGACCATGAGTTAGTCCCAAGAGTCATTCACATTTTAAACTTTAATAAATCATTTTTCCACTTTTCATGCCTGCGTGTTCTTCATCACAATGGGAATCTAATGGCAGCAATGGATGCTCTGTGGGAGAGCCACTAAGAGTGCATGGGGGGAGGGTGTGCGGAGATAGACTGAATGCGTGGGGGTGAGAGGAATGGCAAGGAGCAGAATGGGGGGGGTGAAGGGAGCAGGGGTGACTGAGTGAACTACCAGCGTACCAGCCGCGAGTGACTGAACTGCCAGCCCAACAGCCGTGAGTGACTGCACTGCCAGCCCACGAGCCGCGAGTAAGTGAACTGCCAGCCCACCAGCTGCAAGTGACTGAACTGCCAGCCCACCAGCCGTGAGTGACTGCACTGCCAGCCCACCAGCCGTGAGGTACTGCACTGCCAGCCCAATAATCCATTCAGTCCACCCTAGCCCCCTTCTCTCTCACAGAGTCTGTCACCTGTTTTGGGCAGAATTTCTGGCAGTTTCTCCGCTGCCAGCCTGCCAGGCCTGAGTGACTGTACTGCCAGGCCTCAGTGACTGCGCTGCCTGCCCTCTGTGACTGAGCTGCCAGCCCAAGAATCCATTCGGCCCACAATATCCATACTAGCCCTCTGGAAACCAGTACCTGCGGCCCACAACACCCATAGTAGCGTAACAGCAAGCCCCCCCCCCCACTGGCCAGCAATATATGAATTGGTAGAGAGGTGGAATATTGCGTTGGGTGACCAGCCCTCCCGTGTGATGCTGGGACCCAACGGGTCCCAATTAGTCTTGTTAGAGATATTTTTCACAGTTACCAAGCCTTGGAGTGTGGGAGGAAACCGAAGATTTCCGAGAACATGCAAACTCCGTACAGACAGCACCCGTAGTCAGGATCGAACCCGGGTCTCCGGCGCTGCATTCGCTGTAAGGCAGCAACTCTACCGCTGCGCCACCGTGACGGCCACGTGATCGCCCATATTCAGCAGCTTCACGTTAGTGAAAATACTTTGAACCAGGAAGTGGCGGATTTTAAATGGCTTCGAAAGACCAGGTCGAGAGTTTAACCGAGGAGGTAGTTTGTCCCATCTGCCTGGATTTCGTCACCGATCCGGTTATACTGGAGTGTGGGCACAACTTCTGCCGCTCCTGTATCACACAGAGTTGGGACAGGGAGGCGAGAAACCCCTGCCCGGAATGTAGAGAGGAATTTGTAGACCGCACCCTCAGGGTGAATCGGGCCTTGGTTAGACTGAGAAAGCTCGAGCACTGAGCCTGAATCTCAAAGAGAAGAAAAGTAAACTTCACTGCGAGAAACATCAGGAAGAACTGAAGCTGTTTTGTGAAACGGACAAGAAACTGATCTGATTGATTTGTGCAGCTGGGCGGGAACATAAGTCTCACAGCTTCATGCCGGTAGATGAAGCTGTTGAAATCTACAAGGTAAAAGCAAATCAATTTTGATGATTTCATCGTTTAATCTTTTCTTTATTTTCTGACATTTTTATTCTCTGATCTGAAACCCAACCCCAGGAACAGGTGAAATCTTCTTTCGAATCGCTCACAGAAAAGAAATCAGAGATCCAGCAAATGGAGCAGCAACAGAAAGAAAGCATTTCTGGAGTTCAGGTGAGGCTTTGTACTATCGATTTAATTATTTTGTGTAGATTTTATCCCTTTGACGCGTGTAATAATGGGCACCTCTATAGAGCTCAGTGGTCGAGGACACGATATCTTGGGAGCGGCTGGGCAGCCAAGGACTTTACTCCCTGGAGCGCAGAAGTCTGAAGAATGATCTATTTATTGCAAGTGCATAATATCACGAAATGTTAGGGTGAATTCTCAGTCTTTTAACCTGAATAGGGCGTCGAGCATGCGAGGGCATAGATTTAAGGTGAGAGGGTGCAGATTTAATACGAACATTAATGGCAACTTTGTTAGTGGGTCTATGGAATGAGCTACCAGGGGGGGGGGTAGTTGATTCAGGTACCATAACAATATTTAAATGATATTTGAACAAATTCGTGGAGAGAACATTTTAGAACCAGGTGGGCCAAATGCGGGCAGATGGAAATAGCGCAGATGGGGCGTCTTGGTCGGCATCCAGCACCCCTTGCTGCATGACTCTATGAAGTCTGTCATTCTAAGTGGTGCTGCTGTCTGCTAGTTCTGGTGACCTGGTTCTGTCCAGTGAGGGTTAATGGACACATGAAATAGAATAGGTTGCAGGGAATTGTAATGGGGAAATGGGAATGATGTGCTTGTACATTACTTTCACCAAATATTTCAGAAGTATTAACACGAGGTCTTGAATATCCAAGGTATTGTGGATTTGAAGACTTTTGCCTCCATCACAGTGAGGAGATGCTGGGTGGACTCACTGTGGTGGATGTTAATATGTGTTTATTGTTGTTTTTATTGTATTATATGTATGACTGCTGCAATTTCGTCCAGATTTCGGTCTGAATGACAATAAAGGCATATCTATCTATCTATCTATCTATCTTGAATATCCAAGGTAATGAAAACTATGGATTAAATACAGGTAAATGGAATTAGTGCAGATACGTACAGAGCCCAACATGGGCATGTTGATCCGAGGGGCCTATTTCTGCACTTCAGGACTCGAGATTTAGTAGCCAAATGTTATCATCCATGTCATGAGGAAACACAACAGAATGACATAATATATTGATTCTCATCTTTCATCTGACAGGAAGCGTCACGCAACCTTCAGTCACAGACCACATCCCAGTTTGCTGAATTGCACCAGATTCTCACTGAGAAAGAGTAGCGCGCACTCGGAGATATCCGGGAAGATGAGGCGAAGATTGTAAAAACAATGGAGAAAAATCTTCAAGAGATTCAAAAGAATTTAGATTCCATTCAGGAGGAACTCTCAAAGTTACAGGAACAGATAGACCACAAGGACGGCATGATATTTCTGAAGGTGAGGAGTTACACTACAGTTTGGTGAAGTGAAAGTGCACAGTCACAAAATGGTGTGTTAAATTTCTGAAATAAATGCTGCATTTACCAGTAAATCAGTGTTGGGTCAATGTTCCGCCTGTTCCATCTACTCACCACATCCGACAATAATGCCCCAAATTCCAGGAATCCTCATGCATTCATCCCACTTCAACTTAAATTTATCTGCAATATTGTCTTCAGGCCACCCTGTCACTTCCACGTTCTGTTTACTGCATTTCTTGTGAAAGTTATTAAAGGCCATCTTATATTTCAGCTTTGATTTTTGGTCTCCCCACAAGTAGTGATAATATTTCCAACCCCCACCCATTTAAATCCACCGCTGATCTTAAAATATTCCATCCCATTATCTCTGACATCTTCTCCAGATAAAATCCCACGACCTGCCCGGTCTTACTCGTAAATTGCATACTCGCAGTTATTTTCATCGACATTCCTATTGCTTTCCCCCGTGTTCGATGTCTCTACGACAATATCCACTTTCTGTTTGTGTGACAGCGGCAAAGAGTTGGGGAATGGGAATTTTCAGAGGGTTTTTTGTAGCAATTTGGTGAAATACCCGCTGTCGGGATCATGACGATCCATCTCAGTCTATTGAGATTTGTGTTTTATTTATTTCAGGAAGAAGCTGGTCGCAAGAGGAGGTAGGACATGCTTTTGACTGAAACAATGTATGTTTTTATAGTACAGCTCAGAAAAACAGCTAATGCTCAGTTTCTAACCAGCTGTTAAATATTTGCAGGGTTAGTGATGAATCCAAACCAATGTTGGTTGTAGATGGCGCGATGCCCATTGAAAAGTATGATCGCACCTTTTTCTACAACATGGCATTGAGAGAAACATCTGATCTCATCAACCAAGGTAAAACTAATACCTTTCCCATTGTTCTTTTTTAAGACATCTTTATGCAATAATTATATGTGAAGATTAATGGTATTAATGGACCCTGGGGGAAGCATCACAGAGACAGATAGCGAAGTTTGTTTGCACTTGAACAAATCCTTGTTCCTGGGAGAATGGGTTTGCTGTGCTGGGTGAAATTGCGTAGACTAGGCCTGTGTACTCGAGAGTTCAAGTGTATTAAAGGAGAGCTCAGTGAAACACAACGTCCTTACAGGGTTCAGTGTGCTGGATGCAGGGAGGATGTTTCCCCTGTCTGAGGGGTCTGGAGTCAGCGGAAACCCTCTCAGAATGTGGGCTGGACCATTCAGGACAGAGACAAGGAGACATTACTGCACGCAGACACTGGGCAACCTTTGGAATTCCCTGCACCGGTGACTGTGGATAATCAGTCATTCAGTGCTCTTGGTGCCAGACAGCCATGGTTGTACATTACAGAGTCAGGCCCTTTGGCCCATCGCGTCCATGTTAACTTTTTTTCCCAGCCACACAAAACCCATTTTACCACATTAGATCGGTATTATTCTACACCTCATTTGCTAAATCGCAATGCCTCTTAGATGTATTGATTACATCTGATTCCACCACCTCCCCTGGCTAAATATTACAGGTATTAACAACTCTTTGTGTGAAGAAAACTGCGTCCTCCAGTATTGATATCCCTGCATGACAATAAGGTTTTGATGATCCAGCCTCTATCCTGCTGCAGACTTTGACAGACTACCTTGGTATCCACAACATTACCCGGTCTACACAAACTTAGTGGTCACACCTCCTACATTCACATCCAAGCCATGAAAACATAAAATAAACAGCAAAGGTTGCAGCACCGATCTCTGCTGCACACTACCATTCACAGGCCTGCAGGCAGCAAAATCATCCTTCCAGCGCTACCTTCTACCTCCAACCACCAAGCCAATTGTAGGTCCATTCTACCAACACGTCTTGGATCCCACCTGCCTTCGCTTTCTGGATCAGCCTTACATGCAAAACAGAATGTTCTTGGTTGTACAGACGCATCAAATCCCCCCTCCACTATAGAAAGCAAGTAAACAGTAGCAGATTGCCTCGCCCGTCCAGTCCACTCCCGTTCAATATGATCACGGCAACTCCACCCCACATCTCTACATCCTCTTTAACCACCTCTAGTTACAACTCACATCCGGCTCCTCATCTTCCAATCTGCCTCTCCCTCGCCATCTACTGGCAAGATATTTAAATACACGCCTTATTTCTCCATCTCCACCCGCAATGTCTCGCTCATCCTCATTTTCCGCATTTGTTTTCCCCGTCCGCACGACCCGCCCCCTCCCGTTCCCGATAACCCGCAGAATTCTCCCTCTCCTGCCCGGTTGACAAACTCCCGGAAAGATGCCTGTTGTCCATTCGATGTGGTTGGGGTGAAACCCCGGGAAAGGTTTCAGTTGTCCGCCCGCCTGTGCCCGGGTCTCCCCCCGACCCCCGGGGACTGACTCTCTGATTCTCTGCTTCTCCCCCTAGTCTCCGTCACCCTGGATGTGGAAACAGCGCATCCGGAACTCGATGTGTCTGAGGATCGGAAGAGGGTGAGATGTACCGGGACCCAGAGGAGTCTCCCTGACACCGGGAAGAGGTTTACATACTGGGAGTGTTTGCTGGGATCGGAGGGATTCACATCGGGGAGACATTACTGGGAGGTGGAGGTGGCGGGGAGTCGGTTGTGGAGTCTGTGAGTCGCCTCAGAGTCTGTGGAGAGGAAAGGAGAGGACGAGCTGACCCCGGAGACTGGAGTCTGGAGCATCGAGCGGTGGAGTGACGTGTTTGTTGCACTCACCTCCCCTCCATCCCCTCTCCCCGCCCGTCCCATCCCCGGGAGGGTTGGAGTTTATCTCAGTTACGAGTCCAGGACAGTTTCATTTTACGACGCGGACACCAAGTCCCATCTCCACACCTTCACTGGGAATAAATTCACGGAGAAGCTTTATCCTTACTTCAGGACTTGGGATGAAAACCAGTGGCTGAGAATCTGCTCCGGTTCCGCTCCGGGTGTGTAAAAGGGTCGGGTCCCGGGACCGGCGTCAGGAGCGGGGCTCAGGGGCTGTGGGGTAGAAACCCGGTGGACAACAGGTCGGCGCTGAACGAACGGCTCCCATTTAATCCCCAAATTCCGCGGCGTGAAACCCCAGTGAGTGCGGAAATAAAACCAGGGGGAATGTAAATGTGGGAAGAGTGAAATAAACAGCAACTGAAGTCAGAGCTGTCTGTCGATCCGTTCATTTTAACGCGTTAACCGCGTCCGGCAACGGAACAGAAATTACTTTTATGAAAATATAAAGATTGAAACAATCTCCCTTCCCGCGGGTTCTGCAGCAGCCGCGGGCGGCGGGTCCTGAGCTCCGGGCTCCCCCGCGTCCTAAAGTCCGCCGACTCTTCAGATTTATATCGTGTTTGCAGCATTTGCTCTCCACACAACAGATTTGTTTTCCTCGGAACGGATCTTTGGAAGAATGGGTTCAAACCGAATACCCGGTTCCAGGTGGGAGCCCGTTGCGCTCAGGCTCTGCCTGTCTCTCTGTAGGATACTGTTGTGTATTTGGTACTTGGAGCTGACTTTAAATAACACTCAGACACGGGAGTGAAACTAACAAGCTTCTTAATTCCAGGACGCCACCTTGAGTCGTTCCTGCACATGCGTACTATTGCGCAAGACATCAAATATGTTAATTACATTACATACCTAACACTCCTCCCCCTTTAACATGGAGGCAGGTAACACCATTTCTATTACATACACAGCACTCCTCCCCTTTTAACTCAATTTCACCTTCACGGTATATGCTCTTTACCTAACATATAATTGATTAATATCGGTTGCAAAATTGTATTATTACAGTCATCTTACAATACATCCTCATAACTGGAATAACCATATCTAAACTTAGCACTTATACTTTTTTCATTCAACGCATCTTCCTTAAACAAAATATATTATCCCTTGCTTTATGTGTTATCCTTTTCCGTTCCCTTATGTGTAAATTGCGCACTCTTTTGAATCGCTCTATCTCTGCCTGTATCTCTGCCTCTTCCTATTTTTAAATGTACTAATCTAATTTTGCAGATTTTTTCCTGTTCCTGTTCATTATTTGT
>CM075994.1:9798366-10006807 GCA_038087875.1 Malacoraja senta
GAAGAAAAAGATAATAAACAGAGAATAAGTGGTGGTGGGTTTCTTAAATGTATATATTTTAATGCTAGGAGCATTGTAAGAAAGGTGGATGAGCTTAGAGCCTGGATTGACACCTGGAAGTATGATGTTGTGGCGATCAGTGAAACATGGTTGCAGGAGGGCTGTGATTGGAAACTAAATATTCCAGGATTTCGTTCCTTCAGGGGTGATAGAATTGGAGGGGCAAGAGGTGGGGGTGTTGCATTGCCTGTCAAGGAAGATATTACAGCAGTGCTTTGGCAGGATAGATTAGAGGGCTCGTCTAGGGAGGCTATTTGGGTGGAACTGAGAAATGTGAAAGGTGTAGCAATACTTATAGGGGTGTATTATAGACCGCCAAATGGGGAGCGAGAATTGGAAGAGCAAATATGTAAGGAGATAGCAGATATTAGTAGTAAGCACAAGGTAGTGATCGTGGGAGATTTCAATTTTCCACACATAGACTGGGAAACACATGCTGTAAAAGGGCTGGATGGTTTGGAGTTTATAAAATGTGTGCAGGATAGCTTTTTGCAGCAATACATAGAAGGGGCAGTGCTGGACCTCCTGTTAGGAAATGAGACATGGCAGGTGGCGGAGGTAAGCGTCGGGGAGCACTTCGGGTCCAGTGATCAGAATACCATTAGTTTCAATATAATTATGGAGAGGGTCAGAACTGGACCTAGGGTTGAGATTTTTGATTGGAGAAAGGCTAACTTTGAGGAGATGCGAAAGGATTTAAAAGGAGTGAATTGGGACATGTTGTTTTATGGGAAGGATGTAGAAGAGAAATGGAGGACATTTAAAGGTGACATTTTAAGAGTACAGAATCTTTATGTCCCTGTTCGGTTGAAAGGATATAGTAAAAATTGGAAAGAGCCATGGTTTTCAAGGGAAATTGGACACTTGGTTCGGAAAAAGAGAGAGATCTACAATAATTATAGGCAGCATGGAGTAAATGAGGTGCTTGAGGAGTATAAAGAATGTAAAAAGATTATTAAGAAAGAAATTAGAAAAGCTAAAAGAAGATATGAGGTTGCTTTGGCAAGTAAGGTGAAAGTAAATCCAAAGGGTTTCTACGGCTATATTAATAGCAAAAGGATAACAAGGAATAAAATTGGTCCATTAGAGAGTCAGAGTGGACAGCTATCTGCAGAGCGAAAAGAGATGGGGGAGATATTGAACAATTTCTTTTCTTCGGTATTCACCAAGAAGAAGGATATGGAATTATGTGAGGTAAGGGAAACCAGCAGAGTAGCAATGGAAACTGTGAGATTCAAAGAAGAGGAGGTTCGGTCACTGTTGAAAAATATGAAAACGGATAAGTCTCCAGGTCCTGACAGGGTATTCCCTAGGACATTGAGGGAAGTTAGTGTAGAAATAGCAGGGGCTATGACAGAAATAGTTCAAATGTCATTAGAAACGGGAATAGCCATTTGTGATCAATGTCAATCTCATGAAGCTACTATAGCGCACTCATTTGTTTTCTGTACAAAAATTCAAAAATTTTGGATTGAAATTTTTGAAATCTTTACAAAATTATTTAAAATAAAACTGATACCCAAAGCAGAATGGATAACCTTCGGAACAACGGAAGATAGTCCAGAACTAAATGTGTTCCAAAAGAAATTAATAGACTATGGGTTATTAACTGGAAAAAAGTTAATCCTAAAATTCTGGAAAAACGCTCCAATACCAACTATAAACATGTGGATTTCAAATATGTTCGAAACATTACACCTAAAAGAGATAAGACTCCTCCTGGCAGGTAAACCAGATCATTTCCACCTGACGTGGTCTGCATTTATAGAATTATTACAAGTATAGGGTGCAAAAGTACTTAAAAAAAAATAAAACTGAGGTAAGGTAAAGGGGGGGATGAAAGCTGGAGAGTTGGTATATCCCATTTGCGTGATGCTTTCAACAAAGTATTTGTTTTTCTCTTTTCCCTCTTTCTCTCTTTTCTTCTTTTTTAGGGTCACTTCTTAATTCTTTTTTTTTTAAATTTCTTTCTTATAGGGTCTTTGTTCTTTTTTGTTATCACGTTTTTTACACTTTCACTATTTTCCTTCACTTTCTCCTTTCTCTCAATCTCATCCTTTCCCATTATTAGTGTAAAAAATGACGGAGTACATTAATTGTAATAAGAGATACGTGACGAGTACTAATGTAATTGGTTGTAATGTAATGTACTTCTAATAAATAAAAAGAAAAAAAAAGAAGAAGAAAAAAGAAACGGGAATAGTGCCGGAGGATTGGCGTACTGCGCATGTTGTTCCGTTGTTTAAAAAGGGTTCTAAGAGTAAACCTAGCAATTATAGACCTGTTAGTTTGACGTCAGTGGTGGGCAAATTAATGGATAAGCAGGGTCTGATTAGGAACAGACAACATGGATTTGTGCCTGGAAGGTCATGCTTGACTAATCTTCTTGATTTTTTCGAAGAGTTTACTAGGGAAATTGATGAGGGTAAAGCAGTCGATGTTGTCTATATGGACTTCAGTAAGGCCTTTGACAAGGTTCCTCATGGAAGGTTGGTTAAGAAGATTCAATTGTTGGGTATTAATGGTGGAGTAGCAAGATGGATTCATCAGTGCCTGAATGGGAGATGCCAGAGAGTAATGGTGGATGGCTGTTTGTCAGGTTGGAGGCCGGTGACTAGTGGGGTGCCTCAGGGGTCTGTGTTGGGTCCACTGTTGTTTGTCATGTACATCAATGATCTGGATGATGGTGTGGAAAATTGGATTAGTAAGTATGCAGATGATACCAAGATATGTGGTGTTGTGGATAATGAAGTAGATTTTCAAAGTCTACAGAGAGATTTAGGCCATTTGGAAGAGTGGGCTGAAAGATGGCAGATGGAGTTTAATGCTGACAAATGTGAGGTGCTACATCTCGGCAGGACAAATCAAAATAGGACGTACATGGTAAATGGTAGCGAATTGAGGAATGCAGTTGAACAGAGGGATCTAGGAATAACTGTGCACAGTTCCCTGAAGGTGGAATCTCATGTAGATAGGGTGGTAAAGAAAGATTTTGGTGTGCTGGCCTTTATAAATCAGAGCATTGAATATAGAAGTTGGGATGTAATGTTAAAATTGTACAAGGCATTGGTGAGGCCAATTCTGGAGTATGGAGTACAATTTTGGTCGCCTAATTATAGGAAGGATGTCAACAAAATAGAGAGAGTACAGAGGAGATTTACTAGAATCTTGCCTGGGTTTCAGCAACTAAGTTACAGAGAAAGGTTGAACAAGTTAGGTCTTTATTCTTTGGAGCGCAGAAGGTTAAGAGGGGACTTGATAGAGGTCTTTAAAATTATGAGCGGGTTAGACGGAGTGGACGTGGATAAGCTTTTCCCATTGAGAGTAGGGAAGATTCAAACAAGGGGACATGACTTGAGAATTTAGGGGTAACATTAGGGGGAACTTCTTTACTCAGAGAGTGGTAGCTGTGTGGAATGAGCTTCCAGTGGAAGTGGTGGAGGCAGGTTCGATGTTATCCTTTAAAAATAGATTGGATGGGTATATGGACGGGAAAGGAATGGAGGGTTATGGTCTGAGTGCAGGTAGATGGGACTAAGGGGAAGTAAAAATATAAAAAATAAAAATTAAAAAAATAAAAATAAGTGTTCGGCACGGACTTGAATGGCCGAGATGGCATGTTTCCATGCTGTGATGGTTATATGGTTATATGGTTATATGGTTATTTGCCAACAGCAACCTGCAAAAACCAACGGCCCAATAACTGCAATGGACAAACGTTCGTCGGGAAGGAACTGCAGATGCTGGTTTAAACCGAAGATAGACACAAAATGCTGGAGTAACTCAGAGGGACAGGTACACACACGCAAACACACGCAAACTCACACACACACACACAAAAGATACACACACATATATACACACACACATACACACACATATACACACACATATACGCACACATATATACGCACACATATACACACACACATACACACACATACATACATATACACACACACAGATATACACGCACATATACACACAAACACATACACATAAACATACACACATACATACACACACACATACGTACGCACATACATACACACATATACATACACACAGATATACACGCACATATACACACAAACACATACACATAAACATACACACATACATACACACACGTATACACACATACATACATATACACACACGCATACATACATATACACACGCACACATATATATACACACATGCATACACGCATACAAACACGTATGCACGCACACATACATATGCACACACACATAAACACACATATACACACACACACACACACACACATACATATACACACACGTATACAAATCAAACAATAATAGTGCAAAAAATGACAATATCAATGTTAAAACCTTTGGTTTTAATGCTAAATGCTAAAACCATTGGCAAAACCAAAACTATATACATTAGTAGTTCAGTTAAGAGATACAGTGCAGAGGCAGGCCCTTCGGCCCACTGAGTTCATGCTGACCCCGCACACTAACACTATCCTATACACACTAGGGACAATTTAAATTTTTACCGAGCCATTTTTAACCTATAAAGCTGCACGTGTTTGGCATGTGGGTGGCAACCAGAGCATCCGGAGAAACCCCACGCGAAAACTCACGGGGAGAACGTACAAACTCCATACAGACAGCACCCGTAGTCAGGATCGAACCCGGGTCTCTGGCGCTGTGAGGCAGCAACGCATTCATGTATCAATTTGTTACTCTGTATCGTGTTGTTTTAAACCACAATTCAACTCCACATCAAAGGATAGACACAAAATGCCGGAGTAACTCAGCGAGTCAGGCAGCATCTATGGGGAGAAGGAATGGGTGATGTTTCACAGTCTGAAGAAGGGTCTCGATCCGAAACGTCGCCCATACCTTCTCTCCGGAGGTGCTGCCTGCCCCGCTGAGTTACTCCAGCTTTTTGTGTCTATCTTCGGTGTAAACCAGCATCTGCAGTTCCTCCCTACGTCAAAGAAAATGAGGTAGACACAAAATGCTGGTGAAGCTCAGCGGGTGAGGCAGCATCTATGGAGCGAAGGAAAAGGTGACGTTTCGGGTCGAGACCCTTCTTCAGACTGATGTGGGCGTGGGGGTGCGGGAAGAAGAAAGGAAGAGGCGGAGACAGTGGGCTGTGGGAGAGCTTGGAAGGGGAGGGGAAGGAGGGAGAAAGCAAGGACTAACTGAAATTGGAGAAGTCAATGTTCATACCACTGGGGTGTAAACTACCCAAGCGAAATATGAGGTGCTGCTCTTCCAATTTGCGGTGGGACTCACTCTGGCCATGGAGGAGGCCCAGGACAGAAGGGTCGGATTCGGAATGGGTGGGGGAGTTGAAGTGCTGAGCCACCGGGAGATCAGGTTGGTTAGTGCGATAGAACTGAGTGGAGGTGTTGGGCGAAGCGATCGCCAAGCCTGCGCTTGGTCTCACCGGTGTAGAGCAGCTGACACCTAGAGTAGCGGATGCAATAGTTGAGGTTGGAGGAGGTGCAGGTGAACCTCTGCCTCACCTGGAAAGCAAACGAGGACCACTTTAAGAAACTCTTGCACTCCCATTGTAAGTGTGTGGGTGTGGCTGCAGTTAATGAGAATGAATTGATCTGGGTTAACACTCACTAACACACACACACTCGCACATAGTGTGAGTTGAGAGCTTCGGTCTGCAATGCTTGTAAGGAAGATGTTAGGATGTTAAATGTTGTCAGTGCTTCAATTTGTTCCAGCCTACTCTGGAAGTTGTCAAGGGTTTTGAGGTTTCATTTGAAGGGGATTTTTTATTTCAAGGACTTTATTAGGGGGTCTTTTTTAAAGGGGAGTCTTGAAGTTTTACTTTAACACCGCGAGTCTGTGGCGACCAGCAGTCATTCTTGCAGGTGTGGTTTTGAATTCTGGATATTTTTGAGAGTTGCAAAGTTTTTAATTTTCAAATATTCTGAACTTTTTTTTATTGAAAATTCTGAATTTTAAATTCTGAATTTTAAATTCTGAAGTTTAAAACAAAATTCTGAAATTTTAAATGTTTTACATTCTGAAGTCTAAAAAAATGCATTTGTTTAAAACAAAAAACTTTATTTCATTAGTTTTAACATTTTAAATTCTGAAGTTTTAAATTCTGAAGTTTAGAAAAAAAATTCATTTGTTTAAAACAAAAACAAACAATTAATTCGTTTTAACGTTTTAAATGCTGAAGTTTGAAAATAAAAATTCATTTGTTTAAAACAAAAATAAATATTTCATTAGTTTTAACATTTTAAATTCTGAAGTTTGAAATTCTGAAGTTTGAAAAAGATATATAATTTGTTTAAAACAAAAAACTTCATTAGTTTAACATTCTAAATTCTGGTGTTTAACATTCTAAATTCTGACGTTTTTTTAAAAAATTTCATTCGTTTAAAACACCAAAAAAAAAATTCATTCATTTTAACATTTTAAATCCTGAGTTTTAAAATGTGTTTAGTAATCACTAGTTTCCACGTGTGCATGAGTTCTAGCCTACATACTCGCTGATACCACAGATTCACAACTCACTGGGTGAAAATGTTTTTCCTCATCTCAGTCCTAAATGGCCGACCCCTTATACTTTAACTGTGATTGTAAGTAAGCTTTGTGGTGTGAACACTCCTTGTTAGTGTTGCAATTTGCACCACTTACCCTGCAAGCAGATTTCAATCAAATCAATTGTGTGAATTATCTGCAGCCTCTCTGGATCCTATTCAATCTCGTTCCTGTCTCCTGACTAGGGTCGCCAACGTTCTCACTCCCAAATAAGGGACAAAAGGTCAAAATATGGGACAAATTCCTCACGGCAATTTGTTGACCGACTCGGCCGTGGCTGGGTGAATGGTGAGTTGGCCCCGGGTGCTGGACTGCACACAAAGCCCAGCCGGCGGGCCAGCTGAGGAGTTTTGGCCCGGGGGCCGCGCGCAAAGACCGGCGCCCCGTCCAACTCACGATGAACCGATGATCAGCCATGAGGAGGAGGGGTGGTGGTGGTGTCGGCGGTCAGCGAAGGACCGAAGGTCGGACAACTGGCCGGGCTGCCGACCGACCGACGGGGCCACGGGCGAGGCGCTGCTGTTGCTGCACTCCATGGGCTGCACTACATCGGGACGGGAGAGGCGGGGCCTGGACGTTGCGCTCCGACCCGACAGTCCCCTCGACCCGAGTTGTAGCAGTCAAATACTGGACAAGGGCGAAACCAATTTAGCCCAATATACGGGATGTCCCGGCTAATACGGGACAGTTGGCAACCCTACTTCTGAAACCTATGCCCTCTGCTTCTTGACTTCCCCTGCCAAGGGCAATGGGGTTTGTACATTCAACCTTTCTATTCCCCTCATGATCTTACACACCTCTATAAGATCACTCCTCAATCTCCTGCGCTCCAAGGAATACACAATAGGTGCAGGAGGAGGCCATTCGGCCCTTCGAGCCAGCACCGCCATTCATTGTGATCATGGCTGATCGTCCCCAATCAATAACCCGTGCCTGCCTTCTCGCCATATCCCTGGATTCCACTAGCCCCTAGAGCTCTATCTAACTCTTTCTTAAATCAATCCAGTGATTTGGCCTCCACTGCCCTCTATGGCATGGAATTCCACAAATTCACAACTCTCTGGTTGAAAAAAAATTCCCACCTCAGTCTTAAATGGCCTCCCCTTTATTCTAAGACTGTGGCCCCGGGTTCTGGACTCGCCCAATATTGGGAACATTTTTCCTGCACCTAGCTTGTCCAGTCCTTTTATAATTTTATATGTTTCTATAAGATCCCCCCTCATCCATCTATACGCCCAGCCGCTCCATTCTCTCAGCATATGACAGTCCCGCCATCCCGGGAATTAACCTTGTGAACCTACGCTGCACTCCCTCAATAGCAAGAATGTCCTTCTTCAAAATAGGAGACCAAAACTGCACACAATACTCCAGGTGTGGTCTCACTCGGGCCCTGTACAACTGCGGCATGTCCAAACCCTTAATCTTATATAGAAACATAGAAACATAGAAAATAAGTGCAGGAGTAGGCCATTCGGCGCTTCGAGCCTGCACCGCCATTCAATACGCCTTCTCTCCACACCCCCTGATCCCTTTAGCCACAAGAGCCACATCTAACTCCCTCTTAAATATAGCCAATGAACTGGCCTCAACTGCCTTCTGTGGCAGAGAATTCCACAGATTCACCACTCTGTGTGTGAAAAATGTTTTTCTCATCTCGGTCCTAAAAGACTTCCCCCTTATCCTTAAACTGTGACCCCTTGTTCTGGACTTCCCCAACATCGGGTACAATCTTCCTGCATCTAGCCTGTCTAACCCCTCAAGAATATTGTAAGTTTCTATAAGATCCTCCCTCAATCTTGTAAATTCTAGCCAGTATAAGCCGAGTCTATCCAATCTTTCTTCATATGAAAGTCCTGCCATCCCAGGAATCAGTCTGGTGAACCTTCTCTGTATTCCCTCTATGGCAAGAATGTATTTCCTCAGATTAGGAGACCAAAACTGTACGCAATACTCCAGGTGTGGTTTCACCCAGACCCTGTACAACTGCAGTAGAACCTTCCTGCTCATACTCAAATCCTTCTGCTATGAATGCTAACGTACCATTCGCTTTCTTCACTGCCTGCTGCACCTGCATGCCTATTGTCAATGACTAGTGTACCATGACACCCAGGTCTCGTTGCATCTCCCCTTTTCATAATCGGCCACCATTCAGATAATAGTCTACTTTCCTGTTTTTGCCACCAAAGTGGATAACCTCACATGCATCTGCCATGCATTTTCCCACTCACCCAACCTATCCAAGTCACCTTGCAGCCTCCTAGCATCCTCCTCACAGCTAACACTGCCCCCCAGCTTCGTGTCATCCGCAAACTTGGAGATGTTGCATTCAATTCCCTCATCCAGATCATTAATATATATTGTAAATAGCTGGGGTCCCAGCAATGAGCCTTGCGGTACCCCACTAGTCACTGCCTGCCATTCGGAAAAGGACCCGTTTACTCCTACTCTTAGCTTCTTGTCTGCCAGCCAGTTATCTATCCACATCAATACTGAACCCCCAATACCGTGTGCTTTAAGTTTGCATACTAATCTCTTATGCGGGACCTTGTCGAAAGCCTTCTGAAAGTCCAGATATAGCACATCCACTGGTTCTCCCTTATCCACTCTACTAGTTACATCCTCGAAAAATTCATGAGATTCGCCAGACATGATTTACCTTTCATAAATCCATGCTGACTTTGTCCAATCATTTCATCACTTTCCAAATGTGCTGCTATCCCATCTTTAATAACTGACTCCAGCAGTTTCCCCACTACCGATTTTAGACTAACTGGTCTGTAATTCCCTGTTTTCTCTCTCCCTCCCTTTTTAAAAAGTGGGGTTACATTAGCTACACTCCAATCCTCTGGAACTACTCCAGAATCTAAAGAGTTTTGAAAAATTATCACTAATACATCCATTATTTCTGGGACTACTTCCATAAGTACTCTGGAATGCAGCCTATCTGGCCCTGGGGATTTATCGGCCTTTAATCCATTCAATTTACCTAACACCACTTTCCGGCTAACCTGGATTTCACTCAGTTCCTCCATCTCATTTGACCCCCGGTTCCCTGCTATTTCCGGCAGATTATTTGTGTCTTCCTTAGTAAAGACAGAACCAAAGTAGTTATTCAATTGGTCTGCCATGTCCTTGTTCCCCATGATCAATTCACCTGTTTCTGACTACATGGGACCTACATTTGTTTTAACTAATCTTTTTCTCTTCACATATCTATAAAAACGTTTGCAGTCAGTTTTTATGTTCCCCGCCAGTTTTCTTTCATAATCTATTTTCCCTTTCCTTAATAAGCCCTTTGTCCTCCTCTGCTGGACTGAATTTCTCCCAGTCCTCT
This sequence comes from Malacoraja senta, assembly GCA_038087875.1. Lineage (NCBI taxonomy): Eukaryota > Metazoa > Chordata > Chondrichthyes > Rajiformes > Rajidae > Malacoraja > Malacoraja senta. The sequence continues at coordinate 9,808,316 of CM075994.1, forward strand.
AGTAGGCTGCTTTTTCTGGCTAATTTGTATGCGTCATCTTTTGTTTTGATACTATCCCTGATTTCCCTTGTTATCCATGGATGCACTACCTTCCCTGATTTATTCTTTTGCCAAACTGGGATGAACATTGTTGTTGTTCATCCATGCAGTCTTTAAATGCCTTCCATTGCATATCCACCGTCAACCCTTTAAGAATCAATTGCCAGTCTATCTTGGCCAATTCACATCTCATACCCTCAAAGTTACCTTTCTTTAAGTTCTGAATCATTGTTTCTGAATTAACAATTTCACTCTCCATCCTAATGAACTCAACCATATTATGGTCACTCTTGCCCAAGGGGCCACGCACAACAAGACTGCTAACTAACCCGTCCTCATTACTCAATACCCAGTCTAGAATAGCCTGCTCTCTCGTTGGTTCCTCTACATGTTGGTTTAGAAAACTATCCCGCATACATTCCAAGAAATCCTCTTCCTCAGCACCCTTGCCAATTTGATTCACCCAATCTATATGTAGATTGAAGTCACCCGTTATAACTGTTTTACCTTTGTTGCACGCATTTCTAATTTCCTGTTTGATGCCATCCCCAACTCCACTACTACTGTTAGGTGGCCTGTACACAACTCCCACTAGCGTTTTCTGCCCCTAGTGTTTCGCAGCTCTACCCATATCAATTCCACATCCTCCAAGCTAACGTCCTTCCTTTCTATTGCGTTAATCTCCTCTCTAACCAGCAACGCTACCCCACCTCCTTTTCCTTTCTGTCTATCCCTCCTGAATATTGAATATCCATGGATGTTCAGCTCCCAGCCTTGGTCACCCTGGAGCCATGTCTCCGTGATCCCAACTATATCATATTCATTAATAACCATCTGCGCATTCAACTCATCCACCTTATTACGAATGCTCCTTGCATTGAGACACAAAGCCTGCAGGCTTGTTTTTACAACACTCTTACCCTTATATAATTATGTTGAAAAGTGGCCCTTTTTGATTTTTGCCCTGGATTTGTCTGCCTACCACTTTTACTTTTCACCTTGCTACCTATTGCTTCTACCCTCATTTACACCCCTCTGTCTCTCTGTTCTTGCACCCACCCCCCTGCCACATTAGTTTAAATCCTCCCCGACAGCAGTAGCAAACACTCCCCCAAGGACATTGGTTCTATTCCAGCCCAGGTGCAGATCGTCCTGTTTGTATTGGTCCCACCTCCCACAGAACTGGTTCCAATGCCCTAGAACTTTTAATCCCTCCCCCTTGCACCATTTTTCAAGCCACGTATTCATCTGCATTATCCCCCTATTCCTACTCTGACTAGCACGTGGCACTGGTAGTAATCCAGAAATTATTACCTTTGAGGTCCTACTTTTAAATTTATCTCCTAGCTCCCTAAATTCACCTTGTTGGACCTCATCCCGTTTTTTACCAATATCGTTGGTGCCAATGTGCACCACGACAACTTGCTGTTCACCCTCCCTCTCCAGAATGTTGTGCAGCCGTTCAATGACATCCTTGACTCTTGCACCAGGGATGCAACATACCATCCTGGAGTCTCGTTTGCGGCCGCAGAAACGCCTATCTATTCCCCTTACAATTGAGTCCCCTATTACTATAGCCCTTCCACTCTTTTTCCTTCCCTCCTGTGCCGCAGAGCCACCCATGGTGCCATGAAGTTGGCTGCTGCTGCCTTCCCCTGATGAGCCATCTCCCCCATCAGTATCCAAAATGGCATATCTATTTAGGAGGGAGATGACCGCAGGGGACTCCTGCACTACCTGCCTATTGCTACGCTGGCTAATGGCCACCCGTTCCCTTTCTGTCCGCTTAACTTTTACCTGCGGTGTGGCCAACTCACTGTACGTGCTATTCACGACATTCTCAGCATCGGGGATGCTCCAGTATGAATCCAACCGCAGCTCCAACCGTTCAATGCGGTCTGCCAGGAGCTGCAGCTGGACACACTTCCTGCAAACGTAGTCACCAGGGACACCGACCATATCCTTGATCTCCCACATGTTGCAGGATGAGCAAACCATGGGGCCGATCTCAACTGACATGGCTTGCCCCCAAATTAAATCAACTCCCTCACACTATAAAAATCTTAATCCTTTAAACTGGACCTTCACTAAAAAGCACTGTACCTGAACTCACTGTCCCCTTAACTCACTATCCCCTTAACTCACTGTACCCCTTAACTCACTGTCCCCTTAACTCACTGTCCCCTTAACTCACTGTACCCCTTAACTCACTGTACCCCTTAACTCACTGTCCCCTTAACTCACTGTACCCCTTAACTCACTGTCCCCTTAAGTCACTGTACCCCTTAACTCACTGTCCCCTTAACTCACTGTCCCCTTAACTCACTGTCCCCTTAACTCACTGTCCCCTTAACTCACTGTCCCCTTAACTCACTGTACCCTTAATCAGAAAGCAGAAAAGCAAACCTGGGGTTGCTTCCTCTTGAACGCTTCCAAAAATCAGCGGCTTCCACCAGACTACTTCCTTTGAAGTGTGCTGGATATTTACAGACTGGGTCCTCCTCTCGCTCCAACGGCTCCTGGGCCTCTGTGGAGCAAAGCCCCGCGCTCGATTTTTAAACTCACCGCCCGGATAATCCTCCTCTCGCTCCAACGGCTCCTGGGCCTCAATAAGATCCCCTCTCATTCTTCTACATGGATAGGTGGGAAATGGGTCAAACGCAGGCAAATAGGACTTGGGTAGATGTGGTATCTTGGCCAGAATGGACAAGTAGAGACAGCATCCGTGGTCAGGATCGAACTCAGGTCTCCGGCGCTGTGAGGCAGCCACTCTACCGCTGCACCACCGTGCCACACCCAAATCGCGTGTTTTTCTGTCCCAACTCTGGAGTTCAGAAGGAAGAGAGGGCATCTTATTGAAACATATAAGATTATTAAGGGTTTGGGCATGCTAGAGGTAGGAAACATGTTCCCGATGTTGGTGGAGTCCAGAACCAGGGGCCACAGAGTTTAAGAATAAGGGGTAAGCCATTTAGAACGGAGACGAGGAAACACTTTTTCACACAGAGTTATGAGTCTGTGGAATTCTCTGCCTCAGAGGGTGGTGGAGGCCGGTTCTCTGGACACTTTTCAAGGGAGAGCTGGATAGGGCTCTTTAAAAAAATAGCGGAGTCAGGGGATATGGGGAGAAGGCAGGAACGGGGTACTGATTGGGGATGATCAGCCATGATCACATTGAATGGCGGTGCTGGCTCGAAGGGCCGAATGGCCTACTCATGCACCTATTGTCTATTGTCTAATCTGCAGGGAGACCTGGATCAGATCGAGCAAGTTGGCGCCCTGCCTGAGGAAGGCCATTCTTTGGCTACCAATAGCAACCACAAACACCGCCCTTCCCTGGTGAGTTCACCTCCATTTCATTTTGTAGTGGACTAACCACAAAACTTTAAAAAAAAAAAAAATTAAAAAATATATAGTAAGGGCCCAGCAGTAGAGTTGCTGCCTTACAGCGAATGCAGCGCCGGAGACCCGGGTTCGATCCCGACTACGGGTGCTGTCTGTACGGAGTTTGCACGTTCTCCCCGTGACCTGTGTGGAATTTCTCCGAGATCTTCTGTTTCCTCCCACACTCCAAAGACGTGCAGGTTTGTAGGTAAATTGGCTTGGTAAATGTAAAAATTGTTCCTAGTGTGTGTAGGATAGTGTTAATGTGCGGGGATCGCTGGTCGGCGCGGACCCGGTGGGCCGAAGGGCCTGTTTCCGCGCTGTATCTCCAAACTGAATTAAACTAAGTGCTGGAATAACTCGGCAGGACAGGTAGCGTCTCTGGGTAGAGAGAAAACCGGTCACGGGGAGAACGTGTAAACTCCGTGCCGACAGCACCCGTAGTCGGGATCGAACCCGGGTCTCTGGCACTGTGAGGCAGCAACTCTGCAGCGTGGAAACCTCAGGCCCGGCGCTGAGTCCAGGCTACAGGTAAGGCGATGGCTGCGGGCTGCTGGAGGAGGGCGGTGGAGTGGCCAGGATCAGCGGGCAAAGCGTGGGAGGTCCCGGTGGGCGGATGGTTGGTGGAACGGCGAGGTTCGACGGGTCCGGTGAGGCAGCGAGGTGAGTAGGCCCCGGTGCCGTGCGGAGGTGGGTAGGCCAAGGTGTGGCGGGGACGTGGGTAGGCCCCGGTGTGGCGCGGAGGTGGGTAGGCCCCGGTGCGGCGCGGAGGTGGGTAGGCCCCAGTGTGGCGGGGAGGTGGATAGGCCCCGGTGTGGCGGGGAGGTAGGTAGGCCCCGGTGCGGCGCGGAGGTGGGTAGGCCCCGGTGTGGCAGGGAGGTGGGTAGGCCCCACCCCCACCCCACCCCACCCCCCCCCCCCACCACCACACCACCAAAGCCTCCGGAATCGCAAGCACAGCGCCACTGATGTTAGGGTTTGTATCAACGCCACTATGTCAAAAGTTTTATACACCTTGGTGGAGCGAGCCGAGGCCCCCCTAGATCTCGAGGCCTAAGCTTAAGCTTGTCTAGCTTATACGTAAATCCAGCCCTGCCTCTCATCATTCTAAACTCCAGAGTATACAAGCCCAGCCGCTCCATACTCTCAGCGTATGACAGTCCCGCCATCCTGGGAATTAACTTTGTATAGAAGCCCAGCCACTTCACTTTAACAGACAAAACATGAAATTAAAGCGACGAGTGGAAAGGATTGGGGATGTGCAAAGATTGGGATTGGGGAGGGGGGAGCCGGTCTCAGTCTACCCCACGACAGAAGGGGGAGGAGTTGTACGGTCTGATAGCCACAGGGAAGAAGGATCTCCTGTGGCGTTCTGTGCTGCATCTTGGTGGAACCAGTCTGTTGCTGAAGGTGTTCCTCAGGTTGACCAGTGTGTCACGGAGGGGGGTGAGCTGTATTGTCCAAAATGCTATACGATACCACACACAAATATCCATCTCTCCCCGCGTTCGCTTCCGCTTGGAGCCGGCGCTTCTCCCCTCAGACTCCGCCAAACAAACGCACACACACACACGCACACCATGTCCGGCAGATCGGTGCGGGCCGAGACCAGGAGCAGGGCGAAGGATGACATCAAACGGGTCATGGCAGCAATGGAAAAAGTCGAGCCCAAATATCACCTATTCCTTCTCTCTGGAGATGCTGCCTGATCCGCTGAGTTACTCCAGCCTTTTGTGTCTGTCTTCAGTTTAAACCAGCATCTGCAGTTCCTCCATGTACAAGGTATGTGCCGTTTTAACTGAATGCATAACTGAAGTCGGGTCGGGTCAAAGATAGGGTCGGGGTTACTAAAATGGCGGAGGTTACGCTCCGTTGCGTACTACACGTCAGCCCATTGGATTTTGCAGGAGTGGACCATTTTGCTCTGCTCCATGATCTTTGACCTCACCTTCTCCGTTGCTCTAGCGCACTGAGGTCCTCCTTGAAGAGCGGGAAGAGGTCCGTTCAACAGAAGCTGATGATGATGAAGAGGTATGTCTGTCTGTCCAGCTGCTAACGAGATCCAAGTGTACTTTGACTTCCTTACTTTCTGCCTATTGTGCCTCCTGGCATATAGGGCAGCAAGGAAGGTCCTCCACTCCTTTCTGTTCTGGGCTAGCTTCTGGACACTACCTCAGGTCAGGTCCATTGTTTTCATTTCCTCCTCTACAGTTCGACGCCAGGTGGTTTTGTGTCTCCCTCTTTTCCTTTTCCCTTCCGGTGTCCAGTGCAGGGCTATTCTTGGGATGCTGTCTGGTTCTCTTCGGCTATCACCGTTGACATTCGTCCCAGCATCTGTCGATAGCCCTGGAAGTCCATCACGCCCAGGAGTGTTGAATGCTTCGGTTGCTGTTTCGGTAAGGCAAGGCAAGGCAAGTTTATTTGTATAGCACCTTTCAACCACAAGGTAATTCAAAGTGCTTTACATAAAACATTTAAAGCATTTGAAAGAAACACATATAAAATGACATTTAGATATAAAATGATTATTAGATTATTCAGATAAAATAATTACAAAATTAAAAGCAATCAAATAAAATATTTAAAATAGAATAAAACCAGGAATAGAAGTTACAGTGCAGTATAGGTAATTAATAAATTGTATTGTTTACTGAAAGGCAGCGGCAAACAGAAAAGTCTTCAGTCTAGATTTAAAAGAGCTGAGAGTTGCAGCAGACCTGCAGTTTTCTGGGAGTTTGTTCCAGATATGTGGTGCATAAAAACTAAATGCTGCCTCTCCATGTTTAGTTCTGACTCTGGGGACACAGAGCAGACCTGTCCCAGACGATCTGAGAGGTCTGGGTGGTTCGTAGCTAAGCAGAAGATCAGAAATGTATTTTGGCACTAAACCATTCAGTGCTTTGTAAACCAACAGTAGTATTTTGAAATCAATTCTTTGACAGACAGGAAGCCAGTGTAAAGACCTCAGAACTGGAGTAATGTGATCTACTTTTTTGCTCTTAGTGAGGACTCGAGCAACAGCGTTCTGAATTAACTGCAGCTGTCTGATCGACTTTTTAGGGAGACCTGTAATGACACTGTTACAGTAGTCGAGCCTGCTGAAGATAAATGCATGGACAAGTTTTTCAAAATCCTGCTGAGACATAAGTCCTTTAATCCTTGATATATTCTTTAGGTGATAGTAGGCTGACTTTGTGACTGTTTTTATGTGGCTGTTGAAGTTCAGGTCTGAGTCCATGACTATTCCTAAGTTTCTGGCTTGGTTTGTTGTTTTTAGCATTACCATTTGAAGCAGGGTGCTAACTTTTAATCGTTCTTCCTTGGCTCCAAAAATAATTATTTCAGTTTTGTCTTTGTTTAATTGGAGAAAATTCTGGTTCATCCAATCGTTGATTTGCTCAATGCATCTACTCAGTGCTTGTATTGGACTACAGTCTCCTGGTGATATTGTTATGTAGATTTGTGTGTCGTCTGCGTAACTATGGTAACATATTTTGATGTTTTTCATGATCTGAGCCAGTGGAAGCATGTAGATGTTAAACAGAAGAGGCCCCAGAATGGAGCCCTGGGGAACTCCACATGTAATTTTTGCACGCTCAGATGTGTAATTACGTATAGACACAAATTAGTCCCTGTCCAAGTAGGATTCAAACCATTTTAATGCTGTGCCCGAAAGTTCCACCCAGTTTTCCAGACAGTCTAGTAATATGTTGTGATCGACTGTGTCGAATGCAGCACTGAGATCTAGTAATAACTAAGACTGAAATTTTGCCATTGTCTGTGTTTAAGTGAATGTCATTGAAGACCTTAACAAGAGCCGTCTCGGTGCTGTGGTGTGGTCTAAATCCTGACTGGAAGACATCAAAACAGCTGTTCATTAACATGAAATTGTTCAGCTGCTTAAAAACAGCTTTTTCAATGATTTTACTGAGAAATGGGAGGTTTGATATTCGTCTGTAATTGTTCAGTAGTGAAGTGTCTAAGTTCTTCTTTTTTAAGAGAGGCTTGATAACAGCAGTTTTCAGGGCATGTGGGAAGACACCTGAGAGAAGGGACGTGTTTACAATCTGTAGAAGGTCTGAGGTCATGCAGTTTGATACACCTTTGCAAAGGCCTGTTGGTAGAATATCGAGGCAGCAGGAGGAGGATTTCAAATGTTGTATAATGCCCTCCAAGGTTTTATGGTTAATAACATTAAATTGTGTCATGGTATTTGAATTGATTATAAGTGGACACATGGACAACACATGTCCTGCACCTGATGTGGAGGCACTGACTGCTTGCCTAATTTTCTGAATTTTGTCGGTGAAGAAGGAGGCAAATTCATTACAGGCCCTTGTGGAAAGCAGTCCAGGGGCTACTGACACAGGAGGGTTTGTTAGCCTGTCGACAGTAGTAAACAAGGCCCGTGCATTATTATTGTTTTTGGCAATGATGTCAGAGAAGAAGGATTGCCTTGCATTTCTCAGTTCCAAGTTGTAGATGCGAAGTCTTTCTTTATAGATGTAAAAGTGAACCTGGAGATTTGTTTTCCGCCACCGTAACATATTTGTTAGCCCTGTGCTCAACCCCGAACCTGGAGATCGCTCTTCGTCTCGCCTCTACCCTTCGACCTGTCCGGCATGGGAGACCCTAACAGGAGACGAATCTCCCGCTGGCATAGCTGCAGGGGTCACTGAGACAGACAAGCTCCCCGACCATGATTCAGATTCAGATTCAGATTCCACTTTATTGTCATTGTACAGTGTACAGTACAGAGACAACGAAATGCAGTTAGCATCTCCCTAGAAGAGCGACATAAATATGAGCAATAAATAAATCTAATAAATCCTGGTGGGAGGAGTGTCCTATAGGCCAACTCATCGTTGTTGCTGATGAGGCCAATCACCATGACAAGGTTGCAATCCAACAGGGCAGCCAATCCACAAAGTGTCCTTTAAGGATGGACACAAAATACTGGAGTAACTCAGGCAGCATCTCTGGAGGGAAGGAATGAGTGATCTTTGGATCGAGACCCCTCCTTTCGAAACACTGCTCCTTAGACCCAAGTCATACCTCCATCTCTTGTTCCACGGAGATTTGAGTCCAGCCAAGTCCACCCTTTGGCCGTTCCAGAGCAGAGGTGAAGCAGTAGAAATAGATAATAGACAACAGGAAATAGACAATAGGAAATAAATAATAGGAAATAGACAATAGATAATAGACAATAGATAATAGACAATAGACAATGGGTGGAGGAGTAGGCCATTCGGCCCTTCGAGCCAGCACCGCCATTCAAGGTGATCATGGCTGATCATCCCCAATCAGTACCCCGTTCCTGCCTTCTCCCCATATCCCCTGACTCCGCTATCTTTAAGAGCCCTATCTAGTTCTCTCTTGAAAGTATCCAGAGAACCCGGCCTCCACCGCCCTCTGAGGCAGAAAATTTCCACAGACTCACAACTCCCTGTGTGAAAAAGTGGTTCCTCATCTCCGTTCTAAATGGCTTACTCCTTATTCTTAAACTGTGTGAGCCCTTGGTTCTGGACTCCCCCAACATCGGGAACATGTTTCCTGCCTCTAGCGTGTCCAAACCCTTAACAATCTTATATGATTCATAAGATACCCTCTCATCCTTCTAAACTCCAAATAGCCCGGTTACATCCACTAGTTAGCCACGGGTGGTGCAGCGGTAGAGTTGCTGCCTCACCACGCCGGAGATCCGGGTTCGATCCCGAGTACTGCTATGAGAATGCAGGGTGACTTGGACAGGTTGGGGGAGTGGGCAGATGCATGGCGGATGCAGTTTAATGCGGATAAATGTGAGGTTATCCACTTTGGTAGCAAAAACAGGAAAGCAGATTACTATCTACATGGCGTCAAGTTGGGAAAAGGGGAAGTACAACGGGATCTGGGGGTCTTGTACATCAGTCTATGAAAGTATGCATGCAGGCACAGCAGGAAGTGAAGAAAGCCAATGGCATGTTGGCCTTTATAACAAGAGGAATCGAATATAGGAGCAAAGAGGTCCTTCTGCAGTTGTACAGGGCCCTAGTGAGACCACACCTGGAGTATTGTGTGCAGTTTTGGTCCCCTAATTTGAGGATGGACATTCTTGCTATTGAGGGAGTGCAGCGTAGGTTTACAATGTTAATTCCCGGGATGGTGGGACTGTCATATGCCGAGAGAATGGAGCAGCTGGGCTTGTACACTCTGGAGTTTAGAAGGTTGAGAGGGGATCTCATTGAAACATATAAGATTGTTAAGGGTTTGGACACGCTAGAGGCAGAAACATGTTCCCGATGTTTGGGGCGTCCAGAACCAGGGGCCACAGTTTAAGAATAAGGAGTAGCCATTTAGATCTGAGACGAGGAAACACTTTTTCTCAACAGAGAGTGGTGAGTCTGTGGAATTCTCTGCCTCAGAGGGCGGTGGAGGCCGGTTCTCTGGATACTTTCAAGAGAGAGCTAGATAGGGCTCTTGAAGATAGCGGTCAGGGGATATGGGAAGAAGGCAGGAACGGGGTGCTGATTGGGGATGATCAGCCATGATCACATTAATGGCGGTGCTGGCTCAAAGGGCCGAATGCCTACTCCTGCGTCTGTTGTCTGTTGTCTGTTGTCTGTTGTCTGTTGTCTGTTGTCTGTTGCCTGTTGCCTGTTGCCTGTTGCCTGTTGCCTGTTGCCTGTTGCCTGTTGCCTGTTGCCTGTTGCCTGTTGCCTGTTGCCTCTGAAACGGTTTCCGCACTGTATCTCAAAATTGAACTAATCTGCCTTTTGACTCCAACTCTTCCACAGGTTTGTAGGTTAATTGGCTTCTGTAAATTGTCCCGTGTGTGTAGGATATTGTTGGTGTGCGGGGGATCACTGGTGGCGCGGACTCGATGGGCCTGTTTCCACGCCCGATCTCGAAAGTCTAAAGTAAGTCTCTAAAGGTCCCTGTCACGGTTTATTTCGAACAGCTCCGACACAGACACTGTGATTTACAGGACTGTTCCCAGGGACGCATTCAGAGACCGACATCGAGTGCTGCTGGAAGGGTCATCAACTCGGGGAAAGACGCTCTATGGCCTGCCCGAACGTTGTTCACCACCCAGATGTCCGTCAGGGAATGTTGCCGACTGGCCCGCTGCAGACTGCAGGAGTACGTGCTGATGGACGCACTGAAGCTCGGTGCAGCCAACGCCAAGGCTCGATGGGGGGGGGGCACAGTCTAGGGTCCTTCCGCTGCAGGACATGGGGGGCAGGGTGTGGTGGAGACACCACTCAAAAAAAGGGAAGTGGGCCACATGAGTGGCATGGGTGCGGGATAAATTAGTGCAATGTGTGTCAACAGTATTAGAAACATAGAAAATAGTTGCTGGTGGAGGCCATTCGGCCCTTTGAGCCAGCACCGCCATTCATTGTGATCATGGCTGATCGTCCCCAATCAATAACCCGTGCCTGCTTTCTCCCCATATCCCTTGATTCCACTAGCCCCTAGAGCTCTATCTAACTCTCTCTTAAATCCATCCAGTGACTTGGCCTCTACTGCCCTCTGTGGCGGGGAATTCCACAATTTCACAACTCTCTGGGTGAAAACTTTTTTTCACACCTCAGTCTTAAATGGCCTCCCCTTTATTCTAAGACAGTGTGTCCCGTGGTTCTGGGCTCGCCCAACATTGGGAACATCTTTCCTGCATCTAGCCTTGTCCAGTCCTTTTATAATTGTATATGGTTCTATAAGACCCCCCCCCCCTCCTTCTAAACTCCAGTGAATACAAGCCAAGTATTTTCAATCTCTCCTCGTATGACAGTCCCGCCATCCCAGGGATAAATTTCGTGAACCTATGCTGCACTGCCTCAATCACAAGGATGTCCTTCCTCAAATGAGGAGACCAAAACTGTACACAATACTCCAGGTGTGGTCTCACCGGAGCCCTATACAACTGCAGAAGAACCTCTTTACTCCTATACTGAAATCCTCTTGTTATGAAGGCCAACATTCCATTAGCTTTCTTCACTGCCTGCTGTACCTGCACGCCAACTTTCAGTGACTGGTGTACAAGGACACCCAGCTCTCGCTGCACCTCCCCCTTACCTAACCTAACCTGACCATTGAATGTATAGCCTCCGAGAATGTAGGATGAATTATTATTTTTTGCACAGTTCCTGTGTTCTATATATAGATTACTTGAATAAAGTCTATTTTGAATTAAAGTAACACTATCTCCGCAGGTCTCTGTTAACAAGGGACGACACGACAGGCTGGGTGAAGAAGATTTGAACGATACCCTTGAATATCTAACTGACAACATCCAGGTCGATCGCCCCCCTGTCTCCGAATCCAACCCGTGAATCTCTGTCGGTGAATCCCGTATCAGCGGGAAGAATCCTTCGCCAATTTGTCATCACTTCTTTTTGGTAAATTAATAAAAAAATGAGTTGGTGAAAATCTCTCTCATTTGGTTTGGAGGCTTGAATTTCCCAGATGTGAAACCGAGTTTTTCCCCCACCAGGAGACCAGTTAAAGCTGGGGGTATCGTGATGGTACTATGGTAGTTGATGTTTATACATCGACGAGACCAAGCATAGGCTTGGCGATCGCTTCGCCCAACACCTCCGCTCGGTTCGCATTAACCAACCTGATCTCCCGGTGGCTCATCACTTCAACTCCCCCTCCCATTCTGTATCCGACCTTTCTGTCCTGGGCCTCCTGCAACACCTCATATTTCGCTTGGGTAGTTTACACTCCAGCGGTAAGAACATGGACTTCTTCAATTTCAGGTAGTCCTTGCTTTCTCCTTCTTTCCCCTCCCCTTCCCAGCTATCCCACAGCCCACTGTCTCCGCCTCTTCCTTTCTTCTTCCCGTCGCCTCCCCCTCCACCATCAGTCTCAAGAAGCGTCTCGACCCAAAATGACAATAGACAATAGACAATAGGTGCAGGAGTAGGCCATTCGACCCTTCGAGCCAGCACCACCATTCAATGTGATTATGGCTGATGACCTCCAATCAGTACCCCGTTCCTGCCTTCTCCCCATATCCCCTGGTCTCCTAATCTGAGGAAAGACATTCTTGCCATAGAGGGAGTACAGAGAAGGTTCACCAGACTGATTCCTGGGATGTCAGGACTTTCATATGAAGAAAGATTGGATAGACTCGGTTTGTACTCGCTAGAATTTAGACGATTGAGGGGGGATCTTATAGAAACGTACAAAACTCTTAAGGGGTTGGAGAGGCTAGATGCAGGAAGATTGTTCCCGATGTTGGGGAAGTCCAGAACAAGGGGTCACAGTTTAAGGATAAGGGGGAAATCTTTTAGGACCGAGATGAGGAAAACATTTTTCACACAGAGAGTGTTGAATCTCTGGAATTCTCTGCCACAGAAGGTAGTTGAGGCCAGTTCATTGGCTATATTTAAGAGGGAGTTAGATGTGGCCCTTGTGGCTAAAGGGATCAGGGGGTATGGAGAGAAAGCAGGTACAGGATACTGAGTTGGATGATCAGCCAGCTTTTTCAATGATTTTACTGAGAAATGGGAGGTTTGATATTCGTCTGTAATTGTTCAGTAGTGAAGTGTCTAAGTTCTTCTTTTTTAAGAGAGGCTTGATAACAGCAGTTTTCAGGGCATGTGGGAAGACACCTGAGAGAAGGGACGTGTTTACAATCTGTAGAAGGTCTGAGGTCATGCAGTTTGATACACCTTTGCAAAGGCCTGTTGGTAGAATATCGAGGCAGCAGGAGGAGGATTTCAAATGTTGTATAATGCCCTCCAAGGTTTTATGGTTAATAACATTAAATTGTGTCATGGTATTTGAATTGATTATAAGTGGACACATGGACAACACATGTCCTGCACCTGATGTGGAGGCACTGACTGCTTGCCTAATTTTCTGAATTTTGTCGGTGAAGAAGGAGGCAAATTCATTACAGGCCCTTGTGGAAAGCAGTCCAGGGGCTACTGACACAGGAGGGTTTGTTAGCCTGTCGACAGTAGTAAACAAGGCCCGTGCATTATTATTGTTTTTGGCAATGATGTCAGAGAAGAAGGATTGCCTTGCATTTCTCAGTTCCAAGTTGTAGATGCGAAGTCTTTCTTTATAGATGTAAAAGTGAACCTGGAGATTTGTTTTCCGCCACCGTAACATATTTGTTAGCCCTGTGCTCAACCCCGAACCTGGAGATCGCTCTTCGTCTCGCCTCTACCCTTCGACCTGTCCGGCATGGGAGACCCTAACAGGAGACGAATCTCCCGCTGGCATAGCTGCAGGGGTCACTGAGACAGACAAGCTCCCCGACCATGATTCAGATTCAGATTCAGATTCCACTTTATTGTCATTGTACAGTGTACAGTACAGAGACAACGAAATGCAGTTAGCATCTCCCTAGAAGAGCGACATAAATATGAGCAATAAATAAATCTAATAAATCCTGGTGGGAGGAGTGTCCTATAGGCCAACTCATCGTTGTTGCTGATGAGGCCAATCACCATGACAAGGTTGCAATCCAACAGGGCAGCCAATCCACAAAGTGTCCTTTAAGGATGGACACAAAATACTGGAGTAACTCAGGCAGCATCTCTGGAGGGAAGGAATGAGTGATCTTTTGGATCGAGACCCCTCCTTTCGAAACACTGCTCCTTAGACCCAAGTCATACCTCCATCTCTTGTTCCACGGAGATTTGAGTCCAGCCAAGTCCACCCTTTGGCCGTTCCAGAGCAGAGGTGAAGCAGTAGAAATAGATAATAGACAACAGGAAATAGACAATAGGAAATAAATAATAGGAAATAGACAATAGATAATAGACAATAGATAATAGACAATAGACAATGGGTGGAGGAGTAGGCCATTCGGCCCTTCGAGCCAGCACCGCCATTCAAGGTGATCATGGCTGATCATCCCCAATCAGTACCCCGTTCCTGCCTTCTCCCCATATCCCCTGACTCCGCTATCTTTAAGAGCCCTATCTAGTTCTCTCTTGAAAGTATCCAGAGAACCGGCCTCCACCGCCCTCTGAGGCAGAAAATTCCACAGACTCACAACTCCCTGTGTGAAAAAGTGGTTCCTCATCTCCGTTCTAAATGGCTTACTCCTTATTCTTAAACTGTGTGAGCCCTTGGTTCTGGACTCCCCCAACATCGGGAACATGTTTCCTGCCTCTAGCGTGTCCAAACCCTTAACAATCTTATATGATTCAATAAGATACCCTCTCATCCTTCTAAACTCCAAATAGCCCGGTTACATCCACTAGTTAGCCACGGGTGGTGCAGCGGTAGAGTTGCTGCCTCACCACGCCGGAGATCCGGGTTCGATCCCGAGTACTGCTATGAGAATGCAGGGTGACTTGGACAGGTTGGGGGAGTGGGCAGATGCATGGCGGATGCAGTTTAATGCGGATAAATGTGAGGTTATCCACTTTGGTAGCAAAAACAGGAAAGCAGATTACTATCTACATGGCGTCAAGTTGGGAAAAGGGGAAGTACAACGGGATCTGGGGGTCCTTGTACATCAGTCTATGAAAGTATGCATGCAGGCACAGCAGGAAGTGAAGAAAGCCAATGGCATGTTGGCCTTTATAACAAGAGGAATCGAATATAGGAGCAAAGAGGTCCTTCTGCAGTTGTACAGGGCCCTAGTGAGACCACACCTGGAGTATTGTGTGCAGTTTTGGTCCCCTAATTTGAGGATGGACATTCTTGCTATTGAGGGAGTGCAGCGTAGGTTTACAATGTTAATTCCCGGGATGGTGGGACTGTCATATGCCGAGAGAATGGAGCAGCTGGGCTTGTACACTCTGGAGTTTAGAAGGTTGAGAGGGGATCTCATTGAAACATATAAGATTGTTAAGGGTTTGGACACGCTAGAGGCAGGAAACATGTTCCCGATGTTTGGGGCGTCCAGAACCAGGGGCCACAGTTTAAGAATAAGGAGTAAGCCATTTAGATCTGAGACGAGGAAACACTTTTTCTCACAGAGAGTGGTGAGTCTGTGGAATTCTCTGCCTCAGAGGGCGGTGGAGGCCGGTTCTCTGGATACTTTCAAGAGAGAGCTAGATAGGGCTCTTGAAGATAGCGGTCAGGGGATATGGGAAGAAGGCAGGAACGGGGTGCTGATTGGGGATGATCAGCCATGATCACATTGAATGGCGGTGCTGGCTCAAAGGGCCGAATGGCCTACTCCTGCGTCTGTTGTCTGTTGTCTGTTGTCTGTTGTCTGTTGTCTGTTGTCTGTTGCCTGTTGCCTGTTGCCTGTTGCCTGTTGCCTGTTGCCTGTTGCCTGTTGCCTGTTGCCTGTTGCCTGTTGCCTGTTGCCTCTGAAACGGTTTCCGCACTGTATCTCAAAATTGAACTAATCTGCCTTTTGACTCCAACTCTTCCACAGGTTTGTAGGTTAATTGGCTTCTGTAAATTGTCCCGTGTGTGTAGGATATTGTTGGTGTGCGGGGGATCACTGGTTGGCGCGGACTCGATGGGCCTGTTTCCACGCCCGATCTCGAAAGTCTAAAGTAAGTCTCTAAAGGTCCCTGTCACGGTTTATTTCGAACAGCTCCGACACAGACACTGTGATTTACGGACTGTTCCCAGGGACGCATTCAGAGACCGACATCGAGTGCTGCTGGAAGGGTCATCAACTCGGGGAAAGACGCTCTATGGCCTGCCCGAACGTTGTTCACCACCCAGATGTCCGTCAGGGAATGTTGCCGACTGGCCCGCTGCAGACTGCAGGAGTACGTGCTGATGGACGCACTGAAGCTCGGTGCAGCCAACGCCAAGGCTCGATGGGGGGGGGCACAGTCTAGGGTCCTTCCGCTGCAGGACATGGGGGGCAGGGTGTGGTGGAGACACCACTCAAAAAAAGGGAAGTGGGCCACATGAGTGGCATGGGTGCGGGATAAATTAGTGCAATGTGTGTCAACAGTATTAGAAACATAGAAAATAGTTGCTGGTGGAGGCCATTCGGCCCTTTGAGCCAGCACCGCCATTCATTGTGATCATGGCTGATCGTCCCCAATCAATAACCCGTGCCTGCTTTCTCCCCATATCCCTTGATTCCACTAGCCCCTAGAGCTCTATCTAACTCTCTCTTAAATCCATCCAGTGACTTGGCCTCTACTGCCCTCTGTGGCGGGGAATTCCACAATTTCACAACTCTCTGGGTGAAAACTTTTTTTCACACCTCAGTCTTAAATGGCCTCCCCTTTATTCTAAGACAGTGTGTCCCGTGGTTCTGGGCTCGCCCAACATTGGGAACATCTTTCCTGCATCTAGCTTGTCCAGTCCTTTTATAATTGTATATGGTTCTATAAGACCCCCCCCTCATCCTTCTAAACTCCAGTGAATACAAGCCAAGTATTTTCAATCTCTCCTCGTATGACAGTCCCGCCATCCCAGGGATAAATTTCGTGAACCTATGCTGCACTGCCTCAATCACAAGGATGTCCTTCCTCAAATGAGGAGACCAAAACTGTACACAATACTCCAGGTGTGGTCTCACCGGAGCCCTATACAACTGCAGAAGAACCTCTTTACTCCTATACTGAAATCCTCTTGTTATGAAGGCCAACATTCCATTAGCTTTCTTCACTGCCTGCTGTACCTGCACGCCAACTTTCAGTGACTGGTGTACAAGGACACCCAGCTCTCGCTGCACCTCCCCCTTACCTAACCTAACCTGACCATTGAATGTATAGCCTCCGAGAATGTAGGATGAATTATTATTTTTTGCACAGTTCCTGTGTTCTATATATAGATTACTTGAATAAAGTCTATTTTGAATTAAAGTAACACTATCTCCGCAGGTCTCTGTTAACAAGGGACGACACGACAGGCTGGGTGAAGAAGATTTGAACGATACCCTTGAATATCTAACTGACAACATCCAGGTCGATCGCCCCCCTGTCTCCGAATCCAACCCGTGAATCTCTGTCGGTGAATCCCGTATCAGCGGAAGAATCCTTCGCCAATTTGTCATCACTTCTTTTTGGTAAATTAATAAAAAAATGAGTTGGTGAAAATCTCTCTCATTTGGTTTGGAGGCTTGAATTTCCCAGATGTGAAACCGAGTTTTTCCCCCACCAGGAGACCAGTTAAAGCTGGGGGTATCGTGATGGTACTATGGTAGTTGATGTTTATACATCGACGAGACCAAGCATAGGCTTGGCGATCGCTTCGCCCAACACCTCCGCTCGGTTCGCATTAACCAACCTGATCTCCCGGTGGCTCATCACTTCAACTCCCCCTCCCATTCTGTATCCGACCTTTCTGTCCTGGGCCTCCTGCAACACCTCATATTTCGCTTGGGTAGTTTACACTCCAGCGGTAAGAACATGGACTTCTTCAATTTCAGGTAGTCCTTGCTTTCTCCTTCTTTCCCCTCCCCTTCCCAGCTATCCCACAGCCCACTGTCTCCGCCTCTTCCTTTCTTCTTCCCGTCGCCTCCCCCTCCACCATCAGTCTCAAGAAGCGTCTCGACCCAAAATGACAATAGACAATAGACAATAGGTGCAGGAGTAGGCCATTCGACCCTTCGAGCCAGCACCACCATTCAATGTGATTATGGCTGATGACCTCCAATCAGTACCCCGTTCCTGCCTTCTCCCCATATCCCCTGGTCTCCTAATCTGAGGAAAGACATTCTTGCCATAGAGGGAGTACAGAGAAGGTTCACCAGACTGATTCCTGGGATGTCAGGACTTTCATATGAAGAAAGATTGGATAGACTCGGTTTGTACTCGCTAGAATTTAGACGATTGAGGGGGGATCTTATAGAAACGTACAAAACTCTTAAGGGGTTGGAGAGGCTAGATGCAGGAAGATTGTTCCCGATGTTGGGGAAGTCCAGAACAAGGGGTCACAGTTTAAGGATAAGGGGGAAATCTTTTAGGACCGAGATGAGGAAAACATTTTTCACACAGAGAGTGTTGAATCTCTGGAATTCTCTGCCACAGAAGGTAGTTGAGGCCAGTTCATTGGCTATATTTAAGAGGGAGTTAGATGTGGCCCTTGTGGCTAAAGGGATCAGGGGGTATGGAGAGAAAGCAGGTACAGGATACTGAGTTGGATGATCAGCCATGATCATATTGAATGGCGGTGCAGGCTCGAAGGGCCGAATAGCCTACTCCTGCACCTATTTTCTAAGTTTCTATGTTTCTATGACCTCACTATCTTTAAGAGCCCTATCTAGCTCTCTCTTGAAAGTATCCAGAGAACCGGCCTCCACCACCCCCTGAGGCAGAGAATTCCACGGACTCGCAACTCTCTGTGTGAAAAAGTGTTTCCTCGTCTCCATTCTAAATGGCTTACCCCTTATTCTTAAACTGGGTGGCCCCTGGTTCTGGACTCCCCCCAACATTGGGAACACGCGTGTCCAAACCCTTAATAATCTTTTATGTTTCAATAAGATATCCTCTCATCCTTCTAAACTCCAGAGTGTACAAGCCCAGCCGTTCCATTCTCTTAGCATATGACAGTCCCGCCATCCCGGGGATTAACCTGGTGAACCTACGCTGAACTCCCTCAATAGCAAGAATGTCCTTCCTGAAATTAGGGGACCAAAACTGCACACAATACTCCAGGTGTGGTCTCACTAGGGGCCTGTACAACTGCACAAGGACCTCTTTGCTCCTATACTCGACTCCTCTTGGTATTCTTGCTTCAAAGTCGTCTTGTTGAGTCTCATTGTCTGTAACTGGTTTTCACCGAGCCCGCAGCAAAAACGGCCTGTTTCCTTCATCATCCTTACTTTTCCCGGGGAGAAGGCAGGCACGGGTTATTGATTGGGGACGATCAGCCATGATCACAATGAAGGGCGGTGCTGGCTCGATGGGCCGAATGGCCTCCTCCATCTATTTTCTATGTTTCTATGAGGTCGTGGGTAGGTCGTGACGCTATTCGTAAGTCAAGTCAAGTCACATTTATTTATATAGCACATTTAAAAAACAACTCTCGTTGGCCAAAGTGCCTTACATTTGTGATAAGAATAATATAAACAAACAAACTACATACATATATACATATAGGCCTCGCTCGTGGCATCGAGTAGGTGGCGCCGTTTTTTCTAGCCTGATGATAAATGTCCGCGAGTAAAAAAGGTTTTGTGCATTCGGTCGTGAAAGCGGGACAGGCCCTAGTCGTTTAATCGACCCTCTCTGTGTAAATGGTCCCCCAGGGTTTTCTGGAGTGGATGAGAAAGTGTGATCACATAGAACGAGTGAGAAAGGTGGGGGGGATCACTGGTCGGCGCGGACTCGATGGGCCGAATGGCCTGTGTCCGCGCTGTATCTCTCGACGAAACTAAATGGTGGCTGATTAATTGGATTTATCTTCGAACGGGGAACGAGCAACGACTGAGAAACAGTGCGAAGGCTCTGCCGGTGGGTGGGGGGCTAGTACTGGCAACGCGGGGCCGAAGGGCCTCTTTCTGAGCTGCGTCATTGCGATTTTCATTCTGCTTTATTAATCGACTGGGTGCGGTCGTACCGAGCAACACCAGAATTTATTGCCCAACCTTATTGGCCAGTAAAGTGAGGAAGAAATCTTCAACCCCCTCCACGGTCATAAGATCATAAGAGATACACAATAGACAATAGGTGCAGGAGGAGGCCATTCAGACCTTCAAGCCAGCACCGCCATTCAATGTGATCATGGCTGCTCATCCCCAATCAGTACCCCGTTCCTGCCTTTTCCCCATATCCCCTTACTCCGCAATCTTTAAGAGCCCTATCCAGATCTCTCTTGAAAGTATCCAGAGAACCGGCCTCCGGTTCTCTGGATACTCTGATGCAGAGAATTCCACAGACTCACAACTCTCTGTGTGAAAAAGTGTTTCCTCATTTCCGTTCTAAATGGCTTATCCCCTTATTCTTAAACTGTGGCCCCTGGTTCTGGACTCTCCCAACATCGGGAACATGTTTCCTACCTCTAGCGTGTCCACACCCTTAATAATCTTATGTGTTTCAATAATTTTCCCTCTCATTCTTCTAAACTCCAGGGTGTACAAGCCCAGCCGCTCCATTCTCTCAGCAAACGTCAGTCCCGCCATCCCAGGAATTAACCTGGTGAACCTGGTGAACCTACACCATTTTGCTACCCACAGGGCCCTAGTGGAATCAAGGGATATGGGGAGAAGGCAGGAACGGGGTACTGATTGGGGATGATCCGCCATGAACACATTGAATGGCAGTGCTGGCTTGAAGGGCCGAATGGCCTATTTGTTCACCTATTGTCTATTGTGACTATAAACTCAACTAAACCAGGCCAGAGCAACAAGTCAAACACAATCACATCAACCAGCCAACAGTTTATAATAGACAATAGTGGCAGGCAGCATTGTTGGGAGCGAGATCCAAGTACACAGCCCCCTGTATGAAGCATCGCAGGGAGATAGGGCGGGGGGGGAAGGGGGAGGAGGTAAGTGACGGGGGGAGAGAAAGAGGGGAGAGAGAGAGAGGGTAGAGAGAGGGGGGAGAGAGGCAGAGAGAGGGGAGAGAGAGGCGTTTTCTTTTTGCATGTAAAATCCCACGTGAGAACCATGGGCGATTTTAAAATTTTACAGCCAGATTTATCACTTCTGAAACTTTTTTGATGCCAAAGGAATCAAGAAAAAACACAAATAATGCCTTACTGGTGATGAAATGCAGTGGGTAAACGCGAAAATTCCCAATATTTTCAATCTCGATATCTGCACGGCCAATGTTCGCCAAGCACTTTGCCTGTTGTCCCTTCAGCTCCCGTTTCCATCTACTGTCATTTCTCCTCAATTTCGGAATTCTGAAGTATGATAAATGTCTCTCACGCTTATCCCGATTTCCATAATTATTTACAGCGCAAATATTGACCATTTCGGCGGGTTTTAACGGAAGCAATGGTCATTGCTTACCTGCAGTTCATCGCGTGTACTCCAGTTGGCGTAGCGTAGCAACAGTACGGGTCACGGGTCGTGACCCGACTGCCGTGCAACCTCCGTATACGTGTGTGTGAGTCTGTGAGTGTCTGTGTGTGTGTGTGTGTCTGTGTGTGTGTGTTTGTGTGAGTCTTTGTGTGTGTGTGAAAGTCTGTGTGTGTGTGAGTCTGTGTGTGTGTGTGTGTGTCTGTGTGTGTGTGAATCTGTGTGTTTGTGTGTGAGTCTGTGTGTGTGTGTATGTGTGTGTGTGTGTCTGTGTGTGTCTATATATGTGTGTGAGTCTGTGTGTGTGTGTGAGTCTGTGTATGTGTGTGAGAGTCTGTGTCTGTGTGTGTGTGAGAGTGTGTGTGTATGTGAGTCTGTGTGGGGGAGTCTGTGTGTGTGAGAGAGTCTGTGTGTGTGTTTGAGAGTCTGTGTGTGAGTGTCTGTGTGAGGTGGAGGGTGTGTGTGTGATCAACAAATAACAAATATTACAAATAATATAGTTGTTCGTAGTTCAGAGCTTATTTGTTGTTTAATACCCTTATGGCTATCAGGAAGAAGCTGTTCCTCAATGTGCATGTTACAGATTTCAGTTGAGAAAAGTCGGACGTGATTCCAGAAGTCGGGCATAATCAGACAATCCACAAGCCGTGATTAAGTCGTCAGTCCAGAGGCGATGAGTGAGTCAGTCAGTCCAGAGACCATGAGTTACTCCCAAGAGTCATTCACGTTTTAAACTTTAATAAATCCTTTTTCCACATTTCATGCCTCCGTGTTCTTCATCACAATGGGAACCTAATGGCAGGAATGGATGCTCTGTGGGAGAGACAATAAGAGTGCATGGGGGGAGGTTGTGGGGAGATAGACTGAATGCGTGGGGGGGAGGGGAATGGCAAGGAGCAGAGTGTGGGGGGGGGCGTGAAGGGAGCAGGGGTGACTGAGTGAACTGCCAGCCCACCAGCCGTGAGTGACTGCACTGCCAGCCCACGAGCCGCGAGGGCGGACTGGCTTGCGATGCGAATAGGGCTGTTGAGCCAAAACCAAAAAGGCCTAAGGCAGGCAATGCCATTGTAGTGGAAGACTCGATTGTGAGAGGTACGGACAGGGGTTTCTGTGGCAACAGACGGGATGCGAGGATGGTGTGCTGCCTTCCTGGTGCCAGGATCCAGGATGTCACGGACAGAGTGCAGAAAATCCTCGAGGGCGAAGGTGAACATCCGGAAGTGGTAGTGCATGTCGGCACAAACAATGTCGGAAAGAAGGGGATGAATATTCTGCAGCGTGACTCTAGAGAGCTCGGAAAAATGCTGAAAAGCAGGACCTCCAGGGTTGTTATCTCCGGTTTGCTTCCAGTTCCTCGTGCTGGCGAGAGCAGGAACAGGGAGATACGGGACCTGAACGTGTGGCTGAGGAACTGGTGCACGGGGCAGGGATTTAGATTCTTAGATCATTGGGATCTGTTTTGGAGTAAGGGGGAACTGTACAAAAGGGACGGATTGCATCTTAACAGGTGTGGGACCAGCATTCTGGCAGGCAGGTTTGCCACTGCTACACGGGTGGTTTTAAACTGAATAAGGGGGGTGGGGTGTCGAATGGGATAGTGGAGGATGGAGTTAAAGGGAAAGGGTTTCTTAAATGTGTGAGCGTAGAGACAGAGGAGTGTAAAATGAGGGTAGAAGCAATAGGTAGCAAGGTGAAAAGTAAAAGTGGAAGACAGACAAAACCAGGGCAAAAATCAAAAAGGGCCACTTTTCAACATAATTGTATAAGGGGTAAGAGTGTTGAAAAAACAAGCCTGAAGGCTTTGTGTCTCAATGCAAGGAGCATTCGTAATAAGGTGGATGAGTTGAATGTGCAGATAGCTATTAATGACTATGATATAGTTGGGATCACGGAGACATGGCTCCAGGGTGACCAAGGCTGGGAGCTGAACATCCAGGGATATTCAATATTCAGGAGGGATAGAGAGAAAGGAAAAGGAGGTGGGGTAGCATTGATGATTAGAGAGGAGATTAACGCAATGGAAAGGAAGGACATTAGGTCCGAGGATGTGGAATCGGTATGGGTAGAGCTGCGAAACACTAAGGGGCAGAAAACGCTGGTGGGTGTTGTGTACAGGCCACCTAACAGTAGTAGTGAAGTTGGAGATGGTATCAAACAGGAAATTAGAAATGCGTGCGACAAAGTCAAAACAGTTATAATGGGTGACTTCAATCTACATATAGATTGGTTGAATCAAATTGGCAGGGGTGCTGAGGAAGAGGATTTCTTGGAATGTATGCGGGATAGTTATCTAAATCAACATGTAGAGGAACCAACGAGAGAGCAGGCTATTTTAGACTGGGTATTGAGTAATGAGGAAGGGTTAGTTAGCAGTCTTGTTGTACGTGCCCCCTTGGGCAAGAGTGACCATAATATGGTTGAGTTCTTCATTAGGATGGAGAGTGACATTGTTAATTCAGAAACAATGGTTCTGAACTTAAAGAAAGGTAACTTTGATGGTATGAGACGTGAATTGGCCATGATTGACTGGCAATTAATTCTAAAAGGGTTGACGGTGGACATGCAATGGAAGACATTTAAAGACTGCATGGATGAACTACAAAAATTGTTCATCCCAGTTTGGCAAAAGAATAAATCAGGGAAGGTAGTGCATCCGTGGATAACAAGGGAAATCAGGGATGGTATCAAAGCGAAAGATGATGCGTACAAATTAGCCAGAAAAAGCAGCATACCAGAGGACTGGGAGAAATTCAGAGACCAGCAGAGGAGGACAAAGGGCTTAATTAGGAAAGGAAAAATAGATTATGAAAGATAACTGGCAGGGAACATAAAAACTGACTGCAAAAGTTTTTATAAATATGTAAAAAGAAAGAGATTAGTTAAAACAAATGTAGGTCCCTTGCAGTCAGAAACAGGTGAGTTGATCATGGGGAACAAGGATATGGCGGACCAATTGAATAACTACTTTGGTTCCGTCTTCACTAAGGAAGACATAAATAATCTGCCGGAAATAGCAGGGGACCGCGGGTGGAATTGAGTGAAATCCAGGTTATTCGGGAAGTGGTTTTGGGTAAATTGAATGGATTAAAGGCCGATAAATCCCCAGGGCCAGATAGGCTGCATCCCAGAGTACTTAAGGAAGTAGCTCCAGAAATAGTGGATGCATTAGTAATAATCTTTCAAAATTCTTTAGATTCTGGAGTAGTTCCTGAGGATTGGCGGGTAGCAAACGTAACCCCACTTTTTAAGAAGGGAGGGAGAGAGAAAACGGGGAATTACAGACCAGTTAGTCTAACATCGGTAGTGGGGAAACTGCTAGAGTCAGTTATTAAGGATGGGATAGCAGCACATTTGGAAAGTGGTGAAATCATTGGACAAAGTCAGCATGGATTTACGAAAGGTAAATCATGTCTGACGAACCTTATAGAATTTTTCGAGGATGTAACTAGTAGCGTGGATAGGGGAGAACCAGTGGATGTGGTGTATCTGGACTTCCAGAAGGCTTTCGACAAGGTCCCACATAAGAGATTAGTATACAAACTTAAAACACATAGCATTGGGGGTTCAGTATTGATGTGGATAGAGAACTGGCTGGCAAACAGGAAGCAAAGAGTAGGAGTAAACGGGTCCTTTTCATAATGGCAGGCAGTGACTAGTGGGGTACCGCAAGGCTCAGTGCATATATTAATGACCTGGATGAGGGAATTGAAGGCAATATCTCCAAGTTTGTGGATGACACTAAGCTGGGGGGTAGTGTTAGCTGTGAGGAGGATGCTAGGAGACTGCAAGGTGACTTGGATAGGCTGGGTGAGTGGGCAAATGTTTGGCAGATGCAGTATAATGTGGATAAATGTGAGGTTATCCATTTTGTTGGCAAAAACAGGAAAGCAGCCTATTTTCTAAATGGTGGCCGACTAGGAAAAGGGGAGATGCAGCGAGACCTGGGTGTCATGGTACACCAGTCATTGAAAGTAGGCATGCAGGTGCAGCAGGCAGTGAAGAAAGCGAATGGTATGTTAGCTTTCATAGCAAAAGGATTTGAGTATAAGAGCAGGGAGGTTCTACTGCAGTTGTACAGGGTCTTGGTGAGACCACACCTGGAGTATTGCGTACAGTTTTGGTCTCCAAATCTGAGGAAGGACATTATTGCCATAGAGGGAGTGCAGAGAAGGTTCACCAGACTGATTCCTGGGATGTCAGGGCTGTCTTATGAAGAAAGACTGGATAGACTTGGTTTATACTCTCTAGAATTTAGGAGATTGAGAGGGGATCTTATAGAAACTTACAAAATTCTTAAGGGGTTGGACAGGCTAGATGCAGGAAGATTGCTCCCGATGTTGGGGAAGTCCAGGACAAGGGGTCACAGCTTAAGGATAAGGGGGAAATCCTTTAAAACCGAGATGAGAAGAACATTTTTCACACAGAGAGTGGTGAATCTCTGGAACTCTCTGCCACAGACGGTAGTCGAGGCCAGTTCATTGGCTATATTTAAGAGGGAGTTAGATGTGGCCCTTGTGGCTAAAGGGATCAGAGGGTATGGAGAGAAGGCAGGTACGGGATACTGAGTTGGATGATCAGCCATGATCATATTGAATGGCGGTGCAGGCTCGAAGGGCCGAATGGCCTACTCCTGCACCTAATTTCTATGTCTATGTTTCTATAAGTGAATTGCCAGCCCACCAGCAGCAAGTGACTGAACTGCCCGCCCACCAGCCATGAGTGACTGAACTGCCAGCCCACCAGCCGTGAGTGACTGCAATGCCAGCCCAATAATCAATTCAGTCCACCCTCTCCCCCTTCTCTCTCTCACAGAGTCTGTCACCTGTTTCGGGCAGAATTTCTGGCAGTTTCTCAGCTGCCAGCCTGCCAGGTCTGAGTGACTGTACTGCCAGGCCTCAGTGACTGCGCTCCCTGCCCTCCGTGACTGAGCTGCCAGCCCAAGAATCCATTCGGCCCACAATGTCTATACTACCCCTCTGGAAAGCAGACCCTTCGGTCCACAACACCCATACTAGCGCAAGAGAAAGCCACTGCCATCCCACTGGGCAGCAATATTGGAATTGGTGGAGAGGTGGAATATTGCGTTGGGTGACCAGCCCTCCCGTGTGATGCTGGGACCCAACGTCCCACTTAGTCTAGTTAGGGATATTTTTTTACATTTACCAAGCCAATTTTTTACATTTACCAAGCCTTGGAGTGTGGGAGGAAACCGAAGATTTCCGAGAATACCCACGAGATCACGGGGAGAACATGCAAACTCCGTACAGACAGCACCCGTAGTCAGGATCGAACCCGGGACTCGGGCCCGGAATGTAGAGAGGAGTTTACAGACCGCAGCCTCAGGGTGAATCGGGCCTTGGCGAGACTGGCTGAGAAAGCTCGAGCACTGAGCCCGAATCTCAAAGAGAAGGAAAGTAAACTTCACTGCGAGAAACATCAGGAAGAACTGAAGCTGTTTTGTGAAACGGACAAGAAACTGATCTGTGTGATTTGTGCAGCTGGGCGGGAACACAAGTCTCACAGCTTCATGCCGGTAGATGAAGCGATTGAATTCTACAAGGTAAAAGAAAATGAACTTTGATCACATCATTGTGTAATCTTTTCTTTATTATCTGACATACTTATTCTCTGATCTGAAACCCAACCCCAGGAACAGGTGAAATCTTCTTTCAACTCTCTCACAGAAAAGAAATCAGAGATCGAGCAAATGGAGCAGAAACAGAAAGAGAGCATTTCTGGAGTTCAGGTGAGGCTTTGTACTATCGATTTAATTATTTTGTATAGATTTGATCCCGATGATGCGTGTAATAATGGGCAACTCTAAAGCTCAGTAGTCGAGGACACGAGATCTTGGGAGCGGCTGGGCAGACAAGGACTTTACTCCCTGGAGCGCAGGAGTCTGAAGAATGATCTATTGCAGGTGTATAATATCACGAAATGTTAGGGTGAATACTCAGTCTTTTACCCTGAGTTGGGCGTCCAGCATGCGAGGGCATAGGTTTAAGGTAAGAGGGTACAGATTTAATACGAACATTAAGGGCAACTTTGTTAGTGGGTATATGGAATGAGCTACCAGTGGGAGGTAGTTGATTCAGGTACCATAACAATATATAAAAGATATTTGAACAAATTCGTGGAGAGAAAATTTTAGCACCAGGTGGGCCAAATGCGGACAGGTGGAAATAGCGCAGATGGGACGTCTTGGTCGGTATCTAGCACCCCTTGCTGTATGACTCTATGAAGTCTGTCATTCTAAGTGGTGCTGCTGTCTGCTAGTTCTGGTGACCTGGTTCTGTCCAGTGAGAATTAACGGACACATGAAATGGAATAGGTTGCAGGGAATTGTACTGGGGAAATGGGAATGATGTGCTTGTACATTACTTTCACCAAATATTTCAGAATTATTAACACGAGCTCTTGAATTGCCAGGGTAATGAAAGCTATGGATTAAATACAGGTAAATGGAATTAGTGCAGATACGTACAGAGCGCAGCATGGGCATGTTGATCCGAGGGGCCTATTTCTGCACTTCAGGACTCGGGATTCAGTAGCCAAATGTTATCATCCATGTCATGAGAAAACACAGCAGAGTGACATAATATATTGATTCTCATCTTTCATCTGACAGGAAGCGTCACGCAACCTTCAGTCACAGACCACATTCCAGTTTGCTGAACTGCACCAGATTCTCACTGAGAAAGAGCAGCGCGCACTCGGAGATATCCTGGAAGATGAGGCGAAGATTGTAAAAACAATGGAGAAAAATCTTCAAGAGATACAAAAGAATTTAAATTCCATTCAGGAGGAACTCTCAAAGTTACAGGAACAGATAGACCACAAGGACGGCGTGATATTTCTGAAGGTGAGGGGTTACACTACAGTTTGGTGAAGTGAAAGTGCACAGTCACAAAATGGCAGGTTAAATTTCTGAAATAAATGCTGCATTTACCAGTAAATCAGTGCTGGGTCAATGTTCCGTCTGTTCCATCTACTCACCACATCCGACAATAATGCCCCAAATTCCACGAATCCTCATGCATTGATCCCACTTCAACTTAAATTTATCTGCAATATTGTCTTCAGGCCACCCTGTGAGTTCCACATTCTGTTTACTGCATTTCTTGTGAAAGTTATTAAAGGCCATCTTATATTTCAGCTTTGATTTTTGGTCTCCCCACAAGTAGTGATAATATTTCCAACCCCCACCCATTTAAATCCGCCACTGATCTTAAAATATTCCATCCCATTATCTCTGACATCTTCTCCAGATAAAACCCCACGACCTGCCCGGTCTTACTCGTAAGTTGCATACACGCAGTTACTTTCATCGACATTCCTAATGCTTTCCCCCCGTGTTCGATGTCTCTACGACAATATCCACTTTCTGTCTGTGTGACAGCGGCAAAGAGTTGGGAAATGGGAATTATCAGAGGGTTTTTTGTAGCAATTTGG
Source organism: Malacoraja senta (assembly GCA_038087875.1). Lineage (NCBI taxonomy): Eukaryota > Metazoa > Chordata > Chondrichthyes > Rajiformes > Rajidae > Malacoraja > Malacoraja senta. The sequence continues at coordinate 9,837,036 of CM075994.1, forward strand.
TCAAATATCCGCTGTCGGTATCATGATGATCCATCTCAGTCTATTGAGATTTGTGTTTTATTTATTTCAGGAGGAAGCTGGTCGCAAGAGGAGGTAGGACATGCTTTTAACTGAAACAATGTATGTTTTTATAGTACAGCTCAGTAAAACAGCTAATGCTCAGTTTCTAACCAGCTGTTAAATATTTGCAGGGTTAGTGATGAATCCAAACCAATGTTGGTTGTAGATGGTGCGATGACCATTGAAAAGTATGATCGCACCTTTTTCTACAACATGGCATTTAGAGAAACATCTGATCTCATCAACCAAGGTAAAACTAATACCTTTCCCATTGTTCTTTTTTAAGACATCTTTATGCAATACTTATATGTGAAGATTAATGGTATTAATGGACCCTGGGGGAAGCATCACAGAGACAGATAGCGAAGTTTGTTTGCACTTGAACGAATCCTTGTTCCTGGGAGAATGGGTTTGCTGTGCTGGGTGAAATTGTGTAGACTCGGCCTGTGTAGTCGAGAGTTCAGGTGTATTAGAGGAGATCTCAATGAAACACAAAGTCCTTACAGGGTTCAGTGGACTGGATGCAGGGAGGATGTTTCTGCACCGGTGGCTGTGGATAATCAGTCATTCAGTGCTCTTGGACCCAGAGAGCCATGGTTGTGCATTACAGTCAGGCCCTTCGGCCCATCGCGTCCATGTTCACCTTTTTTCCCAGCCACACAAAACCCATTTTACCACATTAGATCGGTATTATTCTACATCTCATTTGCTAAATCGCAATGTCTCTTAGATGTAGTGATTATATAACCATATAACCATAACAGCACGGAAACAGGCCATCTCGGCCCTTCAAGTCCGTGCCGAACATTAAATTAAAAATAAATACTTCCCCCTAGTCCCATCTACCTGCACTCGGACCATAACCCTCGATTCCTTTCCCGTCCATATACCCATCCAATCTATTTTTAAAGGATAACATCGAACCTGCCTCCACCACTTCCACTGGATGCTCATTCCACACAGCTACCACTCTCTGAGTAAAGAAGTTCCCCCTAATGTTCCCCCTAAACTTCTGTCCCTTAATTCTCAAGTCATGTCCCCTTGTTTGAATCTTCCCTACTCTCAATGGGAAAAGCTTATCCACGTCCACTCTGTCTAACCCGCTCATAATTTTAAAGACCTCTATCAAGTCCCCTCTTAACCTTCTGCGCTCCAAAGAATAAAGACCTAACTTGTTCAACCTTTCTCTGTAACTTAGTTGCTGAAACCCAGGCAACATTCCAGTAAATCTCCTCTGTACTCTCTCTATTTTGTTGACATCCTTCCTATAATTAGGCGACCAAAATTGTACTCCATACTCCAGAATTGGCCTCACCAATGCCTTGTACAATTTTAACATTACATCCCAACTTCTATATTCAATGCTCTGATTTATAAAGGCCAGCACACCAAAAGCTTTCTTTACCACCCTATCTACATGAGATTCCACCTTCAGGGAACTATGCACAGTTATTCCTAGATCCCTCTGTTCAACTGTATTCCTCAATTCGCTACCATTTACCGTGTACGTCCTATTTTGATTTGTCCTGCCGAGATGTAGCACCTCACATTTGTCAGCATTAAACTCCATCTGCCATCTTTCAGCCCACTCTTCCAAATGGCCTAAATCTCTCTGTAGACTTTGAAAATCTACTTCATTATCCACAACACCACCTATCTTAGTATCATCTGCATACTTACTAATCCAATTTTCCACACCATCATCCAGATCATTGATGTACATGACAAACAACAGTGGACCCAACACAGACCCCTGAGGCACCCCACTAGTCACCGGCCTCCAACCTGACAAACGGCCATCCACCATTACTCTCTGGCATCTCCCATTCAGCCACTGTTGAATCTTGCTATTCCACCATTAATACCCAACAATTGAATCTTCTTAACCAACCTTCCATGAGGAACCTTGTCAAAAGCCTTACTGAAGTCCATATAGACAACATCCACTGCTTTACCCTCATCAATTTCCCTAGTAACCTCTTCGAAAAATTCAAGAAGATTAGTCAAGCATGACCTTCCAGACACAAATCCATGTTGACTGTTCCTAATCAGACCCTGCTTATCCAGATGCTTATATATATAATCTTTAAGTATCCTTTCCATTAATTTGCCCACCACTGACGTCAAACTAACAGGTCTATAATTGCTAGGTTTACTCTTCGAACCCTTTTTAAACAACGGAACAACATGCGCAGTACGCCAATCCTCCGGCACTATTCCCGTTTCTAATGACATTTGAAATATTTCTGTCATAGCCCCTGCTATTTCTACACTAACTTCCCTCAATGTCCTAGGGAATATCCTGTCAGGACCTGGAGACTTATCCGTTTTCATATTTTTCAAAAGTGTCCGCACCTCCTCTTCTTTGAATCTCATGGTTTCCATTGCTACTCTGCTTGTTTCCCTTACCTCACATAATTCCATATCCTTCTCCTTCGTGAATACCGAAGAAAAGTAATTGTTCATTATCTCCCCCAACTCTTTTGGCTCTGCAGATAGCTGTCCACTCTGACCCTCTAATGGACCAATTGTATTCCTTGTTATCCTTTTGCTATTAATATAGCTGTAGAAACCCTTTGGATTTACTTTCACCTTACTTGCCAAAGCAACCTCATATCTTCTTTTAGCTTTTCTAATTTCTTTCTTAATATTATTTTTACATTCTTTATACTCCTCAAGCACCTCATTTACTCCATGCTGCCTATAATTATTGTAGATCTCTCCATTTCTCTTCTACATCCTTCCCATAAAACAACATGTCCCAATTCACTCCTTTTAAATCCTTTCGCATCTCCTCAAAGTTAGCCTTTCTCCAAACAAAAATCTCAACCCTAGGTCCAGTTCTGACCCTCTCCATAATTATATTGAAACTAATGGTATTGTGATCACTGGACCCGAAGTGCTCCCCGCCGCATACCTCCGCCACCTGCCCCTGTCTCATTTCCTAACAGGAGGTCCAGCACTGCCCCTTCTCTAGTAGGTACCTCTATGTATTGCTTCAAAAAAGTATCTTGCACACATTTTACAAACTCCAAACCAACCAGCCCTTTTACAGAATGTGTTTCCCAGTCTATGTGTGGAAAATTGAAATCTCCCACAATCACTACCTTGTGCTTACTACTAATATCTGCCATCTCCTTACATATTTGCTCTTCCAATTCTCGCTCCCCATTTGGCGGTCTATAATACACCCCTATAAGTGTTGCTACACCTTTCCCATTTCTCAGTTCCACCCAAATAGCCTCCCTAGACGAGCCCTTTAATCTATCCTGCCAAAGCACTGCTGTAATATCTTCCTTGACAAGCAATGCAACACGCCCATCTCTTGCCCCTCCAATTCTATCACCCCTGAAGCAACGAAATCCTGGAATATTTATTTGCCAATCACAGCCCTCCTGCAACCATGTTTCACTGATCGCCACAACATCATACTTCCAGGTGTCAATCCAGGCTCTAAGCTCATCCACCTTTCTTACAATGCTCCTAGCATTAAAATATACACATTTAAGAAACCCACCACCACTTATTCTCTGTTTATTATCTTTTTCTTCTTTCTGCCCTACATTTTGGGTCCGAGTGCTTCCCTTCTCTGCCTCCTGCCTCCCACATTTTCCACTAGCTTTCTCTATTTGAGTCCCTCCCCGCAACCGCTCTAGTTTAAAGTCTCCCCAGTAGCCTTTGCTACATCTGATTCCACCACCTCCTCTGGCAAAATATTCCAGGTATTAACAACTCTTTGTGTGAAGAAAACTGCGTCCTCCAGTATTGATATCGTTGCATGACAATAAGGTTTTGATGATCCAGCCTATATCCTGCTGCAGACTTTGACAGACTACCTTGGTATCCACAACATTACCCGTTCCCCACAAACGTAGTAGTCACACCTCCTACATTCACATCCAAGCCATGAAAACATAAAATATACCGCAAAGGTTGCAGCACCGATCCCTGCTGCACACCACCAGTCACAAACCTCCAGGCAGCAAAATCATCCTTCTACCGCTACCTTCTACCTCCAACCACCAAGCCAATTGTAGGTCCATTTTACCAACTCGTCTTGGATTTCACCTGCCTTCGCTTTCTGGATCAGCCTTACATGCAAAACATTGTCAAGTCACTCAGTGAAGCTCATATATTGCTTCACAATGAGATCAGAATGTTCTTGGTTGTACCGACGCACCAATTCCACTCTCTAGTAAAGAAAGCAAGTAAACAGTAGCAGATTGCCTCGCCCGTCCAGTCCACTCCCGTTCAGTATGATCACGGCAACCCCACCCCACATCTCTACATCCTCTGTAACCACCTCTAGTTACAACTCACATCCGTCTCCTCATCTTCCAATCTGCCTCTCCCTCGCCATCTACTGACAAGATATTTAAATACTCGCCTTATTTCTCCATCTCCACCCGCAATGTCTCGTTCATCCTCACTTTACGCATTCGTTTTCCCCCGTCCGCACGCCTCGCCCGCTCCCATTCCCGATAACCCGCGGAATTCCCCCTCTCCTGCCCGGTTGACAAACTCCCGGAAAGATGCCTGTTGTCCATTCGATGTGGTTGGGGTGACACACTGGGTAAGGTGTCAGTTGTCCGCCCGCCTGTGCCCGAGTCTCCCCCACACCGACCCCCGGGGACTGACTCTCTGATTGTCTGCCTCTCCCCCCAGTCTCCGTCACCCTGGATGTGGAAACAGCGCATGCGCAACTTGAGGTGTCTGAGGATCGGAAGAGGGTGAGATGGACCCGGACCCGGAGGAGTCTCCCTGACACCGGGAAGAGGTTTACATTCAGTCTGTGTGTGTTGGGATCGGAGGGATTCACATCGGGGAGACATTACTGGGAGGTGGAGGTGGCGGAGAATCGGATCTGGAGTCTGGGAGTCGTCGCAGAGTCTGTGGATAGGAAAGGAGAGGACGACCTGACCCCGGAGACTGGTGTCTGGAGCATCTGGCGGCTGGGTGACGGGTTTGTTGCTCTCACCTCCCCTCCATCCCATCTTCCCGCCCGTCCCATCCCCGGGAGGGTGGGAGTTTATCTCAGTTACGAGTCCGGATCAGTTTCATTTTACGACGCGGACACCAAGTCCCATCTCCACACCTTCACTGGGAATAAATTCACGGAGAAACTTTATCCTTTCTTCGAGACTTGGGATGTAAACTGGCTGAGAATCTGCTCCGGTTCCGCTCCGGGTGTGTAAAAGGGTCGGGTCCCGGGACCGGCGTCAGGAGCGGGGCTCAGCCAGGGGCTGTGGGGCAGAAACCCGGTGGACAACAGGTCGGCGCTGAACGGCTCCCATTTAATCCCCAAATTCCGCGTCGTGAAACAAACCCCAGTGAGCGCGGAAATAAAACCAGGGGGAATGTAAATGTAGGAAGAGTGAAATAAACAGCAACTGAAATCAGATCTGTCTGTCGATCCGTTCATTTTAACGCGTTAACCGCGTCCGGCAACGGAACAGAAATTACTTTTGTGAACAAGTTAGGTCTTTATTCTTTGGAGCGCAGAAGGTTAAGAGGGGACTTGATAGAGGTCTTTAAAATTATGAGCGGGTTAGGCAGAGTGGACGTGGATAAGCTTTTCCCATTGAGAGTAGGGAAGATTCAAACAAGGGGACATGACTTGAGAATTAAGGGACAGAAGTTTAGGGGGAACATTAGGGGGAACTTCTTTACTCAGAGAGTGGTAGCTGTGTGGAATGAGCTTCCAGTGGAAGTGGTGGAGGCAGGTTCGATGTTATCCTTTAAAAATAGATTGGATGGGTATATGGACGGGAAAGGAATGGAGGGTTATGGTCTGAGTGCAGGTAGATGGGACTAGGGGGAGGTATTTTATTTTTAATTTAAAAAATAAATTAAAAAAAATTAAATGTTCGGCACGGACTTGAAGGGCCGAGATGGCCTGTTTCTGTGCTGTTATGGTTATATGGTTATATTATATGGCACAATCTCTTGTCTGAACAATATATTACTCTGTGCAACTGGTCAGATTAAGTTTTTAAAGGCAATGCAGTAAAGAATTTAGTTTAGAGAATAAGCATGGAAACAGACCTATCGGCCTACCGAGTCCATGCTGACCACTGATCTACCGATGTTTGTTCTATGTTACCCCACATGCTCATTGCCTCCAGTGTGCAGGGTGTCAATTAAAAAAAAAGCAGAAGCCAATTAACCTACAAAAAAGAAATATAAAGATTGAAACAATCTCCCTTCCCGCGGGTTCAGCAGCAGCCGCGGGCGGCGGGTCCTGAGCTCCGGGCTCCCCCTGGTCCTAAAGTCCGCCGACTCTGACAATTTATAGCGTGTTTGCAGCATTTGCTCCAAACACAACAGATTTGTTTTCCTCGGAACGGATCTTTGGAAGAATGGGTTCAAACCGAATACCCGGTTCCAGGTGGGAGCCCGTTGTGCTCAGGCTCTGCCTGTCTCTCTGTAGGATACTGTTGTGTATTTGGTACTTGGAATTGACTTTAAATAACACTCAGACACGGGAGTAAAACTAACAAGCTTCTTAATTCCAGATCGCCACCTTGAGTCTCTCCTGCACATGCGTACCATTGCACAAGACATCAAATATTTTAATTACATTACATACCTAACATTCCTCCCCCTTTAACTTGGAGGCAGGTAACAGCATTTCTATTACATAAACAGCACTCCTCCCCTTTTAACTCAATTTCACCTTCACGGTATATGCTCTTTACCTAACATATAATTGATTAATATCGGTTGCAAAATTGTATTATTACAGTCATCTTACTCATAACTGTAATAATCATATCTAAACTTAGCACATACTTTTTTCATTCCACTCATCTTCCTTAAACAAAATACATTATAGATACATAGATACATAGAAAATAGGTGCAGGAGTAGACCATTCGGCCCTTCGAGCCTGCACCACCACTCAATATGATCATGGCTGATCATCCAACTCAGTATCCCGTACCTGCCTTCACTCCATACCCCCTGATCCCTTTAGCCACAAGGGCCACGTCTAACTCCCTCTTAAATATAGCCAATGAACTGGCCTCCACTACCCTCTGTGGCAGAGAGTTCCAGAGATTCACCACTCTCTGTGTGGAAAAGTTTTTTCTCATCTCGGTCTTAAAGGATTTCCCCCTTATCCTTAAGCTGCGACCCCTTGTCCTGGACTTCCCCAACATCGGGAACAATCTTCCTGCATCTAGCCTGTCCAACCCCATAAGAATTTTGTACGTTTCTATAAGATCCCCTCTCAATCTCCTAAATTCTAGCGAGTATAAGCAAAGTCTATCCAGTCTTTCTTCATATGAAAGTCCTCACATTCCAGGAATCAGTCTGGTGAACTTTCTCTGCACTCCCTCTATGGCTATAATGTCCTTCCTCAGATTTGGAGACCAAAACTGTACGCAATACTCCAAGTGTAGTCTCACCAAGACCATGTACAACTGCAGTAGAACCTCCCTGCTCCTATACTCAAATCCTTTTGCTAAGAAAGCTAACATACCATTCGCTTTCTTCACTGCCTGCTGCACCTGCATGCCTACTTTCAATGACTGGTGTACCATGACACCCAGGTCTCGCTGCATCTCCCCTTTTCCTAATCGGCCACCATTTAGATAATAGTCTGCTTTCCTGTTTTTGCCACCAAAGTGGATAACCTCACATTTATCCACATTATACTGCATCTGCCAAACATTTGCCCACTCACCCAGCCTATCCAAGTCACCTTGCAGTCTCCTAGCATCCTCCTCACAGCTAACACTGCCCCCCAGCTTAGTGTCATCCGCAAACTTGGAGATGTTGCCTTCAATTCCCTCATCCAGGTCATTAATATAAATTGTAAATAGCTGGGGTCCCAGCACTGAGCCTTGCGGTACCCCACTAGTCACTGCCTGCCATTGTGAAAATGACCCGTTTACTTCTACTCTTTGCTTCCTGTTAGCCAGCCAGTTCTCTATCCACATCAATACTGAACCCGCAATACCGTGTGCTTTAAGTTTGTATACTAATCTCTTATGTGGGACCTTCTCGAAAGCCTTCTGAAAGTCCAGATACAACACATCCTCTGGTTCTCCCCTATCCACTCTACTAGTTACATCCTCAAAAAATTCTATAAGATTCGTCAGACATGATTTACCTTTCGTAAATCCATGCTGACTTTGTCCAATGATGTCACCACTTTCCAATGATGGCACCATTATCCCTTGCTTTATGTGTTATCCTTTTCCGTTCCCTTATGTGTAAATTGCGCACTCTTTCGAATCGCCCTATCTCTGCCTGTATCTCTGCCTCTTCCCATTTTTAAATGTCCTAATCTAATTTTGCAGATTTTTTCCTGTTCCTGTTCATTATTTGTAGGTGGCAGCTGACACATGGCTGCAGGTTTTCGTTTTGCTAGCGGCTTGCTTTGTCGCTCAATTTCCTCGCGCTGCGTATTTTTCTGCTCTTGCTGTTTAATGAGATTCTGCAATGCATAACCATTTGTCCATTGCTCATTGAAGGAGGCTCAATACTGGACTGTAGTGAATTGTCCTAGTCACAATCGGTGCTGCATACTTTTGTCTCGACCGACAAGCCTCTCTTCTTTAGACACTTCTATTAGCAGCTTTTTACTCATTATCACACATTTATTTAACCGTTCTTTGTATCGTTTAAGCCTTTTCTGTTGTTCATCTATTTGTCTTCTTAAGTCACATTTCTGGTTCTTCATCAAGAAGTAGGATCTATATTGTCTTTGCAATACAAGAGTGGCTTTGATTTGTGCTCTGTATAGTTTTCTTGCTTCATAAGCACGGTAGTGAGACTGCACTACAATTCCTGTATAATTCAGTTTGAGGAAGTCTTTCCTATATCTTTTAAGCCTTTTGTATACTTTAAGCCTTTTCTGTTGTGCATCTATTTGTCTTCTTAAGTCTTTCCTATACCAACTCATACGGAGTACTGACTGTACTTTTATAGTAGCCCCCTTTTGCTTAATCCACTGCCTAACCACCATACCCTTGTAGGCAGCGTGAATGGTAATGGTTGCATACCCATTGACTGATATTGCACAAACTGGGAATGCCCTATTTTGCATGCTTTGTACCATCTCTGGATCGAAATGACTGCTTGTCGCATAGCTCTATAGCGTACCCTTGATCGTTTATATTATTATTATTATTATTTTTTTTTAAAATAATATTTTTATTAGAAGCAGGTACATATCATGTTGAAAACCTTTCATGTATTTCATTTCTACATTCCTAATATTATCAAACGTTATTCGTGTTGCCTCCAATAGTTTTTTTTTATATAGATAGAAAATAAGAAAATAGCAGAAAAAGAAAAAAAAGGGATAATAAAGAAGAATGAACTTACTAAAAGTACATCATTTGAGATATATTCGTACATTTTAAAGTATAACTTTTCATCTAATCCTTGGCTCGAGTTTTAGTCAGGTTCTCGTGTCGAACCAGTCTGACCCTTCAAGTAGTCAATAAATGGAGACCATGTTCTGATAACTAATTCTTGTTTGTCCATTAGGACAAGTCTAATTCTTTCCAAATGTAAGGTCTCTGACATTTCTATAATCCACATTTTACTTGTGGGGGTTATAGGAACTTTCCAAAATTTTCATATTAATTTTTTTCCAGTTATTATACTACAATCAATAAAGTTTCTTTGAGTTGTTGTAAATGTTTGATTTTGTTCTAATATTCCAAGTATTATTAATTTTAAATCAGGATCCAATTGAATGTTGACAACTACAGATATTATTCTGAAAATATCTGCCCAAAATGTTTTAATTTTTATACAATTCGCAAATGTACGAGTTAGATTAGCATCTAAATGTTGACATTTATCACAAATAGGGGAGATGTGTGGGAAGATTCTATTTAGTTTTGTTTTAGAATAATGTAATCTGTGTAGTACTTTGAATTGTATTAGAGTGTATCTGGCATTTAATGAACATTGATGTATATGTTGTAAACTTTCTTCCCAAGTATCTTTCGTTATTGTTTGGTTTAGTTCCTTTTCCCATGTTTGCCTATATAAATCCGTCGATGGTATCTCACTATCTAATAAGGTGTTATATATATGAGATATTAATTTTTCTCTATTAGGGTGTTTATTCAAACAGTCATCAATGATTTCTGGATCTCTAGTTCTAAAGTTTTGAGTGTTTGCTTTGACATAATCTCTAAGTTGTAGATATCTGAAAAAATCATTTAAGTGGAGTCCATAAGTCTGTTGTAGCTCCTGAAATGAAAGAAAGGTGCCTTTCTTATAAAGTTGTCCCATCATTTTAATTCCATAATTTTTCCATTGTATGAAACCTTTATCTAACCTAGAAGGTTTAAATAAAGGGTTATTCACAATGGGAAGAAAGAGTGATAAATTATCCAATTTTAAGGTCTTTTTTAATTGTTTCCAAATTCGCATACCACTGTATATAGCAATGTTACAAAATTTTGAGATTTAAAAAATAAAGTCTGCAATTTATCCCATCAGATAAAGCATAAAAAAAAGTTTAATTTGACACTTAATTCACTTTCATATCTTCAGTATTAAAAAAGTTATGGCCATTATCATACTCAGAAATTAGCATCTAGTTCCCTATTGCTTTTCCATTGACTTAACACAAAAGCTGTGATCGAGGACAGTTAAAAGCCCATAACTTTCTTAAAAATTATGATAACTGAAAGAAATTTTCAGTTATTATAGATTGAAGCATTCTGAAACAAATATGAAACAATCTTACTTCGAAGACATGAAAGTAAAGCATATAATTAGTTTGTTACCTAATTGTAGCTAATTACAAAATTCAATTACTAGATCTAAACATCTATCAATTTCTTAAGAATAGATTAACATTTTTAAATAGCCTAAGTGTCCAAATAACATTCACACAATAATTCACAATATAACATAATTTTTAAATCTAATTTTCATGAATTTACAGGCCAAATGGAAGGAATTGAATGTTTAATACCTGTAAATTAATGGGCATTTAATTCATCTTGTGAGTGAGGTTTTCTGGAACGCGATCTTTTGGAACGTTGATTTGCGGTGAATTTAACCCCGTATTGGTATGAAAAATACTGCCGTTAATTCGGGGAATAAAATCACCGTGTCGCATGAAAAAATGTGAATTAAAGGCTTCTTAAGAAGCACTTTTATACATTTAAAGAAAGCACTTTCGTTTACCTGTCCCATGCGTGAAATCCGTCCCCGTTATCGGCGTTGACGCTTCAGGAGCTGATTTTAAAATTATTGTAGCGCTGACATTGACGATTTAATAAAAATAAAAAATTCACTCATCGCCACTAGGAACGATTCATCAGCCAACGCTTGTACTCCAACACAATATTAACTAGGACAAGGGAGGAGAAACCCGCGTTTTAACCCCGCCCCCCCTTAAAGGCGCCAAAATCGCGCACACGGCCAGTGGCAGAATTACAGCGCGACTGAAGGTAAGTTTTGTAACATACCTACTGTATATTATAGGATTTTCCCTGTAAATTTTGTTATTCAATTTTGAGGTAGCAAACAGTAACGAACCAATTTCAAAGGGTAAACAGTCTTCCTTTTCCATTTTTAACCAATCCGGTTGCTGATCTATTTCTTCCAACCAAAAGTCCATATTTTTATTGTTAACTGCCCAAAAATAAAACAAAAAATTTGGTAAAACTAAACCTCCATTTATTTTTGATTTGCACAGATGTTTTTTGCTTATCCTATGATTCTTATAATCCCAGATAAAATCAGTGATAATGGAATCCAACTTATTCAAGACGTTTTTTGGCAAATATATCGGAATTGTTTGAAAAAAGTATAATATTTGCGGTAAAAAAATCATTTTTATTGCATTAATTTTACCAAACATTGAAATAGGAAGTGTTTTCAGACCTAATCTGAGGAAAGACATTCTTGCCATAGAGGGAGTACAGAGAAGGTTTACCAGACTGATTCCTGGGATGGCAGGACTTTCATATGAGGAAAGACTGGATAGACTCGGCTTGTACACGTTGGAATTCAGAAGACTGAGGGGGGATCTTATAGAAACTTACAAAATTCTTAAGGGTTGGACAGGCTAGATGCAGGAAGATTATTCCCGATGTTGGGGATGTCCAGAACTAGGGGTCACAGTTTAAGGATAAGAGGGAAGACTTTTAGGACCGAGATGAGGAAATCATTTTTTACACAGAATTCTCTGCCACAAAAGGTAGTTGAGGCCAGTTCATTGGCTATATTTTTTACACAGAATTCTCTGCCACAGAAGGTAGTTGAGGCCAGTTCATTGGCTATATTTAAGAGGGTTAGATGTGGCCCTTGTGGCTAAAGGGATCAGGGGGTATGGAGAGAAGGCAGGGATGGGATACTGAGTTGGATGATCAGCCATGATCATATCAAATGGCGGTGCAGGCTCGAAGGGCCGAATGGCCTACTCCTGCACCTATTTTCTATGTTTCTAAGTTTCTATGTTTTCCAGTATTGAATATTCTTATGTAGTTTATTCAGTAAAGGGGGAAAATTTTATTTAAATAATAATGCATATGTCTTAGTGACATAAATTCCTAGATATTTAAATATTTCATTAACTATTTTAAACGGGAATTGTTGTAATATATGTGTATTATGTTCCGTTATTGGCATAATTTCACTTTTATTCCAAATGATTCTGTATCCGGAGAGTAAACCAAATTGAGTTATTACATTTAATAAATTTGGAATACTAATTTCTGGTTTTGTGATGTAAATTAATGCTTCATCTGCGTATAAAGAAATTGTATTCACTGTGTCTTTAGTATTATACCCGTATATTTCTGGGTGGGTCCTAGAAGGCCTGTCTCACGAGTCTGCGGTCATTGGCGGCGAAACAGGAAGAATCTACCGCTCCTGGGCCGCCATAGACCGTGCACTCGGTCAAACGCACAATTCCGGGGCCGTGCGGCGTTGTTCCCAACACCGCACGGTGCTAAAATAAAACCAACACTGTTCAAAAATATTTTCCTACTGCACAGCCGCCGCCAGTGAGGCACGAGTGCAGCACGGCCGCCGCCACAGCCGCCGCCAGTGTGGCACAAGCGCCGTGCGTCGAACTTGCACCGCCACAGCCTCTGCCAGTGAGGCACGTGTGCGGCACGGCCGCCGCCACAGCCGCCGCTAGTGAGTCACGTGTGCGGAACGGCCGCCGCCACAGCCACCGCCACAGCGCCGCGATCAGCACGGCCGCCGCCACAGCCCCGCAGATCCAAAATGACGTCATCGCAGTCGGCCCGCCCTTTTTTTTTACTTACCGCAAGCTCGTGGGACCAGCCGCACTTAAATCACTCGGCCCCCGCGCAGCATCCGTGCGGCGCTCCCGTGGCATAGGCTCGGCGCTCTCGCCGTTGCCGTGCGGTCCCCTCTACAGGCGAATCCGCGCTTCACCGCCGATGACCGCAACACCGTGAGACTTTCAGCAAGTGGCTCAATAGCGAGTGCAAATAATAACGGAGATAGCGGGCATCCTTGTCTACAACCTCTAGATAAATTCAATTTAGATGATAACATTTGATTTGTTAATATTCTAACTGTTGGTTTAGTATATAAAGGTTTTACCCATGTACAGAACTTCTCACCCAATTGCAATTTTTCCATCACCGAAAATAAATAGGGCCATTCAACCTGATCAAATGCTTTCTCAGCATCTATTGAGATTATTGCTTGGTCTTCGTTAGTGATTCTCTTTGAATATATTATATTAAATAAGCGTCTCAAATTATAGTATGAATACCGTTTCTAAATAAAGCCTGTTTGGTCAGGGTGTATTAATTTATTCATCACTGTACTTAATCTGTGTGCTAGGAGTTTAGTTAATATTTTCTGATCTGTATTTAAAAGAGCAATTGCTCTGTATGATCCTGGATCTTCGGGATCCTTATCCGCCTTTGGTATAAGTGTTATTATAGATTCGTTTAAAGTTTCTGGCAATTTCTGTTGAATATAAGTGTACTCATACAGTGTTTGTAAACGTGGGGAGACAAAATCGTAATTTTTTTAATAAAATTCAGAACCTAAAGAAGTAGAAGGCCTGAATACAAACCACTGCTTTTCTCAAACTATTATAATGTCGCACTTGGACATCTCTTATCTGGCAAGCTCTGTATCGTTGCTGTACTGCAATGGCAGACCAGCTTAGTTTCTTGAAATACTGACGCAGTTTATGCATCTGATAATAAGTCTGTATGACTTTGGCAGAATGCAATTGCTTTCGAACACCCATTCCTCGGTAGGCAGCCTGAAGCAGCACAACACTGCTGCGTACCTTCATGTAAGTCTTGCGATCACTTTCCATTTGAAGATGTGCCCTATAATGGGTTTGTACTATTATAGCTGCCAATCTCATTGCCCTGTATGGACGGTATACTCTGTGCATTCTAAATGCTGCTTGTTTTACCGTTGCTGCCTTCTGTTTGTTCCGGATCTCTCTCCGTACCTTCATACCCCTGAATGCAGCTTGAATAGTTATGGTTGCCCTCTGGATGACAATTTCTCTTTGCACTTGACTTTTGTCCACTTGACTTCTGTCCCTTTGCACTTGACCTTCGTCCACTTGACTTTTGTCCACTTGCCTTTTGTCCCTATGCCCTTGACCTTTTTCCACTTGACTTTTGTCCCTTTGCACTTGACTTTTGTCCACTTGGCCTTTATCTACTTGACTTTTGTCACTTTGCACTGGACTTTTGTCCACTTGGCCTTTATCCACATGACTTTTGTCACTTTGCACTTGACTTTTGTCCTTTGAGGGACTCTCTGCCCTCTTTAGTTCAGGCTCCTTGCCTCTGGATGCCCTTGGAGGTTTTGGCGAGAAATGAGCCATTAATGCCTCCTTACACTCCTCGTACGTTTTATCCGTGGGCTTTGCTGGCCGCAGCAACGTACGTAAGGTGTGATAACCCTCTATTCCTGAGCCTAATATGAACCATGCTCTCTTCTTCTCCTCCGCAGTGATATCATTGGAAATGAAAGAAGCCCCCAAGACTTCAGTCCATTTCACAAAAATACACCCAGAATCTAGCTGGGGCAACTTTCCTACAATTTGAAAAGCCATGTTACCCTGTTGCTATTCAGGTGCACTATATTCTGTTCTCTCACTGTTTTCTGCCCTGGACGTAATACATTTACATTCTAAGAAATTATCCAGCCCACTGACAATTACTAATTCTTATAATAGATTTATACGAATAAACCAACATTTCATGTTAATAGCCAACTAGAACATTTTTTAAAATGTTTATTTTATTAGAAGCAATTGTACAAGAATAAAGCAATCGGCATAACAATTATACAATTTTCGTAGCTTCATTTTTTTTGTTTTTTGAAAATATTTTTTATTGGAGATAAGTACACAACCTATTTACATCATTACAGTCTTACATTTTTAAATTGATAATATTGTCAATTATTATTACATTGTCTCCAATACCTTTTGCCTTTTTTTTTGTTTAAACTAAATAGAACTAAAGAGATAGATGAAGTAAAGAAAGAAAAGAAAGAGAAGAAAAACAAAAAAAAACAACAACAACAAAAAAAAAAAAAAAAAAAACAAAAAACAAAACAAAAAACAAAAAAAAAAAAAAAAGGAAAAAGATAGTTAAAGAAGAATGGAAAAATTTATTAAAATAAAAAACTTCATTCGAGATATATTCGTACATTTCTAAGTATAGCATTTCATCCATTCTTTAGCCCGAGTGCTAGTCAGGTTCCTGTGCTGAACTGTTCTGACCCTTTAAGTAATCAATAAAAGGAGACCATGTTCCAACGAATAATTCCTGTTTGTCCAACAGGGAGAATCTGATTCTTTCCACGTTTAAGGTCTCCGTCATTTCTGTAATCCACATTTTGATTGTGGGGGTCGTAGGGCCTTTCCAAAATTTTAGAATTAATTTTTTTCCTGTTATTAAACTATAATCAATAAAGTTTCTTTGTGTTGTTCTAAATGTTTGATTTAATTCTAATATTCCGAGTATTATTAATTTTGGATCTGGGTCCAATTGTGTGCTGGTTACTTTAGATATTATACTGAAAATATTTACCCAGAATTTTTTAATTTTTATACAGTTTGCAAACATATGAGATAAAGTAGCTTCTAAATGTTGACATTTATCACATATAGGTGAGATATGTTGAAAGATTTTATGTAGTTTTGTTTTTGAATAATGTAACCTATGTATTACTTTAAATTGTATTAGAGAATGTCTGGCGTTTAATGAACATTGATGTATGTGTTGCAAACTTTCTTCCCAAGTATCTTTCGTTATTATTTGATTTAATTCTTTTTCCCGTGTTTGTCTGTGTAAGTCCGCCGATGGAATGTCACTGTCTAATAAGATATTATATATATAAGATATTAATTTTTCTGTATTAGGATGTTTGTTCCAACATTCATCAAGAATTTCTGAATTTCTAATTCGAAAATTTTGAGTATTCGATTTTACATACTATCTTTAAGTTGAAGATATCTGAAATAATCATTTCCTCGAAGTCCATAAGTCTGTTGCAACTCCTGAAATGTCAGAAAAGTGCCTTCCTTGTAAAGTTGTCCCATATTTTTAATTCCATAATTCTTCCATTGTGTAAAGCCCCCATTAAACCATGAAGGCTTAAACAAAGGGTTATTCACAATTGGAAGAAAAAGTGATAAATTATCTAATTTTAATGTATTTTTTAATTGTTTCCAAATTCGTATAGCACTAAATATTATAGGGTTTTCCCTATAAAATTTTTTGTTTAATTTAGACGTAGCAAATAATATCGAACCGATATCAAAAGGTAAACAATCTTCCTTTTCCATTTTTAACCAGTCTGGTTGATGATCTATTTCTTCCAACCAGAAATTCATATTTTTAATATTAACTGCCCAGAAATAAAACAAAAAGTTGGGAAAAACCAAGCCTCCATTTATTTTTGATTTACACAAATGTCTTTTGTTTATCCTATGATTCTTATAATCCCAGATAAAATCATTAACAATAGAGTCCAGTTTAAAAAAAAAGTTTTTTGCCAGATATATCGGAATTGTCTGAAAAAGGTATAATATTTGCGGTAAAAAAATCATTTTTATGGCATTAATTTTGCCAACCATTGAGATAGGAAGTGTTTTCCAGTATTGAATATTCTTATGTAGTTTATTCAGTAATGGTGGAAAATTTGCTTTAAATAATGATGTATATATCTTAGTTACATAAATACCTAGATATTTAAATTTTTCCTTTACTATTTTAAATGGAAATTGTTGTATTATCTGTTTGTTATGTTCCCTTATTGGCATAATTTCACTTTTATTCCAATTTATTCTGTATCCTGAAAGTGAACCAAATTGGGTTATTAGCTTTAATAAGTTTGGAATACTAATTTCTGGTTTTGTAATGTAAATTAATACATCATCTGCGTATAGAGAAATTTTATTCACCGTGTCCTTTGTGTTATACCCGTGTATTTCCGGATGCCCCCTGACTCTTTCTGCAAGTGGCTCAATAGCAAGCGCAAATAATAATGGAGATAACGGTCATCCTTGTCTACAACCTCTAGATAGGCTAAATTTAGATGACAACCTTTGGTTTGTAAATATTCTAGCCGTGGGATTTGTATATAACAGTTTTATCCATGTACAGAATTTCTCCCCTAGCTGCATATTTTCCATCACCGAAAATAAATAAGACCATTCGACCTGATCAAATGCTTTTTCAGGGTCAAGTGAGATTATTGCTAGATCTTCATTAATAATTCTCTTGGAATATATAATATTAAATAATCTTCTTAGATTATAATATGAGTACCGTTTCTGAATAAAGCCTGTTTGGTCAGGGTGTATTAATTTATTCATCACTGTACTTAATCTATGCGCTAGTATTTTAGTTAATATTTTCTGATCTGTATTTAAAAGTGCAATTGCTCTATATGATCCCGGGTCTTCCGGATCTTTATCAGCTTTAGGAATACGTGTTATTATAGATTCATTTAAAGTGTCTGGAAGTTTCTGTTGAGTATAGATATACTCATACAGTCTTTGTAAACGTGGGCAAAGCAAATCATAAATGTTTTTATAAAATTCGGAGCCTAAACCATCTGGTCCTACTGCTTTACCATTTTTTAAAGAGCCAATAGACTCCTCAATATCTTTTATCGTAATCTCCCTTTCTAATAATTCTCTATCGTTTGAATCTAAACCTTTTAAATTACATTTTAGTAAAAAATCTGCTATTCCTTCTGATTGTCCTACGGTTTTAGTTGAATAAAGGTTATGATAGTATTGGAGAAATCTATCATTTATGTCCTTGGGCATTTTTAATAATTCTCCTGTCTCTGTTCTAATTTTATGAATTATTTTTTCCCCTTCCATTTTTCGTAACTGACGTGCTAATAGTTTTTGTGGTTTGTCTCCAAATTCAAAATGTAATTGTTTGGTTTTTTGATAAAGTTGTATTACTTGTTCTGAATACATTTTATTTAATTTATATTTCAATACAGCAATTTTATTATGTTTTAAAATAGATGGCATTCTCGCATTTTCTATATCTAGTTGCTTGATTTCACTTTCCAATGTTTGTTGCTTAATCCTGTTCTCTTTATTATAAAATGCTTGAGCAGAAATTAATGTACCTCGAACAAACGCTTTAAACGTTTAAACGTAGCTTCATTTTTAACATTTTATAAATTGATACATGAAACGGAAAAAAAAGTAAAAAGGAAAGAATGAAGAAAAAGAAGAAAGATACAAAAAAGAGAGAAGAAAAGACCCCTGAACTGCCAAAGAAGTGCGAGAAGAGGGAAAAAAAGAGGGAAAAAAAACAAAAAACGGAGATATGTTCCACTGTCCTTCCCTTCCCTGCTCACCAATCCCAAGCATCTGTTTTTAATTTGTGTTCAACCATTCTATTGTTGAAGAAATTCAGTGATCAAAGAGACCATATTTTGGAGAATTGGTCTGATTTATCAGCCAAAACAAGCCTAATTTTTTCTAAATGTAGTGTCTCGGTCATTTCAGTGTTCCACATCTTCACTGTGGGAACTGTTATCTTTTTCCAGAATTTGAGTAAGTTTTTCGCAGTTATTAACCCGTAGTCAAGGAAACATCTTTGGAATGTCCTTAACTTAGAACAGCCCTCTGACATTCCTAAAATTATTAGTTTTGCATCTGACTCCAGTTGAATTTTAAGAGTTTTAGAGATGATATCGAATATTCCCATCCAGAAATTTTGTATTTTTATACAGGATGCGAAGGAATGCCTAAAGGTAGCTTCTTGGAGGTGACATTTATCGCAGATAGAGAGACAGTTGGGAAGATCTTATTCAATTTAGTCTTTGAATAGTATAGCCTGTGCAATATTTTGAATTGTATCAGGCAATGCCTGACATTTAAAGAACAGTAATGTATGTAAAGTAGGCTTTCCTCCCATATATCTTTTGATATAGATAAACCCAACTCGTCTTCCCAAGCTCACCTACACATCTCAGAAGGTGGGGTATCAACATTTAAAAGAGTGTTATAAATGTAAGTTATCAACTTACTTGTATCGGCATGTCTATTCAGACAATCATCTAATATATCTGGATCCGTAAAAGGACAATCTTGTGTGTATGTTTTCACATAATCTCGGATTTGAAGGTATCTAAAAAGATTGTTTGCATTCAAATGATATTTCTCCTGTAGTTCTTGAAAAGAAAAGAGAGTCCCCTTCTTATAGAGGTCTCCCACAGTATTAATTCCTAGGTGTTTCCATTGAACAAACGCCCTATCTAAAGTAGACGGTTTAAACGAGGGATTGTTAGCAATAGGCAGAAGGAGAGACAAATTTCTCAGTTTAAGACTTAATTTCAGCTGTTTCCAGATACGCAGGGTACTGTGTATTATCGGATTTTGCTCATAAGTTGACTTATTCAGATGTATTGGAGATAGAAGAATCGAGCCTATGTTAAAAGGCAAACAATCTTCCCTCTCCATTTTTAACCAATTTACCTGTTGTCATGTGTCGTACAACCAGAAGATTATATTTTTAATGTTAGTCGCCCAGTAGTAGAAAAGAAAGTTAGGAAGAGCTAATCCTCCGTTTTCTTTGGATTTGCACAAATGTCTTTTATGTATTCTATGGGTTTTGTAGTCCCAAATAAAATTAGTGATAGTAGAATCAAATTTTTTTTTTAACTTTTGGGGAGATATATCGGTATTGATTGAAATAAATATAGGAGTTGCGGAAGGAAGATCATCTTTATGGCATTTACTCTACCTATAAGGGAAATAGGAAGTGTTTCCAAAATTGAATGTTGGCATATAGTTTAGTAAATAATGGTGGGAAATTTGTTTTAAATAGAGAGGAGTGTTTTCTAGTCATGTAAACACCGAGATATCTAAACTTTCCGGTATCAATTCTGAAAGGAAATTTTTGGAGTTGAGAAGGGTCTTGAGCTTTTATTGGCATAATTTCACTTTTATTCCAATCTATATTACTAAAACTAAGATCTTGACCATTTTCTGACTTTCTGTTTCGTGGTTTCCGAAAGAACGCCGCCACTTGCGGCCGTCATTGTTGGCCACCTCCCTGGGGCCATTTACCGACGGTCCCGCCAGCACCTTCGGCTCGTCAACGAGCCGCGTCCTCCTGCCGCGGACCCCTTTGCTCCCCCACTGCCGGTTTCGCGTCAGGGCGTTGCTCTGCCCGTCCGTCCTGACATGCAACGTTCTGCTCCTCCTCCGCCCCTTCCGTTCCATCCCACTCCGACCAGTCCTCGCTCGCCTGCCCGCGCTCGTCCCGGTCCCGACCCCGCATCCCCTCCGGGTTCGGTGCCGCGGTCTCTTCTGTCTCCTCCCGTTTCTCCCTTTCAAGTTCGTCTTTCCCCGCCGGTGCCTCTTCCTCCTGCAGGAAGGGTGGATGGCGAGACGCGAACCCGGGCGGGACGTCTTGTCAAACCGCCTGACCGCTATGGCGATTTTGTTTAACTATCCTAGCGCATGAGCCGTGGTCGCCATGTCACCATTGTATTTGCCTGTTGTTTCGAAGAGGAAAGATGTAGATGAGATATGCATGTGCCTTTAACATAGTGACCTCATACCTACAAACCACTCCCCATATCACAAGTATATCTACAACCTCCCCACCCACAGATCGCTCTCTGGTTCCTGTGACAGACCACGTACAGCTAGTGCTATGTGTAATGCTCCAGTATGAATAAAGATAGTAATGTAACGATGCCTCGTTATGAATCTTTTACAAGTCCCCCTCCGCCGGACTGGCCAGAGGATATTTCCCATCGATGAAAAATCAGTGAGTTATTAATGTTTTTTTTTAAATGTCGCCATTCTCTCTGTGGCCCCCACTGGCGGCAGTGGGGAGGGACTATATACCCGGAAGTGTCGTGCCTCACTCAATCTCTGCGAGATGGAGGAAGCGAGAGGATCACGGCTCTCTGAGCTGCGAATAACACTGAACGCACGTCTACTCGACGGTGAGTCCCCTCCATGTGCTTGTAAAGTGTTTCCCAAATTGTTTGTCTTGGCTTTTGAACGTTTGAATCATTCGGTTTACACACTGTATGTTTACCACGTTCTGAAGTTACTTGGCATTTTGGTATTGGTTGTGAGTGTGAGTGTGTGTGTGTGTGTGTGTGTGTGTGCGTGTGTGTGTGTGTTTGCAGAAAATGGATTGGTTGTAAAGTGTTTGCCAAATTGCCTTGGCTTTTAAAAAGTTTTCAGAAAATGGATTGGTTGTAAAGTGTTTGCCAAATTGCCTGTCTTGGTTTTTTAAATCGTTTTCGGATGGATAAAGCGTGAATAAACATTTTATTAGATCAGGACTGTGTTTAATTTCAAAATTGGCCTCATTCCGTGACTTCCGCCGTACGGCGGGTTTTAACTGCTCTCTACGCTGGAAACAATGGTAAGTGCTTACCTGCAGTTCATCGCATGTACTCCTGTTGGCATAGCATATCAACAGTATGGGTCAGGGGTCGTGACCCGACTGCCGTGCAACCTCCCTGTATGTATGTGTGTGTGTGTCTGTGTCTGTGTGTTTGTGAGTCTCTGTGTGAGTCTCTGTGTGTGTGTGAGTCTGTGTGTGTCTGTATGTGTGTGCGAGTCTGTCTGTGTGTGTGTCTGAAAGTCTGTTTAAGTGTGAGTCTGAGTGTGTGTCTGTGTGAGTGAGTTTGTGTGTGAGTCTGTGTGTGAGTGTGTGTGTGTCTATGTGTGTGTGTCTGTGCGTATGTGTGTGTGAGTCTGTGAGTGAGTCTGTGTGTGTGTGTCTGTGTATGAGTCTGTGTGAGTGAGTCTGTGTGTGTGTCTGTCTGTGTGTGAGTGTGTGTGTGTGAGAGTGTGTCTGAGAGTGTGTTTGTGTGTATATGTCAGAGAGTGTGTGTGTGAGAGTCTGTGTCTGTGTGTGTGTGTGTCTGAGTCTGTGTGAGTGTGTGTGTGAGTCTGTGTGCGTGTCTGAGTCTGTGTGTGTGTGTATGTGTGTGTGTGTATGTGTGTGAGTCTTTGTATATGTGAGACTGTGTGTGAGTCTTTGTGTGTGTGTGAGTCTGTGTGCATAAGTGTGTGCGTCTGTGTGTGTGAGTCTGTGTGTGTGTGTGTGCATGAGTGTGCGTCTGTCTGAGTCTGTGTGTGAGTCTGTGTGTGAGTGTCTGTGTGAGTGTGAGACTGTGTGTGTGGGTCTGTGTGAGTGTGAGACTGTGTGTGTGTGTGTGAGAGAGTGTGAGTGTGTGAGAGTCTGTGTGTGTGTGTGTGTGTGTGTGTATGTCTGTGTGTGAGTGTGTGTGTGAGAGTCTGTGTGTGTGAGTCTGCGTGTGAGTCTGTGTGCATGAGTGTGTGTGTCTGTGTGCGTGACAGTCTGTGTGAGTCTGTGTGTGAGTCTGTGTGTGTGTGGCTGCGTGTGTGTGTCTGTGAGTGTGTCTGTGTGTGTCTGTCTGTGTGTGTGTGTCTGAGAGTGTGTTGGTGTGTATATGTGTGTGTGTTTGTGCGTCTGAGAATCTGTGTGTGTGTGTTTGAGAGTCTGTGTCTGTGTGTGTCTGTGTGTGTGTGTATATGTGTGTGTATATGTGTGTGTGTGAGAGTCTGTGTGTGAGCGTCTGTGTGAGTGTGTGTGTATGTGTATATGTGTGTGTGTGAGAGTCTGTGTGAGTGTGAGTGTGTGTGTGTGTGTGTGTGAGTCTGTGTGTGTGAGTCTGTGTGTGTGAGTCTGTGTGTGTGAGTCTGTGTGTGTGAGTCTGTGTGTGTGAGTCTGTGTGTGTGAGTCTGTGTGTGTGAGTCTGTGTGTGTGAGTCTGTGTGTGTGAGTCTGTGTGTGTGAGTCTGTGTGAGTGAGTGTGTGTGTCTGTGTGTGTGTGTGAGAGTCTGTGTGTGAGTGTCTCTGTGTGCGAGTGTCTGTGTGATGTGGTGGGTGTGTGTGTGATCAACAAATAACAAATAGTACAATAATATAGTATTTCGTAGTTCAGAGCTTATTTGTTGTTTAGTAATAGTAATAGTAATAGTAATTTAATTTTCAATTCACATAATGTAACGAGTAGTTACACAGAGGATTGAAATTGCGTTTCTCCATACTCCAATGTGCAAGTAATATTTATAAAACAGACAGACAGTGTACCAATAAAAGAAGACAATGGACATATACATTATATAAAATATTCATTAATAAAAGGTGCAATATAGCATACTGTGCAAGTAGCATACTGCAGACTGCATTTTTGTTTAATAGCCTGATGGCTGTCACTCACCGCCCCCCCCCCCCCCCCCCACTGACATCCCCACCTCAAGACGCTGCCCGCCGCCTGGCGATAGGATGCCTCCCCTCCTGAAGCTGCCCCCATCCCCCGCTGCAGGACACCCCCCCTACCTCATCAGCCCACGAGAGCCCCCGCCTGAAGCCGTCACCCTTCCTCAGCTGCAGGACGCTTGCCACCCCCCAACCCAGCCCGACAGCTTCCGCCTCAAAAAAGTGTTTTCCACAAATTCTTCAGTGAGTCCAGAGGATTGAGATTTACAACAAGACAATGGAATTTTTAATTTGCCACAACCAAGAAATGGAAGGATGCGCCTTGATGATGACAATCCAGAATTGCTGCAGGAATTGCTATAGGATAGAACTGAACAACAGCAATTTGTTGAGGTGAATGGGTCTCTGCTGAATGCTGAGCAGAGAGCAGTGTATGCACTCAATTTAACAGAAGGTGAAGACATTCCCCTTCAGCTGATCCAATTCCCCATTCAATCAAGTTTTGCTATGACGATCCATAAAGCACAAGGACAAACAATGCAGAAGGTGTTGATCTACCTCGACAAACCGGTATTTCAGCATGGAAAACTGTATGTGTCTCTTAGCCGAGGATAGATGAAGGGAAATGTCAAAGTTTTCCTGAAGGATGGAACATCGACCAAGAATGTTGTCATTAAAAGCGTGCTTCGTTGAATGATGACTTCTGAGATATATTCTCAGATTTTCTTTGTTAAAATTTGACTGCTGAGTCTCTCTATATTTAAATTGTCTCTTTTTTTTATCAACAGCAAAGAGACATAAAGACGCAGTGAGCAGCAACAAGAGGCACAACAAGAAAGAACTTAATAATTCTCATCTTTAACATTTACATTTTTCTTATATTTTAAGTCATTCACATTTTAAACTTTAATAAATCCTTTTTCCACTTTTCATGCCGGCGTGTTCTTCATCGCAATGGGAACCTAATGGGCAGGAATGCCTGGTCTGTGGGAGAGCCACTGAGAGTGCATGGGGGGGGGTTGTGGGGAGATGGACTGAATGCGTGGCGGGGAGGGCAATGGCAAGGAGCAGAGTGGGGGGGTGGAGCAGGGTTGAGTGAGTGAACTGCCAGCGTACCAGCCGTGAGTGTCTGCACTGTCAGCCCACCAGCTGTGAGTAAGTGAACTGCCAGCCCACCAGCCGTGAGTGACTGCACTGCCAGTCCACCAGCCGTGAGTAAGTGAACTGCCAGCCCACCAGCCGTAAGTGACTGAACTGCCAGCCCAATAATCCATTCACTCTACCCTCTCCCCCTTCTCTCTCCCAGTTTTGGGCACAATTTCTGGCAGTTTCTCAGCTGCCAGCCTGCCTGGTCTGAGTGACTGTACTGCCAGGCGTCAGTGACTGAGCTGCCTGGCCTCAGTGACTGAGCTGCCAGCCCAAGAATCCATTCGGCCCACAATGTCCATACTGTCCCTCTGGAAACCAGCCCCTTCGGCCCACGACACCCATACTAGCGCAACCCCCCCCCCCCCCCACTGGCCAGCAATATTGGAATTGGTGGAGAGGTGGAATATTGCGTTGGGTGACCAGCCCTCCCGTGTGAGGCTGGGACCCAACAGGTCCCACTTAGTCGAGTAATCTTATATGTTTCAATAAGATGACCTCTCATCCTTCTAAACTCCAAATAGCCCGGTTACATCCACTAGTTAGCGACGGGTGGTGCAGCGGTAGAGTTGCTGCCTCACCGTGCTGGAGTCCCGGGTTCGATCCCCAGTACTGCTATGAGAATGCAGAGTGACTTGGACAGGTTGGGGGAGTGGGCAGATGCATGGCAGATGCAGTTTAATGCGGATAAATGTGAGGTTATGCACTTTGGTAGCAAAAACAGAAAGGCAGATTACTATCTAAATGGTGTCAAGTTGGGAAAAGGGGAAGTACAACGGGATCTGGGGGGTCCTTGTACATCAGTCTATGAAAGTAAGCATGCAGGTAGAGCAGGCAGTGAAGAAAGCGAATGGCATGTTGGCCTTTATAACAAGAGGAGCAAAGAGGAATATAGGAGCAAAGAGGTCCTTCTGCAGTTGTACAGGGCCCTAGTGAGACCACACCTGGAGTATTGTGTGCAGTTTTAGTCCCCTAATTTGAGGAAGGACATTCTTGCTATTGAGGGTGTGCAGCGTAGGTTTACAAGGATAATTCCCGGGATGGCGGGACTGTCATATGCTGAGAGAATGGAGCAGCTGGGCTTGTACACTCTGGAGTTTAGAAGGTTGAGAGGGGACCTTATTGAAACATATAAGTTTGTTAAGGGTTTGGACATGCTAGAGGCAGGAAACATGTTCCCGATTTTGGGGGAGTCCAGAACCAGGGGCCACAATTTAAGAATAAGGAGTAAGTCATTTAGAACGGAGACGAGGAAACACTTTTTCACACAGAGAGTGGTGAGTCTGTGGAATTCTCTGCCTCAGAGGGCGGTGGAGGCAGGTTCACTGGATGCTTTCAAGAGAGAGCTAGATAGGGCTCTTGAAGATAGCAGAGTCAGTGGATATGGGGAGAAGGCAAGAACGGGGTACTGATTGGGGATGATCAGCCATGATCACATTGAGTGGCGTTGCTGGCTCGATGGGCCGAATGGCCTACTCCTGCACCTACTCTCTACTGTCTATTGTATGTTGTCTGCTGTCTGTTGTCTGTTGTCTGTTGCCTGTGAAACGGTTTCCGCACTGTATCTCTAAATTGAACTAATCTGCCTTTTGACTCCAACTCTTCCACAGGTTTGTAGGTTAATTGGCTTCTGCAAATTGTCCCTTGTGTGTGTGTGTGTGCGTGTGTTTGTGTGTGTGTGTGTGTGTGTGCGTGTGTGTGGGATAGTGTTGGTGTGCGGGGGATCACAGGCTGGCGCGGACTCGATGGGCCTGTTTCCACGCCCGATCTCGAAAGTCTAAAGTAAGTCTCTAAAGGTCCCTGTCACGGTTTATTCCGTACAGCTCCGACACAGACACTGTGATTTACGGACTGTTCCCAGGGACGCATTCAGAGACCGACATCGAGTGCTGCTGGAAGAATCATCAACTCGGTGAAAGACGCTTTTTGGTCTGCCCGAACGTTGTTCACCACCCAGCGGAGCGAGATGTCCGTCAGGGAATGTTGCCGACTGGCCCGCTGCAGACTGCAGGAGTACGTGCTGAGGGACGCACTGAAGCTCGGTGCAGCCAACGCCAAGGCTCGGTGGGGAAGGACCACAATCTAGGGTCCTTCCGCTGCTGGACATCGGGGGCAGGGTGTGGTGGAGACGCCCCCAAAATAAAGGAAGGGGGCCACATGAGTGGCAAGGGTGCTGGCTAAATTAGTGCAATGTGTGTAAACAGTATTAGAAACATAGAAAATAGGTGCTGGTGGAGGCCATTCGGCCCTTTGAGCCAGCACCGCCATTCATTGTGACCATGGCTGATCGTCCCCAATCAATAACCCGTGCCTGCCTTCCCCCATATCCCTTGATTCCACTAGCCCCTAGAGCTCTATCTAACTCTCTCTTAAATCCATCCAGTGATTTGGCCTCCACAGCCCTCTGTGGCAGCGAATTCCACAAATTCACAACTCTCTGGGTGAAAAGTTTGTTCCCACCTCAGTCTTAAATGGCCTCCCCTTTACTTTAAGACTGTGGCCCCTGGTTCTGGATTCGCCCAACATTGGGAACATTTTTCCTGCATCTAGCTTGTCCAGTCCTTTTATAAATATATATGTTTCTATAAGATTCCCACTCATCCTTCTAAACTCCAGTGAATACAAGCCTAGTCTTTTCAATCTTTCCTCATATGACAGTCCCGCCATCCCAGGGATGAATCTCGTGAACCTACGCTGCACTGCCTCAATCACAAGGGTGTCCTTCCTCAAATTAGGAGACCAAAACTGTACGCAATACTCCAGATGTGGTCTCACCAGAGCCCTAAACAACTGCAGAAGAACGTCTTCACTCCTATACTGAAATCCTCTTGTTATGAAGGCCAACATTCCATTAGCTTTCTTCACTGCCTGCTGTACCTGCACGCCAACTTTCAGTGACCGGTGTACAAGGACACACAGGTCTCGCTGCACCTCCCCCTTACCTAACCTAACCTGACCATTGAATGTATAGCCTCCGAGAATGTAGGACGAATTATTATTTTTTGCATAGTTCCTGTGTTCTATATATTGATTACTTGAATAAAGTCTATTTTGAATTATTTTTTTAAAGTAACACTATCTCCGCGGGTCTCTGTTGACAAGGGACGACACGACAGGCTGGGTGAAGAGGTTTGAACGATACCCTTGAATATCTAACTGACAGCATCCAGGTCGATCGCCCCCCTGTCTCCGAATCCAACCCGTGAATCTCTGTCGGTGAATCCCGTATCAGCGGAAGAATCCTTCGCCAATTGTCATCACTTCTTTTTGGTAAATTAATTTAAAAAATGAGTTGGTGAAAATCTCTCTCATTTGGTTTGGAGGCTTGAATTTCCCAGATGTGAAACCGAGTGTTTCCCCCATCAGGAGGCCAGTTAAAGCTGGGGGTATCGTGATGGTACTATGGTAGTTGACGTTTATACATCGACGAGACCAAGCGTAGGCTTGGCGATCGCTTCGCCCAACACCCCCGCTCGGTTCGCATTAACCAACCTGATCTCCCGGTGGCTCATCACTTCAACTCCCCCTCCCATTCTGAATCCGACCTTTCTGTCCTGGGCCTCCTGCATGGCCAGAGTGAGCCCCACACCAAATTGGAGGAGCAACACCTCATATTTCGCTTGGAAAGTTTACACCCCAGCGGTAAGAACATGGACTACTTCAATTTCAGGTAGTCCTTGTTTTCTCGTTCTTTCCCCTCCCCTTCCCAGCTATCCCACAGCCCACTGTCTCCGCCTCTTCCTTTCTTCTTCCCGCCGCCTCCCCCTCCACCATCAGTCTGAAGAAGCGTCTCGACCCAAAATGACAATAGACAATAGACAATAGGTGCAGGAGTAGGCCAATCGACCCTTCGAGCCAGCACCACCATTCAATGTGATTATGGCTGATCACCTCCAATCAGTACCCCGCTCCTGCCTTCTCCCCATATCCCCTGGTCTCCTAATCTGAGGAAAGACATTCTTGCCATGGAGGGAGTACAGAGAAGGTTCACCAGACTGATTCCTGGGATGTCAGGTCTTTCATATGAAGAAAGACTGGATAGACTCGGTTTGTACTCGCTAGAATTTAGAAGATTGAGGGAGGATCTTATAGAAAAGTACAACATTCTTAAGGGGTTGGACAGGCTAGATGCAGGAAGATTGTTCCCGATGTTGGGGAAGTCCAGAACAAGGGGTCACAGTTTAAGGATAAGGGGGAAATCTTTTAGAACCGAGATGAGGAAAACATTTTTCACACAGAGAGTGGTGAATCTCTGGAATTCTCTGCCACAGAAGGTAGTTGAGGCCAGTTCATTGGCTATATTTAAGAGGGAGTTAGATGTGGCCCTTGTGGCTAAAGGGATCAGGGGGTATGGAGAGAAAGCAGGTACATGATACTGAGTTGGATGATCAGCCGTGATCATATTGAATGGCGGTGCAGGCTCGAAGGGCCGAATTGCCTACTCCTGCACCTATTTTCTATGTTTCTATGTTTCTATCACCTCACTATCTTTAAGAGCCCTATCTAGCTCTCTCTTGAAAGTATCCAGCGAACCGGCCTCCACCACCCCCTGAGGCAGAGAATTCCACAGACTCGCAACTCTCTGTGTGAAAAAGTGTTTCCTTGTCTCCATTCTAAATGGCTTACCCCTTATTCTTAAAACTGTGTGGCCCCTGGTTCTGGACTCCCCCAACATCGGGAACACGCGTGTCCAAACCCTTAATAATCTTATATGTTTCAATAAGATACCCTCTCATCCTTCTAAACTCCAGAGTGTACAAGCCCAGCCGTTCCATTCTCTCAGCATATGACAGTCCCGCCATCCCGGAGATTAATCTGGTGAACCTACGCTGCACTCCCTCAATAGCAAGAATGTCCTTCCTCAAATTAGGGGACCAAAACTGCACACAATACTCCAGGTGTGGTCTCACTAGGGGCCTGTACAACTGCAGAAGGACCTCTTTGCTCCTATACTCAACTTCTCTTGGTATTCTTGCTTCCAAGTCGTCTTGTTGAGTCTCATTGTCTGTAACTGGTTTCACCGAGCCCGCAGCAAAAACGGCCTGTTTCCTTCATCATCCTTACTTTTCCCGGGGAGAAGGCAGGCACGGGTTATTGATTGGGGCCGATCAAGCATGATCACAATGAAGGGTGGTGCTGGCTCGAAGGTGGGTGGGGGTGGGGCTAGTACGGGCAAGGTGGGGCCGAAGGGCCTCTTTCTGAGCTGCCTCATTGCGATTTTCGTTCTGATTTATTAATCGACTGGGTGCGGTCTTACCGAGCAACACCAGAATTTATTGCCCAACCTTATTGGCCAGAAAAGTGAGGAAGAAATCTTCAACACCCCCCCCCCGGTCATAAGATCATAAGAGATCGACAATAGACAATAGGTACAGGAGGATGCCATTCAGCCCTTCAAGCCAGCACCGCCATTCAATGTGATCATGGCTGATCATCCCCAATCAGTACCCAGTTCCTGCCTTCTCCCCCTATCCCCTGACTCCGCAATCTTTAAGAGCCCTATCCAGCTCTCTCTTCAAAGTATCCAGAGAACCGGCCTCCACCACCCTCTGAGGCAGAGAATTCCACAGACTCGCAACTCTCTGTGTGAAAAAGTGTTTCCTCGTCTCGGTTCTAAATGGCTTACCCCTTATTCTTAAACTGTGGCCCTGGTTCTGGACTCCCCCAACACCGGGAACATGTTTCCTGCCTCTAGCCGTTTCCACACCCTTAATAATCTTATGTGTTTCAATAAGATACCCTCTCATCCTTCTAAACTCCAGAGTGTACAAGCCCAGCCGCTCCATTCTCTCAGCAAACGTCAGTCCCGCCATCCCGGGAATTAACCTGGTGAACCGACACCATTTTGCTACCCACAGGGCCCTAGCGGAATCAAGGGATATGGGCAGAAGGCAGGAACGGGGTACTGATTGGGGATGATCCGCCATGATCACATTGAATGGCAGTGCTAGCTTGTGTGGCCGAATGGCCTATTCCTGCACCTATTGTCTATTGTGACTATAAACTCAACTAAACCAGGCCTGAGCAACAAGTCAAACACAATCACATCAATCAGCCAACAATTTACAATAGACAATAGTGGCAGGCAGCAGTGTTGGGAGAGAGCTCCAAGTATGAAGCATCGCAGGGAGATATGGCGGGGGGGGGGGGGGGAGGGGGAGGAGGGAAGTGACGGGGGAGTGAAAGAACGGAGAGAGAGAGAAGAGAGAGGGGGAGAGAAAGCAGAGAGAGGGAAGAGAGAGGGGAGAGAGAGGAGTTTTCTTTTTGCATGTAAAAACCCACTTGAGAATGATGGGCGATCTTAAAATTTTACAGCCAGATTTATCACTTCTGAAACTTTTTTGATGCCAAAGGAATCAAGAAAAAACACAAATATTGCCTTACTGGTGATGAAATGCAGTGAGCAAACGCGATAATTCCCAATATTGTCAATCTCGATATCTGCACGGCCAATGTTCGCCAAGCACTTTGCCTGTTGTCCCTTCAGCTCTCGCTTCCATCTACCGTCATTTCTCCTCACTTTCGGAATTCTGAAGTAGGATAAATGTCTCTCACGCTTATCCCGATTTCCATAATTATTTACAGCGCAAAAATTGACCATTTCGGCGGGTTTTAGCGGACCCGCTACGCTGGAAGCAATGGTCAGTGCTTACCTGCAGTTCATCGCATGTATTCCAGTTGGCGTAACGTAGCAACAGTACGGGTCATGGGTCGTGACCGCACTGCCGTGCAACCTCCCTATACGTGTGTGTGTGTGTGTGTGTGAGTCTGTGAGTGAGTCTGTGTGTGTGTGTGTGTGTGTCTGTGTGTGTGTGTCTGTGTGTGTGTGTTTGTGTGAGTCTTTGTGTGTGCGTGAAAGTCTGTGTGTGTGTGAGTCTGTGTGTGTGTGAGTCTGTGTGTGTGCGTGTGTGTGTGTCTGTGTGTGTGTGAATCTGTGGGTTTGTGTGTGAGTCTGTGTGTGTGTATGTGTGTGTGTGTGAAAGTCTGTGTAAGTGTGAGTGTGTGTGTGTGTGCGTGTGTGTGTGTCTGTGTATGTGTGTCTTGGTTCTTGGTTCTTGGCTTCTTGGTCCTCCAAAATATTCCAAATGGAATTTAAACTGGAGGTGGTGGAGGGAGGACTTAAGCCAGAAAGGTTTTTTGGGAAGAAAGAGCTACCTTAAATTTAGTTGCATCTCGTTGGGTAACTATAGTAGGGTGGAGATTATTCCATGCTTTAATTGTGCGGGGGAAGAATGAATTGCTGTACACATCTGTCTTGGTAGCTGGAATCACAAATTGGATCGAATGCCCTCGTCTGCTTCTAATTGGTTTGGGTTTGGTGTAGGTCTTGTAATCTATGTCGAGCTGACCATTTAACATTTTGTAAAAACAGGTCAAACGGTGAGCTTCACGTCTGTCTTGGAGAGGGTTCCACCCCAGAGAATTCAGAAGTTTCTGTGTGTATGTGTGTCTGTGTGTCTGTGTGAGTGAGTCTGTGTGTGTGTCTGTTTGAGAGTCTGTGTGTGAGTCTGTGTCTGTCTCTGTCTGTATGTGTGTGTGTGTGTGTGTGTGTGTGTGTGTGTGTGATTGAGAGTGTGTGTGTGTATATGTGTGTGTGTGAGTCTGTGTGAGTCTATGTGTGTGTCTGTGTGTGAGTCTGTGTGTGTGTGTGTGTGTCTGAGGATCTGTGTGTGTGTGACTGAGAATCAGTATGTGTGTGTGACAGTCTGTGTGTTTGAGAGTCTGTGTGTGTGTGTGAGTGAGTATGTGTGTGTGTGTGTGTGTGTGAGTCTGTGTGTGTGAGAGTGTGAGTGTGTGTGTGTGAGTCTGTGTGTGTGTATATGTGTGTGAGTCTGTGTGTGTGTGAGTCTGTGTCTGTGTATGTGTGTGAGTCTGTGTGTGTGTTTGAGAGTCTGTGTGTGTGAGTGTCTGTGTGAGGTGGAGGATGTGTGTGTGATCAACAAATAACAAATATTACAAATAATATAGTTGTTCGTAGTTCAGAGCTTATTTGTTGTTTAATTTTTGATTTGATTTGATTTTGATTCAATTTATTGTCATTGCACTTTTCAGTGCAACGAAATGGTTTAGCCTACAGTCATAACATAGAACAAACAACAAAAACACACACCCAACACAGTTCAACATCCACCACAGCCAGTCCACCAGGCACCTCCTCACTGTGATGGAAGGCACAAAGTTCCAAAGTCCACGTCTCCTCCCTCCCTGCCCTCCCTCTGCGTTGAGGCGATCCAGGCCTCCGATGTTGTGACCCCGCCGGGCGATGGTAAGCAAGTCCCGCGGCCGAACCCGAACGGGCCGGATCAAACTCCGCGGCCCGAAGCTGCCGAAGCTGCCGCCATCCAGTCCAGCGGACGCAGCTGTTGTTGCCTGTGACCTGTGAGCTCCCGACGATGTGGTCCACTGGCCCTCGCCGAGCCTCCGAGGCTCCGAAGTCGGGTCGCAACGCCACCACAGCCCAGATGTCGGCCAGCCCCGCGCTGGCAAGTCCCGGCTGGCTCTGCCTCCCGAGCCCGAGGTCGGTCCCAGTTGGAGGCCGCCAGCTCCGCGATAGGCCTCAGAGCAGACGGAGACAGAGACGGGGAACACGGCAAGAAAGGTCACATCCCCCCCGAAGGAAGAGCCAAAAAACATGCTTCTCCCCCCCCCCCCCACACACATACACAACTAAAATAAACCAAAACAAACCGCAACAACGGGACAAAAGAAAACAAAAAAAGAAAAGACAAACGGACTGCAGGCGAGCCGCAGCTGCAAGGCAGAGCCGCCACTTCCGGTTTAATACCATAATGGCTCTCAGGAAGCAGCTGTTCCTCAATGTGGATGTTACAGTTTTCAGTTGACAAAAGTCGGACGTGATTCCAGAAGTCGGGCATAAGTCAGTCAGTCCACAAGCCGTGATTCAGTCGTCAGTCCAGAGGCCATGAGAGAGTCAGTCACTCCAGAGACCATGAGTTAGTCCCAAGAGTCATTCACATTTTAAACTTTAATAAATCCTTTTTCCACTTTTCATGCCTGCGTGTTCTTCATCACAATGGGAACATAATGGCAGGAATGGATGCTCTGTGCGAGAGCCACTAAGAGTGCATTGGGGGAGGTTGTGGGGAGATAGACTGAATGCGTGGGGGGGAGGGGAATGGAAAGGAGCAGAGTGGGTAGGGGGTGAAGGAGCACGTGTGACTGAGTGAACTGCCAGCGTACCAGGCGTGAGTGACTGCACTGCCAGCCCACCAGCCGTGAGTGACTGCACTGCCAGCCCACGAGCCGCGAGTAAGTGAACTGCCAGCCCACCAGCTGCAAGTGACTGCACTGCCAGCCCACCAGCCGTGAGAGACTGCACTGCCAGCCCACCAGCTGCAAGTGACTGAACTGCCAGCACACCAGCCGTGAGTGACTGCACTGCCAGCCCACCAGCCATGAGTGACTGCACTGCCAGCCCAATAATCCATTCACTCCACCCTCTCCCCCTTCTCTCTCACAGAGTCTGTCACCTGTTTTGGGCAGAATTTCTGGCAGTTTCTCAGCTGCCAGCCTGCCAGGTCTGAGTGACTGTACTGCCAGGCCTCAGTGACTTCGCTGCCTGCCCTCAGTGACTGAGCTGCCAGCCCAAGAATCCATTCGGCCCACAATGTCTATACTACCCCTCTAGAAACCGGATCCTTCGGTCCACAACACCCATACTAGCGCAACAGAAAGCCACTGCCATCCCACTGGGCAGCAATATTGGAATTGGTGGAGAGGTGGAATATTGCGTTGGGTGACCAGCCCTCCCGTGTGATGATGGGACCCAACGGATCCCACTTATTCTAGTTAGGGATATTTTTTACATTTACCAAGCCAATTTTTTACATTTACCAATCCTTAGAGTGTGGGAGGAAACCGAAGATTTCCGAGAACATGCAAACTCCGTACAGACAGCACCCGTAGTCAGGATCGAACCCGGGTCACCGGCGCTGCATTCGCTGTAAGGCAGTAACTCTACCGCTGTGCCACCGTGACGGTCACGTGACCGCCCATATTCACCAGCTCCACTCAGTGAAAATACTTTGAACCAGGAAGTGGCGGATTTAAAAATGGCTTTGAAACAGCAGGTCGAGAGTTTAACCGAGGAGGTAGTTTGTCCCGTCTGCCTGGATTTCTTCACCGATCCGGTGTCACTGGAGTGTGGGCACAACTTCTGCCGCTCCTGTATCACACAGAGTTGGGACAGGGAGGGGAGAAACTCCTGCCCGGAATGTAGAGAGGAGTTTACAGACCGCACCCTCAGGGTGAATCGGGCCTTGGCGAGACTGTCTGAGAAAGCTCGAGCACTGAGCCTGAATCTCA
Organism: Malacoraja senta; assembly: GCA_038087875.1. Taxonomy (NCBI): domain Eukaryota; kingdom Metazoa; phylum Chordata; class Chondrichthyes; order Rajiformes; family Rajidae; genus Malacoraja; species Malacoraja senta. The sequence goes on from CM075994.1 coordinate 9,872,275, forward strand.
AAGCGAAGGAAAGTAAACTTCACTGCGAGAAACATCAGGAAGAACTGAAGCTGTTTTGTGAAACGGACAAGAAACCGATCTGTTTGGTTTCTGCAGCTGGGCGGGAACACAAGTCTCACAACTTTATTCCGGTAGATGAAGCTGTTGAAATCTACAAGGTAAAACAAAATGAACTTTGATCACATCATTGTGTAATCTTTTCTTTAATGTCTGATATTTTTATTCTCTGATATGAAACCCAACCCCAGGAACAGGTGAAATCTACTTTCGAATCTCTCACAGAAAATAAATCAGAGATCGAGCAAATGGAGGAGAAACAGAAAGAGAGCATTTCTGGAGTTCAGGTGAGGCTTTTTACTATCGATTTAATTATTTTGTGTAGATTTAATCCCGATGATGCGTGTAATAATGGGCACCTCTATAGAGCTCAGTAGTCGAGGACCCGAGATCTTGGGAGCGGCTGGGCAGCCAAGGACCTTACTCCCTGGAGCGCAGGAGTCTGAAGAATGGTCTATTACAGGTGTATAATATCACGAAATGTTAGGGTGAATACTCAGTCTTTTAACCTGAGTAGGGCGTCCAGCATGCGAGGGCATAGGTTTAAGGTAAGAGGGTACATATTTAATACGGACATTAAGGGCAACTTTGTTAGTGGGTCTATGGAATGAGCTACCAGGGGGAGGTAGTTGACTCAGGTACCATAACAATATTTAAAAGATATTTGAACAATTTCGTGGAGAGAAAATTTTAGCACCAGGTGGGCCAAATAGCGCAGATTGGACGGCTTGGTCGGTATCTAACACCCCTTGCTGTATGACTCCATGAAATCTGTCATTCTAAGTGGTGCTGCTGTCTGCTAGTTCTGGTGACCTGGTTCTGTCCAGTGAGGGTTAACGGACACATGAAATTGAATAGGTTGCAGGGAATTGTACTGGGGAAATGGGAATGATGTGATTGTACATTACTTTCACCAAATATTTCAGAATTATTAACACGAGCTCTTGAATTGCCAAGGTAATGAAAACTATGGATTAAATACAGGTAAATGGAATTAGTGCAGATACTTACAGAGCCCAGCATGGGCATGTTGATCCGAAGGGCCTATTTCTGCACTTCAGGACTCGAGATTCAGTAGCCAAATGTTATCATCCATGTTATGAGAAAACACAGCAGAGTGACATAATATATTGATTCTCATCTTTCATCTGACAGGAAGCGTCACGCAACCTTCAGTCACAGACCACATCCCAGTTTGCTGAACTGCACCAGATTCTCACTGAGAAAGAGCAGCGCGCACTCGGAAATATCCGGGAAGATGAGGCGAAGATTGTAAAAACAATGGAGAACAATCTTCTAGAGATACAAAAGAATTTAAATTCCATTCAGGAGGAACTCTCAAAGTTACAGGAACAGATAGACCACAAGGATGGCATGATATTTCTGAAGGTGAGGGGTTACACTACAGTTTGGTGAAACGAAAGTGCACAGTCACAAAATGGCGGGTTACATTTCTGAAATAAATTCTGCATTTGAATGAATGAATGAATGAATGAATACGTTTATTGTCATTGCACAATACTGTGCAACGAAATTCCATTGCATCTCCTCCGGTTAAAAAATACAAACACGACAACCATTGACACATATGTACACTTATTAGTAAAAATAATAAATAAGTATTTAAAAACAATTTTAAAAGAATGTTGCATTTCTTGGAATTACATTTTGCTTCCCCAGTGTTCTCTGTTGGAATTAAGTTATTTTATCGCACATGGGTAGAAACTATTTTTTAGTCTACCTTCAGAGACCCGAATCGCCTCCCAGAGGGTAGCAGAGTGAAAAGGTGGTTGGCAGGGTGGGATGTGTCCTGCTTGATGTTTATGGCTCGGCGCAAGCATCGGGCCCTATATATATCATCCAAGAAGGGCAGTTGAGCGTTTGTGATGCTCTGTGCAGTTTTTATAACTCTCTGCAGCGCTCTCCTCTCAGCCACAGTGCAGCTAGCAAACCACACCAGGATGCCATAGGAGAGGATACTTTCCACGGCGCATCGGTAGAAGGACAGCAGCAGCGGCTGTGAGACGTTTGCTCTCCGCAGAGACCTCAGGAAATACAGCCGCTGCTGTGACTTCTTCACGAGAGTGACGGTGTTCATTTACCATTTGAGGTCCTGGGAGATGTTTATTCCCAGGAATTTAAAGCCAGTGACTCTCTCCACTATGTCTCCATTGATGTATAGAGGAGCAGGTTCCTCTCTCCTCTTCCTCCTGAAGTCAACGACCAGTTCTTTTGTCTTTGATGGGTTGAGTACCAGGTTGTTTTTGGTACACCAGGCAGTCAGTTTTTGGACTTCATCTCTCTGGGCAGACTCGTCGTTGTTGTGTATCAGTCCCACTACATTCGTGTCGTCCGCAAACTTGATGATCCTGTTTGTACTGTGTGTTGGTGTGCAGTCATAAGTGTATATTGTATACAAGTTGGGACTCAGCACACAACCTTGTGGCGCTCCTGTGCTGAGCGTCAGGACTGGGGAGTAATTGGACCCCATCCTGACAGTCTGTGGGCGATCTGTTAAGAGGTCCTTAATCCATCTGCATGTGTTTGTATTGACACCCAGATCAGACAGTTTGTCCACCATTCTGCTGGGGATGATTGTATTAAATGCAGAACTAAAGTCTACAAATAACATCCTCACATATGAGCCAGGACGCTCCAGATGTGTCAGTGCGGAATGTAGAGCTATGTTGATGGCATCTTCCGTTGACCTATTTGCTCTATATGCAAACTGATGCTGATCCAGGGTGGATGGGAGTGAGGACATAATGTGGGCCAGGACCAGCCGTTCAAAACACTTCATCACAGTTGAAGTGAGAGCAACAGGTCTGTAGTCATTCAGGCTGGTAATGGATGTTTTTTTGGGTACAGGCACGTTAGTAGCAGTCTTGAAGCATTTAGGGACAGTGCACGTTGACAGAGAGAGGTTAAAGATGTCCCTAAGAACCTCCGCTAACTGGTCTGCACAGTCCCACAATACTCTCCCTGGGATGCCATCTGGGCCAGCAGCCTTCCTGGGGTTGACCCTGCGGAGTGCTCTTCTGACATCCTCCGTACTCACAGTGAGTGCCAGGTCGTCAGTGCTGGGTGCGGCTGCAGGTGGAGACTCCGCCTCATTCAGCTCAAAACGGGCGAAAAAGTGGTTGAGCTCCTCAGCTAGCGAGTTGTTATTGCTGCTGATGGTCGGCCCCCCCCTTGCCCTTGTAGTTGGTAAGTTGCTGAATGCCCTGCCAGACACGCCGAGGGTCCCTCTCGGCGTGTCTCGGCGTGAATTTACCAGTAATTCAGTACTGGGTCAATGTTCCGTCTGTTCCATCTACTCACCACATCCGACAATAATGGCCCAAATTCCAGGAATCCTCATGCATTTATCCCACTTCAACTTAAATTTATCTGCAATATTGTCTTCAGGCCACCCTGTGAGTTCCACGTTCTGTTTACTGCATTTCTTGTTAAAGTTATTAAAGGCCATCTTATACTTCAGCTTTGATTTTTGGACTCCCCACAAGTAGTGATAATATTTCCAACCCCCACCCATTTAAATCCACCGCTGATCTTAAAATATTCCATCCCATTATCTCTGACATCTTCTCCAAATAAAATCCCACGACCTGCCAGGTCTTACTCGTAAGTTGCATACTCGCAGTTATTTTCATCGACATTCCTAATGCTTTCCCCCGTGTTCGATGTATCTACGACAATATCCACTTTCTGTCTGTGTGACAGCGGCAAAGAGTTGGGAAATGGGAATTTTCAGAGGGTTTTTTGTAGCAATTTGGTGAAATACCCGCTGTCGGGATCATGATCCATCTCAGTCTATTGAGATTTGTGTTTTATTTATTTCAGGAAGAAGCTGGTCGCAAGAGGAGGTAGGACATGCTTTTGACTGAAACAATGTATGTTTTTATAGTACAGCTGAGAAAAACAGCTAATGCTCAGTTTCTAACCAGCCGTAAAATATTTGCAGGGTTAGTGATGATTCCAAATCAATGTTGGTTGTAGATGGCGCGATGCCCATTGAAAAGTATGATCGCACCTTTTTCTACTACATGGCATTGAGAGAAACATCTGATCTCATCAACCAAGGTAAAACTAATACATTTCCCATTGTTCTTTTTTAAGACATCTTTATGCAATACTTATATGTGAAGATTAATGGTATTAATGGACCCTGGGGGAAGCATCACAGAGACAGATAGCGAAGTTTGTTTGCACTTGAACAAATCCTTGTTCCTGGGAGAATGGGTTTGCTGTGCTGGGTGAAATTGTGTAGACTAGGCCTGTGTAGTCGAGAGTTCAGGTGTATTAGCGGAGATCTCAGTGAAACACAAAGTCCTTACAGGGCTCAGTGGGCTGGATGCAGGGAGGATGTTTCCCCTGTCTGAGGGGTCTGGAGTCAGCAGAAACCCTCTCAGAATGTGGGCTGGACCATTTAGGACAGAGACATTACTGCACGCAGAGACTGGGCAACCTTTGGAATTCCCTGCACCGATGGCTGTGGATAATCAGTCATGCTGTGCTCTTGGTGCCAGAGAGCCATGGTTATACATTACAGAGTCAGGCCCTTCAGCCCATCGAGTCCATGTTCACCTTTTTTCCCAGCCACACAAATCCCATTTCCCCACATTAGATCTGTATTATTCTACACCTCGTTTGCTACATCGCAATGCCTCTTAGATGTAGTGATTACATCTGATTCCACCACCTCCTCTGGTAAAATATTCCAGGTATTAACAACTCTTTGTGTGAAGAAAACTGCGTCCTCCAGTATTGATATACCTGCATGAGAATAAGGTTTCGATGATCTATCCTGTGTCCTGCTGCAGACTTTGACAGACTTCCTTGGTATCCACAACATTACCCGTTCTACACAAACTTACAAGTCACACCTCCTACATTCACATCCAAGCCATGAAAATATAAAATAAACAGCAAAGGTTGCAGCACCGATCTCTGCTGCACACCACCAGTCACAGACCTCCAGGCAGCAAAATCATCCTTCTACCGCTACCTTCTACCTCCAACCACCAAGTCAATTGTAGGTCCATTTTACCAACTCGTCTTGGATCCCACCTGCATTCGATTTCTAGACCAGCCTTACATGCAAAACATTGTCAAGTCACTCAGTGAAGTTCATATATTGCTTCACAATGACATCAGAATGTTCTTGGTTGTACCGACGCACCAATTCCACTCTCTAGTAAAGAAAGCAAGTAAACAGTAGCAGATGGCCTCGCCCGTCCAGTCCACTCCCGTTCAGTATGATCACGCAACTCCACCCCACATGTCTACATCCTCTGTAACCACCTCTAGTTACCACTCACACCCATCTCCTCATCTTCCAATCTGCCTCTCCCTCGCCATCTACTGGCAAGATACTTAAATACCGCCTTATTTCTCCATCTCCACCCGCAATGTCTCGTTCATCCTCACTTTCCGCATTCGTTTTCCCCGTTCGCACGCCTCGCCCCCTCCCGTTCCCGATAACCCGCGGAATTCCCCCTCTCCTGGCCGGTTGACAAACTCCAGGAAAGATGCCTGTTGTCCATTCGATGTGGTTGGGGTGAAACCCCGGGTAAGGTTTCAGTTGTCCGCCCGCTTGTGCCTGTGCCCGAGTCTCCCCCCGACCCCCGGGGACTCTCTGATTCTCTGCTTCTCCCCCCCCCAGTCTCCGTCACGCTGGATGTGGAAACAGCGCATGCGCAGCTCGAGGTGTCTGAGGATCGGAAGAGGGTGAGACGGACCGGGACCCGGAGTAGTCTCCCTGACACCTGGAAGACGTTTACATACTGGGAGTGTGTGCTGGGATCGGAGGGATTCACATCGGGGAGACATTACTGGGAGGTGGAGGTGGCGGGGAGTCGGTACTGGAGTCTGGGAGTCGCCGCAGAGTCTGTGGAGAGGAAAGGAGAGGACGAGCTGACCCCGGAGACTGGAGTCTGGAGGATCGGGCAGGATGATGGCGAGTTTCAAGCATTCACCTCCCCTCCATTCCCTCTCCCCGCCCGTCCCATCCCCGGGAGGGTGGGAGTTTATCTCAGTTACGAGTCCGGGACAGTTTCATTTTACGACGCGGACACCAAGTCCCATCTCCACACCTTCACTGGGAATAAGTTCACGGAGAAACTTTATCCTTTATTCGAGACTTGGGATGTAAACGAGTGGCTGAGAATGTGCTCCGGTTCCGCTCCGGGTGTATAAAAGGGTCGGGTCCCGGGACCGGCGTCAGGAGCGGGGCTCAGGTGCTGTGGGGCAGAAACCCGGTGGACAACAGGTCGGCGCTGAACGGCTCCCATTTAATCCCGAAATTCCGCGGGGTGAAACCCCAGTGAGCGCGAAAATAAAACCAGAGGGAATGTAAATGTGGGAAGAGTGAAATAAACAGCAACTGAAATCAGAGCCGTCTGTCGATCCGTTCCTTTTAACGCGTTAACCGCGTCCGGCAACGGAACAGAAATTACTTTTGTGAAAATATAAAGATTGAAACAATCGCCCTTCCCGCGGGTTCAGCAGCAACCGCGGGCGGCGGGTGCTGAGCTCCGGGCTCCCCCGTGTCCTAAAGTTCGCCGACTCTGTTAATTTACAACGTGTTTGCAGCATTTGCTCTCCACACAACAGATTCGTTTTCCTCGGAACGGATCTTGGGAAGAATGGGTTCAAACCGAATTCCCGTTTCCAGGTGGGAGCCCGTTGTGCTCAGGCTCTGCCTGTCTCTCTGTAGGATTCTGTTGTGTATTTGGTACTTGGAACTGACTTTAAATAACACTCAGACACGGGAGTAAAACTAACAAGCTTCTTAATTCCAGGACGTCACCTTGAGTCTCTCCTGCACATGCGTACCACTGCGCAAGGCATCAAATATGTTAATTACATTACATACCTAACACTCCTCCCCCTTTAACTTGGAGGCAGGTAACACCATTTCTATTACATACACAGCACTCCTCCCCTTTTAACTCAATTTCACCTTCACGGTATATGCTCTTTACCTAACATATAATTGATTAATATCGGTTGCAAAATTGTATTATTACTGTCATCTTACAATACATCCTCATAACTGGAATAATCATATCTAAACTTAGCACTTATACTTTTTTCATTCCACGCATCTTCCTTAAACAAAATATATTATCCCTTGCTTTATGTGTTATCCTTTTCTGTTCCCTTATGTGTAAATTGCGCACTCTTTTTAATCGCTCCAACTCTGCCTGTATCTCTGCCTCTTCCCATTTTTAAATGTCCAAATCTAATTTTGCAGATTTTTTCCTGTTGCTGTTCATTATTTGTAGGTGGCAGCTGACACATGGCTGCAGGTTTTCGTTTTGCTAGCAGCTTCCGTTGTCGCTCAATTTCCTCGCGCTGCATATGTATCTGCTCTTGCTGTTTAATGAGATTCTGCAATGCATAACCATTTGTCCATTGCTCAGTGAAGGAGGCTCCACACTGGACTATAGTGAAGTGCCTAGTCGCATTCTGTCCTGCATACTTTTGTCTCGACCGACAAGCCTCTCTTCTTTAGACTTTTCTATTAGCAGCTTTTTACTCATTATCACACATTTATTTAACCGTTCTTTGTATCGTTTAAGCCTTTTCTGTTGTTCATCTATTTGTCTTCTTAAGCCACATTTCTGGTTCTTCATCAAGAAGTAGGATCTATATTGTCTTTGCAATATAACTGTGGCTTTGATTTGTGCTCTGTATAGTTTTCTTGCTTCATAAGCAAGGTAGTGAGACTGCACTACAATTTCTGTATAATTCAGTTTGAGGAAGTCTTTCCTATATCTGTTAAGCCTTTTGTATCGTTTAAGCCTTTTCTGGTGTGCATCTATTTGTCTTCTTAAGTCTTTCCTATACCAACTCATACGGAGTACTGACTGTACTTTTATAGTAGCCCCCTTTTGCTTAACCCACTGCCTAACCACCATACCCTTGTAGGCAGCCTGAATGGTAATGGTTGCATACCCATTGACTGATATTGCACAAACTGGGAATGCCCTATTTTGCATGCTTTGTACCATCTCTGGATCGAAATGACTGCTTGTCGCATAGCTCTATAGCGTACCCTTGATCGGTAACCACAGTATGCAGCTTGCAGCTTGCAGAGTGACTACAGCCGCCTTTTGCATCAAGAATGATTTCTTGCAATGCACATCTTTATGAATGAATTAATATGGCGTGCTGCCTTGATTTTCTCAACCAATTCTCTGGCTTTAATCCCGCGGTAGAAGGGCTGAATACAAACCACTGCTTTTCTCAAACTATTATAATGTCGCACTTGGACATCTCTTATCTGGCAAGCTCTGTATCGTTGCTGTACCGCAATGGCAGACCAGCGTAGTTTCTTGAAATACTGACGCTGTTTATGCATCTGATAATAAGTCTGTATGACCTTGGCAGACTGCAATTGCTATCGAACACCCATTCCTCGGTAGGCAGCCTGAAGCAGCACAACATTGCTGCGTACCTTCATGTAAGTCTTGCGATCACTTTCCATTTGAAGATGTGCCGTATAATGGGTTTGTTCTATTATAGCTGCCAATCTCATTGCCCTGTATGGACGGTATACTCTGTGCATTCTAAATGCTGCTTGTATTACCGTTGCTGCCTTCTGTTTGTTCCGGATCTCTCTCCGTACCTTCATACCCCTGAATGCAGCTTGAATAGTTATGGGTTGCCCTCTGGATGGCAATGTTCCTTTGCACTTGACTTTTGTCCACTTGACTTTTGTCCCTTTGCCCTTGACCTTTTTCCACTTGACTTTTGTCCCTTTGCACTTGACTTTTGTCCACTTGGCCTTTATCCACTTGACCTTTTCAGTTTGCACTTGACTTTTGTCCTTTGAGGGACTCTCTGCCCTCTTTAGTTCAGGCTCCTTGCCTCTGAGTGCCCTTGGAGGTTTTGGCGAGAAATGAGCCATTAATGCCTCCTTACACTCCTCGTACGTTTTATCCGTGGGCTTTGCTGGCCGCTGTAACGTACGTAAGGTGTGATAACCCTCTCTTCCTGAGCCTAATATGAACCATGCTCTCTTCTTCTCCTCTGCAGTGATATCATTGGAAATGAAAGAAGCCTCCAAGACTTCAGTCCATTTCTCAAAATTACACCCAGAATCTAACTGGGGCAACTTTCCTACAATTTGAAAAGCCATGTTACCCTGTTGCTATTCAGGTGCACTATCTTCTGTTCGCTCACTGTGTTTTCTGCCCTGAACGTAATCCTTTTACATTCTAAGAAATTATCCAGCCCACTGACTATTACTAGTTCTTATAATAATAGATTTATACTAATAAACCAGCATTTCCTGTTAATAGCCAACTAGAACATTTTTTTATTAATATTTATTTTATTAGAAGCAATTGTACAAGAATAAAGCAATCGGCATAACAATTATACAATATTCGTACAGCTTCAGTTTTAACATTTTATAAATTGATACATGAAACGGAAAAAAAAGTAAAAAAGGAAAGAATGAAGAAAAAGAAGAAAGATACAAAAAAGAGAGAAGAAAAGAACCCTGAACTGCCAAAGTTCAGGCGGGAAGAGAAAAAAAAAAGAGAAAAGTAAAAATACAAAAAACGGAGATATGTTCCACCATCCTTCCCTTCCCTGCTCACCCATCCCAAGCATCGTTTTTTAATTTGTGTTCAACCATTCTATTGTTGAAGAAATTCAGTGATGAAGGAGACCATGTTTTGGAGAATTGGTCTGATTTATCAGCCAAAACAAGCCTAATTTTTTCTAAGTGTAGTGTCTCGGTCATTTCAGTAATCCACATCTTCACTGTGGGAACTGTTATCTTTTTCCAGAATTTGAGTATAAGTTTTACGCAGTTATTAAGCCGTAGTCAAGGAAACGTATTTGGAATGTCGTTAACTTAGAACAGCCCTCTGACATTCCTAAAATTATTCGTTTTGCATCTGACTCCAGTTGAATTTTAAGAGTTTTAGAGATGATATCGAATATTCCCATCCAGAAATTTTGTATTTTTATACAGGATGCGAAGGAATGGGTAAAGGTAGCTTCTTGGAGGTGACATTTATCACAGATAGAGGAGACAGTTGGGAAGATCTTATTCAATTTAGTCTTTGAATAGTATAGCCTGTGCAATATTTTGAATTGTATCAGGCAATGCCTGACATTTAAAGAACAGTAACGTATGGAAAGTAGGCTTTCCTCCCATATATCTTTTGAAATAGATAAACCCAACTCGTCTTCCCAAGCTCACCTATACATCTCAGAAGGTGGGTATCAGCATTTAAAAGAGTGTTATAAATGTAAGTTATCAACTTACTTGTATCGGCATGTCTATTCAGACAATCATCTAATATATCTGGACCCATAAAAGGACAATCTTGTGTGAATGTTTTCACATAATCTCGGATTTGAAGGTATCTAAAAAGATCGTTTGCTTTCAAATGATATTTCTCCTGTAGTTCTTGAAAAGAAAAGAGAGTCCCCTTCTTATAGAGGTCTCCCACAGTATTATTTCCTAGGTTTTTTCATTGAACAAACGCCCTATCTAAAGTAGACGGTTTAAAGGAGGGATTGTTAGCAATAGGCAGAAGGAGAGACAAATTTCTCAGTTTAAGACTTAATTTCAGCTGTTTCCAGATACGTAGGGTACTGTGTATTATCGGATTTTGCTCATACGTTGACTTATTCAGATGTATTGGAGATAGAAGAATCGAGCCTATGTTAAAAGGCAAACAATCTTCCCTCTCCATTTTTAACCAATTTACCTGTTGTCATGTGTCGTACAACCAGAAGATTATATTTTTAATGTTAGTCGCCCAGTAGAAGAAAAGAAAGTTAGGAAGAGCTAATCCTCCGTTTTCTTTGGATTTGCACAAATGTCTTTTATGTATTCTATGGGTTTTGTAGCCCCAAATAAAGTTAGTGATAGTAGAATCAATTTTTTTGTTTAAACTCTTGGGGAGATATATTGATTGAAATAAATATAGGAGTTGCGGAAGGAAGATCATCTTTATGGCATTTACTCTACCTATAAGGGAAATAGGAAGTGTTTTCCAAAATTGAATGTTGGCAAATCGTTTAGTAATTAATGGTGGGAAATTTGTTTTAAATAGAGAGGAGTGTTTTCTCACGTAAACACCGAGATATCTAAACTTTCCTGTAACAATTCTGAAGGGAAATTTTTGGAATTGAGAAGGGTCTTGAGCTTTTATTGGCATAATTTCACTTTTATTCCAATCTATATTACTAAAACTAAGATCTTGACCACTTTCTGACTTTCTGTTTCGTGGTTTCCGAAAGAACGCCGCCACTTACGGCCGTCATTTTTGGCCACCTCGCTCAAGAGTCCCCCTCCACCGGACTGGACCAGAGGATTTTTCCCATCGGTGAAAAATCAGAGGGTTATTAATGTTTTTTTTTTATGTCGCCATTCTCTCTGTGGCCCCCACTGGCGGCAGTGGGGAGGGACTATAACACCCGGAAGTGTCGTGCCTCACTCAGTCTCTGTGAGATGGAGGAAGCGAGAGGATCACGGCTCTCTGAGCTGCAAATAACACTGAACGCATGTCTACTCGACGGTGAGTCCCCTCGATGTGCTTGTAAAGTGTTTGCCAAATTGTTTGTCTTGGCTTTTAAACGTTTGAATCATTCGGTTTACACACTGTATGTTTACCACGTTCTGATGTTACTTGGCATTTTAGTATTGGTTGTGAGTGTGAGTGTGTGTGTGGGGTGGGGGGGTCCGTGTGTGTGTGTGGGGGGGGGTCCGTGTGTGTGTGTGTGTGTGTGTGTGTGTGCGTTTGCAGAAAATGTATTGGTTGTAAAGTGCTTGACAAATTGCCTTGGTTTTAAAAAGTTTTCAGAAAATGGATTGGTTGTGAAGTGTTTGCCAAATTGTCTGTCTTGGTTTTTAAAATCGTTTTCGGATGGATAAAGCTTGAATAAACATTATATTAGATCAGGACTGTGTTTAATTGCAAAATTGGCACTCATTCCGTGACTTCCGCCGTTCGGCGGGTTTTAACGGGCTCGCTACGCTGGAACCAATGGTAAGTGCTTACCTGCAGTTCATCGCGTGTACTCCAGTTGGCGTAGCATAGCAACAGTATGGGTCACGGGTCGTGACCCGACTGACATGCAACCTCCCAATATGTGTGTGTGTGTGTGTGTGTGTGTGTGTGTGTGTGTGTGTGTGTGTGTGTGTGTGTGAGTCTGTGTGTGTGTGTGAGTCTGTGTGTGTGTGAGTCTGTGTGTGTGTGTCTGAAAGTCTGTGTAAGTGTGAGTCTGTGTGTGTGTGTGAGTGTGAGTGAGTCAGTGTGTGTGAGTGTGTGAGTCTGTGTGTGTGTCTGTGCGTGTGTGTGTCTGTGTGTCTGTGATTGAGTCTGTGTGTGTGTGTGTGTGTGTCTGTCTGTATGTTTGAGTGTGTCAGAGTGTGTTTGTGTGTATGTCAAAGAGTGTGTGTGTGAGAGTCTGTGGCTGTGTGTGTCTGAGTCTGTGTGAGTGTGTGTGTGTCTGTGTGTGTGCGTGTCTGAGTGTGTGTGTATGTGTATGTGTGTGTGAGTCTGTGTGTGTGAGTCTGTGCATGAGTGTGTGTGTGTGTGAGTCTGTGTGTGTGCGTGAGTGTGAATGTGTGTGAGTCTGTGTGTGAGTCTGTGTGTGAGTCTGTGTGAGTGTCTGCGTGTGTGTGAGCCTGTGTGTGTGTGGGGGAGTCTGTGTGTGTGAGAGAGTCTGTGTGTGTGTGTATATGTGTTTGTGTGTGCGTATGTGTGTGTGCGTATGTGTGTGTGCGTATGTGTGTGTGCGTGAGTCTGAGTGAGTATGTGTGTGAGTCTGTGTGTCTGTGAGTGTGTGTGTGTGTGTGTGTGTGTCTGTCTGTTTGTGTGAGTGTGTCTGAGAGTGTGTTTGTGTGTGTATGTCAGAGAGTGTGTGTGTGAGTCTGTGTCTGTGTGTGTGTCTGTGTGTGTGAGTCTGTGTGCGTGTCTGAGTCTGTGTGTGCGTGTCTGAGTGTGTGTGTGTGTGTGTCTCTGTGTGTGTGTGTCTCTGTGTGTGAGTCTGTGTGCGTGTGGGTGTGTGTATGTGTGTGTGAGTTTGTGTGTGTCTGTGAGTGTGTGTGTCTGTGAGTGTGTGAGTCTGTATGTGAGTGTGTGTGTGAGGTGGAGGGTGTGTGTGTGATCAACAAATAACAAATAGTACAAATAATATAGTATTTCATAGTTCAGAGCTTATTTGTTGTTTAATAGCCTGATGGCTGTCAGGAAGAAGCTGTTCCTCAATGTAGATGTGACAGTTTTCAGTTTACAAAAGTCGGACGTCACTCCAGAATTCGGGCACAAGTCAGACAGTCCACAAGCAGTGATTCAGTCTGTCAATCCAGAGGCCATGAGTGAGTCAGTCAGTCAGTCCAGAGACCGTGAGTTAGTCCCAAGGCAGTGAGCGAGTCCAGAGGCCATGAGTAGGTTGCTCACCGCACCCCCCCCCTCCACTGACATCCCCCACCTCAAGAAGCTGCCCTCGGCCTGGCTATAGGATGCCTCCCCTCCTGAAGCCGGCCCCATCCCCCGCTGCAGGACACCCCCCTCCCTCATCAGCCCACGAGAGCCCCCGCCTGAAGCTGTCCCCCTCCCTCAGCTGCAGGACGTTTGCCACCCTCCACCCCACCCCGACAGCCCCCGCCTCAAAAACATGTTTTGCACAAATTCTTCAGTGAGTCCAGCGGATTGAGAATTACAACAAACCAATGGAATTCTTTAATTTGCCACAACCAAGAAATGGAAGGATGCACCTTGATGATGACAATCCAGAATTGCTGCCGGAATTGCAATTTGTTGAGGAGAATGGGCCTCTGCTGAATGCTGAGCAGCGAGCAGTGTATGCACTCAATTTAACAGAAGGTGAAGACATTCTCCTTCAGCAGACCCAATTCCCCATTCAATCAAGTTTTGCTATGACGATCCATAAAGCACAAGGATAAACAATGCAGGTGTTGATCTACCTCGACAAACCAGTATTTCAGCATGGAAAACTCTATGTGTCTCTTAGCCGAGGAAAGATGAAAGATGAAGGGAAATGTCAACGTTTTCCTGAAGGATGTAACATCGACCAAGAATGTTGTCATTAAAAGCGTGCTTCATTGAATGATGACTTCTGAGATCAATTCTCAGATTTTCTTTGTTAAAATTTGACCGCCGAATCTCTCTATATTTAAATTGTCTCTTTTTTTTATCAACAGCAAAGAGACATAAATATGCAGTGAGCAGCAACAAGAGACAACAAGAAAGAACTTAATAATTCTCATCTTTAACATTTAAATTGTTCTTATATTTTAAGAGTCATTCACATTTTAAACTTTAATAAATTCTTTTTCCACTTTTCATGCCTGTGTTCTTCATCACAATGCGAACCTAATGGCAGGAATGGCTGGTCTGTGGGAGAGCCACAGAGAGTGCATGGGGGGAAGTTGTGGGGAGATGGACTGAATGCGTGGCGGGGAGGGGAATGGCAAGTAGCAGAGTGGAGCAGGGGTGACTGATTGAACTGCCAGCATACCAGCCGTGAGTGACTGCACTGCCAGCCCACCAGCCATGAGTAAGTGAACTGCCAGCCCACCAGCCGTGAGTGACTGCACTGCCAGCCCACCAGCCATGAGTAAGTGAACTGCCAGCCCACCAGCCGTAAGTGACTGAACTGCCAGCCCAATAATCCATTCAGGCCACCCTCTCCCCCTTCTCTCTCCCAGTCTGTCACCTGTTTTGGGCACAATTTCTGGCAGTTTCTCAGCTGCTAGCCTGCCTGGTCTGAGTGACTGTACTGCCAGGCCTCAGTGACTGAGCTGCCTTGCCTCAGTGACTGAGCTGCCAGCCCAAGAATCCATTCGGCCCACAATGTCCATACTGGCCCTCTGGAAACCAGCCCCTTCGGCCAACAACACCCATACTAGCGCAACAGTATCCTCCGCCCCCCCCACTGGCCAGCAATATTGGAATTAGTGGAGAGGTGGAATATTGCATTGGGTGACCAGCCCTCCCGTGTGATGCTGGGACCCAACAGGTCCCACTTAGTCGAGTAATCTTATATGTTTCAATAAGATACCCTCTCATCCTTCTAAACTCCAAATAGCCCGGTTACATCCACTGGTTAGCGACGGGTGGTGCAGCGGTAGAGTTGCTGCCTCACCGTGCTGGAGTCTCGGGTTCGATCCCCAGTACTGCTATGAGAATGCAGGGTGATTTGGACAGGTTGGGGGAGTGGGAAGATGCATGGCAGATGCAGTTTAATGCGGATAAATGTGAGGTTATCCACTTTGGTAGCAAAAACAGGAAGGCAGATTACTATCTAAATGGTGTCAAGTTGGGAAAAAGGGAAGTACAACGGGATCTGGGTGTCCTTGTACATCAGTCTATGAAAGTAAGCATGCAGGTACAGCAGGCAGTGAAGAAAGCGAATGGCATGTTGACCTTTATAACAAGAGGAGCAACGAGGAATATAGGAACAAAGAGGTCCTTCTGCAGTTGTACAGGGCCCTAGTGAGACCACACCTGGAGTATTGTGTGCAGTTTTAGTCCCCTAATTTGAGGAAGGACATTCTTGCTATTGAGGGTTAATTCCCGGGATGGCGGGACTGTCATATGCTGAGAGAATGGAGCAGCTGGGCTTGTACACTCTGGAGTTTAGAAGGTTGAGAGGGGCCCTTATTGAAACATATAAGATTGTTAAGGGTTTGGACATGCTAGAGGCAGGAAACATGTTCCCGATTTTGGGGGAGTCCCGAACCAGGGGCCACAGTTTAAGAATAAGGAGTAAGTCATTTAGAACGGAGACGAGGAAACACTTTTTCACACAGAGAGTGGTGAGTCTGTGGAATTCTCTGCCTCAGAGGGTGGTGGAGGTAGGTTCACTGGATGCTTTCAAGAGAGAGCTAGATAGGGCTCTTGAAGATAGCAGAGTCAGTGGATATGGGGAGAAGGCAGGAACGGGGTACTGATTGGGGATGTTCAGCCATGATCACATTGAGTGGCGGTGCTGGCTCGAAGGGTCGAATGGCCTACTCCTGCACCTACTCTCTACTGTCTATTGTATGTTGTCTGCTGTCTGTTGTCTGTTGTCTGTTGCCTGTGAAACGGTTTCCGCACTGTATCTCTAAATTGAACTAATCTGCCTTTTGACTCCAACTCTTCCACAGGTTTGTAGGTTAATTGGCTTCTGCAAATTGTCCCGTGTCTGTGTGTGTGTGTGTGTGTGTGTGTGTGTGCGTGTGTGTAGGATAGTGTTGGTGTGCGCGGACTCGATGGGCCTGTTGGTTGGCGCGGACTCGATGGGCCTGTTTCCACGCCCGATCTCGAAAGTCTAAAGTAAGTCTCTAAAGGTCCCTGTCACGGTTTATTCCGAACAGCTCCGACACAGACACTGTGATTTACGGACTGTTCCCAGGGACGCATTCAGAGACCGACATCGAGTGCTGCTGGAAGGATCATCAACTCGGTGAAAGACGCTCTTTGGTCTGCCCGAACGTTGTTCACCACCCAGCGGAGCGAGATGTCCGTCAGGGAATGTTGCCGACTGGCCCGCTGCAGACTGCAGGAGTACGTGCTGAGGGACGCACTGAAGCTCGGTGCAGCCCACGCCAAGGCTCGGTGGGGCAGGACCACAATCTAGGGTCCTTCCGCTGCTGGACATCGGGGGCAGGGTGTGGTGGAGACGCCCCCAAAATAAAGGAAGGGGGCCACATGAGTGGCAAGGGTGCGGGATAAATGAGTGCAATGTGTGTAAACAGTATTAGAAACATAGAAAATAGGTGCTGGTGGAGGCCATTCGGCCCTTTGAGCTGGCACCGCCATTCATTGTGATCATGGCTGATCGTCCCCAATCAACAACCCGTGCCTGCCTTCTCCCCAAATCCCTTGATACCACTAGCCCCTAGAGCTCCATCTAACTCTCTCTTAAATCCATCCAGTGATTTGGCCTTCACAGCCCCCTGTGGCAGGGAATTCCACTAATTCACAACTCTCTGGGTGAAAAGTTTTTTCTCACCTCAGTCTTAAATGGCTTCCCCTTTACTTTAAGACTGTGGCCCCTGGTTCTGGATTCGCCCAACATTGGGAACATTTTTCCTGCATCTAGCTTGTCGAGTCCTTTTACAATTTTATATGTTTCTATAAGATCTCCACTCATCCTAATCTCCAGTGAATACAAGCCTAGTCTTTTCAATCTTTCCACAGATGACAGTCCCGCCATCCCAGGAATCAATCTCGTGAACCTACGCTGCACTGCCTCAATCACAAGGGTGTCCTTCCTCAAATTAGGAGACCAAAACTGTAAGCAATACTCCAGATGTGGTCTCACCAGAGCCCTAAACAACTGCAGAAGAACCTCTTCACTCCTATACTGAAATCCTCTTGTTATGAAGGCCAACATTCCATTAGCTTTCTTCACTGCCTGCTGTACCTGCACGCCAACTTTCAGTGATCAGTGTACAAGGACACACAGGTCTCGCTGCACCTCCCCCTTACCTAACCTAACCTGACCATTGAATGTATAGCCTCCGAGAATGTAGGATGAATTATTATTTTTTGCACAGTTCCTGTGTTTTATATATTGATTACTTGAATAAAGTCTATTTTGATTTTTTTTTTTAAAGTAACTCTATCTCCGCGGGTCTCTGTTAACATGGGACGACACGACAGGCTGGGTGAAGAAGATTTGAACGATACCCTTGAATATCTAACTGACAACATCCAGGTCGATCGCCCCCCTGTCTCCGAATCCAACCCGTGAATCTCTGTTGGTGAATCCCGTATCAGCGGAATAATCCTTCGCCAATTTGTCATCACTTCTTTTTGGTAAATTAATTTTAAAAATGAGTTGGTGAAAATCTCTCTTATTTGGTTTGGAGGCTTGAATTTCCCAGATCTGAAACCGAGTTTCCCCCCCACCAGGAAGCCAGTTAAAGCTGGGGGTATCTGGTGGTACTATGGTAGTAGACGTTTATACATCGACGAGACCAAGCGTAGGCTTGGCGATCGCTTCACCCAACACGTCCGCTCGGTTCGCATTAACCAACCTGATATCCCGGTGGCTCAGCACTTCAACTCCCACTCCCATTCTGAATCCGACCTTTCTGTCCTGGGCCTCCTCCATGACCAGAGTGAGTCCCACCCCAAATTGGAGGAGCAGCACCTCATATTTCGCTTGGGCAGTTTACACCCCAGCGGTATGAACATTGACTTCTCCAATTTCAGGTAGTCCTTGCTTTCTCCTACTTTCCCCTCCCCTTCCCAGCTCTCCCACAGCCCACTCTCTCCACCTCTTCCTTTCTTCTTCCCGTCGCCCCCCCCCCCCCATCAGTCTGACCCAAAACGACAATAGAACATAGGTGCAGGAGTAGGCCATTCGGCCCTTCGAGGATGTAACATCGACCAAGAATGTTGTCATTAAAAGCGTGCTTCATTGAATGATGACTTCTGACATCAATTCTCAGATTTTCTTTGTTAAAATTTGACCGCCGAATCTCTCTATATTTAAATTGTCTCTTTTTTTTATCAACAGCAAAGAGACATAAATATGCAGTGAGCAGCAACAAGAGACAACAAGAAAGAACTTAATAATTCTCATCTTTAACATTTAAATTGTTCTTATATTTTAAGAGTCATTCACATTTTAAACTTTAATAAATCCTTTTTCCACTTTTCATGCCTGTGTGTTCTTCATCACAATGCGAACCTAATGGCAGGAATGGCTGGTCTGTGGGAGAGCCACAGAGAGTGCATGGGGGGAACTTGTGGGGAGATGGACTGAATGCGTGGCGGGGAGGGGAATGGCAAGTAGCAGAGTGGAGCAGGGGTGACTGAGTGAACTGCCAGCACACCAGCCGTGAGTGACTGCACTGCCAGCCCACCAGCCATGAGTAAGTGAACTGCCAGCCCACCAGCTGTGAGTGACTGCACTGCCAGCCCACCAGCCGTGAGTAAGTGAACTGCCAGCCCACCAGCCGTAAGTGACTGAACTGCCAGCCCAATAATCCATTCAGGCCACCCTCTCCCCCTTCTCTCTCCCAGTCTGTCACCTGTTTTGGGCACAATTTCTGGCAGTTTCTCAGCTGCCAGCCTGCCTGGTCTGAGTGACTGTACTGCCAGGCCTCAGTGACTGAGCTGCCTTGCCTCAGTGACTGAGCTGCCAGCCCAAGAATCCATTCGGCCCACAATGTCCATACTGGCCCTCTGGAAACCAGCCCCTTCGGCCAACAACACCCATACTAGAGCAACAGTATCCTCCCCCCCCCCCCCACTGGCCAGCAATATTGGAATTAGTGGAGAGGTGGAATATTGCATTGGGTGACCAGCCCTCCCGTGTGATGCTGGGACCCAACAGGTCCCACTTAGTCGAGTAATCTTATATGTTTCAATAAGATTCCCTCTCATCCTTCTAAACTCCAAATAGCCCGGTTACATCCACTGGTTAGCGACGGGTGGTGCAGCGGTAGAGTTGCTGCCTCACCGTGCTGGAGTCTCGGGTTCGATCCCCAGTACTGCTATGAGAATGCAGGGTGACCTGGACAGGTTGGGGGAGTGGGCAGATGCATGGCAGATGCAGTTTAATGCGGATAAATGTGAGGTTATCCACTTTGGTAGCAAAAACAGGAAGGCAGATTACTATCTAAATGGTGTCAAGTTGGGAAAAAGGGAAGTACAACGGGATCTGGGCGTCCTTGTACATCAGTCTATGAAAGTAAGCATGCAGGTACAGCAGGCAGTGAAGAAAGCGAATGGCATGTTGACCTTTATAACAAGAGGAGCAAAGAGGAATATAGGAACAAAGAGGTCCTTCTGCAGTTGTACAGGGCCCTAGTGAGACCACACCTGGAGTATTGTGTGCAGTTTTAGTCCCCTAATTTGAGGAAGGACATTCTTGCTATTGAGGGTGTGCAGCGTAGGTTTACAAGGTTAATTCCCGGGATGGCGGGACTGTCATATGCTGAGAGAATGGAGCAGCTGGGCTTGTACACTCTGGAGTTTAGAAGGTTGAGAGGGGCCCTTATTGAAACATATAAGATTGTTAAGGGTTTGGACATGCTAGAGGCAGGAAACATGTTCCCGATTTTGGGGGAGTCCCGAACCAGGGGCCACAGTTTAAGAATAAGGAGTAAGTCATTTAGAACGGAGACGAGGAAACACTTTTTCACACAGAGAGTGGTGAGTCTGTGGAATTCTCTGCCTCAGAGGGCGGTGGAGGTAGGTTCACTGGATGCTTTCAAGAGAGAGCTAGATAGGGCTCTTGAAGATAGCAGAGTCAGTGGATATGGGGAGAAGGCAGGAACGGGGTACTGATTGGGGATGTTCAGCCATGATCACATTGAGTGGCGGTGCTGGCTCGAAGGGTCGAATGGCCTACTCCTGCACCTACTCTCTACTGTCTATTGTATGTTGTCTGCTGTCTGTTGTCTGTTGTCTGTTGCCTGTGAAACGGTTTCCGCACTGTATCTCTAAATTGAACTAATCTGCCTTTTGACTCCAACTCTTCCACAGGTTTGTAGGTTAATTGGCTTCTGCAAATTGTCCCGTGTGTGTGTGTGTGTGTTTGTGTGTGTGTGTGTGTGTGCGTGTGTGTAGGATAGTGTTGGTGTGCGCGGACTCGATGGGCCTGTTGGTTGGCGCGGACTCGATGGGCCTGTTTCCACGCCCGATCTCGAAAGTCTAAAGTAAGTCTCTAAAGGTCCCTGTCACGGTTTATTCCGAACAGCTCCGACACAGACACTGTGATTTACGGACTGTTCCCAGGGACGCATTCAGAGACCGACATCGAGTGCTGCTGGAAGGATCATCAACTCGGTGAAAGACGCTCTTTGGTCTGCCCGAACGTTGTTCACCACCCAGCGGAGCGAGATGTCCGTCAGGGAATGTTGCCGACTGGCCCGCTGCAGACTGCAGGAGTACGTGCTGAGGGACGCACTGAAGCTCGGTGCAGCCAACGCCAAGGCTCGGTGGGGAAGGACCACAATCTAGGGTCCTTCCGCTGCTGGACATCGGGGGCAGGGTGTGGTGGAGACGCCCCCAAAATAAAGGAAGGGGGCCACATGAGTGGCAAGGGTGCGGGATAAATTAGTGCAATGTGTGTAAACAGTATTAGAAACATAGAAAATAGGTGCTGGTGGAGGCCATTCGGCCCTTTGAGCTGGCACCGCCATTCATTGTGATCATGGCTGATCGTCCCCAATCAACAACCCGTGCCTGCCTTCTCCCCAAATCCCTTGATACCACTAGCCCCTAGAGCTCTATCTAACTCTCTCTTAAATCCATCCAGTGATTTGGCCTTCACAGCCCCCTGTGGCAGGGAATTCCACTAATTCACAACTCTCTGGGTGAAAAGTTTTTTCTCACCTCAGTCTTAAATGGCTTCCCCTTTACTTTAAGACTGTGGCCCCTGGTTCTGGATTCGCCCAACATTGGGAACATTTTTCCTGCAACTAGCTTGTCGAGTCCTTTTATAATTTTATATGTTTCTATAAGATCTCCACATCCTAATCTCCAGTGAATACAAGCCTAGTCTTTTCAATCTTTCCACATATGACAGTCCCGCCATCCCAGGAATCAATCTCGTGAACCTACGCTGCACTGCCTCAATCACAAGGGTGTCCTTCCTCAAATTAGGAGACCAAAACTGTAAGCAATACTCCAGATGTGGTCTCACCAGAGCCCTAAACAACTGCAGAAGAACCTCTTCACTCCTATACTGAAATCCTCTTGTTATGAAGGCCAACATTCCATTAGCTTTCTTCACTGCCTGCTGTACCTGCACGCCAACTTTCAGTGATCAGTGTACAAGGACACACAGGTCTCGCTGCACCTCCCCCTTACCTAACCTAACCTGACCATTGAATGTATAGCCTCCGAGAATGTAGGATGAATTATTATTTTTTGCACAGTTCCTGTGTTCTATATATTGATTACTTGAATAAAGTCTATTTTGATTTTTTTTTTAAAGTAACTCTATCTCCGCGGGTCCCTGTTAACAAGGGACGACACGACAGGCTGGGTGAAGAAGATTTGAACGATACCCTTGAATATCTAACTGACAACATCCAGGTCGATCGCCCCCCTGTCTCCGAATCCAACCCGTGAATCTCTGTCGGTGAATCCCGTATCAGCGGAATAATCCTTCGCCAATTTGTCATCACTTCTTTTTGGTAAATTAATTTTTAAAATGAGTTGGTGAAAATCTCTCTTATTTGGTTTGGAGGCTTGAATTTCCCAGAGTTTCCCCCCCACCAGGAAGCCAGTTAAAACTGGGGGTATCTGGTGGTACTATGGTAGTAGACGTTTATACATCGACGAGACCAAGCGTAGGCTTGGCGATCGCTTCACCCAACACGTCCGCTCGGTTCGCATTAACCAACCTGATATCCCGGTGGCTCAGCACTTCAACTCCCACTCCCATTCTGAATCCGACCTTTCTGTCCTGGGCCTCCTCCATGACCAGAGTGAGTCCCACCCCAAATTGGAGGAGCAGCACCTCATATTTCGCTTGGGCAGTTTACACCCCAGCGGTATGAACATTGACTTCTCCAATTTCAGGTAGTCCTTGCTTTCTCCTACTTTCCCCTCCCCTTCCCAGCTCTCCCACAGCCCACTCTCTCCACCTCTTCCTTTCTTCTTCCCGTCGCCCCCCCGCCATCAGTCTGACCCAAAACGACAATAGAACATAGGTGCAGGAGTAGACCATTCGGCCCTTCGAGCCACCTCCGCCATTCACTGTGATCACGGCTGATCACCTCCAATCAGTACCCCATTCCTGCCTTCTCCCCATATCCCCTGACCTCACTATCTTTAAGAGCCCTATCTAGCTCTCTCTTGAAAGTATCCAAAGAACCGGCCTCCACCACCCCCTGAGGCAGAGAATTCCACAGATTCGCAACTCTCTGTGTGAAAAAGTGTTTCCTCATCTCCACTCTAAATGGCTTACCCCTTATTCTTAAACTGTGTGGCCACTGGTTCTGGACTCCCCCAACATCGGGAACACGCGTGTCCAAACCCTTAATAATCGTATATGTTTCAATAAGATCTAAACTCCAGAGTGTACAAGCTCAGCCATTCCATTCTCTCGGCATATGACAGTCCCGCCATCCCAGGGATTAACCTGGTGAACCTACGCTGCACTCCCTCAATAGCAAGAATGTCCTTCCTCAAATTAGGGGACCAAAACTGCACACAAAAGTCCAGGTGCGGTCTCACTAGGGTCCTGTACAACTGCAGAAGGACCTCTTTGCTCCTATACTCGACTCCTCTTGTTATTCTTGCTTCAAAGTCGTCTTGTTGAGTCTCATTGTCTGTAACTGGTTTTCACCGAGCCCGCAGCAATAACGGCCTGTTTCCTTCATCATCCTTACTTTTCCCCGGGAGAAGGCAGGCACGGGTTATTGATTGGGGACGATCAGCCATGATCACAATGAAGAGTGGTGCTGGCTCGAAGGGCCGAATGGCCTCCTCCTGCACCTATTTTCTATGTTTCTACGAGGTCGTAGGTAGGTTGTAGGTAGGCCGTGACGCAAGTCGTAAGTCAAGTCAAGTCACATTTATTTATATAGCACATTTAAAAAACAACTTTCGTTGGCCAAAGTGCTTTACATTTGTTATAAGAATAGTATAAACAAACAAACTACATACATATTTACATATATGCCTCGCTCGTGGCATCGAGTAGGTGACGCCGTTTTTTCTAGCCTGATGATAAATGTCCGCGAGTAAAAAAGGTCGTGAATTCGGTCGTGAAAGCGGGACATGCCCTAGTCGTTTAATCGAACCTCTCTGTGGAAATTGTCCCCCAGGATTTTTGGGAGTGGATGAGAAAGTGGGATCACATAGAACGAGTGAGAACGGAGAGGGAGGGGGGGGTGCGATCGCTGGTCTTGGCGGACTCGATGGGTCGAAGGGCCTGTGTCCGCGCTGTATCTCTCGACCAAACTAAAGGCTGGCTGATTAATAGGATTTATCTTCAAACGGGGAACGGGCAACGACTAAGAAAAAGTGTGAAGGCTCTGCCGGTGGGTGGGGTAGGGCTAGTACGGGGAAGGTGGGGCCGAAGGGCCTCTTTCTGAGCTGCGTCATTGCGATTTTCGTTCTGATTTATTAATCGACGGTGCGGTCGTACCGAGCAACACCAGAATTTATTGCCCAACCTTATTGGCCAGTAAAGTGAGGAAGAAATCTTCAACCCCCCCCCCAGTCATAAGATCATAAGAGATAGACAATAGGTGCAGGAGTAGACCATTCAGCCCTTCGAACCAGCACCGCCATTCAATGTGATCATGGCTGATCATCCCCAATCAGTACCCCGTTCCTGCCTTCTCCCCATATCCCCTTACTCCGCAATCTTTAAGAGCCCTATCCAGCTCTCTCTTGAAAGTATCCAGAGAACCGGCCTCCACCACCCTCTGAGTCAGAGAATTCCACAGACTCACAACTCTCTGTGTGAAAAAGTGTTTCCTCGTCTCCGTTCGAAATAGCTTATTCCCTTATTCTTAAACTGTGGCCCCTGGTTCTGGACTCCCCCAACGTCGGGAACATGTTTCCTACCTCTTGCCTGTCCACGCCCTTAATAATCTTATGTGTTTCAATAAGATGCCCTCTCATCCTTCTAAACTCCAGAGTGTACAAGCCCAGCCGCTCCATTCTCTCAGCAAACGTCAGTCCTGCCATCCCGGGAATTAACCTGGTGAACCTATACCATTTTGCTACCCACAGGGCCCTAGTGGAATCAAGGAATATGGGGAGAAGGCAGGAACGGGGTACTGATTGGGGATGATCCGCCATGATCACATTGAATGGCAGTGCTGGCTTGAAGGGCCGAATGGCCTATTCCTGCACCTATTGTCTATTGTGACTATAAACTCAATTAAACCAGGCCAGAGCAACAAGTCAAACACAATCACATCAACCAGCCAACAGTTTACAATAGACAATAGTGGCAGGCAGCAGTGTTGGGAGAGAGCTCCAAGTACACAGCCCCCTGTATGAAGCATCGCAGGGAGATAGGGCGGGGGGGAAGGGGGAGGAGGGAAGTGACGGGGGGAGAGAGAGAGGGGGCAGAGAGGCTTTTTCTGTTTGCATTTAAAAACCCACTTGAGAACCATGGGCGATTTTAAAATTTTACAGCCAGATTTATCACTTCTGAAACTTTTTTGATGCCAAAGGAATCTAGAAAAAACACAAATAATGCCTTACTGGTGATGAAATGCAGTGAGCAAACGCGATAATTCCCAATATTTTCAATCTCGATAACTGCACGGCCAATGTTCGCCAAGCACTTTGCCTGTTGTCCCTTCAGCTCTCGCTTCCATCTACCGTCATTTCTCCTCACTTTCTGAATTCTGGTAGGATAAATGTCTCTCACGCTTATCCCGATTTCCATAATTATTTACAGCGCAAAAATTGATCATTTCGGCGGGGTTTAACGGGCCCGCTACGCTGGAAACAATGTTCAGTGCTTACGTGCAGTTCATTGCGTGTACTCCAGTTGGCGTAGCGTAGCAACAGCACGGGTCATGGGTCGTGACCCGACTGCCGTGCAACCTCCCTATACGTGTGTGTGTGTGTGTGTGTGAGTCTGTGTGTGTGTGTTTGTGTGAGTCTTTGTGTGTGAGTGTGATTGAGAGTGTGTGTGTGTGTGTATGTGTGTGTGAGAGTCTGTGTGAGTGTGTGTGAGTCTGTGTGAGTCTGTGTGTGTGTCTGTGTGCGAGTGTGTCTGAGGATCTGTGTGTGACTGAGAGTCAGTCTGTTTGTGCGACAGTCTGTGTGTTTGAGAGTCTGCGTGTGTGTGTGAGAGTCTCTCTGTGTGTGTGTGAGTGTCTGTGTGAGAGTCTGTGTGTGTGTGTGAGAGTCTGTGTGTGTGAGAGTCTGTGTGTGAGTGTCTGTGTGAGGTGGAGGGTGTGTGTGTGATCAACAAATAACAAATATTACAAATAATATAGTTGTTCGTAGTTCAGAGCTTATTTGTTGTTTAATACCCTTATGGCTATCATGAAGAAGCTGTTCCTCAATGTGGATGTTACAGTTTTCAGTTGACAAAAGTCGGACGTGATTCCAGAAGTCGGGCATAATCAGACAGTCCACAAGCCGTGATTCAGTCGTCAGTCCAGAGGCCATGAGTTAGTCAGTCAGTCCAGAGACCATGAGTTAGTCCCAAGAGTCATTCACATTTTAAACTTTAATAAATCCTTTTTCCACATTTCATGCCTGCGTGTTCTTCATCACAATGGGAACCTAATGGCAGGAATGCATGCTCTGTGGGAGAGCCACTAAGAGTGCATGGGGGGAGGTTGTGGGGAGATAGACTGAATGCGTGGGGGGGAGGGGAATGGCAAGGAGCAGAGTGGGGGGGGGGTGAAGGGAGCAGGGGTGACTGAGTGATAGCCAGCCCACCAGCCGTGAGTGACTGCACTGCCAGCCCACGAGTCGCGAGTAAGTGAACTGCCAGCCCACCAGCTGCAAGTGACTGAACTGCCCGCCCACCAGCCATGAGTGACTGAACTGCCAGCCCACCAGCCGTGAGTGACTGAACAGGAAATTAGAAATGCGTGCAACAAAGGCAAAACAGTTATAATGGGTGACTTCAATCTACATATAGATTGAGTGAATCAAATTGGCAGGGGTGCTGAGGAAGAGGATTTCTTGGAATGTATGCGGGATAGTTATCTAAACCAACATGTAGAGGAACCAACGAGAGAGCAGGCTATTCTAGACTGGGTATTGAGTAATGAGGAAGGGTTAGTTAGCAGTCTTGTTGTGCGTGGCCCCTTGGGCAAGAGTGACCATAATATGGTTGAGTTCTTCATTAGGATGGAGAGTGACATTGTTAATTCAGAAACAACGGTTCTGAACTTAAACAAAGGTAACTTTGAGGGTATGAGACGTGAATTGGCCAAGATTGACTGGCGATTAGTTCTAAAAGGGTTGACGGTGGATATGCAATGGAAGGCATTTAAAGACTGCATGGATGAACTACAAAAATTGTTCATCCCAGTTTGGCAAAAGAATAAATCAGGGAAGGTAGTGCATCCGTGGATAACAAGGGAAATCAGGGATAGTATCAAAGCAAAAGATGATGCGTACAAATTAGCCAGAAAAAGCAGCATACCAGAGGACTGGAAGAAATTCAGAGACCAGCAGAGGAGGAAAAAGGGCTTAATTAGGAAAGGGAAAATAGATTATGAAAGGAAACTGGCAGGGAACATAAAAACTGACTGCAAAAGTTTTTATAGATATGTGAAGAGAAAGAGATTAGTTAAAAACAAATGTAGGTCCCTTGCAGCCAGAAACAGGTGAATTGATCATGGGGAACAAGGATATGGCGGACCAATTGAATAACTACTTTGGTTCCGTCTTCACTAAGGAAGACATAAATAATCTGCCGGAAATAGCAGGGGGCCGCGGGTCAAAGGAGATGGAGGTACTGAGTGAAATCCAGGTTAGTCGGGAAGTGGTGTTGGGTAAATTGAATGGATTAA
This sequence comes from Malacoraja senta, assembly GCA_038087875.1. Classification (NCBI taxonomy): domain Eukaryota; kingdom Metazoa; phylum Chordata; class Chondrichthyes; order Rajiformes; family Rajidae; genus Malacoraja; species Malacoraja senta. Next base: position 9,899,798 of record CM075994.1, read on the forward strand.
AGGCCGATAAATCACCAGGGCCAGATAGGCTGCATCCCAGAGTACTTAAGGAAGTAGCTCCAGAAATAGTGGATGCATTACTGATAATTTTTCAAAACTCTTTAGATTCTGGAGTAGTTCCTGAGGATTGGAGGGTAGCAAACGTAACCCCACTTTTTAAGAAGGGAGGGAGAGAGAAAACGGGGAATTACAGACCAGATAGTCTTACATCGGTAGTGGGGAAACTGCTAGAGTCAGTTATTAAAAATGGGATAGCAGCACATTTGGAAAGTGGTGAAATCATTGGACAAAGTCAGCATGGATTTACGAAAGGTAAATCGTATCTGACGAATCTTATAGAATTTTTCGAGCATGTAACGAGTAGAGTGGATAGGGGCGAACCAGTGGATGTGTTGTATATGGACTTTCAGAAGGCTTTCGACAAGGTACCACATAAGAGATTAGGATACAAACTTAAATCACACGGTATTGGGTGTTCAGTATTGATGTGGATAGAGAACTGGCTGGCAAACAGGAAGCAAAGAGTAGGAGTAAACGGGTCCTTTTCACAATGGCAGGCAGTGACTAGTGGGGTACCGCAAGGCTCAGTGCTGGGACCCCAGCTATTTACAATTTATATTAATGAACTGGATGAGGGAATTGAAAGCAACATCTCCAAGTTTGCGGATGACACTAAGCTGGGGGGGCAGTGTTAGCTGTGAGGAGGATGCTAGGAGACTGCAAGGTGACTTGGATAGGCTGGGTGAGTGGGCAAATGTTTGGCAGATGCAGTATAATGTGGATAACTGTGAGGTTATCCACTTTGGTGGCAAAAACGGGAAGGCAGACTATTATCTAAATGGTGGCCGATTAGGAAATGGGGAGATGCAGCGAGACCTGGGTGTCATGGTACACCAGTCATTGAAAGTAGGCATGCAGGTGCAGCAGGCAGTGAAGAAAGCGAATGGTATGTTGGCTTTCATAGCAAGAGGATTTGAGTATAGGAGCAGAGAGGTTCTACTGCAGTTGTACAGGGTCTTGGTGAGACCACACCTGGAGTATTGCGTACAGTTTTAGTCTCCAAATCTGAGGAAGGACATTATAGCCATAGAGGGAGTGCAGAGAAGGTTCACCAGACTGATTCCTGGGATGTCAGGACTTTCATATGAAGAAAGACTGGATAGACTTGGCTTATACTCGCTAGAATTTAGGAGATTGAGAGGGGATCTTATAGAAACGTACAAAATTCTTATGGGGTTGGACAGGCTAGATGCAGGAAGATTGTTCCCGATGTTGGGGAAGTCCAGGACAAGGGGTCACAGCTTAAGGATGAGGGGGAAATCCTTTAAGACCGAGATGAGGAAAAACTTTTTCACACAGAGAGTGGTGAATCTCTGGAACTCTCTGCCACAGAGGGTAGTTGAGGCCAGTTCATTGGCTATATTTAAGAGGGAGTTAGATGTGGCCCTTGTGGCTAAGGGGATCAGGGGGTATGGAGAGAAGGCAGGTACGGGATACTGAGTTGGATGATCAGCCATGATCATATTGAATGGCGGTGCAGGCTTGAAGGGCCGAATGGCCTACTCCTGCACCTATTTTCTATGTATCTATGTAACAGAAAGCCACTGCCATCCCACTGGCCAGCAATATTGGAATTGGTGGAGAGGTGGATTATTGCGTTGGAAGACCAGCCCTCCCGTGTGATGCTGGGACCCAACGGGTCCCACTTAGTCTAGTTAGGGATCTTTTTTTACATTTACCAAGCCAATATTTTACATTTACCAAGCCTTGGAGTGTGGGAGGAAACCGAAGATTTCCGAGAATACCCACGATATCACGGGGAGAACATGCAAACTCCGTACAGACAGCACCCGTAGTCAGGATCGAACCCGAGTCTCGGGCAGCAATTCGCTGTAAGGCAGCAACTCTACCGCTGCGCCACCGTGACGGTCACGTGACCGCCCATATTCAGCAGATCCACGTCAGTGAAAACACTTTGAACCAGGAAGTGGCGGATTTACAATGGCTGCGAAACAGCAGGTCGAGAGTTGGACCGAGGAGGTAGTTTGTCCCATCTGCCTGGATTTCTTCACCGATCCGATTATACTGGAGTGTGGGCACAACTTCTGCCGCTCCTGCATCACACAGAGTTGGGACAGGGAGGCGAGAAACTCCTGCCCGGAATGTAGAGAGGAGTTTGTAGACCGCACCCTCAGGGTGAACCGGGCCTTGGTTAGACTGGCTGAGAAAGCGCGAACACTGACCCTGAATCTCAAAGAAAAGGAAAGTAAATTTCACTGTGAGAAACATCAGGAAGAACTGAAGCTGTTTTGTGAAACGGACAAGAATCTGATCTGTTTGATTTGTGCAGCTGGGCGGGAACACAAGTCTCACAGCTTCATGCCGGTAGATGAAGCAATTGAAATCTACAAGGTAAAAGCAAATCAATTTTGATAATTTCATTGTTTAATCTTTTCTTTATTTTCTGACATTTTTATTCTCTGATCTGAAACCCAACCCCAGGAACAGGTGAAATCTTCTTTCGAATCGCTCACAGAAAAGAAATCAGAGATCGAGCAAATGGAGCAGAAACAGAAAGAGAGCATTTCTGGAGTTCAGGTGAGGCTTTACACTATCGATTTAATTATATTGTGTAGCTTTTATCCCTTTTACGCGTGTAATAAGTGGGCACCTCTATAGAGCGCAATCGTCGAGGACACGAGATTTTGGTAGCGGCTGGGCAGCCAAGGACTTTACTCCCTGGAGCGCAGCTGTCTGAAGAATGATCTATTTATTGCAAGTGCATAATATCACGAAATGTTAGGGTGAATACTCAGTCTTTTACCCTGAGTGGGGCGTCGAGCATGCGAGGGCATAAGTTTAAGGTGAGAGGGTACAGATTTAATACGAACATTAAGGGCAACTTTGTTAGTGGGTATATGGAATGAGCTACCAGGGGGAGGTAGTTGATTCAGTTACCATAACAATATTTAAATGATATTTGAACAAATTCGTGGAGAGAACATTTTAGCACCAGGTGGGTCAAATGCGGACAGGTGGAAATAGCGCAGATGGGGCGTCTTGGTCGGTATCTAACACCCCTTGCTGTATGACTCTATGAAGTCTGTCATTCTGAGTGGTGCTGCTGTCTGCTAGTTCTGGTGACCTGGTTCTGTCCAGTGAGAATTAACGGACACATGAAATGGAATAGGTTGCAGGGAATTGTACTGGGGAAATGGGAATGATGTGCTTGTACATTACTTTCACCAAACATTTCAGAATTATTAACACGATCTCTTGAATTGCCAAGGTAATGAAAGCTATGGATTAAATACAGGTAAATGGAATTAGTGCAGAAACGTACAGAGCCCAGCATGGGCATGTTGATCCGAGGGGCCTATTTCTGCACTTCAGGACTCGAGATTCAGTAGCCAAATGTTATCATCCATGTCATGAGAAAACACAGCAGAGTGACATAATATATTGATTCTTATCTTTCATCTGACAGGAAGCGTCACGCAACCTTCAGTCACAGACCATATCCCAGTTTGCTGAACTGCACCAGATTCTCACTGAAAAAGAGCAGCGCGCACTCGGAGATATCCGGGAAGATGAGGCGAAGATTGTAAAAACAATGGAGAACAATCTTCAAGAGATACAAAAGAATTTAAATTCCATTCAGGTGGAACTCTCAAAGTTACAGGAACAGATAGACCACAAGGATGGCGTGATATTTCTGAGGTGAGGGGTTACACTACAGTTTGGTGAAACGAAAGTGCAGTCACAAAATGGCGGGTTAAATTTCTGAATAAATTCTGCATTTACCAGTAATTCAGTACTGGATCAATGACCCGTCTGTTCCATCTACCCACCACATCCGACAATAATGGCCCAAATTCCAGGAATCCTCATGCATTTATCCCACTTCAACTTAAATTTATCTGCAATATTGTCTTCAGGCCACCCTGTGAGTTCCACGTTCTGTTTACTGCATTTCTTGGGAAAGTTATTAATGGCCATCTTATATTTCAGCTTTGATTTTTGGTCTCCCCACAAGTAGTGATAATATTTCCAACCCCCACCCATTTAAATCCACCGCTGATCTTAAAATATTCCATCCCATTATCTCTGACATCTTCTCAGATAAAATCCCACGACCTGCCCGGTCTTACTCGTAACTTGCATACTCACAGTTATTTTCATCGACATTCCTAATGCTTTCCCTCGTGTTCGATGTCTCTAGGACAATATCCACTTACTGTCTGTGTGACAGCGGCAACGACTTGGGAAATGGGAATTTTCAGAAGGTTTTTTGTAGCAATTTGGTGAAATACCCGCTGTCGGGATCATGACGATCCATCTCAGTCTATTGAGATTTGTGTTTTATTTATTTCAGGAGGAAGCTGGTCGCAAGAGGAGGTAGGATATGCTTTTGACTGAAACAATGTATGTTTTTATAGTACAGCTCAGAAAAACAGCTAATGCTTAGTTTCTAACCAGCTGTTAAATATTTGCAGCGTTATTGATGAATCCAAATCAATGTTGGTTGTAGATGGCGCGGTGCCCATTGAAAAGTATGATCGTACTTTTTTCTACAACATGGCATTGAGAGAAACATCTGATATCATCAACCGAGGTAAAACTGATACCTTTCCCATTGTTCTTTTTTAAGACATCTTTATGCAATACTTATATGTGAAGATTAATGGTATTAATGGACCCTGGGGGGAGCATCACAGAAACAGAGAGCGAAGTTTGTTTGCACTTGAACAAATCCTGGTTCCTGGGAGAATGGGTTTGCTGTGCTGGGTGAAATTGCGTAGACTAGGCCTGTGTAGTCGAGAGTTCAGGTATATTAAAGGAGATCTCAGTGAAACACAAAGTCCTTACAGGGCTCAGTGGGCTGGATGCAGGGAGGATGTTTCCCCTGTCTGTGGGGTCTGGAGTCAGCGGACACACTCTCAGAATGTGGGCTGGACCATTCAGGACAGAGACAAGGAGGCATGACGGCACGCAGAGACTGGGCAACCTTTGGAATTCCCTGCAACCGTGGCTGGGGATAATCAGTCATTCAGTGCTCTTGGAGCCAGAGAGCCATGGTTGTACATTACAGAGTCAGGCCCTTCAGCCCATCGCGTTCATGTTCACCTTTTTCCCAGCCACACAAATCCCATTTGCCCACATTAGAACCGTATTATTCTACACCTCATTTGCTAAATCGCAATGCCTCTTACATGTAGTGATTACATCTGATTCCACCACCTCCTTTGGCAAAATATTCCAGGTATTAACAACTCTTTGTGTGAAGAAAACTGCGTCCTCCAGTATTGATATCCCTGCATGACAATAAGGTTTTGATGATCCAGCCTCTATGCAGCTGCGGACTTTGACTGACTACCTTGGTATCCACAACATTACCCGTTCTGCACAAACTTAGTAGTCACACCTCCTACATTCACATCCAAGCCATGAAAACATAAAATAAACAGCAAAGGTTGCAGCACCGATCCCTGCTGCACACCACCAGTCACAGACCTCCAGGCAGCAAAATCATCCTTCTAGCGCTACCTTCTACCTCCAACCACCAAGCCAATTGTCGGTCCATTTTACCAACCCGTCTTGGAACCCACCTGCCTTCGCTTTCTGGATCAGCCTTACATGCAAAACATTGTCAGGTCACTCAGTGAAGTTCATATATTGCTTCACAATGAGATTAGAATGTTCTTGGTGGTACAGACGCATCAAACCCACCCTCCACTAAAGAAAGTAAGGAAACAGTAGTAGATTGCCTCGCCCGTCCAGTCCACTCCCGTTCAGTATGGTCACGGCAACTCCATCCCACATCTCTACATCCTCTTTAACCACCTCTAGTTACCACTTATATCCGTCTCCTCATCTTCCAATCTGCCTCTCCCTCGCCATCTACTGGCAAGATATTTGAATACCCGGCTTATTTCTCCATCCCCACCCGCAATCTTTCGTTCATCCTCACTTTCCGCATTCGTTTTCCCCGTCCGCACGCCTCGCCCCCTCCCGTTCCCGATAACCCGCGGAATTCCACCTCTCCTGCCCGGTTTACAAACTCTCGGAAAGATGCCTGTTGTCCATCCGATGTTGTTGTGGGTGAAACCCCGGGCAAGGTGGTCTGTTGTCCGCCCGCCTGTGGCCGAGTCTCCCCCACACCGACCCCCGGGGACTGACTCTCTGATTCTCTGCTTCTCCCCCCAGTCTCCGTCACCCTGGATGTGGAAACAGCGCATGCGCGGCTCGAGGTGTCTGAGGATCGGAAGAGGGTGAGACGGACCGGGACCGAGAGGAGTCTCCCTGACACCGGGAAGACGTTTACAGTGTATGGGTGTGTGCTGGGATCGGAGGGATTCACATCGGGGAGACATTACTGGGAGGTGGAGGTGGCGGGGAGTCTGTACTGGAGTCTGGGAGTCGCCGCAGAGTCTGTGGATAGGAATGGAGAGGACGACCTGACCCCGGAGACTGGAGTCTGGAGCATCGAGTGGGAGGATGACGTGTTTGTTGCATTCACCTCCCCTCCATCCCTTCTCCCCGCCCGTCCCATCCCCGGGAGGGTGGGAGTTTATCTCAGTTACGAGTCCGGGACAGTTTCATTTTACGACGCGGACACCAAGTCCCATCTCCACACCTTCACTGGGAATAAATTCACGGATAAACTTTATCCTTTCTTCGGGCCTTGGGATAAAGACTGGCTGAGAATCTGCTCCGGTTCCGCTCCGGGTGTGTAAAAGGGTCGGGTCCCGGGACCGGCGTCAGGAGCGGGGTTCAGGGGCTGTGGGGCAGAAACCCGGTGGACAACAGGTCGGCGCTGAACGAACGGATACCATTTAATCCCCAAATTCCGCGTCGTGAAACCACAGTGAGCGGGGAAATAAAACCAGGGGGAATGTAAATGTGGGAAGAGTGAAATAAACAGCAACTGAAATCAGAGCTGTCTGTCGATCCGTTCATTTTAAAGCGTTAACCGCGACCGGCAACGGAACAGAAATTACTTTTGTGAAAATATAAAGATTGAGACAATCGCCCTTCCCGCGGGTTCAGCAGGAGCCGCGGGCGTCGGGTCCTGAGCCCCGGGTCCTAAAGTCCGCCGACTCTGCAAATTCATATCGTGTTTGCAGCATTTGCTCTCCACAAACAGATTTGTTTTCCTCCGAACGGATCTTTGGAAGAATGGGTTCAAACCGGATTACCGGTTCCAGGTGGGAGCCCGTTGTCCTCAGGCTCTGCCTGTCTCTCTGTAGGATACTGTTGTGTATTTGGTACTTGGAACTGACTTTAAATAACACTCAGACACGGGAGTAGAACTAACAAGCTTCTTAATTCCAGGACGCCATCTTGAATCTCTCCTGCACATGCGTACCATTGCGCAAGACATCAAGTATATTAATTACATTACATACCTAACACTCCTCCCCCTTTAACTTGGAGGCAGGTAACACCATTTCTATTACATACACAGCACTCCTCCCCTTTTAACTCAATTTCACCTGCATGGTATATGCGCTTTACCTAACATATAATTGATTAATATCGGTTGCAAAATTGTATTATTACAGTCATCTTACAATACATCCTCATATCTGTAATAATCATATCTAAACTTAGCACTTATACTTTTTTCATTCCACTCATCTTCCTTAAACAAAATACATTATCCCTTGCTTTATGTGTTATCCTTTTCCGTTCCCTTATGTGTAAATTGCGCATTCTTTCGAATTGCTCTATCTCTGCCTGTATCTCTGCCTCTTCCCATTTTTAAATGTCCTAATCTAATTTTGCAGATTTTTTCCTGTTCCTGTTCATTATTTGTAGGTGGCAGCTGACACATGGCTGCAGGTTTTCGTTTTGCTAGCAGCTTCCGTTGTCACTCAATTTCCTCGCGCTGCGTATATATCTGCTCTTGCTGTTTAATGAGATTCCGCAATGCATAACCATTTGTCAATTGCTCAGTGAAGGAGGCTCCATACTGGACTGTAGTGAAGTGTCCTAGTCGCAATCGGTGCTGCATACTTTTGTCTCGACCGACAAGCCTCTCTTCTTTAGACATTTCTATTAGCAGCTTTTTACTCATTATCACACATTTATTTAACCGTTCTTTGTATCGTTTAAGTCTTTTCTATTGTTCATCTATTTGTCTTAAGTCACATTTCTGGTACTTCTTCAAGAAGTAGGATCTATATTGTCTTTGCATTACAACAGTGACTTTGATTTGTGCTCTATATAGTTTTCTTGCTTCATAAGCAAGGTAGTGAGACTGCACAAAAATTGCTGTATAATTCAGTTTGAGGAAGTCTTTCCTATATCTTTTAACCCTTTTGTATCCTTTAAGCCTTTTCTGTTGTGCATCTATTTGTCTTCTTAAGTCATTCCTATACCAACTAATACGGAATACTGACTGCACTTTTATAGTAGCCCTCTTTTGCTTAGCCCACTGCCTAACCACCATACCCTTGTAGGCAGCCTGAATGGTAATGGTTGCATAACCCATTGACTGATATTGCACTAACTGGGAATGCCCTATTTTGCATGCTTTGTACCATCTTTGGATCAAAATGACTGCTTGTCACATAGCTCTGTAGCGTACCCTTGATCGGTAACCACAGTACGCAGCTTGCAGAGTGACTACAGCCGCCGTTTGCATCAAGAATGATTTCTTGTAATGCACATCTTTATGAATGAATTAATATGGCATGCTACCTTGATTTTCTCAACCAATTCTCTGTCTTTAATCCCGCGGTAGAAGGCCTGAATACAAACTACTGCTTTTCTCACTATTATAATGTCGCACTTGGACATCTCTTATCTGGCAAGCTCTGTATCGTTGCTGTACAGCAATGGCAGACCTGCGTAGTTTCTTGAAATACTGACGCTGTTTATGCATCTGATAATAAGTCTGTATGACCTTGGCAGATTTGTGCATGCACCGCAATTGCTTTCGAACACCCATTCCTCGGTAGGCAGCCTGAAGCAGCACAACACTGCTGCGTACCCTCATGTAAGTCTTGCGATCACTTTCCATTTGACATTTGACATGGAATTTCCACTTCCATGTGCCCTATAATGGGTTTGTACTATTATAGCTGCCAATCTCATTGCCCTGTATGGACGGTATACTCTGTGTATTCTAAATGCTGCTTGTATTACCGTTGATGCCTTCTGTTTGTTCCGGATCTCTCGCCGTACCTTCATACACCTGAATGCAGCTGAATAGTTAGGGTTGCCCTCTGGATGGCAATGTTCCTTTGCACTTGACTTTTGTCCACTTGACTTCTGTCCCTTTGCACTTGACCTTTGTCCACTTGACTTGTGTCCACTTGACTTGTGTCCACTTGACTTTTGTCCACTTGACTTTTGTCCCTTTGCCCTTGACCTTTTTCCACTTGACTTTTGTCCCTTTGCACTTGACTTTTGTCCACTTGACCTTTTTCCACTTGACTTTTGTCACTTTCCACTTGACTTTTGTCCTTTGAGGGACTCTCTGCCCTCTTTAGTTCAGGCTCCTTGCCTCTGGATGCCCTTGGAGGTTTTGGCGAGAAATGAGCCATTAATGCCTCCTTACACTCCTCGTACGTTTTATCCGTGGGCTTTGCTGGCCGCAGCAACGTACGTAAGGTGTGATAACCCTCTCTTCCTGAGCCTAATATGAACCATGCTCTCTTCTCCTCTAGAGTGATATCATTGGAAATGAAAGAACCCTCCAAGACTTCAGTCCATTTCTCAAAATTACACCCAGAATCTAACTGGGGCAACTTTCCTACAATTTGAAAAGCCACGTTACCCTGTTGCTATTCAGGTGCACTATATTCTGTTCGCTCACTGTGTTTTCTGCCCTGAACGTAATCCTTTTACATTCTTAGAAATTATCCAGCCCACTGACTATTACTAATTCTTATAATAATAGATTTATACTAATAAACCAACATTTCATGTTAATAGCCAACTAGAACATTTTTTTTAAATATTTATTTTATTAGAAGCAATTGTACAAGAATAAAGCAATCGGCATAACAATTATACAATTTTCGTACAGCTTCAGTTTTAACATTTTATAAATTGATACATGAAACGGAAAAAAAAGTTAACAGGAAAGAATGAAGAAAAAGAAGAAAGATACAAAAAAGAGAGAAGAAAAGACCCCTGAACTGCCAAAGTTCAGGCGAGAAGAGAAAAACAAAGAGAAAAGGAAAAAAACAAAAAAAGGAGATATGTTGCACTATCCTTCCCTTCCCTGCTCACCCATCTCAAGCATCGGTTTTTAATTTGTGTTCAACCATTCTATTGTTGAAGAAATTCAGTGAAAGGAGACCATGTTTTGGAGAATTGGTCTGATTTATCAGCCAAAACAAGCCTATTTTTTTTCTAAATGTAGTGTCTAGGTCATTTCAGTAATCCACATCTTCACTGTGGGAACTGTTATCTTTGTCCAGAATTTGAGTATAAGTTTTTCGCAGTTATTAAGCCGTAGTCAAGGAAACGTCTTTGGAATGTCGTTAACTTAGAACAGCCCTCTGACATTCCTAAGATTATTAGTTTTGCATCTGACTCCAGTTGAATTTTAAGTGTTTTAGAGATGATATCGAATATTCCCATCCAGAAATGTTGTATTTTTATACAGGATGCGAAGGAATGGGTTAAGGTAGCTTCTTGGAGGTGACATTTATCACAGATAGAGGAGACAGTTGGGAAGATCTTATTCGATTTAGTCTTTGAATAGTATAGCCTGTGCAATATTTTGAATTGTATCAGGCAATGCCTGACATTTAAAGAACAGTAATGTATGTAAAGTAGGCTTTCCTCCCATATATCTTTTGAAATAGATAAACCCAACTAGTCTTCCCAAGTTCGCCTATACATCTCAGAAGGTGGGTATCAGCATTTAAAAGAGTGTTATAAAAGTAAGATATCAACTTACTTGTATCGGCATGTCTATTCAGACAATCGTCTAATCTATCTGGACCCATAAAAGGACAATCTTGTGTGTATGTTTTCACATAATCTCGGATTTGAAGGTATCTAAAAAGATTGTTTGCTTTCAAATGATATTTCTCCTGTAGTTCTTGAAAATAAAAGAGAGTCCCCTTCTTATAGAGGTCTCCCACAGTATTAATTCCTAGGTTTTTCCATTGAACAAACACTCTATCTAAAGTAGACGGTTTAAACGAGGGATTGTTAGCAATAGGCAGAAGGAGAGACAAATTTCTCAGTTTAAGACTTAATTTCAGCTGTTTCCAGATACGCAGGGTACTGTGTATTATCGGATTTAGCTCATAAGTTGATTTATTCAGATGTATTGGAGATAGAAGAATCGAGCCTATGTTAAAAGGCAAACAATCTTCCCTCTCCATTTGTAACCAATTTACCTGTTGTCATGTGTCGTACAACCAGAAGATTATATTTTTAATGTTAGTCGCCCCGTAGTAGAAAAGAAAATTAGGAAGAGCTAATCCTCCGTTTTCTTTGGATTTGCACAAATGTCTTTTATGTATTCTATGGGTTTTGTAGTCCCAAATGAAATTAATGATAGTAGAATCACATTTTTTTTTTAAACTTTTGGGGAGATATATCGGTATTGATTGAAATAAATATAGGAGTTGCGGAAGGAAGATCATCTTTACGGCATTTACTCTACCTATAAGGGAAATAGGAAGTGTTTTCCAAAATTGAATGTTGGCATATAGTTTAGTAATTAATGGTGGGAAATTTGTTTTAAATAGAGAGTGTTTCCTAGTCACGTAAACTCCGAGATATCTAAACTTTCTGAAGGGAAATTTTTGGAATTGAGGTCTTGAGCTTTTATTGGCATAATTTCACTTTTATTCCAATCTATATTACTAAAACTAAGATCTTGAGCACTTTCTGACTTTCTGTTTCGTGGTTTCCGAAAGAACGCCGCCACTTACGGCCGTCAAGAGCACCCCTCCGCCGGACTGGACCAGAGGATTTTTCCCATCGATGAAAAATCAGAGGGTTATTAATGTTTTTTTTTAATGTCGCCATTCTCTATGTGGCCCCCACTGGCGGCAGTGGGGAGGGACTATAAAACCCGGAAGTGTCGTGCCTCACTCAGTCTCTGTGAGATGGAGGAAGCGAGAGGATCACGGCTCTCTGAGCTGCAAATAACACTGAACGCATGTCTACTCGACGGTGAGTCTCCTCGATGTGCTTGTAAAGTGTTTGCCAAATTGTCTTGGCTTTTAAACGTTTGAATCATTCGGTTTACACACTGTATGTTTACCACGTTCTGATGTTACTTGGCATTTTAGTATTGGTTGTGAGTGTGTATGAGTGTGAGTGTGTGTGTGTGTGTGTGTATGTGTGTGTGTTTGCAGAAAATGTATTGGTTGTAAAGTGTTTGACAAATTCCCTTGGCTTTTAAAAAGTTTTCAGAAAATGTATTGGTTGTGATGTGTTTGCCAAATTGTCTGTCTTGGTTTTTTTAATCGTTTTTGGATGGATAAAGATTGAATAAACATTATATTAGATCAGGACTGTGTTTAATTGCAAAATTGTTTCTCATCCCGTGACTTCCGCCGTTCGGCGGGTTTCAACGGGCTCGCTAAGCTGGAACCAATGGTAAGTGCTTACCTGCAGTTCATCGCGTGTACTCCAGTTGGCGTAGCATAGCAACAGTATGGGTCACGGGTCGTGACCCGACTGCCATGCAACCTCCCTATATGTGAGTGTGTGTGAGTGTGAGTGTGAGTGTGTGTGTGTGTGTGTGCGAGTCAGTGTGAGTGTGTGTGTCTGTGAATGTGTCTGTGTAAGTGTGAGTGTGAGTGAGTCTGTGTGAGTGAGTCTGTGTGTGTGAGTCTGTGTGTGTGTCTGTGCGTGTGTGTGTGCGTGTGTGTGTGCGTGTCTGTGTGTGCGTGAGTCTGAGTGAGTCTGTGTCTGTGAATGAGTCTGTGTGTGTGTGTCTGTCTGTATGTGCGAGTGTGTCTGAGCGTGTGTGTGTGTGAGAGTCTGTGTCTGTGTGTCTGTGTGTGTGTGCGTGTCTGAGTCTGTGTGTGTATATGTGTGTGTGTGTGTGTATGTGTGTGAGTCCTTGTGTGAGTGTGTGTGTGTCTGTGTGTGTGTGAGTCTGTGTTCATGAGTGTGTGTGCGTGAGTGTGAGTCTATCTGTGTGCATCTGTGTGTGTGAGTCTGTGTGTGAGTGTCTGTGTGAGTGTCTGCGTGTGTGTGAGACTGTGTGTGGGAGAGAGAGTGTGTGTGTGTGTGTGTGTGTGTGTGTGCGCGCGTGCGTGCGTGTGCCTTGGCTTTTAAAAAGTTTTCAGAAAATGGATTGGTTGTAAAGTGTTTGCCAAATTTCCTGTCTTGGTTTTTTAAATCGTTTTCGGATGGATAAAGTGTGATTAAACATTTTATTAGATCAGGCCTGTGTTTAATTGCAAAATTGGCCTCATTCCGTGACTTCCGCCTTTCGGCGGGTTTTAACGCTGGAAACAATTATTTTTTTTTTATTTTTATTTTTTTTATTTTTATTTATTAGTACATTACATTACAACCAATTACATTAGTACTCATCACGTGTATCTTATTACAGTTAATGTACTCCGTCATTTTTTACACATAAAAAGGAAAGGTTGAGATTAAGAAAAAAGAGAAAGTGAAGGAATTTTTTTTTTTTAATTTTTATTTATTAGAAGTACATTACATTACAACCAATTACATTAGTACTCATCACGTGTATCTTATTACAGTTAATGTACTCCGTCATTTTTTACACATAAAAAGGAAAGGTTGAGATTAAGAAAAAAGAGAAAGTGAAGGAAAATAGTGAAGGTGTAAAAACGTGACAAGAAAGAACAGAGACCCTGCAGAAAAGAAATTAAAAAGAAAGGATTAAGAGATAGACCCTAAAGAAGAAAAAAAAGAGAAAGAGGAAAAAAGAGAAAAACAAATAATTTGTTATAAGCATCACGCAAATGGGATATACCAACTCTCCAGCTTTCATCCCCCTTTACCTGACCTCAGTTTTTTTTTAAAGTACTTTTGCACCCTATACTTGTAATAATTCTATAAATGCAGACCACGTCAGGTGGAAGTGATCTGGTTTACCTGCCAGGAGGAGTCTTATCTCTTCTAGGTGTAATGTTTCAAGCATATTTGAAATCCACATGTTTATAGTTGGTATTGGAGCTGTTTTCCAGGATTTTAGGATTAACTTTTTTCCAGTTATTAACCCGTAATCTATTAATTTCTTTTGAAACACATTTAGTTCAGGACTATCTTCCGTTGTTCCGAAGATAACCCATTCTGCTTTTGGTATCAGTTTTATTTTAAATAATTTTGTAAAGATTTCAAAAATTTCAATCCAAAGTTTTTGAATTTTTGTACAAAAAACAAATGAGTGCGCTATAGTAGCTTCTTGAGATTGACATTTATGACAAATGGATGATACATTGGGGAAAATTCTATTAATTTTGTTTTTGAATAATATAATCTATGTAAAATTTTAAATTGTATTAAAGTGTTTCTTACATTAATCGAACATTTATGCACGTTTAATAAATGTTCATTCCACCTTTCCTTTGAGATTTTAATAGCTAATTCTTGTTCCCAGTCTCTTCTAATACCTTCCGTAGATGGTATTTCTACATTTAAGATAATATTATACAAATATGATATTAAGTTTGCTGATTCAGCTTTTATCTGCATTGCTTCATCCAATACATCTGCTGGGATATTATAATGATCTTTTGTATATTTTTTCAAATAGTCACATATTTGAAAATATTTAAAATATTGAATATTTCCCAGTTTATATTTTATTTGTAATTGTTGGAATGATAGTAATTTTCCAGTTTCATACAATTCACCGAACGTTTTAATTCCTAGTCTATCCCATTGTGTAAAAGATTTGTCTGTAATAGAGGGATTAAACGAAGGGTTATTAACTATTGGAGATAAAAGCGATAGATTTCTTAATTTTTAATTTTGTTTTATTTGTTTCCAAGTTCTAATTGTACTATGTATAATTGGGTTTTTGTTATAATTTATGTTATTCAGTTTCATTGGTGAGAGGAAGATCGCTCCAATATTACCAGAGGAGCAGTCCTCTCTCTCCATTACAATCCAGTCCACTTAATGGGCAGAGTTGTCCATCAGTTGGATCATATTTTTAATATTTACTGACCAATAATAATACATGAAGTTAGGGAGTGCTAAGCCCCCTAATACTTTAGCTTTGTTCAAGTGTGTTCTTTGTATTCTATGGAATTTATAATCCCATATAAAATTAATAATGTCTGAGTCCAATTTTTTTTTAAACTTCTTTGGTAGGTATATAGGAATCGATTGAAATAGGTATAAAATTTGTGGTAAGAAGATCATTTTTATTGCATATATTCGGCCTATTAAAGACATCGGAAGCGTTTTCCAAAATTTAATTAACGTATTTAATTTATTAAGTAGAGGATCATAATTTGCTTTGAACATGCCTTGATATGTTCTGGTGATTTCAATACCCAAGTATTTAAATTTTTCTGTAGCTATTTTAAAAGGGAATTTTAAAAGATGTGTTGAGTCTTTCGGTTTTATTGACATAATTTCACTTTTATTCCAATTTATTCTGTATCCTGAAAAGGATCCAAAGTCCTCAATTAGATTTAGTATGGTTGGTATAGTAATTTGAGGTTTTGTAATGTACAATAATATATCATCCGCATATAAAGATATTTTATTATTTGAGTATTTAGTATTATACCCAAGGATGTGTTCTAATTTGTTCTGCTAAAGGTTCAATTATGAGAGAAAACAACTGTGGTGATAATGAGCATCCTTGTCTGTTTACCCTTGATAGTTGAAATTTCGAGGATAATATGTTATTAGTTAGTATTCTAGCTGTAGGTTTATTATATAATAATTGAATCCATAAAATAAAATTCTCTCCCAGTTGGAATTTTTGTAATACTTTATCCATATAATTCCATTCTACTTGGTCAAATGCTTTTTCAGCGTCCAGCGAAATAATTGATAATTCTTGTTCTTCAATTTTGTGTGAGTGCATTATATTGAGTAGACGTCTCATATTATTAGATGAATATCTCTTAGGGATAAACCCCGTCTGATCTGGGTTTATTAATTTACTAATATATTTACTTAATCTTCTAGCTAATGTTTTCGCTAATATTTTTTGATCTGTATTTAACAATGCTATAGCTCTATATGAACCCGGTTCTTCTATATCTTTGTCTTTTTTAAGTATTAGTGTGATCGTTGATTCAGCTAATGTATCAGGTAATATTTGTTTTTTAAAAGCATATTGATACATTTTTTGTAACCGTGGTATAATTTTGTCATAAAATCTTTTATAAAATTCATTAGTAAATCCATCAGGACCTGGAGTTTTTCCATTCTTTAATGAATTTATTGTGTCTTCTAATTCCTTGATTGAAATTTGTGCACCCAATTCATCTTGTTCCTTCAACTCTAACTTTGGAAGATTACAATTATCCAAGAACTCTGTAATTTTATTGGAGTCCGTTGTCGTTTTAGATGTGTACAAATTCTCATAAAATTGCGCAAATCTTTTATTAATATCCTTCGGTATGGTTAGTAATTCCCCTCGATCTGATTTAATCTTTTGGATCGTATGTTCTTTTTCTCATTTTTTTTAGCTGACGAGCCAAAAGTTTATGTGGTTTATCCCCAAATTCAAAGTGTTCCTGTTTTGTAATTTGGAAAAGTCTTATAAGTTTGGCTGATAATAGTTTATTTAATTTAAATTTCAAAATTATTATTTGATTATGTTTATCTATTGATGGATCTTTAGCATTATCTTTATCCATTTGTCTAATAAGTTCTTCTAACTGTCTTTGTTCATTCTTATTCTTTTTATTTTGAAAAGCTTGGTATAACCATATAACCATATAACCATAACAGCACGGAAACAGGCCATCTCGGCCCTTCAAGTCCGTGCCGAACACTTTTTTTAATTTTTTAATTTTATTATTTTTCATTTTATTTTTAATTTACTTCCCCCTAGTCCCATCGACCTGCACTCAGACCATAACCCTCCATTCCTTTCCCGTCCATATACCAATCCAATCTATTTTTAAAGGATAACATCGAACCTGCCTCCACCACTTCCACTGGAAGCTCATTCCACACAGCTACCACTCTCTGAGTAAAGAAGTTCCCCCTAAAGTTACCCCTAAACTTCTGTCCCTTAATTCTCAAGTCATGTCCCCTTGTTTGAATCTTCCCTACTCTCAATGGGAAAAGCTTATCCACGTCCACTCTGTCTAACCCGCTCATAATTTTAAAGACCTCTATCAAGTCCCCTCTTAACATTCTGCACTCCAAAGAATAAAGACCTAACTTGTTCAACCTTTCTCTGTAACTTAGTTGCTGAAACCCAAGCAACATTCTAGTAAATCTCCTCTGTACTCTCTCTATTTTGTTGACATCCTTCCTATAATTAGGCAACCAAAATTGTACTCCATACTCCAGAATTGGCCTCACCAATGCCTTGTACAATTTTAACATTACATCCCAACTTCTCTATTCAATGCTCTGATTTATAAAGGCCAGCACACCAAAAGCTTTCTTTACCACCCTATCTACATGAGATTCCACCTTCAGGGAACTATGCACAGTTATTCCTCGATCCCTCTGTTCAACTGCATTCCTTAATTCGCTACCATTTACCATGTACGTCCTATTTTGATTTGTCCTGCCGAGATGTAGCACCTCACATTTTTCAGCATTAAACTCCATCTGCCATCTTTCAGCCCACTCTTCCAAATGGCCTGAATCCCTCTGTAGACTTTGAAAATCTACTTCATTATCCACAACACCACCTATCTTAGTATCATCTGCATACTTACTAATCCAATTTTCCACACCATCATCCAGATCATTGATGTACATGCCAAACAATAGTGGACCCAACACAGACCCCTGAGGCACCCCACTAGTCACCGGCCTCCAACCTGACAAACAGCCATCCACCATTACTCTCTGGCATCTCCCATTCAGCCACTGTTGAATCCATCTTGCCACTCCACCATTAATACCCAACAATTGAATCTTCTTAACCAACCTTCCATGAGGAACCTTGTCAAAGACCTTACTGAAGTCCATATAGACAACATCCACTGCTTTACCCTCATCAATTTCCCTAGTAACCTCTTCAAAAAATTCAAGAAGATTAGTCAAGCATGACCTTCCAGGCACAAATCCATGTTGACTGTTCCTAATCAGACCCTGCTTATCCACATGCTTATATATATTATCTTTAAATATCCTTTCCATTAATTTGCCCACCACTGACGTCAAACCAACAGGCCTATAATTGCTAGGTTTACTCTTAGAACCCTTTTTAAACAACGGAACAACATGCGCAGTACGCCAATCCTCCGGCACTATTCCCGTTTCTTTAATTTTTTTTATTTTTTTTTATTTTTTATTTATTAGAAGTGCATTACATTACAACCAATTACATTAGTACTCGTCACGTATCTCTTATTACAATTAATGTACTCTGTCATTGTTTACACTAATAAAGGGAAAGGATGAGATTGAGAGAAAGGAGAAAGTGAAGGAAAATAGTGAAAGTGTAAAAAACGTGACAACAAAAGAGAACAAAGTCCCTATAAGAAAGACATATTTAAAAAAAGAATTAAGAAATAGACCCTAAAAAAGAAGAAAAAAGAGAAAGAGGGAAAACAGAAAAACAAATACTTTGTTAAAAGCATCACTCAAATGGGATATACCAACTCTCCAGCTTTCATCCCCCCTTACCTGATCTCAGTTTTATTTTTTTAAAGTACTTTTGCACCCTATACTTGTAATAATTCTATAAACGCAGACCACGTCAGGTGGAAGTGATCTGGTTTACCTGCCAGGAGGAGTCTTATCTCTTCTAGGTGTAATGTTTCGAACATATTTGAAATCCACATGTATATAGTTGGTATTGGAGCGTTTTTGCAGAATTTTAGGATTAACTTTTTCCAGTTATTAACCCATAGTCTATTAATTTCTTTTGGAACACATTTAGTTCTGGACTATCTTCCGTTGTTCCGAAGATAATCCATTCTGCTTTGGGTATCAGTTTTATTTTAAATAATTTTGTAAAGATTTCAAAAATTTCAATGCAAAATTTTTGAATTTTTGTACAGAAAACAAATGAATGCGCTATAGTAGCTTCTTGAGATTGGCATTGATCACAAATGGCTATTTCCGTTCTAATGACATTTGAACTATTTCTGTCATAGCCCCTGCTATTTCTACACTAACTTCCCTCAATGTCCTAGGGAATATCCTGTCAGGACCTGGAGACTTATCCGTTTTCATATTTTTCAAAAGTGTCCGCACCTCCTCTTCTTTGAATCTCATAGTTTCCATTGCTACTCTGCTTGTTTCTCTTACCTCACATAATTCCATATCCTTCCCCTTGGTGAATACCGAAGAAAAGAAATTGTTCAATATCTCCCCCATCTCTTTTGGCTCTGCAGATAGCTGTCCATTCTGACTCTCTAATGGACCAATTTTATTCCTTGTTATCCTTTTGCTATTAATATAGCTGTAGAAACCCTTTGGATTTACTTTCACCTTACTTGCCAAAGCAACCTCATATCTTCTTTTAGCTTTTCTAATTTCTTTCTTAATATTCTTTTTACATTCTTTATACTCCTCAAGCACCTCATTCACTCCATGCTGCCTATAATAATTGTAGATCTCTCTCTTTTTCCAAACCAACTGTCCAATTTCCCTTGAAAACCATGGCTCTTTCCAATTTTTACTATTTCCTTTCAACCGAACAGGGACATAAACATTCTGTACTCTTAAAATATCACCCTTAAATGTCCTCCATTTCTCTTCTACATCCTTCCCATAAAACAACATGTCCCAATTCACTCCTTTTAAATCCTTTCGCATCTCCTCAAAGTTAGCCTTTCTCCAATCAAAAATCTCAACCCTAGGTCCAGTTCTGACCCTCTCCATAATTATATTGAAACTAATGGTATTGTGATCACTGGACCCGAAGTGCTCCCCGACGCATACCTCCGCCATCTGCCCTGACTCATTTCCTAACAGGAGGTCCAGCACTGCCCCTTCTCTAGTAGGCACCTCTATGTATTGCTGCAAAAAACTATCCTGCACACATTTTACAAACTCCAAACCATCCAGCCCTTTTACAGAATGTGTTTCCCAGTCTATGTGTGGAAAATTGAAATCTCCCACAATCACTACCTTGTGCTTACTACTAATATCTGCTATCTCCTTACATATTTGCTCTTCCAATTCTCGCTCCCCATTTGGCGGTCTATAATACACCCCTATAAGTGTTGCTACACCTTTCCCATTTCTCAGTTCCACCCAAATAGCCTCCCTAGACGAGCCCTCTGATCTATCCTGCCAAAACACTGCTGAGATTATAACACCTCTACTAAATGCCTTTACCAAGTCCTGACATCGGTACCTTTTTAAAGTACTTTTGCACCTTATGCTTGTAATAGTTCTATAAATGAAGACCACGTCAGATGGAAGTGATCTGATTTGCCTGCCAGGAGGAGTCTTATCTCTTCCAGGTGTAATGTTTCAAACATGTTTGAAATCCACATGTTTATAGTTGGTATTGGAGCATTTTTCCAAAATTTTAGGACAAGCTTTTTTCCAGTTATTAACCCGTAATCAAATAGGTTCTTTTGAAACACATTTAGTTCAGGACTATCTTCCGTTGTTCCGAAGATAATCCATTCTGCTTTTGGTGTCAGTTTTATTTCAAAAATTTCAATCCAAAATTTTTGAATTTTTGTACAAAAAACAAATGAGTGCGCTATAGTAGCTTCTTGAGACTGACATTTATCGCAAATAGGTGATACATTATGGAAAATTTTACTAATTTTGGTTTTTGAATAATATAATCTGTGTAAAATTTTGAAGTATTAAAGTGTGTCTTACATTAATCGAGCATTTATGCACATTTAATAAATGTTCATTCCACCTCTCCTTTGAAATTTTAATAGCTAGTTTTTGTTCCCAGTCTCTTCTAATACCTTCCGTAGTTGGTATTTCTACATTTAAGATAATATTATACAAATTCGATATTAAGTTTGCTGATTCAGCTTTTATCTGCATTGCTTCGTCCAATACATCTGGATTATAATTTGCTTTGAACATGCCTTGATATGTTCTGGTAATTTCAATACCCAAGTATTTAAATTTTTCTGTAGCTATTTTAAAAGGGAATTTTAAGAGATGTGTTGAGTCTTTCAGTTTTATTGACATAATTTCACTTTTATTCCAATTTATTCTGTATCCAGAAAAGGATCCAAAATCCTCAATTAGATTTAATATGTTTTGTATAGTAATTTGTGGTTTTGTGATGTACAATAATATATCATCTGCATATAAAGATATTTTATTATTTGAATATTTAGTGTTATAGCCATGGATATCTGGATATGTTCTAATTTTTTCCGCTAAAGGTTCAATTATAAGAGCAAATAATGAGCATCCTTGTCTGTTACCCCTTGATAATTGGAATTTCGAAGATAATATGTTATTAATTAATATTCTAGATGTAGGATTATTATATAATAATTTAATCCATAGAATGAAATTCTCTCCCAATTGGAATTTTTGTAATACTTTAACCATATAATTCCATTCTACTTGATCAAATGCTTTTTCAGCATCCAACGAAATAATTGATAATTCTTGTTCTTCGGTTTTGTGTGAGTGCATTATATTGAGTAGCCGTCTCATATTATTAGATGAATGTCTCTTAGGGATAAACCCCGTTTGATCTGGGTTTATTAATTTACTAATATATTTACTTAATCTTCAAGCTAATGTTTTCGCTAATATTTTTTTATCTGTATTTGACAATGCTAAAGCTCTATATGAACCCGGTTCTTCTATATCTTTGTCTTTTTTGAGTATTAATGTGATCGTTGATTCAGCTAGTGTATCAGGTAATGTTTGTTCTTTAAAGGCATATTTATACATTTTATTAAACGTTGTATAATTTTGTCATGAAAACTTTTATAAAATTCATTATTAAATCCGTCAGGACCTGGAGTTTTTCCATTCTTTAATGAATTTATTGAGATTTGTGCACCCAATTCCTCTTGTTCCTTCAACTCTAACTTTGGAAGATTACAGTTATCCAAGAACTCTGTAATTTTATTGGTGTCCATTGTCATTTTGGATGTGTACAAATTCTCATAAAATTGCGCAAATCTTTTATTAATATCATTCGGTAAAGTTAATGAATCCCCTCTATCTGATTTAATCTTTTGAATCGTGTGTTCTTTTTCTCGTTTTTTTAGCTGACGAGCCAAAAGGTTGTGTGGTTTATCCCCAAATTCAAAGTGTTCCTGTCTTGTAATTTGGAAAAGTCCTATAAGTTTGGCTGATAATAATTTATTTAATTTAAATTTCGGAATTATTATTTTATTATGTTTATCCATAGATGGATCTTTAGCATTATCTATATCCAGTTGCCTAATTTGTTCTTCTAACTGTCTTTGTTCATTCTTATTCTTTTTATTTTGAAAAGCTTGGTATGAGATTATAACAACTCTAATAAATGCTTTAAAAGATTCCCATAACAAAGTAGGCGATATATCTGGAGTGTCATTTATTTCAAACAAGACGTCCATTTGTTTTTTTTAGATATATACTGCCTTGCGGGTCTTTTAGGATTTGAGGATTGAACCTCCAAAACGATTTGTTCTTAGACATTCCTTCCAGTTTTAAAAAGAAAGTTAGCTGTGAATGGTCTGAAATCGAGTTGGTATGGTATATTGGGTTCACAGTGTAAGGGATTAATTTTGTATCCACCAGGAAATAATCTATACGTGAGTATTTTTTGTGTACCATTGAATAAAACGAGTATTCCCTGCCAGTCGGATTAGCAATTCTCCAAACATCTGTTATATTGGTATTATTTATGTAAGTAGTTAAAATTCACTAGTTTTAGATTTCGTATTACCTCTCTGTTTTTGACTAGATTTATCTAAATACGGATCTAAAACACAGTTAAAGTCTGCTCCTATTATAACATTCTGGTAATTAGATTCTGCGATTATGTTCAGGATTTTATTGAAAAAATGAGGATTATCAAAGTTAGGCGCGTATATATTTACCAAGGTAATTGGGGTAGCGTGAATCTCTCCAGTAACTATCAAATATCTCCCTTCCTTATCTGTTATGGTATTCTTTGCTTTGAATGGAATGCCTTTTCGAATAATGATTGACGTACCTCTAGATTTCGAAGTATATGAAGAATGATATATTTGACCTATCCAATTCGCCCTCAATCTAGCCTGATCCTGGGATTTGAGATGGGTTTCTTGTAGAAAGATGATGTCAGTATTGTACAATTTCAGCTGAGCTAATATCTTACCCCTTTTAATAGGTTCATTAACACCTATTATATTCCAACTGCAGAATGTGACTCCTCCTAGGTTCTATTATTTAACGTCTTGCATTTTGAATAGTTATAATACCTTTAAATCTTACGGTGCATCCATACCTCAGGTCTTTAGGTATTGGGGGAACCTTTGCATTACTAAGTTCTGTTGGCATATCCCTTTTACGCTTATCACTAAACAAAAAACACGAACATGTGACTTGATGTGATAGTAAAAAAAAAATTGAAAAAGTGAAAATACAGTGTCTAAAATTGTCGACACTGTAACAAGTGGCCCACCTGTAGGTGGGAGAAAACCTTGTATCGACTTCCATTGTCGATGTTAAACAATTAGCTCCGCTCCCTTGATTACTCATAACATAATGGGTGAAACCGAATGCAGAACTGATCATTTTTGGAACAATCGAAGCCAGTTTGGAGCTGACTTTGTTTCAAAGGAGCTTTCTTAATTATGGCTTAATAATGGTAAAAAAACTTATACTGAAATTCTGGAAAAACGCTCCCACGCCAATAACAAAAATGTGGATTTCTAATATGGCGGAACTGTTACACCTAGAAGATATGAGATTCCTCTTAGCAGGTAAACCAGACCAATTCCAAAAGATTTGGTCTCCATTTATCGACTTATTACAAATATATGATGTCCTGACCCACCTCATAACATATCATATTATATCATATTATATTGTCTCCTTGGCCTTTGCAATTTACAATGCAATCGACACTTTTATATGGGGTTTGTGTAATTTACAATGCTCTTCACTTCCCCTTTATATAGGGTTTTAGGCACTTTCTTTATTTCTTTCTTCTTTTTTATTTCTAGAGAAGTATATGTTTTTATAGATTATGTGTCTTTCTGTGTGTCTTTTTAACTTGACTTGACTGGACTCTCTGAACAACCACACAAGAGTTCCTATGTGTGTAAGCACAAATGGCAAATAAAGTTTTTTGATTTTGATTGAACAAAATGTTGATAATAAATGGATTCAGGACCTGGCGAGGGGTGAGTAAAGATATGAAGTAGGTACATCCCTTTTATATTGTCCTATCTTATCTTACTTTTTCTTTTTTCTTTTTCCTGCTTTTGGTTTCTCCCTTTTTTTAAAAACTATTTCTTGTGGTTTAGGTCCATATGGGTGTTCCTGGACCACTTTCAATCACTCACTTTCTATCTTTACTAACTCTTTCTATCATTTTTCTTATTAAAGTTTAAAATAAGATGTGGTGCAACTATAACCTTATGTTTATTGGAGATCACTGTACTGTACAATACTTCTAATAAAAAAATAATTTAAAAAAAAAAAAAAAAAAAAAAAAAAAAATAACATAATGGGACGGGACCTCGCAATCAGATATATAATACAAATTTACCCTATATATTTAGTTATAACATATCATATATATAACAATTATATCTACTAATTGTTTAAACGGTTGATTTTACCTTCAATAATAATCAACTGTTGGTTGAAGGGTTAACGTGAAACATGGTCCTGGATCTAAGCCAGGTGCTCGTTTCTCCTCCCCTCCCCCCAGTTGTAGATAAGGCTTAGATTTAGTGAATTTTTGTGTTAGTTCATAAATTTGTTTTTTCTTGTTAGCGTCCGTTACTATTTCTATATTAATATTGTTAGATTGTTAAATTATTAATAGGATTAGTTCTTTACAATTTAAATTAGTATTTTAATCTCTTAAACAATTAATGCTTCTGGTGTAATCCACTCTCTTCGGCATTCTTTCATCGTGTTACTACTGTATTTTTGTTTGTTCTGAATAAAAGCATTTTGTATTTTTAAAAAAACGAAGGGACAAAAAGGTAAAAAATACGGGACAAATTCCCCGACGGTAATTCGTTGGCCGACTCAGCCGTGGCTGAGTGAGGCCATGATGGCCAGAGTGAGTCCCAGAGCAAATTGGAGGCCCAGCACTTCAACTCCCCCTCCCATTCCGAATCCGACCTTCCTGTCCTGGGCCTCCTCCATTGCCAGATTGAGACCCACCGCAAATTGGAGGAGCATCACCTCATATTTCGCTTGGGTAGTTTACACCCCAGCGGTATGAACATTGACTTCTCTAACTTCAGATAGCACATGTTTTCTCCCTCCTTCTTCTCCCCCTTACCAGTTCTCCTACAAGTCCTACTGTCTCCGCCCACTTTCTATATTTTTCCCGCCCCCCCCCCCGACATCAGTCCGAAGAAAGGTCTCGATCTGAAACGTCACCCATTCCATCTCTCCATAGATGCTGCCTGTCCCGCTGACTTGCTCCAGCATTTTGTGTCCACCTTGGTATCTCAAGATGTTCTGGGTCAGGACCTTCGGACGTCAGGCGCCCTGGGCCATGGGCTCGTGTGCTGATGAGTTCTGGGCAAAGACCACCAACGTTCAGAAGGGGCTGGACCTGGGCCTTGGCTGTTCAGAAGGGTTGGGGTCAGGTCCTAGGAAGTTCTAGAAGGTCAGGTCTTTGCAAGTTTAGGAGGTCTTGGGTCAGGACCTTGGGACTTCAGGACTTCAGGAGAATCTGGGTTGGGGCTGTGGCAGGCAGTGAAAAAAGCTAATGGCATGTTGGCCTTCATAACAAGAGGAGTTGAGTATAGGAGCAAAGAGGTCCTTCTGCAGTTGTACAGGGCCCTAGTGAGACCACACCTGGAGAATTGTGTGCAGTTTTGGTCTCCAAATTTGAGGAAGGACATTCTTGCTATTGAGGGAGTGCAGCGTAGGTTCACAAGGTGAATTCCCGGGATGGCGGGACTGTCATATGCTGAGAGAATGGAGCAGCTGGGCTTGTATACTCTGGAGTTTAGAAGGATGAGAGGATATCTTATTGAAGCATATAAAATTATTAAGGGTTTGGACACGCTAGTGGCAGGAAACATGTTCCCGACGTTGGGGAAGTCCAGAACCAGGGGCCACACAGTTTAAGAATAAGGGGTAAGCCATTTAGAATGGAGACGAGGAAACACTTTTTCTCATAGAGAGTTGTGAGTCTGTGGAATTTTCTGCCTCAGAGGGCGGTGGAGGCCGGTTCCCTGGATGATTTCAAGAGAGAGCTAGATAGGGCTCTTAAGGGGATTTGTGAATTCGTGGAATTCCCTGCCACAGAGGGCAGTAGAGGCCAAATCACTGGATGGATTTAAGAGAGAGTTGGATAGAGCTCTAGGGGCTAGTGGAATCAAGGGTATGTGGTGAGAAGGCAGGAACGGGGTACTGATTGGGGATGATCAGCCATGATCACATTGAATGGCGGTGCTGGCTCAAAGGGCCGAATGGCCTCCTCCTGCTCCTATTGTCTAATGTCTATTGTCTAAGTTCAGAAGGTCAGGTCTTTGGAAGTTCAGGAGGTCTTGGGTCAGGATATTGGGACTTCAGGAGAATCTGGGTCGGGGCCGTAGGCATTCAAGATGTTCCTGGTCAAGACCCTTGGTACTGTAGGTGTGCTTGGCAGGATCTTGTGAGTTGATGAGGTTCTGGACAAGGACCACCAGGGTTCAGGAGATCCTACAACAGGATCTTGGAATTTCAGAAGGTTTCGGGAGGTTGGGCAGTTCGAGGTACTCGGCACTTCTGTATGTTCTGGGACATTCCCAGGAACTCTTGAACCTCCAAGATCCCGGGTGGGAGAAACATAGGTGCAGGAGGTGGCGATTCGGCCCTTCGAGCCAGCACCGCCATTCATTGCGATCAAGGCTGATCGTCCCCAATCAATAACCCGTGCCTACCTTCTCCCCATATCCCTTGATTCCTCTAGCCCCTAGAGCTCTATCTAACTCTCTCTTAAATCCATCCAGTGATTTGGCCTCCATCTGTGGCATGGAATTCCACAAATTCACAACTCTCTGGGTGAACATTTTTTTCTCACCGCAGTCTTAAATGGCCTCCCCTTTATTCTAAGACTGTGTGCGGCCCCTGGTTCTGGGCTCGCCCAACATTGAGAACATTTTTCCTGCATCTAGCTTGTCCAGTCCTTTTATAATTTTTTATGTCTCTATCAGATCCCCCCTCATCCTTCAAAACTCCAGTGAATACAAGCCTAGTCTTTTCAATCTTTCCTCACATGACAGCCTCGCCATCCCAGGGATCAATCTCGTGAACCTACGCTGCACTGCCTCAATCACAGGGATGTCCTTCCTCAAATTAGGAGACCAAAACTGTACACAATAATTGTATATGTTTCTATAAGATCCCCCCTGATTCTTCTAAACTCCAGTGAATACAAGCCTAGCCTTACCAGAGCCCTATACAACTGCAGAAGAACCTCTCTACTCCTATACTGAAATCCTCTTGTTATCAATCTGGGAGCTGGTGGGGACATATCTCGCTGGAAGCCCAACCAGGACTAGGAGCCTTGTGTCGAACAATAAACAATAGACAACAGGTGCAGGAGCAGGCCATTCAATGTGATCATGGCTGATCATCCCCAATCAGTACCCCGTTCCTGCCTTCTCCCCACATCCCCTGACTCCGCTATCTTTAAGCGCCCTATCTAGCTCTCTCTTGATAGCATCCAGAGAACCGGCCTCCACCACCCTCTGAGGCAGAGAATTCCACAGACAGTGTTGGAGATGCCTCAGGCATTTCCTCCCAGCAGAGATTAGATCATTGGACCTATCCAAGTAGACAACTGCAGAATCACGGAACTGCAGGTGCTGCCGAGGAAAGACACAAAATGCTGGAGTAATATTTCCGACGGGAAAAATGGGAAAAAGCCAGACGACGGCTGCGTAAACGATCAGAGCCACCGCTGGAGTAGGATGGGGGGGGGTTATTGTGATCCGCCCTTAACCACTCCCCCCGGGGTTGTCACCGCACGCTCCCGCTAATCCTTTCTCCCCCCCCCCGAACTCACGGTGTCTCCGAAGCCCCTCTTGGCCTGGTCTTGTCTCCCCTTCACCCAGTGGATCTGCTGCAGGTACCAGACTCGCGTCCGATCCTCCATCTCCAGGCCGTGCAAGAGGGCGTCCCTCTTCCTCTCCAGCTCCTTCATCTGTTTCAGCTGCGGGGGGAAACGGGGCCCCCATTACTGACGAAGGCTCTCGAACCACAAGCTGGTCAAAACAGTCTCTCTCCGCAGAGACCGCTCCCTCCGTAACTCCCTGGTCAACTCGTACCTTCCCACCCCAGCCAC
The DNA here is from genome assembly GCA_038087875.1 of Malacoraja senta. Classification (NCBI taxonomy): domain Eukaryota; kingdom Metazoa; phylum Chordata; class Chondrichthyes; order Rajiformes; family Rajidae; genus Malacoraja; species Malacoraja senta. Next base: position 9,928,317 of record CM075994.1, read on the forward strand.
CCCCTCCCCGGGCACTTTCCCCTTGCAACCGCAGGAAATGCTACACTTGTCACTTTACCTCCCCCCCCTCGACTCCATCCAAGGACCCAAGCTGTCTTTCCAGGTGCGGCAAAGGTTCACCTGCACCTCCTCCAACCTCATCTATTGCATCCGCTGCTCTAAAGGTGTCAGCTGCTCTACATCGGTGAGACCTAGTGCAGGCTTGGCGATCGCTTCGCCCAACACCTCCGCTCAGTTCGCATTAACCAACCTGACCTCCCGGTGGCTCAGCACTTCAACTCCCCCTCCCGTTCCGGATCCGACCTTTCTGTCCTGGGCCTCCTCCATGGCCAGAGTGAGGCCCACCGTAAATTGGAGGAGCAGCACCTCATATTTCGCTTGGGCAGTTTACACCCCAGCGGTATGAATATTGACTTCTCCAATTTCAGGTAGTCCCTGCTTTCTCCCTCCTTCCCCTCCCCTTCCAAGCTCTCCCACAGCCCACTGTCTCCGCCTCTTCCTTTCTTCTTCCGGCCCCCCCCCCACCCCCACATCAGTCTGAAGAAGTGTCTCGACCTGAAACGTCACCTGTTCCTTCGCTCCATAGATGCTGCCTCACCCGCTGAGTTTCTCCAGCATTTTTGTCTACCTTTTTTTCCACGAGTAGTAGCTCGACTCAATAACCAAAAATCTGTAGCCTCCTTGTGCTCTGGTATTTGATTTTATTCACATGTTTAATCGATAATGTTTTATTATTAATGTTTAATGTGTCATTCCTAACTGTCCCTGTATGTCATGTTGTCTCTTGTGGGCGGAGCAACAAGGCAAATTCCTTGTATGTGAATACTTGGCCAATAAACATATTCATTCATTCATTCATTCATTCGTTCCTTCTCTCCAGAGATGCTGCCTGTCCCCGCTGAGTTACTCTGGATTTTTGTGTCCATCTCCCATTATTCATCGACTGATACTTTATTATGGATAGACAATAGACAATAGGTGCAGGAGAGGCCATTCGGCCCTTTGAGCCAGCACCGCCATTCAATGTGATCATGGCTGATCATCCCCAATCAGTACCCCCTTCCCTCTGTTCCCCTTCCCCTTCTCTTCCCACTCCCTCCCCAATCCACCCCCTCCATCCCATGTCCATCTCCTCTCCCTCTCTACCCCTCCCCTTCCACTTTCTCTTACCTTCCACCGCCCCAACCACCACTCCTCCAATCCACCCCCTCCATCTCCTCTCCCCCCCTCCCTTCTCCCCCTCCCCTTTTCTTCCCCCTCCTCCCCCCCCCATTCCTCCCCGTCCCTCTTCCCCTCTTCATCTCCTCTCCCCCACATCCTCTCTCTCACTCTCTCCCCCTTCTCCCCCCCCCCCCCCCCCCGTCCCCGCTCCCCACTCACCACATCGTAATCCACGCCGCCGGTGATGGTGTGGCGCCTGGGTTCACCGCGGCACGTGTCGCTGCGCTGCTGGGCCGCCCGAGCCACGGACCCGGCGATGCTGTGCGAGCGGCTCACGACCGGCCCCTCGCCGCGCTCTGGGGGGGGGGGGCAGAGAGAAAGAGACCTCGCTTAAACCGTGGGACGGCGGATCCTCCACGCCCTGGCGTTCCGCGCCACCACCTACCGGCGCAGGCGGTCCCAATCGGAGGCCTCTCTACCGGGGATTCCTCCCCCTGGGGTGCGGAGTGCTGCACAAGGCTGCGGCCTGTAGGCGGTTGACGGGCTCGCCAGCCGCCCGGCGCTTCCGCGGCGAGCAAGAGACCATGTTCCACCTGTACGTGCAGCATGAGAGGTTGCACCCCCTATCTGAAGGGGGCTGCTCCTCAAGCCTTGGCTACATTGCAGCCCTGATATCTGGGCACCCAGTACAGAGCAGGGAGGGGTCTCAACAGACAATAGATAATAGGTGCAGGAGTAGGCCATTCGGCCCTTCGAGCCAGCACCACCATTCAATGTGATCATGGCTGATCATCCACAATCAGTACCCCATTCCTGCCTTCTCCCCATATCCCCTGACTCCGCTATCTTTAAGAGCCCTGTCTTGCTCTCTCTTGAAAGCATCCAGAGAACCGGCCTCCACCTCCCTCTGAGGCAGAGAATTCCACAGACTCACAACTCTCTGTGAGAAAAAGTGTTTCCTCGTCTCCGTTCTAAATGGCTTACCCCTTATTCTTAAACTGTGGCCCCTGGTTCTGGACTCCCCCAACATCGGGAACATGTTTCCTGCCTCTAACGTGTCCAAACCCTTAATAATCTTATTTGTTTCAATAAGAAACCCTCTCATCCTTCTAAACTCCAGAGTGTACAAGCCCTGAACTCCCATCTACCTCATTGGACACCTTTGAACAATCTTTAATTGGACTTTATTGGATGTCTATGTTCTCTTGAAGTAAATGTTGTGCCACTATGCTTTGAGTGGGGCAGTGTGTCACACACTCTCCTTCCCCCCTTTGGCGGACCATTGGGCAGTGTGTCACACATTATCCGTTCCCCCTTTGGCGGACCATGGGGCAGTGTGTCACACACTAACCGTTCCCCCTTTGGCGGACGATGGGGCAGTGTGTCACACACTATCCTTTCCCCCTCTGGTTCTCTGTTGACATGCAGCCAAGATTTGTGAAGTGAAAATATTTTCCGGGCAGCTGCGATGATCTTACACAATAGAGAGACTGTTGGGTTTCAGTCCAGGTTTCAGTTGGCACAAATCCACAAGAGGACACAGCCGCGACTTTGATAAGACACAATAGTAAAGCGAGAGAGATATAATCTTGGAAATACTGGAAAAACAATCTCTTCCCATTAAACCTACGATTTCATTCAATGGATCTTCAGAAGGTGACTCTGGCTTAATTTCGGAATTAAGACATCATTATTCAATAGACAATAGACAACAGGTGCAGGAGTAGGTCATTCGGCCCTTCGAGCCAGCACCGCCATTCAATGTGATCATGGCTGATCATCCCCAATCAGTACCCCGTTCCTGCCTTCTCCCCATATCCCCTGACTCGGCTGTCTTGAAATGCCCCATAGAAACATAGAAAATAGGTGCAGGAGTAGGCCATTCGGCCCTTCGAGCCTGCATCACAATTAAATATGATCATGGCTGATCATCCAACTCAGTATCCTGTACCTGCCTTCTCTCCATACCCGCTGATCCCTTTAGCCACAAGGGCCACATCTAACTCCCTCTTAAATATAGCCAATGAACTGGCCTCAACTACCTTCTGTGGCAGAGAATTCCACAGATTCACCACTCTCTGTGTGAAAAAGTGTTTCCTCATCTCCGTTATAAATGGCCTACCCCTTATTCTTAAACCATGGCCCCTGGTTCTGGACTCCCCCAACTTCGGGAACATGTTTCCTGCCTCTAGCATGTCTAAACCCTTAATAATCCTATAGGTTTCAATAAGATCCCCTCTCATCCTTCTAAACTCCAGCGTATACAAGCCCAGCCACTCCATTCTCTCAGCATATGACAGTCCCGCCATCCCGGGAATTAACCTTGTAAGCCTACGCTGCACTCCCTCTATAGTAAGAATGTCCTTCCTCAAATTTGTTACCAAAACTGCACACAATACTCCAGGTGTGGTCTCACTAGGACTCTGTACAACTGCAGAAGGACCTCTTTGCTCCTATATTCGACTCCTCTTGTTATGAAGGCCAACATGCCATTCGCTTTCTTCACTGCCTGCTATACCTGCACGCTTACTTTCATTGTCTGATGAACAAGGACTCCCAGATCCCATTGTACTTCCTACCTTTCTTCAGACTCGACCCCGAAACATCACCCGTTCCTTCTCCCCAGAGATGCTGCCTGTCCTGCTGAGTTATTCCAGCATTTTGTGTCATATCTTCGATTTAAACCAGCATCTGCAGTTCCTCCCTAAACATGATGGCGGGGGAAAAAATACTTCCTCTTCTGCCCCTGTGTTTGGATAGAGTCATAGCGTCGTAGGAAACAGGCCCTTCGGCCCAACTCGCCTACACCGGCCAACTATGTCCCAGCTACACTAGTCTCACCTGCCTGCGCTTGGTCCATATCCCTCCAAACCTGTCCTATCCATGTACTTGTCAAACCGCTTCTTAAACGTTGGGATAGTCACAGCCTCAACTACCTCCTCTGGCAGCTTGTTCCATACACCCACCACCCTCTGTGTGAAAAAGTTACCCCTCAGATTCCTATTAAATCTTTTCCCCTTCACCTTGAACCTGTGTCCTCTGGTCCTCGATTCCCCTACTCTGGGCAAGAGACTCTGTGCATCTACCCGATCTATTCCTCTCGTGATTTTGTACAGTGTACGATGTACTAATTGATTGTAATGCGTTAATTGGGAGCTGAACGAGCTTATGAGGCAGGCAGTGGCTGTCGACAAGGCCTATCCACCCCATCAATAATAACATCCCCGAGGGTCTTGGTTCAATAGTGGATTGGGGGGGGGGGGAGTGAGCATCACATTATCACCTCCAACATTCTCACTTCCAAATAAGGGACACAAGGTCAAAATGCGGGACAAATTCCCCACGGCAATTCGTTGACCCACTCGTCTTCTAAAATGACGGCAGAGTCCCAGCCCCGACTACCTCCTCTGGCAGCTCGTTCCATACACCCCACCACCCTCTGTGTGAAATCGACTGGTTTAGAGTAATAACATGGTTCAGTGCTGCAGGGATGTCGTTAGTTTGTGCCAAGGCCACTCTGCTCAAGAAGGAACTGCAGATGCTGGAAAATCCCAGGTAGACAAAAATGCTGGAGAAACTCAGCCGGTGCAGCAGCATCTATGGAGCGCAGGAAATAGGCAACGTTTCAAGCCGAAACCCTTCGCTCCATAGATGCTGCTTCACCTGCTGAGTTTCTCCAGCATTTCTGTGTACCATGGTCACTCTGATGGAGATGAACACATCTCCACAATCAGCAGCCTGCTTTTATTATGATCAAAAAATATTTTATTGCAATAACAAAAACAGTCTGAAGAAGGGTTTCGACCCGAAACGTCGCCCGGTCCTTCTGTCCAGAGATGCTGCCTCACCCGCTGAATTACTGATATGGGATGATCAGCCATGATCACATTGAATGGTGGTGCTGGCTCGAAGGGCCGAATGGCCTACTCCTGTACCTATTGTCTATTGTCTGTTACTCCAGTATTTTGTGCCTACCTTCGATTTAAACTAGCACCAGTTCATTCTTACACCTAATATAACATAATACAACATAATATCACTACACAATAATATATACAAATATATTACTATCTATTTTCTATTATAATATATAAATATAGATATATATCTATAAATAAATTCCTCGCATGTTGCAAAACATACTTGGCGAATAAAGTGTGATTCTGATTGTAATTATATTACAATAGACAATAGGTGCAGGAGGAGGTCATTCAGCCCTTCGAGCCAGCACCGCCATTCAATGTGATCATGGCTGATCATCCCCAATCAGTACCCCGTTCCTGCCTTCTCCCCATATCACCTGACTCCACTATCTAGCTCTCTCTTGAAAGTATCCAGAGAACCTGCCTCTGAGGCAGAGAAATCCACAGACTGAAAGTGAAAAAGTGTTTCCTCGTCTCCGTTCTAAATGGCCGACCCCTTATTCTTGAACTGTGTGTGGCCCCTGATTCTGGACTCCCCCAACATCGGGAACATGTTTCCTGCCTCTAGCGTGTCCAAACCCTTAATAATCTTATATTTTTCAATAAAATCCTCTCTCGTTCTTCTAAACTCCAGAGTATACAAGCCCAGCCGCCCCATTCTCTCAGCCTTTGACAGTCCCGCCATCCCGGGAATTAACCTGGTGAACCTACGCTGCACTCCCTCAATAGCAAGAATGTCCTTCCTCAAATGAATGGGAGATGCCAGAGAGTAATGGTGGATGGCTGTTTGTCAGGTTGGAGGCCGGTGACTAGTGGGGTGCCTCAGGGGTCTGTGTTGGGTCCACTGTTGTTTGGCATGTACATCAATGATCTGGATGATGGTGTAAAAAATTGGATTAGTAAGTATGCAGATGATACTAAGATAGGTGGTGTTGTGGATAATGAAGTAGATTTTCAAAGTCTGCAGAGAGATTTAGGCCATTTGGAAGAGTGGGCTGAAAGATGGCAGATGGAGTTTAATGCTGATAAATGTGAGGTGCTACATCTCGGCAGGACAAATGAAAATAGGACGTACATGGTAAATGGTAGCGAATTGAGGAATGCAGTTGAACAGAGGGATCTAGGAATAACTGTGCATAGTTCCCTGAAGGTGCAATCTCATGTAGATAGGGTGGTAAAGAAAGCTTTTGGTGTGCTGGCCTTTATAAATCAGAGCATTGAATATAGAAGTTGGGATGTAATGTTAAAATTGTACAAGGCATTGGTGAGGCCAATTCTGGAGTATGGAGTACAATTTTGGTCGCCTAATTATAGGAAGGATGTCAACAAAATAGAGAGAGTACAGAGGAGATTTACTAGAATGTTGCCTGGGTTTCAGCAACTAAGTTACAGAGATAGGTTGAACAAGTTAGGTCTTTATTCCTTGGAGCGCAGAAGGTTAAGAGGGGACTTGATAGAGGTCTTTAAAATTATGAGCGGGTTAGACAGAGTGGACGTGGATAAGCTTTTCCCATTGAGAGTAGGGAAGATTCAAACAAGGGGACATGACTTGAGAATTAAGGGACTGAAGTTTAGGGGGAACATTAGGGGGAACTTCTTTACTCAGAGAGTGGTAGCTGTGTGGAATGAGCTTCCAGTGGAAATGATGGAGGCAGGTTTGATTTTATCCTTTAAAAATAGATTGGATGGGTATATGGACGGGAAAGGAATGGATGGTTATGGTGTGAGTGCAGGTAGATGGGACTAGGGGGAGTTAATTTAAAAAAAACTGTTCAGCACGGACTTGAAGGGCCGAGATGGCCTGTTTCCGTGCTGTTATGGTTATATGGTTATATGGTTAAATTAGAGGACCAAAACGGCACACAATACTCCAGGTGTGGTCTCACTAGGGCCCTGTACAACTGCAGAAGGCCCTCTTTGCTCCTAAGTAACACCCCGGGGCTACTGGAGGGTGGGGGAGCGGGCGTTACAGCCGGCATTCTGCTGAGTTAACAAACAATTCCGCCCTTTCCCACCTCCCATCCCCGGTCAGGATCTGTGGCGCGGCTAAACACACAACACGTGTTTAGACCTGCCCCAGTGCACACCGCCGTTCATGTAAACACCCATCCCCCAATCTCCCTCTCTCCCCTCCCTCTCCCACGCCCCCTCCCCCCTCTCCATTCTCCCCCCCTCCCCTCTCCATTCTCCCCCCTTCTCTCTCTCTCCCTCCCCATTTCCTCTCTCTCCATCACCCCTCTCCTCCCTCCGCTCTCCCCTTCCCACCCTCTCCTGTCTCTCACCCCCTCTCCCTCCTATCTCCCCCCCTCCGCCCCCTCCTCCTCTCTCTCCCCTTCTACTCTCTTACCCACCTCCTCTGTCTCTCTCTCCCCATTTCTTCTCCCCCATCTTCCCTCTCCCCTCTCCATTCGACCCTTCTCCTCTCTCCCCTTCTCTCTCGCCTCCCCCTCCTTCTCTCTTCCCACCTCCTCTCTCTCTCCCTGCCCTCACTCTCTCCCTCCCACTCCTCTCTCACCCGCTCTCCCCTTCTCTCTCACCCCCTCCCCTCCTTCTCTCTCCCCCCATCACCCCTCTCTCCCCCTCCATTCGACCCCTCTCCTCTCCCCCCTTCTCTCTCCCCTCCCTCCCCCTCTCTCCCTCCCTTCATCACCCCTCTCCTCTCTCACCACCTCTCCTCTCTCCCTCCCCCCTCACTCCCTGTTCCTCTCCTTCCATCATCCCTCCCCTCTCTCTCCCTCCCCTTTGCCCTCCCTCTTTCTTACTCTCTCCCACCCTATCTCTCCCCTCTCCCTCATCCCTCTCCCCTCCCTCCCCCCTGTGGACTTGGGCCGTTGCCAGGCTGCTGCCGCAGCTGTGTGCGTGAGCAGCATGAACATGGACAAAGGCTGTCAACATTAGTGTTCCGGGTCACTCACTCCCAACAGCGGACAACATTTGATTGAGTCGGTAACAGGGGACTGTGTCCGGGGGCTTAAATCATCCAGTGACCATCAGCAAAGAGGCTTCCGACACACAGAGAGAGACAGAGACAGACAGAGACAGAGAGACAGAGACAGAGAGAGAGAGACAGAGTGAGGGAGAGACAGAGTGAGAGAGACAGAGTGAGAGAGACAGAGTGAGAGGGACAGAGTGAGAGAGACAGAGACAGAGAGAGAGAGACAGAGTGAGAGAGACAGAGAGGTAGAGAGACAGAGAGGCAGAGAGACAGAGAGAGAGAGGGGGGACAGAGAGAGGGACAGAGAGACATATACACCGATGGAGAGATAAAGACAGATAGCAACAGAGAGAGAGAAATGGCTACAACATAATAATAATAATAATAATGGATGGGATTTATAGATTTATATAGCGCCTTTCTAATACTCAAGGCGCAAGAACAGCCCCGCACTAGAACAGGCGCCCCCTGCCCATGATGCTTCAACCTCTCTCTCTCTCTCTCCCTCTGCGTCTCTCTCTGTGTCTATCTCCCTGCCCACGATGCTTATGCTGAGCACGATGTCAAGACCCTCTCTTATCTAGAAACAAGGAAGTGCAGACGCTGGTTTACACAAAAGGACACAGAGTGCTGGAGTAACCCAGCGGGTCAGGCAGCATCTTTGGGGATCATGGAACAGAGAACATTTCGGCAAAGCCGCCCTTCTCGAGACGAAACGTCACCCATCCACGTTCTCCAGAGATGCTGCCTGAGTTACTCCAGCATTTTGTTGTGTTTGTCTTCGGTTTAAACCAGCACCTGCAGTTCCTTCTCACATATTAGAAAATAAAAAGATGACAAGCAGATTTTGTGTAAAGTTGAATCAATTATTTTGAGAATCACAATCGACCTGTTATGTACCATAACAAAAGTGACCTGCTGATAATAACCTTGGGGAAGGATGGGACACAGAGAGACAGAGAGAAAAAAGAGAGAAAGAGAGAGCGAGACAGAGAGGGAGAAAGGGACAGAGAGAGAGACAGACAGAGAAAGAGAGAGAGAGACAGAGAGGGAGTGAGAAAGGGACAGAGAGAGAGACAGACAGAGAAAGAGAGAGAGAGAGAGAGAGACAGAGAGAGACAAAGAGAGACAGAGAGAGACAAAGAGACAGAGAGAGAGACAGAGAGAGACAGAGAGAGAGAGAGAGACACACACAGAGAGAGAGAGACACACACAGAGAGAGAGAGAGAGAGAGAGACACAGAGACAGAGAGAGACACAGAGAGAGAGACACACACACAGAGAGAGAGAGAGACACAGAGAGAGACACACAGAGAGAGAGTGACAGAGAGAGAGAGACACAGAGAGACTCTCTGGAATAAAAGCCCCTGATTAAGAAGCATACAACGAACTCCCCGCTCTGTGTGTCTACAGTCTGCGCTTGGCAAGACTGATTACTGATGACAAGGGTAATCACAGCTAACTGGCCCGCACCTGCCGCCGCCGCCTCGCCAATGTTTATTAATGAATCCTATTGACAGTGTGACTGACACACGCTGTTCCGGCCACTGTTTATACATGAGAAGTGTTAGTAACAACAGCAGTGCTGTGGCACAGTGGATTCTTTCCCCCCTTGATCTCTCCCTCTCTCTCGCTTTCTCTCCCCCCCTCTCTCTTTCTCCTTCCCCATTCTCTCCCTCCCTCTCTCCGCCCTTTCTCTCTCTCTCCCCACCTATCTCTACCCTTTCTCCCTCCCTTTCCATCTCCCCCTCTTCACTCCTTCTCTCTCTCCCTCTCTCCTTTCTCCCTCTCTCCCCCCCACCTCTCAAACCTTTCCCTTTCACGCTCTCCCTCTCCCCTCATTCTCTCTCCCTCTCCTTTCCCCCCTCTCCTTTCCCTTTCTCCCTCTCTCGCTCCCCCCTTTCTCTCTCCCTCTCCCCATTCTCTCTCTCTCTCTCTCCTAATCCCATTTCTCTTTCTCCCTCCTCTCTCTGTCCCTCTCCTTTCCCCCTCTCCCTCTCTCCTTCTCTCTCTCCTGTCTCTCTCTCTCTTTTCTCTTTTTCTCTTTCACTCTCCCTCCCCCTCTCTCTTCCCCCCCTTCTCTCCATCTCCCCTTTCTTTCTCCCCCACCCCCTCTCTCTCCTTTCCCTCTCTATCCCTCTCATTTCTCATTCCCCCTCTTTCTCTCCCCTCTCTCACCTTTCTCTCTCTCCCCCTCTCCCCACTCTCTCTCTCTCCTTTCTTTCTCCCTCTCCCCTTATCTCTTTTCCTCTCCCCCTTCACTCTCTCCTTTTCCCCTCTCCTTCCCTCTCCCCTTTCTCCTTCTCTCTCTCCTTTCTCTTTCCCTTCTCTCTTTCTCACCCCACCTCTCTCTCCCTCTCCTTTCCCTCTCTCTCTCTCTCTCTCCCTCTCCCTCTCCCTCTCTCCCCTCTCTCTCTCTCTCTCTCCCCTCCACCCTCCCCACAAACTCACACTCTCTCTCTCTCACTCACCCAGTGCGGCCGGTTGCGGGCCGTCCAGGACTGGGGCGCCGGTCCCTTGAGCCCCGGGCCGGGGTTGCGGGCTGTCCAGCGGCGGTTCTCCGGACCCCGGCTCCGGCCCCTCGCCCATCGCCCTCCTGACGCCGGCCAGCAGCCGTGGGAAAGTGATGCGGCCCCCGGGCCCGGCCGTCCTCCGGAGGCAGGGGATGAGGCCGCTGCCGCTGTCCGGCCAGCAGCTCTCCAACTCCGGCAGCTCCAGCCACCCCCGGCCGCCCTGCTGCTGCTCCAGGATGTCGTACAGAGTACGCAGGCGGCGCTGGAAGCCCTGTCCCACCTGCGTCTCCCCGGCGCGGCTCACAGTCTCCCCGGCGCGGCTCACTCCCGGCCAAGATATCAGTCTCCCCGGCTCACGGTCCGCAGCCTGGGCTCCGGCCGCCGGACAGCAGGACATCGCCCCCCCTCCCTCCCTCCCTCCCTGGCTCCCTGGTCGGCAAAGTCCCACTGACTGCCCGCCTGGCCCCGAGTGAGGCACAGAGCCGCCCGCACTGACCACTGTTCTGTGGCACTGACTGACACACGGAGAGGGGGAGGAGAGAGAAAGGGGTGGAGAGAGAGGGGGAGTGTTAAAGTAGGAACTGCAGATGCTGGAAAATCGAAGGTACACAAAAATGCTGGAGAAACTCAGCGGGTGCAGCAGCATCTATGGAGCGAAGGAAATAGGCAACGTTTCCGGCCGAAACCCTTCTTCAGACTGATAAGGGGTGGGGAGAAGAAAGGAAAAAAGGCGGAGGAGGAGCCCGAGGGCTGAGGGGTGGGAGGAGACAAGCAGAGGGCTGATGAAGGGGAGGGGACAGCAAGGGCTAGCTAAATTGGGAGAATTCAATGTTCATAGAGAGAGAGGGGGAGTTGGCAGGAGAATGAGAGAGGAGAGGATGGAGAGAGAGAGACAGAGACAGAGACAGAGAGAGACAGAGAGAAAGAGATGTCACCGTTCCGTCAGACACACTGCGTCTCTGGGGTCGTGTACACTAAGACCAGCTGTGTGATTACTGAACCAACTGATGTGCTTATTATTTACTCAGCCGAGCTGACACATTTGGAGGTGGAGGATAAATGCGTGGCTGAGGAACTGGTGCAGCGGGCAGGGATTCAAATTTCTGGATGATTGGGACCTCTTTGGGGGAAGGTGTGACCTGTACAGAAAGGACGGGTTGCACTTGAACCCGAGGGGGACCAATATCCTGGCGGGGAGATTTGCAAAGGCTACTGGGGAGACTTTAAACTAGAATGGTTGGGGGGTGGGACTCAAATAGAGAAAGATAGTAGAAAATGTGGGAGGCAGGAGGCAGAGAAGGGAAGCACTCGGACCCAAAATGTAGGGGAGAAAGAAGAAAAAGATAATAAACAGAGAATAAGTGGTGGTGGGTTTCTTAAATGTGTATATTTTAATGCTAGGAGCATTGTAAGAAAGGTGGATGAGCTTAGAGCCTGGATTGACACATGGAAGTATGATGTTGTGGCGATCAGTGAAACATGGTTGCAGGAGGGCTGTGATCGGAAACTAAATATTCCAGGATTTCGTTGCTTCAGGGGTGATAGAATTGGAGGGGCAAGAGGAGGAGGTGTTGCATTGCTTGTCAAGGAAGATATTACAGCAGTGCTGTGGCAGGATAGATTAGAGGGCTCGTCGAGGGAGGCTATTTGGGTGGAACTGAGAAATGGGAAAGGTGTAGCAACACTTATAGGGGTGTATTATAGACCGCCAAATGGGGAGCGAGCATTGGAAGAGCAAATATGTAAGGAGATAGCAGATATTAGTAGTAAGCACAAGGTAGTGATTGTGGGAGATTTCAATTTTCCACACATAGACTGGGAAACACATTCTGTAAAAGGGCTCGATGGTTTGGAGTTTGTAAAATGTGTGCAGGATAGTTTTTGCAGCAATACATAGAGGTACCTACTAGAGAAGGGGCAGTGCTGGACCTCCTGTTAGGAAATGAGACAGGGCAGGTGGCGGAGATATGCGTCGGGGAGCACTTCGGGTCCAGTGATCACAATACCATTAGTTTCAATATAATTATGGAGAGGGTCAGAACTGGACCTAGGGTTGAGATTTTTGATTGGAGAAAGGCTAACTTTGAGGAGATGCGAAAGGATTTAAAAGGAGTGAATTGGGACATGTTGTTTTATGGGATGGATGTAGAAGAGAAATGGAGGACATTTAAGGGTGACATTTTAAGAGTACAGAATCTTTATGTCCCTGTTCGGTTGAAAGTAAATAGTAAAAATTGGAAAGAGCCATGGTTTTCAAGGGAAATTGGACACGGTTTGGAAAAAGAGAGAGATCTACAATAATTATAGGCAGCATGGAGTAAATGAGGTGCTTGAGGAGTATAAAGAATGTAAAAAGAATATTAAGAAATAAATTAGAAAAGCTAAAAGAAGATATGAGGTTGCTTTGGCAAGTAAGGTGAAAGTAAATCCAAAGGGTTGCTACAGCTATATTAATAGCAAAAGGATAACAAGGAATAAAATTGCTCCATTAGAGAGTCAGAGTGGACAGCTATCTGCAGAGCCAAAAGAGATGGGGGAGATATTGAACAATTTATTTTCTTCGGTATTCACCAAGGAGAAGGATATGGAATTATGTGAGGTAAGGGAAACAAGCAGAGTAGCAACGGAAACTGTGAGATTCAAAGAAGAGGAGGTGTGGACACTTTTGAAAAATATGAAAACGGAGTTATATGGTTATTTGCCAACAGCAACTTGCAAAAACCAACGGCCCAATAACTGCAATGGACAAACGTTCGTCGGGAAGGAACTGCAGATGCTGGTTTAAACCGAAGATAGACACAAAATGCTGGAGTAACTCAGAGGGACAGGTACACACACGCAAACACACACACACACACACACACACACAAAAGATACACACACACACATATACACACACACACACACATATACACACACATACGCACACATATACACACATACATATACACACACACAGATATACAGGCAAATATACACACAAACACATACACATAAACATACACACGTACATACATATACACACACGCATACATACATATACACACGCACACATACATATACACACATGTATACACGCATACAAACACGTATACACGCATACCTACATATGCACACACACACATACACACACATACACACACACACACACATACATATACACACACGTATACAAATCAAACAATAATAGTGCAAAAAATGACAATACCAATGTTAAAACCTTTGGTTTTAATGCTAAATGCTAAAACCATTGGCAAAACCAAAACTATATACTTTAGTAGTTCAGTTAAGAGATACAGTGCAGAAGCAGGCCCTTCGGCCCACTGAGTTCATGCTGACCCCGCACACTAACACTATCCTACACACACTAGGGACAATTTAATTTTTTACCGAGCCACTTTTAACCTATAAAGCTGCACGTTTTTGGCATGTGGGAGGAAACCGGAGCATCCGGAGAAACCCCACGTGAAAACTCACGGGGAGAACGTACAAACTCCATACAGACAGCACCCGTAGTCAGGATCGAACCCGGGTCTCTGGCGCTGTGAGGCAGCAACGCATTCATTTATCAATTTGTTACTCTGTATCGCGTTGTTTGAAACCACAATTCAACTCCACATCAAAGGATAGACACAAAATGCCGGAGTAACTCAGCGGGACAGGCAGCATCTATGGGGAGAAGGAATGGGTGACGTTTCACAGTCTGAAGAAGGGTCTCGATCCGAAACGTCGCCCATACCTTCTCTCCGGAGATGCTGCCTGACCCGCTGAGTTACTCCAGCTTGTTGTGTCTATCTTCGGTGTAAACCAGCATCTGCAGTTCCTCCCTACGTCAAAGGAAATGAGGTAGGCAAAAATGCTGGAGAAACTCAGCGGGTGAGGCAGCATCTATGGAGCGAAGGAAAAGGTGACGTTTCGGGTCGAGACCCTTCTTCAGACTGATGTGGGGGTGGGGGTGCGGGAAGAAGAAAGGAAGAGGCGGAGACAGTGGGCTGTGAGAGAGCTGGGAAGGGGAGGGGAAGGAGGGAGAAAGCAAGGACTACCTGAAATTGGAGAAGTCAATGTTCATACCACTGGGGTGTAAACTACCCAAGCGAAATATGAGGTGCTGCTCCTCCAATTTGCGGTGGGACTCACTCTGGCCATGGAGGAGGCCCAGGATAGAAGGGTCGGATTCGGAATGGGAGGGGGAGTTGAAGTGCTGAGCCACCGGAAGATCAGGTTGGTTAGTGCGATAGAACTGAGCAGAGGTGTTGGGCGAAGCGATCGCCAAGCCTGCGCTTGGTCTCACAGATGTAGAGCAGCTGACACCTGGAGCAGCGGATGCAATAGTTGAGGTTGGAGGAGGTGCAGGTGAACCTCTGCTTCACCTGGAAAGCAAACGAGGACCACTTTAAGGAACTCTTGCACTCCCATTGTAAGTGTGTGGGTGTGGCTGCAGTTAATGAGAATGAATTGATCTGGGTTAACACTCACTAACACACACACACTCGCACATAGTGTGAGTTGAGAGCTTTGGTCTGCAATGCTGGTAAGGATGATGTTAGGATGTTAAATGTTGTTAGTGCTGCAATTTGTACCAGCCTACTCTGGAAGTTGTCAAGGGTTTTGAGGTTTCATTTGAAGGGGATTTTTTATTTCAAGGTACTTTATTAGGGGGTCTTTTTTAAGGGGGATTCTTGAAGTTTTACTTTAACCCAGCGAGTCTGTGGCGACCAGCAGTCATTCTTGCAGGTGTGGTTTTGAATTCTGGATGTTTAGAGAGTTGCAAACTTTTTTTAAATTTTAAATTCTGAATTTTAAATTCTGAAGTTTAAAACAAAATTCTGAAATTTTAAATGTTTTACATTCTGAAGTTAAAAAAAATGCATTTGTTTAAAACAAAAACAAAAATTAATTCGTTTTAACATTTTTAATTCTGAAGTTTTAAATTCTGAAGTTTTAAACAACTTTTCATTTGTTAAAAGCAAAAAAAAATATTTCATTAGTTTTGACATTTTAAATTCTGAAGTTTGAAATTCTGAAGTTTGAAAAATATATATAATTTGTTTAAAACAAAAAACGTCATTAGTTTTAACATTCTAAATTCTGAAGTTTTAAATACTGAAGTGTTTTTTTTTAATTTCATTCGTTTAAAACACCATGAGTTCTAGCCTACATACTCGCTGATACCACAGATTCACAACTCTCTGGGTGAAAATGTTTTTCCTCATCTCAGTCCTAAATGGCCGACCCCTTATTCTTAAACTGTGATTGTAAGAAAGCTTTGTGGTGTGAACACTCCTTGTTAGTATTGCAATTTGCACCACTTACCCTGCAAGCAGATTTCAATCAAATCAATTGTGTGAATTATCTGCAGCCTCTCTGGATCCTATTCAATCTCGTTCCTGTCTCCTGAATAGGGTCGCCAACGTCCTCACTCCCAAATAAGGGACAAAAGGTCAAAATATGGGACAAATTCCCCATGGCAATCCGTTGACGGACTCGGCCGTGGCTGGGTGAATGGTGAGTTGGCCCCGGGTGCTGGACTGCACACAAAGCCCAGCCGGCGGGCCAGCTGATGAGTTTTGGCCCGGGTGCCGCGCGCAAAGTCCGGCGCCCCGTGCAACTCACGATGAACCGATGATCGGCCACGAGGAGGAGGAGGGGTGGTGGTGGTGTCGGCGGTCAGCGAAGGTCCGAAGGTCGGACAGCTGGCCGGGCTGCCGACCGACCGACGGGGCCACGGGCGAGGTGCTGCTGCTGCACTCCATGGGCTGCACTACGTCGGGACGGGAGAGGCGGGGCCCGGACGCGGCGCTCCGACCCGACAGTCCCCTCGACCCGAGTTGTAGCAGTCAAGTACGGGACAAGGGCGAAACCAATTTAGCCCAATATACGGGATGTCCCGGCTAATACGGGACAGTTGGCAACCCTACTCCTGAAACCTATGCCCTCTGCTTCTTGACTTCCCCTGCCAAGGGCAATGGGGTTTGTACATTCACCCTTTCTATTCCCCTCATGATCTTACACACCTCTATAAGATCACTCCTCAGTCTCCTGCGCTCCAAGGAATACACAATAGGTGCAGGAGGAGGCCATTCGGCCCTTCGAGCCAGCACCGCCATTCATTGTGATCATGGCTGATCGTCCCCAATCAATAACCCGTTCCTGCCTTCTCACCATATCCCTTGATTCCACTAGCCCCTAGAGCTCTATCTAACTCTCTTAAATCAATCCAGTGATTTGGCCTCCACTGCCCTCTGTGGCATGGAATTCCACAAATTCACAACTCTCTGGGTGAAAGAAAATTCTCACCTCAGTCTTAAATGGCCTCCCCTTTATTCCAAGACTGTGGCCCCGGGTTCTGGACTCGCCCAACATTGGGAACATTTTTCCTGCATCTAGCTTGTCCAGTCCTTTTATAATTTTATATGTTTCTATAAGATCCACCCTCATCCATCTATACAAGCCCAGCCGCTCCATTCTCTCAGCATATGACAGTCCCGCCATCCCGGGAATTAACCTTGTGAACCTACGCTGCACTCCCTCAATAGCAAGAATGTCCTCCTTCAAATTAGGAGACCAAAACTGCACACAATACTCCAGGTGTGGTCTCACTCGGGCCCTGTACAACTGCAGCATGTCCAAACAAGAGTGACATTGTTAATTCAGAAACAATGGTTCTGAACTTAAAGAAAGGTAACTTTGATGGTATGAGACGTGAATTGGCCAAGATTGACTGGCAATTAGTTCTAAAAGGGTTGACGGTGGATATGCAATGGAAGGCATTTAATGACTGCATGGATGAACTACAAAAATTGTTCATCACAGTTTGGCAAAAGAATAAATCAGGGAAGGTATTGCATCCGTGGATAACGAGGGAAATCAGGGATAGTATCAAAGCAAAAGATGATGCGTACAAATTAGCCAGAAAAAGCAGCATACCAGAGGACTGGGAGAAATTCAGAGACCAGCAGAGGAGGAAAAGGGGCTTAATTAGGAAAGGGAAAATAGATTATGAAAGAAAACTGGCAGGGAACATAAAAACTGACTGCAAAAGTTTTTATAGATATGTGAAGAGAAAGAGATTAGTAAAACAAATGTAGGTCCCTTGCAGTCAGAAACAGGTGAATTGATCATGGGGAACAAGGATATGGCGGACCAATTGAATAACTACTTTGGTTCCGCCTTCACTAAGGAAGACATAAATAATCTGCCGGAAATAGCAGGGGATCGCGGGTCAAAGGAGATGGAGGAACTGAGTGAAATCCAGGTTAGTCGGGAAGTGGTGTTGGGTAAATTGAATGGATTAAAGGCCGACAAATCACCAGGACCAGATAGGCTGCATTTAAGACCGAGATGAGAAAAAACTTTTTCACACAGATAGTGGTGAATCTCTGGAACTCTCTGCCACAGAGGGTAGTTGAGGCCAGTTCATTGGCTATATTTAAGAGGGAGTTAGATGTGTCCCTTGTGGCTAAAGGGATCAGGGGATATGGAGAGAAGGCAGGTACGGGATACTGAGTTGGATGATCAGCCATGATCATATTGAATGGCGGTGCAGGCTCGAAGGGCCGAATGGCCTACTCCTGCACCTATTTTCTATGTATCTAACCCTTAATCTTATATAGAAACATAGAAACATAGAAAATACGTGCAGGAGTAGGCCATTCGGCCCTTCGAGCCTGCACCGCCATTCAATACGCCTTCTCTCCATACCCCCTGATCCCTTTAGCCACAAGGGCCACATCTGACTCCCTCTTAAATATAGCCAATGAACTGGCCTCAACTACCTTCTGTGGCAGAGAATTCCACAGATTCACCACTCTCTGTGTGAAAAAGTATTTCCTCATCTCGCTCCTAAAAGACTTCCCCCTTATCCTTAAACTGTGACCCCTTGTTCTGGACTTCCCCAACATCGGGAACAATCTTCCTGCATCTAACCTGTCCAACCCCTTAAGAATTTTGTAAGTTTCTATAAGATCCTCCCTCAATCTTCTAAATTCTAGCGAGTATAAGCAGAGTCTATCCAGTCTTTCTTCATATGAAAGACCTGCCATCCCAGGAATCAGTCTGGTGAACCTTCTCTGTATTCCCTCTATGGCAAGAATGTCTTTCCTCAGATTAGGAGACCAAAACTGTACGCAATACTCCAGGTGTGGTTTCACCCAGACCCTGTACAACTGCAGTAGAACCTTCCTGCTCATACTCAAATCATTTTTCTATGAATGCTAACATACCATTCGCTTTCTTCACTGCCTGCTGCACCTGCATGCCTACTTTCAATGACTGGTGTACCATGACACCCAGGTCTCGTTGCATCTCCCCTTTTCCTAATCGGCCACCATTCAGATAATAGTCTACTTTCCTGCTTTTGGCACCAGAGTGGATAACCTCACATTTATCCACATTATACTGCATCTGCCATGCATTTTCCCACTCACCCAACCTATCCAAGTCATCTTGCAGCCTCCTAGCTAGCACCCTCCTCACAGCTAACACTGCCCCCCAGCTTCGTGTCATCCGCAAACTTGGAGATGTTGCATTCAATTCCCTAATCCAGCTCATTAATATATATTGTAAATAGCTGGGGTCCCAGCACTGAGCCTTGCGGTAACCCACTAGTCACTGCCTGCCATTCTGAAAAAGACCCGTTTACTCCTACTCTTAGCTTCTTGTCTGCCAGCCAGTCCTCTATCCACATCAATACTGAACCCCCAATACCGTGTGCTTTAAGTTTGCATACTAATCTCTTATGTGGGACCTTGTCGAAAGCCATCTGAAAGTCCAGATATAGCACATCCACTGGTTCTCCCTTATCCACTCTACTAGTTACATCCTCGAAAAATTCTATAAGATTCGCCAGACATGATTTACCTTTCATAAATCCATGCTGACTTTGTCCAATGATTTCATCACTTTCCAAATGTGCTGCTATCCCATCTTTAATAACTGAATCCAGCAGTTTCCCCACTACCGATTTTAGACTAACTGGTCTGTAATTCCCCGTTTTCTCTCTCCCTCCCTTTTTTAAAAAGTGGGGTTACATTAGCTACCCTCCAATCCTCAGGAACTACTCCAGAATCTAAAGAGTTTTGAAAAATTATCACTAATTTCTCATCTCGGTCTTAAATGGAGCCTATCTGGTCCTGGTGATTTATCGGCCTTTAATCTATTCAATTTACCTAACACCACTTCCCGGCTAACCTGGATTTCACTCAGTTCCTCCATCTCATTTGACCCCCGGTCCCCTGCTATTTCCGGCAGATTATTTATGTCTTCCTTAGTAAAGACAGAACCAAAGTAGTTATTCAATTGGTCTGCCATGTTCTTGTTCCCCATAATCAATTCACCTGTTTCTGACTACAAGGGACCTACAATTGTTTTAACTAATCTTTTTCTCTTCACTAATCTTTTTCTCTTATGTTCCCTGCCAGTTTTCTTTCATAATCTATTTTCCCTTTCCTAATTAAGCCCTTTGTTCTCCTCAGCTGGACTCTGAATTTCTCCCAGTCCTCTGGTAGGCTGCTTTATCTCGCTAATTTGTATGCATCATCTTTTGTTTTGATACTATCCCTGATTTCCCTTGTTATCCACGGATGCACTACCTTCCCTGATTTATTCTTTTGCCAAACTGGGATGAACAATTGTTGTAGTTCATCCATGCAGTCTTTAAATGCCTTCCATTGCATATCCACTGTCAACCCTTTAAGAATCAATTGCCAGTCTATCTTGGCAAATTCACGTCTCATACCCTCAAAGTTACCTTTCTTTAAGTTCTGAACCATTGTTTCTGAATTAACAATGTCACTCTCCATCCTAATGAACTCAACCATATTATGGTCACTCTTGCCCAAGGGGCCACGCACAACATGACTGCTAACTAACCCTTCCTCATTACTCAATACCCAGTCTAGAATAGCCTGCTCTCTCGTTGGTTCCTCTACATGTTGGTTTAGAAAACTATCCCGCATACATTCCAAGAAATCCTCTTCCTCAGCACCCCTGCCAATTTGATTCACCCAATCTATATGTAGATTGAAGTCACCCATTATAACTGTTTTACCTTTGTTGCACGCATTTCTAATTTCCTGTTTGATGCAATCCCCAACTCCACTACTACTGTTAGGTGGCCTGTACACAACTCCCACTAGCGTTTTCTGCCCCTTAGTGTTTCGCAGCTCTACCCATATCAATTCCACATCCTCCAAGCTAATGTCCTTCCTTTCTATTGCGTTAATCTCCTCTCTAACCAGCAACGCTACCCCACCTCCTTTTCCTTTCTGTCTATCCCTCCTGAATATTGAATATCCCTGGATGTTCAGCTCCCAGCCTTGGTCACCCTGGAGCCATGTCTCCGTGATCCCAACTATATCATATTCATTAATAACTATCTGCGCATTCAACTCATCCACCTTATTACGAATGCTCCTTGCATTGAGACACAAAGCCTGCAGGCTTGTTTTTACAACACTCTTACCCCTTATACAAATATGTTGAAAAGTGGCCCTTTTTGATTTTTGCCCTGGATTTGTCTGCCTACCACTTTTACTTTTCACCTTGCTACCTATTGCTTCTACCCTCGTTATACACCCCTCTGTCTCTCTGCTCTTGCACCCATCCCCCTGCCACATTAGTTTAAATCCTCCCCGACAGCACTAGCAAACACTCCCCCAAGGACATTGGTTCCATTCCAGCCCAGGTGCAGACCGTCCTGTTTGTATTGGTCCCACCTCCCCCAGAACTGGTTCCAATGCCCTAGAAAATTGAATCCCTCCCCCTCGCACCATTTTTCAAGCCACGTATTCATCTGCATTATCCTCCTATTCCTACTCTGACTAGCACGTGGCACTGGTAGTAATCCAGAGATTATTACCTTTGAGGTCCTACTTTTAAGTTTATCTCCTAGCTCCCTAAATTCACCTTGTAGGACCTCATCCCGTTTTTTACCAATATCGTTGGTGCCAATGTGCACCACGACAACTGGCTGTTCAGCCTCCCTCTCCAGAATGTTCTGCAGCCGTTCAATGACATCCTTGACCCTTGCACCAGGGATGCAACATACCATCCTCGAGTCTCGTTTGCGGCCGCAGAAACGCCTATCTATTCCCCTTACAATTGAATCCCCTATTACTATAGCCCTTCCACTCTTTTTCCTTCCCTCCTGTGCCGCAGAGCCACCCCTGGTGCCATGAACTTGGATGCTGCTGCCTTCCCCTGATGAGCCATCTCCCCCAACAGTATCCAAAATGGTATATCTGTTTAGGAGGGAGATGACCGCAGGGGACTCCTGCACTACCTGCCTACTGCTACGCTGGCTAATGGCCACCCGTTCCCTTTCTGTCCGCTTAACTTTTACCTGCGGTGTGGCCAACTCACTGTACGTGCTATTCACGACATTCTCAGCATCGGGGATGCTCCAGTATGAATCCAACCGCAGCTCCAACCGTTCAATGCGGTCTGCCAGGAGCTGCAGCTGGACACACTTCCTGCAAACGTAGTCACCAGGGACACCGACCATATCCTTGATCTCCCACATGTTGCAGGATGAGCAAACCATGGGGCCGATCTCAACTGACATGGCTTGCCCCCAAATTAAATCAACTCCCTCACACTATAAAAATCTTAATCCTTTAAACTGGACCTTCACTAAAAAGCACTGTACCTGAACTCACTGTCCCCTTAACTCACTATCCCCTTAACTCACTATCCCCTTAACTCACTGTACCCCTTAACTCACTGTCCCCTTAACTCACTGTCCCCTTAACTCACTGTACCCATTAACTCACTGTACCCATTAACTCACTGTACCCCTTAACTCACTGTACCCCTTAACTCACTGTACCCCTTAACTCACTGTCCCCTTAACTCACTGTCCCCTTAACTCACTGTCCCCTTAACTCACTGTCCCCTTAACTCACTGTACCCTTAACTCACTGTCCCCTTAACTCACTGTACCCTTAATCAGAAAGCAGAAAAGCAAACCTGGGGTTGCTTCCTCTTGAACGCTTCCAAAAATCAGCGGCTTCCACCAGACTACTTCCTTTGAAGTGTGCTGGATATTTACAGACTGGGTCCTCCTCTCGCTCCAACGGCTCCTGGGCCTCTGTGGAGCAAAGCCCCGCGCTCGATTTTTAAACTCACCGGCCGGATAATCCTCCTCTCGCTCCAACGGCTCCTGGGCCTCAATAAGATCCCCACTCATTCTTCTACATGGATAGGTGGGAAATGGGTCAAACGCAGGCACATAGGACTTGGGTAGATGTGGTATCTTGGCCAGAATGGACAAGTAGAGACAGCATCCGTGGTCAGGATCGAACTCAGGTCTCCGGCGCTGTGAGGCAGCCACTCTACCGCTGCACCACCGTGCCACCCCCAAATCGCGTGTTTTTCTGTCCCAACTCTGGAGTTCAGAAGGAAGAGAGGGCATCTTATTGAAACATATAAGATTATTAAGGGTTTGGGCATGCTAGAGGCAGGAAACATGTTCCCGATGTTGGTGGAGTCCAGAACCAGGGGCCACACAGTTTAAGAATAAGGGGTAAGCCATTTAGAACGGAGACGAGGAAACACTTTTTCACACAGAGTTATGAGTCTGTGGAATTCTCTGCCTCAGAGGGTGGTGGAGGCCGGTTCTCTGTACACTTTTCAAGGGAGAGCTGGATAGGGCTCTTAAAAAAAATAGCGGAGTCAGGGGATATGGGGAGAAGGCAGGAACGGGGTACTGATTGGGGATGATCAGCCATGATCACATTGAATGGCGGTGCTGGCTCGAAGGGCCGAATGGCCTACTCCTGCACCTATTGTCTATTGTCTATTCTACAGGGAGACCTGGATCAGATCGAGCAAGTTGGCGCCCTGCCTGAGGAAGGCCATTCTTTGGCTACCAATAGCAACCACAAACACCGCCCTTCCCTGGTGAGTTCACCTCCATTTCATTTTGTAGTGGACTAACCACAAAACTTTAAAAAAAAAATTTTTTTTTAAATATATATTAAGGGCCCAGCAGTAGAGTTGCTGCCTTACAGCGAATGCAGCGCCGGAGACCCGGGTTCGAACCCGACTACGGGTGCTGTCTGTACGGAGTTTGCACGGTCTCCCCGTGACCTGTGTGGAATTTCTCCGAGATCTTCTGTTTCCTCCCACACTCCAAAGACGTGCAAGTTTGTAGGTAAATTGGCTTGGTAAATGTAAAAATTGTTCCTAGTGTGTGTAGGATAGTTTTAATGTGCGGGGATCGCTGGTCGGCGCGGACCCGGTGGGCCAAAGGGCCTGTTTCCGCGCTGTATCTCCAAACTGAACTAAACTAAGTGCTGGAATAACTCGGCAGGACAGGTAGCATCTCTGGGTAGAGAGAAAACCGGTCACGGGGAGAACGTGTAAACTCCGTGCCGACAGCACCCGTAGTCGGGATCGAACCCGGGTCTCTGGCGCTGTGAGGCAGCAACTCTGCAGCGTGGAAGCTTCAGGCCCGGTGCTGAGTCCAGGCTGCAGGTAAGGCGATGGCTGTGGGCTGCTGGAGGGAGGGCGGTGGAATGGCCATGGTCAGTGGGCAAAGCGTGGGAGGTCCCGGTGGGCGAATGGTCGGTGGGACGGCGAGGTTCGACGGGTCCGGTGAGGCAGCCAGGTGAGTAGGCCCCGGTGCGGCGCGGAGGTGAGTAGGCCCCGGTGTGGCGCGGAGGTAGGTAGGCCCCCGGTGTGGCCGGGAGGTAGGTAGGCCCGGTGCGGCGCGGAGGTGGATAGGCCCCCGGTGCGACGCGGAGGTAGGTAGGCCCGGTGCGGCGCAGAGGTGTCTAGGCCCGGTGCGACGCGGAGGTAGGTAGGCTCCCGGTGTGGCGGGGAGGTGGCTAGGCCCGGTGCGGCGCGGAGGTGGGTAGGCCCCCGGTGCGACGCGGAGGTAGAAAGGCCCCCGGTGTGGCGGGGAGGTGGCTAGGCCCGGTGCGACGCGGAGGTAGGTAGGCCCCCGGTGTGGTGGGGAGGTGCCTAGGCCCAGTGCGGCGCGGAGGTGGGTAGGCCCCCGGTGCGACGCGGAGGTAGGTAGGCCCCCGGTGCGACGCGCAGGTAGGTAGGCCCCCAGGTGGGACGCGGAGGTAGGTAGGCACCCGGTGTGACGCGGAGGTAGGTAGGCCCCGGTGCGGCGGCGAGGTGGGTAGGCCCCCGGTGCGTCGCGGAGGTAGGTAGGCCCCCGGTGTGGCGGGGAGGTGGCTAGGCCCGGTGCGACGCGGAGGTAGGTAGGCCCCCGGTGTGGCGGGGAGGTGGCTAGGCCCGGTGCGGCGCGGAGGTGGGTAGGCCCCCGGTGCGACGCGGAGGTAGGTAGGCCCCCGGTGCGACGCGCAGGTAGGTAGGCCCCTAGGTGGGACGCGGAGGTAGGTAGGCCCCCGCTGCGGTGGGGAGGTGGCTAGGCCCGGTGCGGCGGCGAGGTTCGGCGGGGGGAAAGGGTTAAATAAACTACATACCTTTTGCTTTGTCCTGCACTTCCAAGAATCTTTGGAGCAAATTCCTCCCCACAATGAATATAAACCCCTCCCCCCCCACACACACACCACCAAAGCCTCCGGAATCGCAAGCACAGCGCCACTGATGGTAGGGTTTGTATCAACGCCACTATGTCAAATGTTGTATACACCTTGGTGGAGCGAGCCGAGGCTCCCCTAGATCTCGAGGCCCTAAGCATAAGCTTGTCTAGCTTAAACGTAAATCCGGCCCTGCCTCTCATCATTCTAAACTCCAGAGTATACAAGCCCAGCCGCTCCATTCTCTCAGCGTATGACAGTCCCGCCATCCCGGGAATTAACTTTGTATACAAGCCCAGCCGCTTCACTTTAATAGTCAGAAATCACAACAAGATAGACAAAACATGAAATTAAAGCGACGAGTGGAAAGGATTGGGGTTGTGCAAAGATCGGGATTGGGGAGGAGGGAGGGGAGTCAGTCTACCCCACGACAGAAGGGGGAGGAGTTGTACGATTTGATAGCCACAGGGAAGAAGGATCTCCTGTGGCGTTCTGTGCTGCATCTTGGTGGAACCAGTCTGTTGCTGAAGGTGTTCCTCAGGTTGACCAGTGTGTCACGGAGGGGGGTGAGCTGTATTGTCCAGGATGCTATACGATACCACACGCAAAGATCCGTCTGTCCGCGCGTTCGCTTGCTCTTGGAGCCGGCGCTTCTCCCCTCAGACTCCGCCAAACAAACGCGCACACACACACACACACACAGCATGTCCGGCAGACCGGTAGACCGGTGCGGGCCGAGACCATGAGCAGGGCGAAGGATGACATCAAACGGGTCATGGCAGCTATCAAAAAAGTCGAGCCGAAATATCACCTATTCTCTCCGGAGATGCTGCCTGATCCGCTGAGTTACTCCAGCCTTTTGTGTCCATCTTCGGTTTAAACCAGCATCTGCAGTTCCGCCCTGTACAAGGTATGCACCATTTTAACTGAATGCATAACTGAAGTCGGGTCGGGTCAAAGATAGGGTCGGGGTTACTAAAATGGCGGAAGTTACGCTCCGTTGCGTACTACACGTCAGCCCATTGGATTTTGCAGGAGTGGACCATTTTGCTCTGCTCCATGATCTTTGACCTCACCTTCTCCATTGCTCTAAGGGCACTGACGTCCTCCTTGAAGAGCGGGAAGAGATCCGTTCAACAGAAGCTGATGATGATGAAGAGGTATGTCTGTCTGTCCAGCTGCTAACGAGATCCAAGTGTACTTTGACTTACTTACTTTCTGCCTATTGTGCCTCCTGGCATGTAGGGCAGCAAGGAAGGTCCTCCACTCCTGTATGTTCTGGGCTAGCTTCTGGACACTACCTCAGGTCAGGTCCATTGTTTTCATTTCCTCCTCTACAGTTCAACGCCAGGTGGTTTTGGGTCTCCCTCTTTTCCTTTTCCCTTCCGATGTCCAGTGCAGGGCTATTCTTGGGATGTTGTCTGGTTCTCTTCGGCTTTCACTGTTGACATTCGTCCCAGCATCTGTCGATAGCCCTGGAAGTCCATCACGCCCAGGAGTGTTGAATGTTCAGTTGCTGTTTCCGTAAGGCAAGGCAAGGCAAGGCAAGTTTATTTGTATAGCACCTTTCAACCACAAGGTAATTCAAAGTGCTTTACATAAAACATTTAAAGCATTTGAAAGAAACACATATAAAATGACATTTAGATATAAAATGATTATTAGATTATTCAGATAAAATAATTACAAAATTAAAAGCAATCAAATAAAATATTTAAAATAGAATAAAACCAGGAATAGAAGTTACAGTGCAGTATAGGTAATTAATAAATTGTATTGTTTACTGAAAGGCAGCGGCAAACAGAAAAGTCTTCAGTCTAGATTTAAAAGAGCTGAGAGTTGCAACAGACCTGCAGTTTTCTGGGAGTTTGTTCCAGATATGTGGTGCATAAAAACTAAATGCTGCCTCTCCATGTTTAGTTCTGACTCTGGGGACACAGAGCAGACCTGTCCCAGACGATCTGAGAGGTCTGGGTGGTTCGTAGCTAAGCAGAAGATCAGAAATGTATTTTGGCCCTAAACCATTCAGTGCTTTGTAAACCAACAGTAGTATTTTGAAATCAATTCTTTGACAGACAGGAAGCCAGTGTAAAGACCTCAGAACTGGAGTAATGTGATCTACTTTTTTGGTCTTAGTGAGGACTCGAGCAGCAGCGTTCTGAATTAACTGCAGCTGTCTGATCGACTTTTTAGGGAGACCTGTAAAGACACTGTTACAGTAGTCGAGCCTGCTGAAGATAAATGCATGGACAAGTTTTTCAAAATCCTGCTGAGACATAAGTCCTTTAATCCTTGATATATTCTTTAGGTGATAGTAGGCTGACTTAGTGACTGTTTTTATGTGGCTGTTGAAGTTCAGGTCTGAGTCCATGACTACTCCTAAGTTTCTGGCTTGGTTTGTTGTTTTTAGCATTACCATTTGAAGCTGGGTGCTAACTTTTAATCGTTCTTCCTTGGCTCCAAAAACAATTATTTCAGTTATTTCTTTGTTTAATTGGAGAAAAGTCTGGTGCATCCAATCGTTGATTTGCTCAATGCATCTACTCAGTGCTTGTATTGGACTATAGTCTCCTGGTGATATTGTTATGTAGATTTGTGTGTCGTCTGCGTAACTATGGTAACATATTTTGATGTTTTTCATGATCTGAGCCAGTGGAAGCATGTAGATGTTAAACAGAAGAGGCCCCAGAATGAAGCCCTGGGGAACTCCACATGTAATTTTTGCACGCTCAGATGTGTAATTACCTATAGACACAAAGTAGTCCCTGTCCTTCAAGTAGGATTCAAACCATTTTAATGCTGTGCCCGAAAGTCCCACCCAGTTTTCCAGACAGTCTAGTAATATGTTGTGATCGACTGTGTCGAATGCAGCACTGAGATCTAGTAATAACTAAGACTGAAATTTTGCCATTGTCTGTGTTTAAGTGAATGTCATTGAAGACCTTAACAAGAGCCGTCTCGGTGCTGTGGTGTGGTCTAAATCCTGACTGGAAGACATCAAAACAGCTGTTCATTAACATGAAATTGTTCAGCTGCTTAAAAACAGCTTTTTCAATGATTTTACTGAGAAATGGGGGGTTTGATATTGGTCTGTAATTGTTCAGTAGTGAAGTGTCTAAGTTCTTCTTTTTTAAGAGAGGCTTGATAACAGCAGTTTTCAGGGCTTGTGGGAAGACACCTGAGAGAAGGGACGTGTTTACAATTTGTAGAAGGTCTGAGGTCATGCAGTTTGATACACCTTTGAAAAGGCCTGTTGGTAGAATATCGAGGCAGCAGGAGGAGGATTTCAAATGTTGTATAATGTCCTCCAAGGTTTTATGGTTAATAACATAAAATTGTGTCATGGTATTTGAATTGATTATAAGTGGACACATGGACAACACATGTCCTGCACCTGATGTGGAGGCACTGACTGCTTGCCTAATTTTCTGAATTTTGTCGGTGAAGAAGGAGGCAAATTCATTACAGGCCCTTGTGGAAAGCAGTTCAGGGGCTACTGACACAGGAGGGTTTGTTAGCCTGTCGACAGTAGTAAACAAGGCCCGTGCATTATTATTGTTTTTGGCAATGATGTCAGAGAAGAAGGATTGCCTTGCATTTCTCAGTTCCAAGTTGTAGATGCGAAGTCTTTCTTTATAGATGTAAAAGTGCACCTGGAGATTTGTTTTCCGGCACCGTAACATATTTGTTTTATGAGACAGGGTTGTTAGCCCTGTGCTCAATCCCCAACCTGGAGATCGCTCTTCGTCTCGCCTCTACACTTCGACCTGTCCGGCATGGGAGACCCTAACAGGAGACGAATCTCCCGCTGGCATAGCTCCAGGGGTCACTGAGACACACAAGCTCCCTGACCATGATTCAGATTCAGATTCAACTTTATTGTCATTGTGCAGTGTACAGTACAGAGACAACGAAATGCAGTTAGCATCTCCCTAGAAGAGCGACATAAATATGAGCAATAAATAAATCTAATAAATCCTGGTGGGAGGAGTGTCCGGGGGGGGGGGGGTTGATTGACAGTCACCGAGTTACAGTGTTGAGTAGTGTAACAGCCGCAGGGAAGAAGCTGTTCCTGAACCTGCTGGTCCGGCAACGGAGAGACCTGTAGCGCCTCCCGGATGGTAGGAGGGTAAACAGTCTGTGGTTGGGGTGAGAGCAGTCCTTGGCGATGCTGAGCGCCCTTCGCAGACACGCTTGCTTTGGACAGACTCAATGGAGGGGAGTGAGGAACCGGTGATGGGTTGGGCGGTTTTCACCACCCTCTGCAGTGCTTTCCGGTCGGAGACAGAGCAGTTGCCATACCATACTGTGATGCAGTTGGTAAGGATGCTCTCGATGGTGCAGCGGTAGAAGTTCACCAGAATCTGAGGAGACAGATGGACCTTCTTTAGTCTCCTCAGGAAGAAGAGACGCTGGTGAGCCTTCTTGACCAGAGTTGAGGTATTGTGGGTGCAAGAGAGGTCATCGGAAATGTTGACCCACAGGAACCTGAAGCTGGAAACACGTTCCACCTCCGTCCCATTAATGTGGATGGGGTTGTGCGTGCCGCCCCTAGACTTCCTGAAGTCTACAATGAGCTCCTTGGTCTTCTTGGAGTTAAGGGCCAGGTTGTTGTCAGCGCACCATGCTGCTAGGAGCTGGACCTTCTCCCTATAGGCTGACTCATCGTTGTTGCTGATGAGGCCAATCACCATGACAAGGTTGCAATCCAACAGGGCACCAATCCACCAAGTGTCCTTTAAGGATGGACACAAAATACTGCAGTAACTCAGGCAGCATCTCTGGAGGGAAGGAATGAGTGATCTTTTGGATCGAGACCCCTCCTTTCGAAACCCTGCTCCTTAGACCCAAGTCATACCTCCATCTCTTGTTCCACGGAGATTTGAGTCCAGCCAAGTCCACCCTTTGGCCGTTCCAGAGCAGAGGTGAAGCAGTAGAAATAGATAATAGACAATAGGAAATAGACAACAGGTAATAGACAATAGGTAATAGACAATAGACAATAGATAATAGACAATAGACAATAGGTGCAGGAGTAGGCCATTCGGCCCTTCGAGCCAGCACCGCCATTCAATGTGATCATGGCTGATCATCCCCAATCAGTACCCCGTTCCTGCCTTCTCCCCATATCCCGTGACTCCGCTATCTTTAAGAGCCCTATCTAGTTCTCTCTTAAAAGTATCCAGAGAACCGGCCTCCACTGCCCTCTGAGGCAGAGAATTCCACAGACTCACAACTCTCTGTGTGAAAAAGTGGTTCCTGGTCTCCGTTCTAAATGGCTTACTCCTTATTCTTAAACTGTGTGACACCTTGGTTCTGGACTCCCCCAACATCGGGAACATGTTTCCTGCCTCTAGCGTGTCCAGACCCTTAACAATCTTATATGTTTCAATAAGATACCCTCTCATCCTTCTAAACTCCAAATAACCCGGTTACATCCACTAGTTAGCCACGGGTGGTGCAGCGGTAGAGTTGCTGCATCACCGCGCCGGAAACCCGGGTTCGATCTCGAGTACTGCTATGAGAATGCAGGGTGACTTGGACAGGTTGGGGGAGTGGGCAGATGCAGGGCAGATGCAGTTTAATGCGGATAAATGTGAGGTTATCCACTTTGGTAGCAAAAACAAGGAGGCAGATTACTATCTACATGGCGTCAAGTTGGGAAAACGGGAAGTACAACGGGATCTAGGGGTCCTTGTACAACAGTCTATGAAAGTAAGCATGCAGGTACAGCAGGCAGTGAAGAAAGCGAATGGCATGTTGGCCTTTATCACAAGAGGAATCGAGTATAGGAGCAAAGAGGTCCTTCTGCAGTTGTACAGAGCCCTAGTGAGACCACACCTGGAGTACTGTGTGCAGTTTTGGTCCCCTAATTTGAGGAAGGACATTCTTGCTATTGAGGGAGTGCAGCGTAGGTTTACAAGGTTAATTCCCGGGATGGCGGGACTGTCATATGCTGAGAGAATGGAGCAGCTGGGCTTGTACACTCTGGAGTTTAGAAGGTTGAGAGGGGATCTCATTGGAAACATATAAGATTGTTAAGGGTTTGGACACGCTAGAGGCAGGAAACATGTTCCCGATGTTGGGGGAGTCCAGAACCAGGGACCACAGTTTAAGAATAAGATATAAGCCATTTAGATCTGAGACGAGGAAACACTTTTTCTCACAGAGAGTGGTGAGTCTGTGGAATTCTCTGCCTCAGAGGGAGGTGGAGGCCGATTCTCTGCATACTTTCAAGAGAGAGCTAGATGGGGCTCTTAAAGATAGCGGAGTCAGGGGATATGGGGAGAAGGCAGGAACGGGGTACTGATTGGGGATGATCAGCCATGATCACATTGAATGGCGGTACTGGCACTAAGGGCCGAGTGGCCTACTCCTTCGTCTGTTGTCTGTGGTCTATTGTCTATTGTATCTGAAACTGTTTCCGCAATGTATCTCTACATTGAACTAATCTGCCTTTTGACTCCAACTCTTCAACAAGTTTGTATGTTAATTGGCTTCTGTAAATTGTAAATTGTCCCGGGGGGGCGGCTTGATTCCTTCCGCTGCTGGACATGGGGGGCAGGGTGTGGTGGAGACGCCCCACAAAATAAGGGAAGGGGGCCACATGAGTGGCAAGGGTGCGGGATAAATTAGTGCAATGTGTGTAAACAGTATTAGAAACATAGAAAATAGGTGCTGGTGGAGGCCTTTCGGCCCTTCGAGCCAGCACCGCCATTCATTGTGATCATGGCTGATCGTCCCCAATCAATAACCCGTGCCTGCCTTCTCCCCATATCCCTTGATTCTACTAGCCCCTAGAGCTCTATCTAACTCTCTCTTAAATCCATCCAGTGATTTGGCCTCTACTGCCCTCTGTGGCAGGGAATTCCACAATTTCACAACTCTCTGGGTGAAAACGTTTTTTCAGACCTCAGTCTTAAATGGCCTCCCTTTTATTCTAAGACTGTGTGGCCCCTGGTTCTGGACTCGCCCAACGTGTTTCCTGCATCTAGCTTGTCCAGTCCTTTTATAATTTTATATGTTTCTATAAGACCACCCCCCCCCCCTCCCACTCATCCTTCTACACTCCAGTGGAATACAAACCAAATCTTTTCAATCTTTCATCATATGACAGTCCCGCCATCCCAGGGATGAATTTCGGGAACCTACGCTGCACTGCCTCAATCACAAGGATGTCCATCCTCAAATGAGGAGACCAAAACTGTACACAATACTCCTGGTGTGGTCTCGCCAGAGCCCTATACAACTGCAGAAGTACCTATTAACTCCTATACTGAAATCCTCTAGTTATGAAGGCCAACGTTCCATTAGCTTTCTTCACTGCCTGCTGTACCTGCACGCCAACTTTCAGTGACCGGTGTACAAGGACACCCAGGTCTCGCTGCACCTCCCCCTTACCTAACCTAACCTGATCATTGAATGTATAGCCTCCGAGAATGTAGGATGAATTATTATTTTTTGCACAGTTCCTGTGTCCTATATATTGATTACTTGAATAAAGTCTTTTTTTTTTTTTTTTTTTAAAGTAACGCTATCTCCGCAGATCTCTGTTAACAAGGGACGACACGACAGGCTGGGTGAAGAAGATTTGAACGATACCCTTGAATATCTAACTGACAACATCCAGGTCGATCGCTCCCCTGTCTCCGAATCCAACCCGTGAATCTCTGTCGGTGAATCCCGTATCAGCGGAAGAATCCTTCGCCAATTTGTCGTCACTTCTTTTTGGTAAATTAATTAAAAAATGAGCTGGTGAAAATCTCTCTCATTTGGTTTGGAGGCTTGAATTTCCCAGATCTGAAACCGGTTTTTTCCACCATCAGGAGGCCAGTTAAAGCTGGGGGTATCGTGATGGTACTATGGTAGTAGACGTTTATACATCGACGAGACCAAACGTAGACTGGGCGATCGCTTCGCCCAGCACCTCCACTCGGTTCGCATTAACCAACCTGATCTCCTGGTGTCTCAGCACTTCAATTCCCCCTCCCATTCTGAATCCGACCTTTCTGTCCTGGGCCTCCTCCATGACCAGAGTGAGTCCCACCCCAAATTGGAGGAGCAGCACCTCATATTTCGCTTGGGCAGTTTACACCCCAGCGGTATGAGCATTGACTTCTCCAATTTCAGGTAGTCCTTGCTTTCTCCTTCTTTCCCCTTCCCAGCTCTCCCACAGCCCACTGTCTCCACCTCTTCCTTTCTTCTTCCCGTCGCCCCCCCTCCCCCATCAGTCTGACCCAAAACGACAATAGACAATAGGTGCAGGAGTAGGCCATTCGACCCTTCGAGTCAGCACCACCATTCAATGTGGTCATGGCTGATCACCCACAATCAGTACCCCGTTCCTGCCTTCTCCCCATATCCCCTGACCTCACTATCATTAAGAGCCCTATCTAGCTCTCTCTTGAAAGTATCCAAAGAACCGGCCTCCACCACCCCCTGAGGCAGAGAATTCCACAGACTCGCAACTCTCTGTGTGAAAAAGTGTTTCCTCGTCTCCACTCTAAATGGCTTACCCCTTATTCTTAAACTGTGTGGCCCCTGGTTCTGGACTCCCCCAACATCGGGAACACGCGTGCCCAAACCCTTAATAATCTTATATGTTTCAATAAGATCTAAACTCCAGAGTGTACAAGCCCAGCCGTTCCATTCTCTCGGCATATGACAGTCCCGCCGTCGCAGGGATTAACCTGGTGAACCTACCCTGCAGTCCCTCAATAGCAAGAATGTCCTTCCTCAAATTAGGGGACCAAAACTGCACACAATACTCCAGGTGTGGTCTCACTAGGGTCCTGTACAACTGCAGAAGGACCTCTTTGCTCCTATACTCGACTCCTCTTGTTATTCTTGCTTCAAAGTCGTCTTGTTGAGTCTCATTGTCTGTAACTGGTTTTCACCGAGCCCGCAGCAAAAACGGCCTGTTTCCTTCATCATCCTCACTTTTCCCCGGGAGAAGGCAGGCACGGGTTATTGATTGGGGACGATCAGCCATGATCACAATGAAGGGTGGTTCTGGCTCGAAGGGCCGAATGGCCTCCTCCTGCACCTATTTTCTATGTTTCTATGAGGTCGTAGGTAGGCCGTGACGCAAGTCGTAAGTCAAGTCAAGTCACATTTGTTTATATAGCACAATTAAAAAACAACTCTCGTTGGCCAAAGTGCTTTACATTTGTTATAAGAATAGTATAAACAAACAAACTACATAGATATTTACATATAGGCCTCGCTCGTGGCATCGAGTAGGTGACGCCGTTTTTTCTAGCCTGATGATAAATGTCCGCGAGTAAAAAAGGTCGTGGATTCGGTCGTGAAAGCGGGACAGGCCCTAGTCGTTTAATCGACCCTCTCTGTGGAAATTGTCCCCCATGGTTTTCGGGAGTGGATGAGAAAGTGGGATCACATAGAACGAGTGAGAACGGAGAGGGAGGGGGGGGGGTGCGATCGCTGGTCTGCGCAGACTCGATGGGTCGAAGGGCCTGTGTCCGCGCTGTATCTCTCGACCAAACTAAAGGCTGGCTGATTAATAGGATTTATCTTCAAACGGGGAACGAGCAACGACTAAGAAAAAGTGCGAAGGCTCTGCCGGTGGGTGGGGGTGGGGCTAGTACGGGCAAGGTGGGGCCGAAGGGCCTCTTTCTGAGCTGCCTCATTGCGATTTTCGTTCTGATTTATTAATCGACTGGGTGCGGTCTTACTGAGCAACAACACAATTTATTGCCCAACCTTATTGGCCACTAAAGTGAGGAAGAAATCTTCAACCCCCCCCCCGGTCATAAGATCATAAGAGATAGACAATAGGTGCAGGAGTAGACCATTCAGCCCTTCGAACCAGCACCGCCATTCAATGTGATCATGGCTGATCATCCCCAATCAGTACCCCGTTCCTGCCTTCTCCCCATATCCCCTTACTCCGCAATCTTTAGGAGCCCTATCCAGCTCTCTCTTGAAAGTATCCAGAGAACCGGCCTCCACCACCCTCTGAGTCAGAGAATTCCACAGACTCACAACTCCCTGTGTGAAAAAGTGTTTCCTCGTCTCCGTTTGAAATGGCTTATTCCCTTATTCTTAAACTGTGGCCCCTGGTTCTGGACTCCCCCAACGTCGGGAACATGTTTCCTACCTCTTGCCGTGTCCACACCCTTAATAATCTTATGTGTTTCAATAAGATATCCTCTCATCCTTCTAAACTCCAGAGTGTACAAGCCCAGCCGCTCCATTCTCTCAGCAAACGTCAGTCCCGCCATCCCGGGAATTAACCTGGTGAACCTACACCATTTTACTACCCACAGGGCCCTAGTGGAATCAAGGAATATGGGGAGAAGGCAGGAATGGGGTACTGATAGGGGATGATCCGCCATGATCACATTGAATGGCAGTGCTGGCTTGAAGGGCTGAATGGCCTATTCCTGCACCTATTGTCTATTGTGACTATAAACTCAACTAAACCAGGCCAGAGCAACAAGTCAAACACAATCACATCAACCAGCCAACAGTTTACAATAGACAATAGTGGCAGGCAGCAGTGTAGGGAGAGAGATCCAAGTACACAGCCCCCTGTATCAAGCATCGCAGGGAGATAGGGCGGGGGGGAAGGGGGAGGAGGGAAGTGACGGGGGGAGAGAGAGAGAGAAGAGAGAGGCATTTTATTTTTGCATGTAAAAACCCACTTGAGAACCATGGGCGATTTTAAAATTTTACAGCCAGATTTATCACTTCTGAAACTTTTTTGATGCCAAAGGAATCAAGAAAAAACACAAATAATGCCTTACTGGTGATGAAATGCAGTGAGCAAACGCGATAATTCCCAATATTTTCAATCTCGATATCTGCAAGGCCAATGTTCGCCAAGCACTTTGCCTGTTGTCCCTTCAGCTCTCGCTTCCATCTACCGTCATTTCTCCTCACTTTCGGAATTCTGAAGTAGGATAAATGTCTCTCACGATTATCCCGATTTCCATAATTATTTACAGCGCAAAAATTGACCATTTCGGCGGGTTTGGAAACAATGTTCAGTGCTTACATGCAGTTCATCGCGTGTACTCCAGTTGGCGTAGCGTAGCAACAGTGCGGGTCATGGGTCGTGACCCGACTGCCGTGCAACCTCCCTATACGTGTGTGTGTGTGTGTGTGTGTGTCTGTGTGTGTGTGTTTGTGTGAGTCTTTGTGTGTGTGTATATGTGTGTGTGAGAGTCTGAGTGTGAGTCTGTGTGCGAGTCTGTGTGTGTGACTGAGAGTCAGTCTGTGTGACAGTCTGTGTTTGAGGGTCTGTGTGTGTGTGTGAGTGAGTATGTGTGTGTGTGTGTGTGTGTGTGTGTGAGTCTGTGTGTGAGAGTGTGTGTGTGTGTGTGAGTCTGTGTATATATGTGTGTGAGTCTGTGTGTGTGTGAGTCTGTGTCTGTGTATGTGTGTGAGAGTCTGTGTCTGTGTTTGTGTGAGAGTGTGTGTGTGTGAGAGAGTCTGTGTGTGTGTGTGAGTGTCTGTGTGAGAGTCTGTGTGTGTGTGTGAGAGTATGTGTGTGTGTCTGTGTGAGGTGGAGGGTTTGTGTGTGATCAACAAATAACAAGTATTACAAATAATATAGTTGTTCATAGTTCAGAGCTTATTTGTTGTTTAATACCCTTATGGCTGTCAGGAAGAAGCTGTTCCTCAATGTGGATGTTACAGTTTTCAGTTGACAAAAGTCGGACGTGATTCCAGAAGTCGGGCATAATCAGACAGTCCACAAGCCGTGATTCAGTCGTCAGTCCAGAGACCATGAGTTAGTCCCAAGAGTCATTCACATTTTAAACTTTAATAAATCCTTTTTCCATTTTTCATGCCTGCGTGTTCTTCGTCACAATCGGAACCTAATGGCAGGAATGGATGCTCTGTGGGAGAGCCACTAAGAGTGCATGGGGGGAAGTTGTGGGGAGATAGACTGAATGCGTGGGGGGGAGGGGAATGGCAAGGAGCAGAGTGGGGGGGTGAAGGGAGCAGGGGTGACTGAGTGAACTGCCAGCCCACCAGCCGTGAGTGACTGCACTGCCAGCCCACGAGCCGCGAGTAAGTGAACTGCCAGCCCACCAGCTGCAAGTGACTGAACTGCCCGCCCACCAGCCATGAGTGACTGAACTGCCAGCCCACCAGCCGTGAGTGACTGCACTGCCAGCCCAATAATCCATTCAGTCCACCCTCTCCCCCTTCTCTCGCACAGAGTCTGTCACCTGTTTTGGGCAGAATTTCTGGCAGTTTCTCAGCTGCCAGCCTGCCAGGTCTGAGTGACTGTACTGCCAGGCCTCAGTGACTGCGCTGCCTGCCCTCAGTGACTGAGCTGCCAGCCCAAGAATGCATTCGGCCCACAATGTCTATACTACCCCTCTGGAAACCAGACCCTTCGGTCCACAACACCCATACTAGCACAACAGAAAGCCACTGCCATCCCACTGGCCAGCAATATTGGAATTGGTGGAGAGGTGGAATATTGCGTTGGGTGACCAGCCCTCCCGTGTGATGCTGGGACCCAACGGATCCCACTTAGTCTAGTTAGGGATATTTTTTACATTTACCAAGCCAATTTTTTACATTTACCAAGCCTTGGAGTGTGGGAGGAAACCGAAGATTTCCGAGAACATTCAACCTCCGTACAGACAGCACCCGTAGTCAGGATCGAACCCGAGTCTCGGGCGCTGCATTCGCTGTAAGGCAGCAACTCTACCGCTACGCCACCGTGACGGTCACGTGACCGCCCATATTCAGCAGCTGCAAGTCAGTGAAAACACTTTGAACCAGGAAGTGGCGGATTTAAAAATGGCTTTGAAACAGCAGGTCGAGAGTTTAACCGAGGAGGTAGTTTGTCCCATCTGCCTGGATTTCTTCACCGATCCGGTGACACTGGAGTGTGGGCACAACTTCTGCCGCTCCTGCATCATACAGAGTTGGGACAGGGAGGGGAGAAACTCCTGCCCGGAATGTAGAGAGGAGTTTGCAGATCGCATCCTCAGGGTGAATCGGGCCCTGGTTAGACTGTCTGAGAAAGCTCGAGCACTGAGCCTGAATCTCAAAGAGAAGGAAAGTAAACTTCACTGCGAGAAACATCAGGAAGAACTGAAGCTGTTTTGTGAAACGGACAAGAAAATGATCTGTTTGATTTGTGCAGCTGGGCGGGAACACAAGTCTCACAGCTTCATGCCGGTAGATGAAGCTGTTGAATTCTACAAGGTAAAACAAAATGAACTTTGATCACATCATTGTGTAATCTTTTCTTTATTATCTGACATACTTATTCTCTGATCTGAAACCCAACCCCAGATACAGGTGAAATCTTCTTTCAACTCTCTCACAGAAAAGAAATCAGAGATCGAGCAAATGGAGCAGAAACAGAAAGAGAGCATTTCTGGAGTTCAGGTGAGGCTATCGATTTAATTATTTTGTGTAGATTTTATCCCTGTGACGCGTGTAATAATGGGCACCTCTATAGAGCTCAGTCGTCGAGGACACGAGATCTTGGGAGCGGCTGGGCAGCCAAGGACTTTACTCCCTGGAGCGCAGCAGTCTGAAGAATGATCTATTGCAAGTGCATAATATCACGAAATGTTAGGGTGAATACTCAGTCTTCTAACCTGAATAGGGCGTCGAGCATGCGAGGGCCTAGGTTTAAGGTAAGAGGGTACAGATTTAATACGAACATTAAGGGCAACTTTGTTAGTGGGTATATGGAATGAGCTACCAGTGGGAGGTAGTTGATTCAGGTACCATAACAATATTTAAAAGATATTTGAACAAATTCGTGGAGAGAAAATTTTAGCACCAGGTGGGCCAAATGCGGACAGGTGGAAATAGCGCAGATGGGACGTCTTGGTCGGTATCTAGCACCCCTTGCTGTATGACTCTATGAAGTCTGTCATTCTAAGTGGTGCTGCTGTCTGCTAGTTCTGGTGACCTGGTTCTGTCCAGTGAGAATTAACGGACACATGAAATGGAATAGGTTGCAGGGAATTGTACTGGGGAAATGGGAATGATGTGCTTGTACATTACTTTCACCAAATATTTCAGAATTATTAACACGAGCTCTTGAATATCCAAGGTAATGAAAGCTATGGATTAAATACAGGTAAATGGAATTAGTGCAGATACGTATAGAGCCCAGCATGGGCATGCTGATCCGAAGGGCCTATTTCTGCACTTCAAGACTCGAGATTTAGTTGCCAAATGTTATCATCCATGTTATGAGAAAACACAGCAGATTGACATAATATATTGATTTTAATCTTTCATCTGACAGGAAGCGTCACGCAACCTTCAGTCACAGACCACATCCCAGTTTGCTGAACTGCACCAGATTCTCACTGAGAAAGAGCAGCGCGCACTCGGAGATATCCGGGAAGATGAGGCAAAGATTGTAAAAACAATGGAGAAAAATCTTCACCAGATTCAAAAGAATTTAAATTCCATTCAGGAGGAACTCTCAAAGTTACAGGAACAGATAGACTACAAGGACGGCATGATATTTCTGAAGGTGAGGGGTTACTCTACAGTTCGGTGAAGTGAAAGTGCACAGTCACAAAATGGTGGGTTAAATTTCTGAAATAAATGCTGCATTTACCAGTAATTCAGTACTGGGTCAATGTTCCATCTGTTCC
Source organism: Malacoraja senta (assembly GCA_038087875.1). NCBI lineage: Eukaryota > Metazoa > Chordata > Chondrichthyes > Rajiformes > Rajidae > Malacoraja > Malacoraja senta. Next base: position 9,967,961 of record CM075994.1, read on the forward strand.
ATCTACTCACCACATCCGACAATAATGGCCGAAATTCCAGGAATCCTCATGCATTTATCCCACTTCAACTTAAATTTATCTGCAATATTGTCTTCAGGCCAACCTGTGAGTTCCACGTTCTGTTTACTGCATTTCTTGTGAAAGTTATTAAAGGCCATCTTATATTTCAGCTTTGATTTTAGGTCTCCCCACAAGTAGTGATAATATTTCCAACCCCCACCCATTTAAATCCGCCGCTGATCTTAAAATATTCCATCCCATTATCTCTGACATCTTCTCCAGATAAAATCCCACGACCTGCCCGGTCTTACTCGTAAGTTGCATACTCGCAGTTATTTTCATCGACATTCCTAATGCTTTCTTCCGTGTTCGATGTCTCTACGACAATATCCACTTTCTATCTGTGTGACAGCGGCAAAGAGTTGGGAAATGGGAATTATCAGAGGTTTTTTTTGTAGCAATTTGGTGAAGTACCCGCTGTCGGGATCATGACGATCCATCTCAGTCTATTGAGATTTGTGTTTTATTTATTTCAGGAGGAAGCTGGTCGCAAGAGGAGGTAGGACATGCTTTTGACTGAAACAATGTATGTTTTTATAGTACAGCTCTGAAAAACAGCTAATACTCAGTTTCTAACCAGCTGTTAAATATTTGCAGGGTTAGTGATGAATCCAAATCAATGTTGGTGGTAGATGGCGCGATGCCCATTGAAAAGTATGATCGCACCTTTTTCTACAACATGGCATTGAGAGAAACATCTGATCTCATCAACCAAGGTAAAACTAATACCTTTCCCATTGTTCTTTTTTAAGACATCTTTATGCAATACTTATATGTGAAGATTAATTGTATTAATGAACCCTGGGGGAAGCATCACAGAGACAGAGAGCAAAGTTTGTTTGCACTTGAACAAATCCTTGTTCCTGGGAGAATGGGTTTGCTGTGCTGGGTGAAATTGTGTAGACTAGGCCTGTGTAGTCGAGAGTTCAGGTGTATTAGAGGAGATCTCAGTGAAACACAAAGTCCTTACAGGGCTCAGTGGGCTGGATGCAGGGAGGATGTTTCCCCTGTCTGAGTGGTCTGGAGTCAGCAGAAACCCTCTCAGAATGTGAGCTGGACCATTTAGGACAGAGACAAGGAGACATTACTGCACGCAGAGACTGGGCAACCTTTGGAATTCCCTGCACCGGTGGCTGTGGATAATCAGTCATTCAGCGCTCTTGGGGCCAGAGAGCCATGGTTATACATTACAGTCAGGCCCTTCGGCCCATCGCGTCCATGTTCACCTTTTTTCCCAGCCACACAAAACCCATTTTCCCACATTAGAACCGTATTATTCTACACCTCATTTGCTAAATCGCAATGCCTCTTAAATGTAGTGATTACATCTGATTCCACCACCTCCCCTGGCATAATATTCCAGGTATAACAGCCCTTTGTGTGAAGAAAACTGCGTCCTCCAGTATTGATATCGCTGCATGACAATAAGGTTTTGATGATCCAGCCTATATCCTGCTGCAGACTTTGACAGACTACCTTGGTATCCACAACATTACCCGTTCTCCACCAACTTAGTAGTCACACCTCCTACATTCACATCCAAGCCATGAAAACATAAAATAAACAGCAAAGGTTGCAGCACCGATCCCTGCTGCACACCACCAGTCACAGACCTCCAGGCAGCAAAATCATCCTTCTAGCCCTACCTTCTACCTCCAACCACCAAGCCAATTGTAGGTCAATTTTACCGACTCATCTTGGATCCCACCTGCCTTCGCTTTCTGGATCAGCCTGACATGCAAAACATTGTCAAGTCACTCAGTGAAGTTCATATATTGCTTCACAATGAGATCAGAGTGTTCTTGGGGTTGTACCGACGCATCAAACCCACCCTCCACTATAGAAAGTAAGTAAACAGTAGCAGATTGCCTCGCCCGTCCAGTACACTCCCGTTCAGTATGATCACGGCAACTCCACCCCACATCTCTACATCCTCTGTAACCACCTCTAGTTACCACTCACATCCATCTCCTCATCTTCCAATCTGCCTCTCCCTCGCCATCTACTGGCGAGATATTTAAATACCCCCCCTTATTTCTCCATCTCCACCCGCAATGTCTCGTTCCTCCTCACTTTGCGCATTCGTTTTCCCCGACCGCACGCTCCCGCCCCCTCCCGTTCCCGATAACCCGCAGAATTCCCCCTCTCCTGCCCGGTTTACAAACTCCCGGAAAGATGCCTGTTGTCCATTCGATGTGGTTGGGGTGAAACCCCGGGTAAGGTGTCAGTTGTCCGCCCGCCTGTGCCCGAGTCTCCCCCCGACCCCCGGGGACTGACTCTGTGATTCTCTGCTTCTCCCCCCAGTCTCCGTCACCCTGGATGTGGAAACAGCGCATGCGCAGCTCGAGGTGTCTGAGGATCGGAAGAGGGTGAGATGGACCGGGACCGAGAGGAGTCTCCCTGACACCGGGAAGAGGTTTACAGTGTATGCGTGTGTGCTGGGATCGGAGGGATTCACATCGGGGAGACATTACTGGGAGGTGGAGGTGGCGGGGAGTGAGGACTGGAGTCTGGGAGTCGCCGCAGAGTCTGTGGAGAGGAATGGAGAGGACGACCTGACCCCGGAGACTCGAGTCTGGAGCATCGGGCGGGTGGGTGACTGGTTTGTTGCAGTAACCTCCCCTTCATCCCCTCTCCCCGCCCGTCCCATCCCCGGGAGGGTGGGAGTTTATCTCAGTTACGAGTCCGGGACAGTTTCATTTTACGACGCGGACACCAAGTCCCATCTCCACACCTTCACTGGGAATAAATTCACGGAGAAACTTTATCCTTTCTTCGAGCCTTGGGATGAAAACTGGCTGAGAATCTGCTCCGGTTCCGCTCCGGGTGTGTAAAAGGGTCGGGTCCCGGGACCGGCGTCAGGAGCGGGGCTCAGGGGCTGTGGGGCAGAAACCCGGTGGACAACAGGTCGGCGCTGAACGAACGGCTCCCATTAAATCCCCAAATTCCGCGTCGTAAAAACCCCAGTGAGCGCGGAAATAAAACCAGGGGGAATGTAAATGTGGGAAGAGTGAAATAAAAAGCAACTGAAATCAGAGCTGTCCGTCGATCCGTTCATTTTAACGCGTTAACCGCGTCCGCCAACGGAACAGAAATTACTTTTGTGAAAATATAAAGATTGAAACAATCTCCCTTCCCGCGGGTTCAGCAGCAGCCGCGGGCGGCGGGTCCTGAGTTCCGGGCTCCCCCGGGTCCTAAAGTCCGCCGATTCTAACCATTTATAGCGCGTTTGCAGCATTTGCTCTCCACACAACAGATTTGTTTTCCTCGGAACGGATCTTTGGAAGAATGGGTTCAAACCGAATTCACGGTTCCAGGTGGGAGCCCGTTGTGCTCAGGCTCTGCCTGTCTCTCTGTAGGATACTGTTTTGTATTTGGTACTTACATAGATACATAGAAAATAGGTGCAGCAGTAGGCCATTCGGCCCTTCGAGCCTGCACCGCCATTCAATATGATCATGGCTGATCATCCAACTCAGTATCCCGTACCTGCCTTCTCTCCATACGCCCTGATCCCCTTAGCCACAAGGGCCACATCTAACTCCCTCTTAAATATAGCCAATGAACTGGCCTCAACTACCCTCTGTGGCAGAGAGTTCCAGAGATTCACCACTCTCTGTGAAAAAGTTTTTCCTCATCTCGGTCTTAAAGGATTTCCCCCTATCCTTAAGCTGTGACCCCTTGTCCTGGACTTCCCCAATATCGGGAACAATCTTCCTGCATCTAGCCTGTCCAACCCCATAAGAAATGTGTACGTTTCTATAAGATCCCCTCTCAATCTTCTAAATTCTAGCGAGTATAAGCCAAGTCTATCCAGTCTTTCTTCATATGAAAGTCCTGACATCCCAGGAATCAGTCTGGTGAACCTTCTCTGCACTCCCTCTATGGCTATAATGTCCTTCCTCAGATTTGGAGACCAAAACTGTACGCAATACTCCAGGTGTGGTCTCAGCAAGACCCTGTACAACTGCAGTAGAACCTCCCTGCTCCTATACTCAAATCCTTTTGCTATGAAAGCTAACATACCATTCGCTTTCTTCACTGCCTGCTGCACCTGCATGCCTACTTTCAATGACTGGTGTACCATGACACCCAGGTCTCGCTGCATCTCCCCATTTCCTAATCGGCCACCATTTAGATAGTAGTCTGCTTTCCTGTTTTTGCCACCAAAGTGGATAACCTCACATTTATCCACATTATACTGCATCTGCCAAACATTTGCCCACTCACCCAGCCTATCCAAGTCACCTTGCAGTCTCCTAGCATCCTCCTCACAGCTAACACTGCCCCCCAGCTTAGTGTCATCCGCAAACTTGGAGATGTTGCCTTCAATTCCCTCATCCAGTTAATTAATATAAATTGTAAATAGCTGAGGTCCCAGCACTGAGCCTTGCGGTGCCCCACTAGTCACTGCCTGCCATTGTGAAAAGGACCCGTTTACTCCTACTCTTTGCTTCCCGTTTGCCAGCCAGTTCTCTATCCACATCAATACTGAACCCCCAATACCGTGTGCTTTAAGTTTGTATACTAATCTCTTATGTGGTACCTTGTCGAAAGACTTCTGAAAGTCCAGATACAACACATCCACTGGTTCTCCCCAATCCACTCTACTAGTTTCATCCTCGAAAAATTCTATAAGATTCGTCAGACATGATTTACCTTTCGTAAATCCATGCTGACTTTGTCCAATGATTTCACCACTTTCCAAATGTGCTGCTATCCCATCTTTAATAACTGACTCTAGCAGTTTCCCCACTACCGATGTTAGACTAACTGGTCTGTAATTCCCCGTTTTCTCTCTCCCTCCCTTCTTAAAAAGTGGGGTTACGTTTGCTACCCTCCAATCCTCAGGAACTACTCCAGAATCTAAAGAGTTTTGAAAAATTATCATTAATGCATCCACTATTTCTGGAGCTACTTCCTTAAGTACTCTGGGATGCAGCCTATCTGGCCCTGGTGATTTATCGGCCTTTAATCCATTCAATTTACCCAACACCACTTCCCGACTAACCTGGATTTCACTCAGTTCCTCCATCTCCTGTGACCCGCGGCCCCCTGCTATTTCCGGTAGATTATTTATGTCTTCCTTAGTGAAGACGGAACCAAAGTAGTTATTCAATTGGTCCGCCATATCCTTGTTCCCCATGATCAATTCACCTGTTTCTGACTGCAAGGGACCTACATTTGTTTTAACTAATCTCTTTCTCTTCACATATCTATAAAAACGTTTGCAGTCAGTTTTTATGTTCCCTGCCAGTTTCCTTTCATAATCTATTTTCCCTTTCCCAATTAAGCCCTTTGTCCTCCTCTGCTGGTCTCTGAATTTCTTCCAGTCCTCTGGTATGCTGCTTTTTCTGGCTAATTTGTACGCATCATCTTTTGCTTTGATACTATCCCTGATTTCCCTTGTTATCCACGGATGCACTACCTTCCCTGATTTATTCTTTTGCCAAACTGGGATGAACAATTTTTGTAGTTCATCCATGCAGTCTTTAAATGCCTTCCATTGCATATCCACCGTCAACCCTTTTAGAACTAATTGCCAGTCAATCTTGGCCAATTCACGTCTCATACCCTCAAAGTTACCTTTCTTTAAGTTCAGAACCGTTGTTTCTGAATTAACAATGTCACTCTCCATCCTAATGAAGAACTCAACCATATTATGGTCACTCTTGCCCAAGGGGGCACGCACAACAAGACTGCTAACTAACCCTTCCTCATTACTCAATACCCAGTCTCGAATAGCCTGCTCTCTCGTTGGTTCCTCTACATGTTGGTTTAGATAACTATCCCGCATACATTCCAAGAAATCCTCTTCCTCAGCACCCCTGCCAATTTGATTCACCCAATCTATATGTAGATTGAACTCACCCATTATAACTGTTTTGCCTTTGTTGCACGCATTTCTAATTTCCTGTTTGATGCCATCCCCAACTTCACTACTACTGCTAGGTGGCCTGTACACAACACCCACCAGCGTTTTCTGCCCTTTTGTGTTTCGCAGCTCTACCCATTCCGATTCCACATCCTCCAAGCTAATGTCCTTCCTTTCCACTGCGTTAATCTCCTCTCTAACCAGCAACGCTACCCCACCTCCTTTTCCTTTCTCTCTATCCCTCCTGAATATTGAATATCCCTGGATGTTCAGCTCCCAGCCTTGGTCACCCTGGAGCCATGTCTCCGTGATCCCAACTATATCATAATCGTTAATTGCTATCTGCACGTTCAACTCATCCACCTTATTACGAATGCTCCTTGCATTGAGACACAAAGCCTTCAGGCTTGTTTTTACAACGCTCTTACCCCTTATACAATTATGTTGAAAAGTGGCCCTTTTTGATTTTTGCCCTGGATTTGTCTGCCTGCCACTTTTACTTTTCACCTTGCTACCTATTGCTTCCGCCCGCATTTTACACCCCTCTGTTTCTCTGCTCACCCATTTAAGAACCCCACCACCTCTTATTCTCTGTTTATTATTGTTTTCTTCTTTCCCCCCTACATGTTGGGTCTGAGTGCTTTCCTTCTCTGCCCCCTGCCTCACACACTGTCTAATAGCATTCTCTATTTGAGTCCCTACTTGGAACTGACTTTAAATAACACTCAGACACGGGAGTAAAACTAACAAGCTTCTTAATTCCAGGACGCCACCTTGAGTCTCTCCTGCACATGCGTACCATTGCACAAGACATCAAATATGTTAATTACATTACATACCTAACACTCCTCCCCCTTTAACTTGCAAGGCACGTAACACCATTTCTATTACATACACAGCACTCCTCCCCTTTTAACTCAATTTCACCTTCACGGTATATGCTCTTTACCTAACATATAATTGATTAATATCGGTTGTAAAATTGTATTATTACAGTCATCTTACAATACATCCTCATAACTGTAATAACCATATCTAAACTTAGCACATACTTTTTTCATTCCACTCATCTTCCTTAAACAAAATACATTATCCCTTGCTTTATGTGTTATCCTTTTCCGTTCCCTTATGTGTAAATTGCGCACTATTTCGAATCGCTCTATCTCTGCCTGTATCTCTGCCTCTTCCCATTTTTAAATGTCCTAATCTAATTTTGCAGATTTTTTCCTGTTCCTGTTCATTATTTGTAGGTGGCAGCTGACAGATGGCTGCATGTTTTCGTTTTGCTAGCGGCTTCCTTTGTCGCTCAATTTCCTCGCGCTGCGTATTTATCTGCTCTTGCTGTTTAATGAGATTCTGCAATGCATAACCATTTGTCCATTGCTCAGTGAAGGAGGCTCCATACTGGACTGTAATGAAGTGTCCTAGTCGCAATCGGTCCTGCAAACTTTTGTCTCGACCGATAAGCCTCTCTTCTTTAGACATTTCTAGTAGCAGCTTTTTACTCATTATCACACATTTATTTAACCGTTCTTTGTATCGTTTAAGCCTTTTCTGTTGTTCATCTATTTGTCTTCTTAAGTCACATTTCTGGTACTTCATCAAGAAGTAGGATCTATATTGTCTTTGCAATACAACAGTAGCTTTGATTTGTGCTCTGTATAGTTTTCTTGCTTCATAAGCAAGGTAGTGAGACTGCACTACAATTGCTGTATAATTCAGTTTGAGGAAGTCTTTCCTATATCTTTTAAGCCTTTTGTATACTTTAAGCCTTTTCTGTTGTGCATCTATTTGTCTTCTTAAGTCTTTCCTATACCAACTCATACGGAGTACTGACTGCACTTTTATAGTAGCTCTCTTTTGTTTAACCCACTGCCTAACCACCATACCCTTGTAGGCAGCCTGAATGGTAATGGTTGCATACCCCATTGATTGATATTGCACAAACTGGGAATGCCCTATTTTGCATGCTTTGTACCATCTCTGGATCGAAATGACTGCTTGTCGCATAGCTCTGTAGCGTACCCTTGATCGTTTACCACGGTATGCAGCTTGCAGAGTGATTACAGCCGCCTTTTGCATCAAGAAATGTTTTCTTGTAATGCACATCATTATGAATGACTTAATATGGCATGCTGCCTTGATTTTCTCAACCAATTCTCTGCCTTTAATCCCACGGTAGAAGGCCTGAATACAAACCACTGCTTTTCTCAAACTATTATTATTATTTTTTTTAAATAATATTTTTATTAGAAGCAGGTACATATCATGTTGAAAACCTTTCATGTATTTCATTTCTACATTACTAATATTATCAAACGTTATTCGTGTTGCCTCCAATAGTTTTTTTTATATAGATAGAAAATAAGAAAATAGCAGAAAAAGAAAGAAAAAAGGGATAATAAAGAAGAATGGAATAACTTACTATAAGTACATCATTGGAGATATATTCGTACATTTTAAAGTATAACTTTTCATCTAATCCTTGGCTCGAGTTTTAGTCAGGTTCTCGTGTCGAACCAGTCTGACCCTTCAAGTAGTCAATAAATGGAGACCATGTTCTGATAAACAATTCTTGTTTGTCCATTAGGACAAGTCTAATTCTTTCCAAATGTAAGGTCTCTGACATTTCTATAATCCACATTTTACTTGTGGGGGTTATAGGAACTTTCCAAAATTTTAATATTAAATTTTTTCCAGTTATTATACTATAATCAATAAAGTTTCTTTGAGTTGTTGTAAATGTTTGATTTTGTTCTAATATTCCTAGTATTATTAATTTTGAATCAGGATCCAATTGAGTGTTGACAACTATAAATATTATTCTAAAAATGCCTGCCCAAATTTTTTTAATTTTTATACAATTCGGAAATGTATGAGTTAGATTAGCTTCTAAATGTTGACATTTATCACAAATAGGGGAGATGTGTGGGAAGATTCTATTTAGTTTTGTTTTAGAATAATGTAATCTATAGTACTTTGAATTGTATTGGAGAGTATCTGGCATTTAATGAACATTGATGTATATGTTGTAAACTTTTTTCCCAAGTATCTTTCGTTATTGTTTGGTTTAGTTCCTTTTCCCATGTTTGCCTATATAAATCCGTCGATGGTATCTCACTATCTAATAAGGTGTTACATATATGAGAAATTATTTTTTCTGTATTAGGGTGTTTATTCAAACAGTCGTCAAGGATTTCTGGATGTCTAGTTCTAAAGTTTTTAGTGTTTGCTTTGACATAATCTCTAAGTTGTAAATATCTGAAAAAATCATTTAAGTGGAGTCCATAAGTCTGTTGTAGCTCCTGAAATGAAAGAAATGTGCCTTTCTTATAAAGTTGTCCCATCATTTTAATTCCATAATTTTTCCATTGTATGAAACCTTTATCTAACCTAGAAGGTTTAAATAAAGGGTTATTCACAATGGGAAGAAAGAGTGATAAATTATCCAATTTTAAGGTCTTTTTTAATTGTTTCCAGATTCGCATACCACTGTATATTATAGGATTTTCCCTGTAAATTTTGTTGTTCAATTTTGAGGTAGCAGTATCTAACCAATTTCAAAGGGTAAACAGTCTTCCTTTTTCCATTTTTAACCAATCCGGTTGCTGATCTATTTCTTCCAACCAAAAGTTCATATTTTTAATGTTAACTGCACAAAAATAAAACAAAGAATTAGGTAAAACTAAACCTCCATTTATTTTTGATTTGCACAGATGTTTTTTGCTTTTCCTATGATTCTTATAATCCCAGATAAAATCAGTGATAATGGAATCCAACTTTTTCAAGAAGTTTTTTGGCAAATATATCGGAATTGTTTGAAAAAGGTATAATATTTGCGGTAAAAAAATCATTTTTATGGCATTAATTTTACCAAACATTGAAATAGGAAGTGTTTTCCAGTACTGAATATTCTTATGTAGTTTATTCAGTAAAGGGGGGAAATTTTATTTAAATAATGCTGCATATGTCTTAGTGACATAAATTCCTAGATATTTAAATTTTTCATTAACTATTTTAAATGGGAATTGTTGTAATATATGTGTATTATGTTCCGTTATTGGCATAATTTCACTTTTATTCCAATTAATTCTGTATCCGGAAAGTAAACCAAATTGAGTTATTAAATTTAATACATTTGGAATACTAATTTCTGGTTTTGTGATGTAAATTAATACATCATCTGCGTATAAAGTAATTTTATTCACTGTGTCTTTAGTATTATACCCGTATATTTCCGGGTGGGTCCTAACTCTTTCAGCAAGTGGCTCAATAGCGAGTACAAATAATAATGGAGATAGCGGGCATCCTTGTCTACAACCTCTAGATAAATTCAATTTAGATGATAACATTTGATTTGTTAATATTCTAGCTGTTGGGTTAGTATAAAAAGTTTTACCCATGTACAGAACTTCTCACCCAATTGCAATTTTTCCATCACCGAAAATATATAGGGCCATTCAACCTAATCAAATGCTTTCTCAGCATCTAGTGAGATTATTGCTAGGTCTTCGTTAGTGATTCTCTTTGAATATATTATATTAAATAATCGTCTCAAATTATAATATGAATACCGTTTCTGAATAAAGCCTGTTTGGTCAGGGTGTATTAATTTATTCATCACTGTACTTAATCTGTGTGCTAGGAGTTTAGTTCATATTTTCTGATCTGTATTTAAAAGAGCAATTGCTCTGTATGATCCTGGATCTTCGGGATCCTTATCCGCCTTTGGTATAAGTGTTATTATAGATTAGTTTAAAGTTTCTGGCGATTTCTGTTGAATATAAGTGTACTCATACAGTGTTTGTAAACGTGGGGAGACCAAATCGTAATTTTTAAAATAAAATTCAGAACCTAAAGAAGTAGAAGGCCTGAATACAAACCACTGCTTTTCTCAAACTATTATAATGTCGCACTTGGACATCTCTTATCTGGCAAGCTCTGTATCGTTGCTGTACCGCAATGGCAGACCAGCTTAGTTTCTTGAAATAATGACGCAGTTTATGCATCTGATAATAAGTCTGTATGACCTTGGCAGAATGCAATTGCTTTCGAACACCCATTCCTCGGTAGGCAGCCTGAAGCAGTACAACACTGCTGCGTACCTTCATGTAAGTCTTGCGATCATTTTCCATTTGAAGATGTGCCCTATAATGGGTTTGTACTATTATAGCTGCCAATCTCATTGCCCTGTATGGACGGTATACTCTGTGCATTCTAAATGCTGCTTGTATTACCGTTGATGCCTTCTGTTTGTTCCGGAACTCTCTCCGTACCTTCATACTCCTGAATGCAGCTTGAATAGTTAGGGTTGCCCTCTGGATGATAATTTCCCTTTGCACTTGACTTTTGTCCACTTGACTTTTGTCCCTTTACACTTGACTTTTGTCCTCTTGACTTTTGTCCCTTTGCACTTGACTTTTGTCCACTTGCCTTTTGTCCACTTGACTTTTGCCAACTTCACTTTTGTCCACTTGACTTTTGTCCACTTGACTTCTGTCCCTTTGCACTTGACCTTTGTCCACTTGACTTTTGTCCACTTGCCTTTTGTCCCTATGCCCTTGACCTTTTTCCACTTGCCTTTTGTCCCTTTGCACTAGACTTTTGTCCTTTGAGGGACTCTCTGCCCTCTTTAGTTCAGGCTCCTTGCCTCTGGATGCCCTTGGAGGTTTTGGCGAGAAATGAGCCATTAATGCCTCCTTACACTCCTCGTACGTTTTATCCGTGGGCTTTGCTGGCCGCAGCAACGTACATAAGGTGTGATAACCCTCTATTCCTGAGCCTAATATGAACCATGCTCTCTTCTTCTCCTCTGCAGTGATGTCATTGGAAGTGAATGAAGCCTCCAAGACTTCAGTCCATTTCTCAAAATTACACCCAGTATCTAACTGGCAACTTTCCTACAATTTGAAAAGCCATGTTACCCTGTTGCTATTCAGGTGCACTATCTTCTGTTCTCTCACTGTGTTTTCTGCCCTGGACGTAATCCTTTTACATTATAAGAAATTATCCAGCCCACTGACAATTACTAATTCTTATAATAATAGATGTATTCGAATAAACCAACATTTCATGTTTATAGCCAACTAGTACATTTTATTATTTTTGTTTAATCTTTATTTTATTAGAAGCAATTGTACAAGAATAAAGCAATCGGCATAACAATTATACAATTTTCGTAGCTTCATTTTTAACATTTTATAAATTGATACATGAAACGGAAAAAAAAAGTAAAAAGAAAAGAAGGAAGAAAAAGAAGAAAGATACAAAAAAGAGAGAAGAAAAGACCCCTGAACTGCCAAAGAAGTGCGAGAAGAGAAAAAAAAAGTGAAAAAAAGAAGGAAAAAAAGGAGATATGTCCCACTATCCTTCCCTTCCCTGCTCAACCATCCCAAGCATCGGTTTTTAATTTGTGTTCAACCATTCCATTGTTGAAGAAATTCAGTAATCAAGGAGACCATATTTTGGAGAATTGGTCTGATTTATCAGCCAAAACAAGCCTAATTTTTTCTAAATGTAGTGACTCGGTCATTTCAGTGTTCCACATCTTCACTGTGGGAACTGTTATCTTTTTCCAGAATTTGAATATAAGTTTTTCGCAGTTATTAAGCCGTAGTCAAGGAAACGTCTTTGGAATGTCGTTAACCTGGAACAGCCCTCTGACATTCCTAAAATTATTAGTTTTGTATCTGACTCCAGTTGAATTTTAAGAGTTTTAGAGATGATATCGAATATTCCCATCCAGAAATTTTGTATTTTTATACAGGATGCGAAGGAATGGGTAAAGGTAGCTTCTTGGAGGTGACATTTATCACAGATAGAGGAGACAGTTGGGAAGATCTTATTCAATTTAGTCTTTGAATAGTATAGCCTGTGCAATATTTTGAATTGTATCAGGCAATGCCTGACATTTAAAGAACAGTAATGTATGTAAAGTAGGCTTTCCTCCCATATATCTTTTGAAATAGATAAACCCAACTCATCTTCCCAAGCTCACCTATACATCTCAGAAGGTGGGGTATCAACATTTAAAAGAGTGTTATAAATGTAAGATATCAACTTACTTGTATCGGCATGTCTATTCAGACAATCATCTAATATATCTGGACCCATAAAAGGACAATCTTGTGTGTATGTTTTCACATAATCTCGGATTTGAAGGTATCTAAAAAGATCGTTTGCTTTCAAATGATATTTCTCCTGTAGTTCTTGAAAAGAAAAGAGAGTCCCCTTCTTATAGAGGTCTCCCACAGTATTAATTCCTAGGTTTTTCCATTGAACAAACACCCTATCTAAAGTAGGTTTAAACGAGGGATTGTTAGCAATAGGCAGGAGAGACAAATTTCTCAGTTTAAGACTTAATTTCAGCTGTTTCCAGATACGCAGGGTACTGTGTATTATTGGATTTTGCTCATACGTTGACTTATTCAGATGTATTGGAGATAGAAGAATCGAGCCTATGTTAAAAGGCAAACAATCTTCCCTCTCCATTTTTAACCAATTTACCTGTTGACATGTATCGTCCAACCAGGAGATTATATTTTTAATGTTAGTCGCCCAGTAGTAGAAAAGAAAGTTTGGAAGAGCTAATCCTCCGTTTTCTTTGGATTTGCACAAATGTCTTTTATGTATTCTATGGGTTTTGTAGTCCCAAATAAAGTTAGTGATAGTAGAATCAATTTTTTTTAAAAAGTTTTGGGGAGATATATTGATTGAAATAAATATAGGAGTTGCAGAAGGAAGATATCTTTATGGCATTTACTCTACCTATAAGGGAAATAGGAAGTGTTTTCCAAAATTGAATGTTGGCATATAGTTTAGTAATTAATGGTGGGAAATTTGTTTTAAATAGAGAGAGTGTTTTCTAGTCACGCAAACTCCGAGATATCTAAACTTTCCGGCAACAATTCTGAAGGGAAATTTTTGGAATTGAGAAGGGTCTTGAACTTTTATTGGCATAATTTCACTTTTAATCCAATCTATATTACTAAAACTAAGAACTTGACCACTTTCTGACTTCCTGTTTCGTGGTTTCCGAAAGAATGCCGCCACTTACGGCCGTCATTTTTTGGCCACCTCGCTCAAGAGCACCCCTCCGCCGGACTGGACCAGAGGATTTTTCCCATCGATGAAAAATCAGAGGGTTATTAATGTTTTTTTTAAATGTCGCCATTCTCTATGTGCCCCCCACTGGCGGCAGTGGGGAGGGACTATAAAACCCGGAATTGTCGTGCCTCACTCAGTCTCTGTTAGATGGAGGAAGCGAGAGGATCACGGCTCTCTGAGCTGCAAATAACACTGAACGCACGTCTACTCGACGGTGAGTCCCCTCGATGTGCTTGTAAAGTGTTTGCCAAATTGTTTGTCTTGGCTTTTAAACGTTAGAATCATTCGGTTTACACACTGTATGTTTACCACGTTCTGATGTTACTTGGCATTTTAGTATTGGTTGTGAGTGTGTGTGAGTGTGTGTGTGTGTGTGTGTGTTTGCAGAAAATGTATTGGTTGTAAAGTGTTTGACAAATTGCCTTGGCTTTTAAAAGGCTTTCAGAAAATGGATTGGTTGTGAAGTGTTTGCCAAATTGTCTGTCTTGGTTTTTTAAATCGTTTTCGGATGGATAAAGCTTGAATAAACATTATATTAGATCAGGACTGTGTGTAATTGCAAAATTGGCGCTCATTCCGTGACTTCCGCCGCTCGGCGGGTTTTAACGGGCTCGCTAAGCTGGAACCAATGGTAAGTGCTTACCTGCAGTTCATCGGGTGTGCTCCAGTTGGCGTAGCATAGCAACAGTATGGGTCACGGGTCGTGACCCGACTGCCGTGCATCCTCCCTGTGTGTGTGCGCGCGCGCGCGTGCGTGCGTTTGCGTTTGCGTTTGCCTTGCTTTTAAAAAGTTTTCAGAAAATGGATTGGTTGTAAAGTGTTTGCCAAATTTCCTGTCTTGGTTTTTTTAATCGTTTTCGGATGGATAAAGTGTGAATAAACATTTTATTAGATCAGGCCTGTGTTTAATTGCAAAATTGGCCTCATTCCGTGACTTCCGCCGTTCGGCGGGTTTTAACGGGCTCGCTACGCTGGAAACAATGGGGTTTTTTTTGTTGTTTTTTTTAAAAAAAATTATTTATTAGAAGTACATTACATTACGTGTATCTTATTACAATTTATGTACTCCGTCATTTTTTACACTGATAAAAAGGAAAGTTTGAGATTAAGGAAAAAAGAGAAAGTGAAGGAAAATAGTGAAGGTGTAAAAACGTGACAACAAGAAAGAACAGAGACCCTGTAGAAAAGAAATTAAAAAGAAAGGATTAAGAGATAGACCCTAAAGAAGAAAAAAAAGAGAAAGAGGAAAAAAGAGAAAAACAAATACTTTGTTATAAGCATCACGAAAATGGGATATACCAACTCTCCAGCTTTCATCCGCCTTTACCTGACCTCAGTTTTTTTTTTAAAGTACTTTTGCACCCTATACTTGTAATAATTCTATAAATGCAGACCACGTCAGGTGGAAGTGATCTGGTTTACCTGCCAGGAG
Source organism: Malacoraja senta (assembly GCA_038087875.1). NCBI lineage: Eukaryota > Metazoa > Chordata > Chondrichthyes > Rajiformes > Rajidae > Malacoraja > Malacoraja senta. The sequence goes on from CM075994.1 coordinate 9,983,434, forward strand.
GAGTCTTATCTCTTCTAGGTGTAATGTTTCAAACATATTTGAAATCCACATGTTTATAGTTGGTATTGGAGCTTTTTTCCAGAATTTTAGGATTACCTTTTTCCAGTTATTAACCCGTAATCTATTAATTTCTTTTGAAACACATTTAGTTCAGGACTATCTTCCGTTGTTCCGAATATAATCCATTCTGCTTTTGGTATCAGTTTTATTTTAAATAATTTTGTAAAGATTTCAAAAATTTAAATCCAAAATTTTTGAATTTTTGTACAAAAAACAAATGAGTGCGCTATAGTAGCTTCTTGAGATTGACATTTATCACAAATGGATGATACATTGGGGAAAATTCTATTAATTTTAGTTTTTGAATTATATAAGCTATGTAAAATTTTAAATTGTATTATAAGTGTGTCTTACATTAATCGAACATTTATGCACGTTTAATAAATGTTCATTCCACCTTTCCTTTGAGATTTTAATAGCTAATTCTTGTTCCCAGTCTCTTCTAATACCTTCCGTAGATGGTATTTCTACATTTAAGATAATATTTTACAAATATGATATTAAGTTTGCTGATTCAGCTTTTATCTGCATTGCTTCATCCAATACATCTGCTGGGATATTATAATGATCTTTTGTATATTTTTTTAAATAGTCACATATTTGAAAATATTTAAAATATTGATTATTTCCCAGTTTATATTTTATTTGTAATTGTTGGAATGATATTAATTTTACAGTTTCATACAAGTCACCGAACGTTTTAATTTAATCCCATTGTGTAAAAGATTTGTCTGTAATAGAGGGATTAAACGAAGGGTTATTAACTATTGGAGATAAAAGCGATTGATTTCTTAATTTTACATTTTGTTTTATTTGTTTCCAAGTTCTAATTGTACTATATATAATTGGGTTTTTGATATAATTTATGTTATTCAGTTTCATTGGTGAGAGGAAGATCGCTCCAATATTACCAGAGGAGCAGTCCTCTCTTTCCATTACAATCCAGTCCACTTGCTGGGCAGAGTTGTCCATCAGTTGGATCATATTTTTTAATATTTACTGACCAATAATAATACATGAAGTTAGGGAATGCTAAGCCCCCTAATACTTTAGCTTTGTTCAAGTGTGTTCTTTGTATTCTATGGAATCCCATATAAAATTAATAATGTCTGAGTCCAATTTTTTTTTAAACTTCTTTGGTAGGTATATAGGAATCGATTGAAATAGGTATAAAATTTGTGGTAAGAAGATCATTTTTATTGCATTTATTCGGCCTATTAAAGGCATCGGAAGCGTTTTCCAAAATTTAATTAATGTATTTAATATATTAAGTAGAGGGTCATAATTTGCTTTGAACATGCCTTGATATGTTCTGGTGATTTCAACACCCAAGTATTTACATTTTTCTGTAGCTATTTTAAAAGGGAATTTTAAAAGATGTGTTGAGTCTTTCGGTTTTATTGACATAATTTCACTTTTATTCCAATTTATTCTGTATCCAGAAAAGGATCCAAAGTCCTCAATTAGATTTAGTATGTTTGGTATAGTAATTTGAGGTTTTGTAATGTACAATAATATGTCATCCGCGTATAAAGATATTTTATTATTTGAGTATTTAGTATTATACCCATGGATATCTGGATGTGTTCTAATTTTTTCTGCTAAAGGTTCAATTATGAGAGCAAATAACTGGTGATAATGAGCATCCTTGTCTGTTTCCCCTTGATAGTTGAAATTTCAAGGATAATATGTTATTAGTTAGTATTCTAGCTGTAGGTTTATTATATAATAATTTAATCCATAAAATAAAATTCTCTCCCAGTTGGAATTTTTGTAATACTTTATCCATTTAATTCCATTCTACTTGGTCAAATGCTTTTTCAGCGTCCAGCGAAATAATTGATAATTCTTGTTCTTCAATTTTGTGTGAGTGCATTATATTGAGTAGACGTCTCATATTATTAGATGAATATCTCTTAGGGATAAACCCCATCTGATCTGGGTTTATTAATTTACTAATATATTTACTTAATCTTCTAGCTAATGTTTTCACTAATATTTTTTGATCTGTATTTAACAATGCTATAGCTCTATATGAACCCGGTTCTTCTATATCTTTGTCTTTTTAAGTATTAGTGTGATCGTTGATTCAGCTAATGTATCAGGTAATATTTGTTTTTTAAAAGCATATTGATACATTTTTTGTAACCGTGGTATAATTTTGTCATAAAAGCTTTTATAAAATTCATTAGTAAATCCATCAGGACCTGGAGTTTTTCCATTCTTTAATGAATTTATTGTGTCTTCTAATTCCTTGATTGAAATTTGTGCACCCAATTCATCTTGTTCCTTCAACTCTAACTTTGGAAGATTACAATTATCCAAGAACTCTGTAATTTTATTGGAGTCCGTTGTCGTTTTAGATGTGCACAAATTCTCATAAAATTGCACAAATCTTTTATTAATATCCTTCGGTATGGTTAGTAATTCCCCTCTATCTGATTTAATCTTTTGGATCGTATGTTCTTTTTCTCGGTTTTTTAGCTGACGAGCCAAAAGTTTATGCGGTTTATCCCCAAATTCAAAGTGTTCCTGTTTTGTAATTTGGAAAAGTCTTATAAGTTTGGCTGATAATAGTTTATTTAATTTAAATTTCAAAATTATTATTTTATTATGTTTATCTATTGATGGATATTTAGCATTATCTATATCGATTTGTCTAATAAGTTCTTCTAACCGTCTTTGTTCATTCTTATTCTTTTTATTTTGAAAAGCTTGGTATAACCATATAACCATATATCCATAACAGCACGGAAACAGGCCATCTCGGCCGTTCAAGTCCGTGCCGAACACTTTTTAAAAAATAATTTACTTCCCCCTATTCCCATCCACTCAGACCATAACCCTCCAATCCTTTCCCGTCCATATACCCATCCAATCTATTTTTAAAGGATAACATCGAACCTGCCTCCACCACTTCCACTGGAAGCTCATTCCACACAGCTACCACTCTCTGAGTAAAGAAGTTCCCCCTAATGTTACCCCTAAACTTCTGTCCCATAATTCTCAAGTCATGTCCCCTTGTTTGAATCTTCCCTACTCTCAATGGGAAAAGCTTATCCACGTCCACTCTGTCTGACCCGCTCATAATTTTAATGACCTCTATCAAGTCCCCTCTTAACCTTTTGCGCTCCAAAGAATAAAGACCTAACTTGTTCAACCTTTCTCTGTAACTTAGTTGCTGAAACCCAGGCAACATTCTAGTAAATCTCCTCTGTACTCTCTCTATTTTGTTGACATCCTTCCTATAATTAGGCGACCAAAATTGTACTCCATACTCCAGAATTGGCCTCACCAATGCCTTGTACAATTTTAGCATTACATCCCAACTTCTACATTCAATGCTCTGATTTATAAAGGCCAGCACACCAAAAGCTTTCTTTACCACCCTATCTACATGAGATTCCACCTTCAGGGAACTATGCACAGTTATTCCTAGATCCCTCTGTTCAACCGCATTCCTCAATTCGCTACCATTTACCATGTACTTCCTATTTTGATTTGTCCTGCCGAGATGTAGCACCTCACATTTGTCAGCATTAAACTCCATCTGCCATCTTTCAGCCCACTCTTCCAAATGGCCTAAATCTCTCTGTAGACTTTGAAAATCTACTTCATTATCCACAACACAACCTATCTTAGTATCATCTGCATACTTACTAATCCAATTTTCCACACCATCATCCAGATCATTGATGTACATGACAAACAACAGTGGACCCAACACAGACCCCTGAGGCACCCCACTAGTCACCGGCCTCCAACCTGACAAACAGCCATCCACCATTACTCTCTGGCATCTCCCATTCAGCCACTGTTGAATCCATCTTGCTACTCCACCATTAATACCCAACAATTCCCCCCACACTCTGGGACAGGTGAGGTGGTGTGTCACGCACTATCCCTTCCCCCAATTTGAGGTTTACTCTTAGAACCCTTTTTAAACAACGGAACAACATGCGCAGTACGCCAATCCTCCGGCACTATTTATTAGAAGTACATTACATTACAACCAATTACATTCGTACTCGTCACGTATCTCTTATTACAATTAATGTACTCCGTCATTTTTTACACTAATAAAGGGAAAGGATGAGATTGAGAGAAAGGAGAAAGTGAAGGGAAATAGTGAAAGTGTAAAAAACGTGACAACAAAAAAGAACAAAGACCCTATAAGAAAGAAATTTAAAAAAAAAGAATTAAGAAATAGACCCTAAAAAAGAAGAAAAAAGAGAAAGAGGGAAAAGAGAAAAACAAATACTTTGTTGAAAGCATCACGCAAATGGGATATACCAACTCTCCAGCTTTCATCCCCCCCTTACCTGACCTCAGTTTTATTTTTTTAAAGTACTTTTGCACCCTATACTTGTAATAATTCTATAAATGCAGACCACGTCAGGTGGAAGTGATCTGGTTTACCTGCCAGGAGGAGTCTTATCTCTTCTAGGTGTAATGTTTCGAACATATTTGAAATCCACATGTTTATAGTTGGTATTGGAGCGTTTTTCCAGAATTTTAGGATTAACTTTTTTCCAGTTATTAACCCATAGTCTATTAATTTCTTTTGGAACACATTTAGTTCTGGACTATCTTCCGTTGTTCCGAAGATAATCCATTCTGCTTTGGGTATCAGTTTTATTTTTAATAATTTTGAAAAGATTTCAAAAATTTCAATCCAAAATTTTTGAATTTTTGTACAGAGAACAAATGAGTGCGGTATAGTAGCTTCTTGAGATTGACATTTATCACAAATGGCTATTCCCGTCTCTAATGACATTTGAACTATTTCTGTCATAGCCCCTGCTATTTCTACACTAACTTCCCTCAATGTCCTAGGGAATATCCTGTCAGGACCTGGAGACTTGTCCGTTTTCATATTTTTCAATATCTCCCTAATCTCTTTTGGCTCTGCAGATAGCTGTCCACTCTGACTCTCTAATGGACCAATTTTATTCCTTGTTATCCTTTTGCTATTAATATAGCTGTAGAAACCCTTTGGATTTACTTTCACCTTACTTGCCAAAGCAACCTCATATCTTCTTTTTGCTTTTCTAATTTCTTTCTTAATATTATTTTTACATTCTTTATACTCCTCAAGCACCTCATTTACTCCATGCTGCCTATAATTATTGTAGATCTCTCTCTTTTTCCGAACCGTGTCCAATTTCCCTTGAAAACCATGGTTCTTTCCAATTTTTACTATTTCCTTTCAACCGAACAGGGACATAAAGATTCTGTACTCTTAAAATTTCACCCTTAAATGTCCTCCATTTCTCTTCTACATCCTTCCCATAAAACAACATGTCCCAATTCCCTCCTTTTAAATCCTTTCGCATCTCCTCAAAGTTAGCCTTTCTCCAATCAAAAATCTCAACCCTGGGTCCAGTTCTGACCCTCTCCATAATTATATTGAAACTAATGGTATTGTGATCACTGGACCCGAAGTGCTCCCCGACGCTTATCTCCGCCACCTGCCCTGTCTCATTTCATAACAGGAGGTCCAGCACTGCCCCTTCTCTAGTAGGTACCTCTATGTATTGCTGCAAAAAACTATCCTGCACACATTTTACAAACTCCAAACCACCCAGCCCTTTTACAGAATGTGTTTCCCAGTCTATGTGTGGAAAATTGAAATCTCCCACAATCACTACCTTGTGCTTACCACTAATATCTGCTATCTCCTTGCATATTTGCTCTTCCAATTCTCGCTCCCCATTTGGCGGTCAATAATACACCCCTATAAGTGTTGCTACACGTTTCCCATTTCTCAGTTCCACCCAAATAGCCTCCCTAGACGAGCCCTCTAATCTATCCTGCCAAAGCACTGCTGAGATTATAACACCTCTAATAAATGCTTTAAAAGATTCCCATAGTAAAGTACGCGATATATCTGGAGTGTCATTTATTTCAAAAAAGACGTCCATTTGTTCTTTTAAATATATACTCGCTTGCGGATCTTTTAGGATCTGAGAATTGAATCTCCAAAACGATTTGTTCTTAGACATTCCTTCCAGTTTTAAAAAGAAAGTTAGTGGTGAATGGTCTGAAATCGAATTTGTATGGTATGCTGGGTTCACAGTGTGAGGGATTAATTTTGTATCCACCAGGAAATAATCTATACGTGAGTATGTTTTGTGTACCATTGAATAAAACGAGTATTCCCTGCCAGTCGGATTAGCAATTCTCCAAACATCTGTTATATTGATATTATTTATATAAGTATTTAAAAGTTCACTAGTTTTAGATTTCGTATTCCCTCTCTGTTTTTGGCTTGATTTGTCTAAATACGGATCTAAAACACAGTTAAAGTCTATTATAACATTCTGGTAATTAGATTCTGCGATTATGTTCAGGATTTTATTGAAAAAATGAGGATTATCAAAGTTAGGCGCGTATATATTTACCAAGGTAATTGGGGTAGCGTGAATCTCTCCGGTAACTATCAAATATCCCCCTTCCTTATCTGTTATGGTATTCTTTGCTTTGAATGGTATGCCTTTTCGAATAATGATTGATGTACCTCTAGATTTTGAAGTATATGAAGAATGATATATTTGACCTATCCAATTCGCCCTCAATCTAGCCTGATCCTGGGATTTGAGATGGGTTTCTTGTAGAAAGATGATGTCAGTATTGTACAATTTCAGCTGAGCTAATATCTTACCCCTTTTAATAGGTTCATTAACACCTCTTATATTCCAACTGCAGAATGTCTCCTCCTTGGTTCTTTTGTTTAACGTCTTGCATTTTGAATAGTTATAATACCTTTAAATTTTACGGTGCATCCATACCTCACGTCTTTAGGTATTGGGGGAACCTTTGCATTACTAAGTTCTGTTGGCATATCCCTTTTACGCTTATCACTAAACAAAAAACACGAACATGTGACTTGATGTCAAAAAAAAAAGGGATAAAAAGGGGAAAAAATGTGATAGTAAAAAAAAAATTGAAAAAGTAAAAATACAGTGTCTAAAATTGTCGACACTGTAACAAGTGGCCCACCTGTAGGTGGGAGCAAACCTTGTATCGACTTCCATTGTCGATGTTAAACAATTAGCTCCGCTCCCTTGATTACTCATAACATAATGGGTGAAACCGAATGCAGAACTGATCATTTTTGGAACAATCGAAGCCAGTTTGGAGCTGACTTCGTTTCAAAGGAGCTTTCTTAATTATGGCTTAATAACGGCAAAAAAACGTATACTGAAATTCTGGAAAAACGCTCCCACGCCAATGACAAAAATGTGGATTTCTAATATGGCGGAACTGTTACACCTAGAAGATATGAGATTCCTCTTAGCAGGTAAACCAGACCAATTCCAAAAGATTTGGTCTCCATTTATCGACTTATTACAAATATAGGGTGCAACAAAATGTTGATAATAAATGGTTTCAGGACCTGGCGAGGGGTGAGTAAAGATATGAAGTAGGTACATCCCTTTTATATTGTCCTATCTTATCTTACTTTTTCTTTTTTCTTTTTCCTGCTTTTGGTTTCTCCCTTTTTTTAAAACTATTTCTTGTGGTTTAGTTCCATATGGGTGTTCCTGGACCACTTTCAATCACTCACTTTCTATCTTTACTAACTCTTTCTATCCTTTTTCTTATTAAAGTTTAAAATAAGATGTGGTACAAGAAAAGTATAACCTTATGTTTATTGGAGATCACTGTACTGTACAATACTTCTAATAAAAAAAGAATTTAAAAAAATTAAAAAAATAAAAAATAAAATAAAATAACATAATGGGACGGGACCTCGCAATCAGATATATAATACAAATTTACCCTATATATTTCGTTATAACATATCATATATATAACAATTTTATCTACTAATTGTTAAACGGATGATTTTACCTTCAATAATAATCAACTGTTGGTTGAAGGGGTTAACGTGAAACGTGCTCCTGGATCTAAGCCAGGTGCTCGTTTCTCCTCCCCTCCCCCCAGTTATAGATAAGGCTTAGATTTAGTGAATTTTTGTGTTAGTTCATAAATTTGTTTTTTCTTGTTAGCGTCCGTTACTATTTCTATATTAATATTGTTAGATTGTTAAATTATTAATAGGATTAGTTCTTTATAATTTAAATTAGTATTTTAATCTCTTAAACAATTAATGCTTCTGGTATAATCCACTCTCTTCGGCATTCTTTGATCGTGTTACTACTGTATTTTTGTTTGTTCAGAATAAAAGCATTTCGTATTTTTTTTAAAACTAAGGGACAAAAAGGTCAAAAATACAGGACAAATTCCCCGACGGCAATTCGTAGCCCGACTCGGCCGTGGCTGAGTGAGGCCATGATGGCCAGAGTGAGTCCCAGAGCAAATTCGAGGCTCAGCACTTCAACTCCCCCTCCCATTCCGAATCCGACCTTCCTGTCCTGGGCCTCCTCCATTGCCAGAGTGAGACCCACCGCAAATTGGAGGAGCAGCACCTCATATTTCGCTTGGGTAGTTTACACCCCAGCGGTATGAACATTGACTTCTCTAACTTCAGATAGCCCATGTTTTCTCCCTCATTCTTCTCCCCCTTATCAGTTCTCCTACAAGTCCTACTGTCTCCGCCCACTTTCTATCTTTTTCCCGCCCCCCCCCCCGACATCAGTCTGAAGAAAGGTCTCGATCCGAAACGTCACCCATTCCATCTCTCCATAAATGCTGCCTGTCCCGCTGAGTTGCTCCAGCATTTTGTGTCCACCTTGGTATCTCAAGATGTTCTGGGTCAGTACCTTCGGACGTCAGGCGCCCTGGGCCATGGGTTCGTGTGCTGATGAGTTCTGGGCAAAGACCACCAACGTTCAGAAGGGGCTGGACCTGGGCCTTGGCTGTTCAGAAGGGTTTGGTGTCAGGACCTAGGAAGTTCTAGAAGTTCAGGAGGTCTTGGGTCAGGACCTTGGGACTTCAGGAGAATCTGGGTTGGGGCTGTGGCAGGCAGTGAAAAAAGCGAATGGCATGTTGGCCTTCATAACAAGAGGAGTTGAGTATAGGAGCAAAGAGGTCCTTCTGCAGTTGTACAGGGCCCTAGTGAGACCACACCTGGAGAATTGTGTGCAGTTTTGGTCCTCAAATTTGAGGAAGGACAATGTTGCTATTGAGGGAGTGCAACGTAGGTTCACAAGGTTAATTCCCGGGATGGCGGGACTGTCATATGCTGAGAGAATGGAGCAGCTGGGTTTGTATACTCCGGAGTTTAGAAGGATGAGAGGGCATCTTATTGAAGCATATAAAATTATTAAGTGTTTGGACACGCTAGGGGCAGGAAACATGTTCCCGACGTTGGGGAAGTCCAGAACCAGGGGCCACACAGTTTAAGAATAAGGGGTAAGCCATTTAGTATGGAGACGAGGAAACACTTTTTCTCATAGAGAGTTGTGAGTCTGTGGAATTTTCTGCCTCAGAGGGCGGTGGAGGCCGGTTCTCTGGATGATTTCAAGAGAGAGCTAGATAGGGCTCTTAAGAGGATTTGTGAATTTGTGGAATCCCTGCCTCAGAGGGCAGTAGAGGCCAAATCACTGGATGGATTTAAGAGAGAGTTAGATAGAGCTCTAGGGGCTAGTGGAATCAAGGGTATGTGGGGAGAAGGCAGGAACGGGTTACTGATTGGGGATGATCAGCCATGATCACATTGAATGGCGGTGCTGGCTTGAAGGGCCGAATGGCCTCCTCCTGCACCTATTGTCTATTGTCTATTGTCTAAGTTCAGAAGGTCAGGTCTTTGGAAGTTCAGGAGGTCTTGGGTCAGGAAATTGGGACTTCAGGAGAATCTGGGTCGGGGCCGTAGGCATTCAAGATGTTCCTGGTCAAGACCCTTGGTACTGTAGGTGTGCTTGGCAGGATCTTGTGAGTTGATGAGGTTCTGGGCAAGGACCACTAGGGTTCAGGAGATCCTAGAACAGGATCTTGGAATTTCAGAAGGTTTCGGGAGGTTGGGCAGTTCGAGGTACTCGGCACTTCTGCAGGTTCTGGGACATTCCCAGGAACTCTTGAACCTCCAAGATCCCGGGTGGGAGAAACATGGAAACATAGGTGCAGGAGGAGGCCATTCGGCCCTTCGAGCCAGCACCGCCATTCATTGCGATCAAGGCTGATCGTCCCCAATCAATAACCCGTGCCTACCTTCTTCCCATATCCCTTGATTCCACTAGCACCTAGAGTTCTATTTAACTCTCTCTTAAATCCATCCAGTGATTTGGCCTCCACTGCCATCTGTGGCATGGAATTCCACAAATTCACAACTCTCTGGGTGAAAAAGTTTTTTCTCACCTCAGTCTTAAATGGCCTCCCCTTTATTCTAAGACTGTGTGCGGCCCCTGGTTCTGGGCTCGCCCAACATTGGGAACATTTTTCCTGCATCTAGCTTGTCCAGTCCTTTTATAATTATATATGTCTCTATCAGATCCCCCCTCATCCTTCTAAACTCCAGTGAATACAAGCCTAGTCTTTTCGATCTTTCCTCATATGACAGTCCCGCCATCCCAGGGATCAATCTCGTGAACCTACGCTGCACTGTCTCAATCACAGGGATGTCCTTGGTTCTTGGTTCTTGGTATCTTGGTCCTCCAAAATATTCCAAATGGAATTTAAACTGGAGGTGGTGGAGGGAGGACTTAAGCCAGAAAGGGTTTTTGGGAAGAAAGAGCTACCTTAAATTTAGTTGCATCTGGTTGGGTAACTATGGTAGGGTGAAGATTATTCCATGCTTTAATTGTGCGGGGGAAGAATGAATTTCTGTACACTTCTGTCTTGGTAGCTGGAATCTCAAATTGGATCGAATGTCCTCGTCTGCTCCTAATTGGTTTGGGTTTGGTGTAGGTCTTGTAATCTATGTTGAGCTGACCATTTAACATTTTGTAAAAACAGGTCAAACGGTGTCTTGGAGGGTTCCACCCCAGAGAATTCAGAAGTTTGGTAACACTCGCTTCTCTCTCATAGGTGTTAGTAACAAATTGAGCTGCCTATCTTTGGACACGTTCGATGGAAGAAATGTTTTTATTTGTGTATGGGTCCCATGCTGCAACTGCGTAGTCCAAATGAGGTCTAACGAGGGTGAAGTATAGCTTCTCCTTGACAGAAGTTGAACAATGATGAAAGTTGCGCCTCAGAAAATTTAGGACACCTGTTGCTTTCACCGTTGCATGATGAGTCCTTCCTCAAATTAGGAGAGCAAAACTGTACACAATAATTTTATATGTTTCTATAAGATCCCCCCTGATTCTTCTAAACTCCAGTGAATACAAGCCTAGTCTTACCAGAGACCTATACAACTGCAGAAGAACCTCTCTACTCCTATACTGAAATCCTCTTGTTATCAATCTGGGAGTTGGTGGGGACATATCCCGCTGGAAGCTCAACCAGGACAAGGAGCCTTGTGTCGAACAATAAACAATAGACAACAGGTGCAGGAGCAGGCCATTCAATGTGATCATGGCTGATCATCCCCAATCAGTACCCCGTTCCTGCCTTCTCCCCATATCCCCTGACTCCGCTATCTTTAAGAGCCCTATCTAGCTCTCTCTTGATAGCATCCAGAGAACCGGCCTCCACTGCCCTCTGAGGCAGAGAACTGCACAGACAGTGTTGGAGATGCCTCAGGCATTTCCTCCCAGCGGAGATTAGATCATTGAACCTATCCAAGTAGACAACTGCAGAATCACGGAACTGCAGGTGCTGGTCCCCCGAGGAAAGACACAAAATGCTGGAGTGATTTTTCCGACGGGAAAAATGGGAAAAAGCCAGACGACAGCTGCGTAAACGATCAGAGTCACCGCTGGAGTAGGATGGGGGGGTGTTATTGTGATCCGCCCTTAACCACTCCCCCCGGGGTTGTCACTGCATGCTCCCGCTAATCCTTCCTTCCCCCCCCCGAACTCACGGTGTCTCCGAAGCCCCTCTTGGCCTGGTCTTGTCTCCCCTTCACCCAGTGGATCTGCTGCAGGTACCAGACTCGCGTCCGATCCACCATTTCCAGGCCGTGCAAGAGGGCGTCCCTCTCCCTCTCCAGCTCCTTCATCTGTTTCAGCTGCGGGGGGGAAACGGGGCCACCATTACTGACGAAGGCTCTCGAACCACAAGCTGATCAAAACAGCCTCTCTCCGCAGAGACCGCTCCCTCCTTAACTCCCTGGTCAACTCGTCCCTTCCCAACCCAGCCACCCCCTCCCCGGGCACTTTCCCCTTGCAACCGCAGGAAATGCTACACTTGTCGCTTTACCTCCCCCCCTCGACTCCATCCAAGGACCCAAGCTGTCTTTCCAGGTGCAGCAGAGGTTCACCTGCACCTCCTCCAACCTCATCTATTGCATCCGCTGCTCTAGGTGTCAGCTGCTCTACATCGGTGAGACCAAGCGTAGGCTTGGCGATCGCTTCGCCTAACACCTCCGCTCAGTTCGCATTAACCAACCTGACCTCCCGGTGGCTCAGCACTTCAACTCCCCCTCCCGTTCCGAATCCGACCTTTCTGTCCTGGGCATCCTCCATGGCCAGAGTGAGACCCACTGTAAATTGGAGGAGCAGCACCTCATATTTCGCTTGGGCAGTTTACACCCCAGCGGTATGAATATTGACTTCTCCAATTTCAGGTAGTCCCTGCTTGCTCCCTCCTTCCCCTCCCCTTCCCAGCTCTCCCACAGCCCACTGTCTCCGCCTCTTCCTTTCTTCTTCCGGCACCCCCCCCCCCACCCCCACATCAGTCTGAAGAAGAGTCTCGACCTGAAACGTCACCTGTTCCTTCGCTCCATAGATGCTGCCTCACCCACTGAGTTTCTCCAGCATTTTTGTCTACCTGTTTTTCCACGAGTAGTAGCTCGACTCAATAACCAAAAACCTGTAGCCTCCTTCTGATCTGGTATTTCATTTAATTCACATGTTTAATCGATAATGTTTTATTAGTAATGTTTAATGTGTCATTCCTAAATGTCCCTTTATGTCATGTTGTCTCTTGCGGGTGGAGCACCAAGGCAAATTCCTTGTATGTGAATACTTGGCCAATAAACATATTCATTCATTCATTCATTCATTCGTTCCTTCTCTCCAGAGATGCTGCCTGTCCCCGCTGAGTTACTCTGGCTTTTTGTGTCCATCTCCCATTATTCATCGACTGATACTTTATTATGGATAGACAATAGACAATAGGTGCAGGAGGAGGCCATTCGGCCCTTCGAGCCAGCACCACCATTCAATATGATCATGGCTGATCATCCCCAATCAGTACCCCCTTCCCTCTGTTCCCCTTCCCCTTCTCTTCCCCCTCCCTCCCCAATCCACCTCCTCCATCCCATCTCCTCTCCCCCAACCCCCTCTCTACCCCTCCCCTTCCCCTTTCTCTTACCTTCCACCGCCCCAACCACCCCGCCTCCAATCCACCCCCTCCATCTCCTCTCCCCCACCCCTCCCTTCTCCCCCTCCCCTTTTCTTCCCCCTCCCTCCCCCCCCATTCCTCCCCGTCCCTCTTCCCCTCTCCATCTCCTCTCCCCCACCCCCTCTCTCTCACTCTCTCCCCCTTCTCCCCCCCCCCCCCGTCCCCGCTCCCAACTCACCACATCATAATCCACGCGGCCGGTGATGGTGTGGCGCCTGGGTTCACGGCGGCATGTGTCGCTGGGCCGCCCGAGTCACGGAGCCGGCGATGCTGTGCGAGCGGCTCACGACCGGCCCCTCGCCGCGCTCTGGGGGGGCAGAGAGAAAAAGGCCTGTCTCACGAGTCTGCGGTCTATGGCGGCGAAACGGGAGGAATCTGCCGCCATAGACCGCGCACTCGTGAGAAAGTATAATTCCCGAGCCTTGCGGCGGTGTTCCCAACACCGCGCGGTGCTAAAATAAAATTGACAATGTCCAAAACACTATACTCACCGCACAACCTCCACCAGTGATGCACAAGTGCGGCACGGCCGCTCGCACGGGCCGCCACCAGTGTGGGTCGAGCGCCGTGCGTCAAACCTCCTCTTCCACAGCCTCCGCCAGTGACGCACGTGCCGCCGCCAGTGAGGCACGTGTGCTGCGCGGCCGCAGGCACAGCCACCGCTACAGCGCCGCGATCAGGATGGCCGCCGCCACAGCCGCCGCTGGTGAGTCACGTGCGGCGGGCCGACGTCATCGCAGTCGGCCCGCCCTTTTTTTACTTACCGCAAGCACGTGGGACCCGCCGTGTTTGAATTAACTCGGCCCCCGCGCAGCATTCGTGAGGCGCTCCGGTGGATAGGCTCGACGCACTCGCCGTTGCCGCGCGGTCCTCGCTACCGGCAACGCCGCGCTTCACCGCCGATGACCGCAAACAGGTAAGACAGAGCCTCGCTTAAACCGGGGGGATGGCGGATCCTCCACGCCCTGGCGTTCCGCGCCACCACCTACCGGCTCGGGCGGTCCCCATCGGAGGCCTCTCTACCGGGGATTCCTCCCCCTGGGGTGGGGAGTGTTGCACAAGGCTGCGGCCTGTAGGCGGTTCACGGGCTCGCCAGCCGCCCGGCGCTTCCGCGGCGAGCAAGAGACCATGTTCCACCTGTACGTGCAGCGTGAGAGGTTGCACCCCCTATCTGAAGGGGGCTGCTCCTCAAGCCTTGGCTACATTGCAGCCCTGATATCTGGGCACCCGGTAGAGAGCAGGGAGGGGTCTCAACAGACAATAGACAACAGGTGCAGGAGTAGGCCATTCGGCCCTTCCAGCCAGCACCACCATTCAATGTGATCATGGCTGATCATCCCCAATCAGTACCCCGTTCCTGCCTTCTCCCCATATCCCCTGACTCCGCTATCTTTAAGAGCCCTATCTAGCTCTCTCTGGAAAGCATCCAGAGAACCTGCCTCCACCGCCCTCTGAGGCAGAGAATTCCACAGACTCACAACACTCTGTGAGAAAAAGTGTTTCCTCGTCTCCGTTCTAAATGGCTTACCCCTTATTCTTAAACTGTGGCCCCTGGTTCTGGACTCCCCCAACATCGGGAACACGTTTCCTGCCTCTAACGTGTCCAAACCCTTAATAATCTTATATGTTTCAATAAGTTCCCTTCTCATCCTTCTAAACTCCAGAGTGTAAAAACCCTGACCTCCCGTCTACCTCATTGGACACCTTTGAACAATCTTTAATTGGACTTTATTGGACGACTATGTTCTCTTGAAGTAAATGTTGTGCCACTATGCTTTGAGTGGGGCAGTGTGTCACACATTATCCATTCCCCCTTTGGCGGACCATGGGGCAGTGTGTCACACACTATCCGTTCCCCCTTTGGCGGATGATGGGGCAGTGTGTCACACGCTATCCTTTCCCCCTTTGGCGGACGATGGGGCAGTGTGTCACACATTATCCGTTCCCCCAAGAGAACACAGCCGCGACTTTGATAAGACACAAAAGTAAAGCGAGAGAGATATAATCTTGGAAATACTGGAAAAACAATCTCTTCCCATTAAACCTACGATTTCATTCAATGGATCTTCAGACGGAGACTCTGGCCTAATTTCGGAATTAAGACATCGTTATTCAATAGACAATAGACAACAGGTGCAGGAGGAGGCCATTTGGCCCTTCGAGCCAGCACCGCCATTCAATGTGATCATGGCTGATCATCCCCAATCAGTACCCCGTTCCTGCCTTCTCCCCATATCCCCTGACTCAGCTATCTTGAAGTGCCCTATAGAAATATAGAAACATAGAAAATAGGTGCAGGAGTAGGCCATTCGGCCCTTCGAGCCTGCACCGCCATTCAATATGATCATGGCTGATCATCCAACTCAGTATCCTGTACCTGCCTTCTCTCCATACCCGCTGATCCCTTTAGCCACAAGGGCCACATCTAACTCCCTCTTAAATATAGCCAATGAACTGGCCTCAACTACCTTCTGTAGCAGAGAATTCCACAGATTCACCACTCTCTGTGTGAAAAAGTGTTTCCTCATCTCCGTTGTAAATGGCCTACCCCTTATTCTTAAACCATGGCCCCTGGTTCTGGACTCCCCCAACATCGGGAAGATGTTTCCTGCCTCTAGCATGGCCAAACCCTTAATAATCCTATAGGTTTCAATAAGATCCCCTCTCATCCTTCTAAACTCCAGAGTATACAAGCCCAGCCACTCCATTCTCTCAGTATATGACAGTCCCGCCATCCCGGGAATTAACCTTGTAAACCTACGCTGCACTCCCTCTATAGCAAGAATGTCCTTCCTCAAATTTGTTACCAAAACTGCGCACAATACTCCAGGTGTGGTCTCACTAGGACTCTGTACAACTGCAGAAGGACCTCTTTGCTCCTATATTCGACTCCTCTTGTTATGAAGGCCAACATGCCATTCGCTTTCTTCACTGCCTGCTGTACCTGCATGCTTACTTTCATTGTCTGATGAAGAAGGACCCCCAGATCCCATTGTACTTCCTACCTTTCTTCAGACTCGACCCCGAAACATCACCCGTTCCTTCTCCCCAGAGATGCTGCCTGTCCTGCTGAGTTACTCCAGCATTTTGTGTCTTATCTTCGATTTAAACGAGCATCTGCAGTTCCTCCCTAAACATGATGGCGGGGGAAAAAAGACTTCCTCTTCTGCCCCTGTGTTTGGATAGAGTCCATAGCGTCGTAGGAAACAGGCCCTTCGGCCCAACTCGCCCACACCGGCCAACTATGTCCCAGCTACACTAGTCCCACCTGCCTGCGCTTGGTCCATATCCCTCCAAACCTGTCCTATCCATGTACCTGTCGAACCGCTTCTTAAAGTTTGGGATAGTCCCAGCCTCAACTACCTCCTCTGGCAGCTTGTTCCATACACCCACCACCCTCTGTGTGAAAATGTTACTCCTCGGATTCCTATTAAATCTTTTCCCCTTCATCTTGAACCCATGTCCTCTGGTCCTCGATTCCTCTACTCTTGGTAAAAGACTCTGTGCGTCTACCCGATCTATTCCTCTCATGATTTTGTACACCTCTATAAGATCTCCCCTCATCCTCCTGCCCTCCATGGAATAGAGACCCACCCAGACGTGCTGTCTGTACGGAGTTTGCAGGTTCTCCCCGTGACCCGCGTGGGTTTTACTCCGAGATCTTCGGTTTCCTCCCACACTCTAAAGACGTGCAGGTTTGTAGGTTAATTGGCTTGGACAATTTGGTATAAATTGTCTTTAGTGTGTGTAGGGCAGTGTTAATGTGCGGGGATCGCTGGTCGGCACGGACCCGGTGGGCCGAAGGACCTGCTTCCGAGCCCTATCTCTAAAGTAAATTAAACTACGCAAGAGAGAGTTAGATTTAGCTCTTGGTGCTAAAACACACTGGTCCTCGATTCCCCTAAGATCCCCCTCATCCTCCTGCGCTCCATGGAATAGAGACCCAGCCAACTCAACCTCTCCCTATAGCTCACACCCTCTAGTCCCGGCAACATCCTCGTGAAAGCTGTTGGCATTAATGTCTCAATTTAACCCCGTAAATCGTCAGATTACAGCCACAGATCCGTGCTGGGCCACTCTTCCGAGCACAATCCCTTCAGACAGATCCCTGCTAATCCCACACCGCATATCCACAGTGCGAGACCTGGGAAACATTCGGACGCCCAATCTCAGAAGCGGGGATAAGAAGACTGTGTCTTCAATCCAACACGCACCTTATGCTATCCCCGCTGCAGCTCACATCAGATTACTTCTGACGTGGCCCCGGCTTAACGAGACAAATCCTTCCACCGCCCCCTAATTTGAGGAAGGACATTCTTGCCATTGAGGGAGTGCAGCGTAGGTTTACAAGGTTAATTCCCGGGATGGCGGGACTGTCATATGCTGAGAGAATGGAGCGGCTGGGCTTGTATACTCTGGAGTTTAGAAGGATGAGAGGATATCGTATTGAAACATATAACATTGTTAAGGGTTTGGACACGCTAGAGGCAGGAAACATCTTCCCAATGTTGGGGGGAGTCCAGAACCAGGGGCCACACACAGTTTAAGAATAAGAGGTAAGCCATTTAGAACGGAGATGAGGAAACACGTTTTCTCACAGAGAGTTGTGAGTGTGGAATTCTTTGCCTCAGAGGGCGGTGGAGGCCGGTTCTCTGGATACTTTTCAAGAGCTGGATAGGGCTCTTCAAGATAGCGGAGTCAGGGGATATGGGGAGAAGGCAGGAACTGATTCAGGATGATCAGCCATGATCACATTGAATGGCGGTGCTGGCTCGAAGGGCCGAATGGCCTACTCCTGCACCTATTGTCTATTGTCTATTGTTTCTTAAAAGTTGGGATAGTCCCAGCCTCAACTACCTCCTCTGGCAGCTTGTTCCATACACCCACCACCCCTCTGTGTGAAAAAGTTACCCCTCAGATTCCTATTAAATCTTTTCCCCTTCACCTTGAACCTGTGTCCTCTGGTCCTCGATTCCCTACTCTGGGCAAGAGACTCTGTGCATCTACCCGATCTATTCCTCTCGTGATTTTGTACAGTGTACGATGTACTAATTGATTGTAATGCGCTAATTGGGAGCTGAACGAGCTTATGAGGCAGGCAGTGGCTGTCGACAAGGCCTATCCACCCCATCAATAATAACATCCCCGAGGGTCTTGGTTCAATAGTGGATGGGGGGGGGGGGAGTGAGCATCACATTATCACCTCCAACTTTCTCACTTCCAAATAAGGGACACAAGGTCAAAATGCGGGACAAATTCCCCACGGCAATTCGTTGACCCACTCGTCTTCTAAAATGACGGCAGAGTCCCAGCCCCGACTACCTCCTCTGGCAGGTCGTTCCATACACCCCACCACCCTCTGTGTGAAATCGACTGGTTTAGAGTAATAACATGGTTCAGTGCTGCAGGGATGTCGTTAGTTTGTGCCAAGGCCACTCTGCTCAAGAAGGAACTGCAGATGCTGGAAAATCCCAGGTAGACAAAAATGCTGGAGAAACTCAGCCGGTGCAGCAGCATCTATGGAGCGCAGGAAATAGGCAACGTTTCAAGCCGAAACCCTTCGCTCCATAGATGCTGCTTCACCTGCTGAGTTTCTCCAGCATTTCTGTGTACCATGGTCACTCTGATGGAGATGAACACATCTCCACAATCAGCAGCCTGCTTTTATTATGATCAAAAAATATTTTATTGCAATAACAAAAACAGTCTGAAGAAGGGTTTCGACCCGAAACGTCGCCCGTTCCTTCTGTCCAGAGATGCTGCCTCACCCGCTGAATTACTGATATGGGATGATCAGCCATGATCACATTGAATGGTGGTGCTGGCTCGAAGGGCCGAATGGCCTACTCCTGTACCTATTGTCTATTGTCTGTTACTCCAGTATTTTGTGCCTACCTTCGATTTAAATTAGCACCAGTTCATTCTTACACATAATATAATATAATACAACATAATATCACTACACAATAATATATACAAATATATTACTATCTATTTTCTATTATAATATATAAATATAGATATATATCTATAAATAAATTCCTCGCATGTTGCAAAACATACTTGGCGAATAAAGTGTGATTCTGATTGTAATTATATTACAATAGACAATAGGTGCAGGAGGAGGTCATTCAGCCCTTCGAGCCAGCACCGCCATTCAATGTGATCATGGCTGATCATCCCCAATCAGTACCCCGTTCCTGCCTTCTCCCCATATCACCTGACTCCACTATCTAGCTCTCTCTTGAAAGTATCCAGAGAACCTGCCTCTGAGGCAGAGAAATCCACAGACTGAAAGTGAAAAAGTGTTTCCTCGTCTCCGTTCTAAATGGCCGACCCCTTATTCTTGAACTGTGTGTGGCCCCTGATTCTGGACTCCCCCAACATCGGGAACATGTTTCCTGCCTCTAGCGTGTCCAAACCCTTAATAATCTTATATTTTTCAATAAAATCCTCTCTCGTTCTTCTAAACTCCAGAGTATACAAGCCCAGCCGCCCCATTCTCTCAGCCTTTGACAGTCCCGCCATCCCGGGAATTAACCTGGTGAACCTACGCTGCACTCCCTCAATAGCATGAATGTCCTTCCTCAAATGAATGGGAGATGCCAGAGAGTAATGGTGGATGGCTGTTTGTCAGGTTGGAGGCCGGTGACTAGTGGGGTGCCTCAGGGGTCTGTGTTGGGTCCACTGTTGTTTGGCATGTACATCAATGATCTGGTTGATGGTGTAAAAAATTGGATTAGTAAGTATGCAGATGATACTAAGATAGGTGGTGTTGTGGATAATGAAGTAGATTTTCAAAGTCTACAGAGAGATTTAGGCCATTTGGAAGAGTGGGCTGAAAGATGGCAGATGGAGTTTAATGCTGATAAATGTGAGGTGCTACATCTCGGCAGGACAAATGAAAATAGGACGTACATGGTAAATGGTAGCGAATTGAGGAATGCAGTTGAACAGAGGGATCTAGGAATAACTGTGCATAGTTCCCTGAAGGTGCAATCTCATGTAGATAGGGTGGTAAAGAAAGCTTTTGGTGTGCTGGCCTTTATAAATCAGAGCATTGAATATAGAAGTTGGGATGTAATGTTAAAATTGTACAAGGCATTGGTGAGGCCAATTCTGGAGTATGGAGTACAATTTTGGTCGCCTAATTATAGGAAGGATGTCAACAAAATGGAGAGAGTACAGAGGAGATTTACTAGAATGTTGCCTGGGTTTCAGCAACTAAGTTACAGAGAAAGGTTGAACAAGTTAGGTCTTTATTCTTTGGAGCGCAGAAGGTTAAGAGGGGACTTGATAGAGGTCTTTAAAATTATGAGCGGGTTAGACAGAGTGGACGTGGATAAGCTTTTCCCATTGAGAGTAGGGAAGATTCAAACAAGGGGACATGACTTGAGAATTAAGGGACTGAAGTTTAGGGGGAACATTAGGGGGAACTTCTTTACTCAGAGAGTGGTAGCTGTGTGGAATGAGCTTCCAGTGGAAATGATGGAGGCAGGTTTGATTTTATCCTTTAAAAATAGATTGGATGGGTATATGGACGGGAAAGGAATGGATGGTTATGGTGTGAGTGCAGGTAGATGGGACTAGGGGGAGTTAATTTAAAAAAAAACTGTTCAGCACGGACTTGAAGGGCCGAGATGGCCTGTTTCCGTGCTGTTATGGTTATATGGTTATATGGTTAAATTAGGGGACCAAAACTGCACACAATACTCCAGGTGTGGTCTCACTAGGGCCCTGTACAACTGCAGAAGGCCCTCTTTGCTCCTAAGTAACAGCCCCGGGCTACTGGAGGGTGGGGGAGGGGGCGTTACAGCCGGCATTCTGCTGAGTTAACAACAATTCAGCCCTTTCCCACCTCCCATCCCCGGTCAGGATCTGTGGCGCGGCTAAACACACAACACGTGTTTAGACCTGCCCCAGTGCACACTGCCGTTCATGTAAACACCCATCCCCCAGCCGCAATCTCCCTCTCTCCCCCGCCCCCACCCCCTCTCCATTCTTCCCCCTCTCTCCCACAGCCCCTCCCCCCTCTCCATTCGACCCTTCTCCTCTCCCCCCTTCTCTCTCGCCTCCCTCTCCTTCTCTCTTCCCACCTCCTCTCTCTCCATGCCCTCTCTCTCTCTCACCCCCTCTCCCCTTCTCTCACCCCCACTCCTCCTCTCTCCCCTCCTTCTCCTCTCTCCTCTTCCCTCTCCCCCCATCACCCCTCTCCCCCCTCCATTCGACCCCTCTCCTTTCCCCCCTTCTCTCTCTCTCCCCTCTCTCCCTCCCCTCACCTCTCTCCCCCCTCTCCATTCTACTTCTCCTCTCTCCCTCCCCCGTCACTCCCTGTTCCTCTCTTCCATCATCCCTCCCCTCTCTCTCCCTCCCCTTTTCCCTCCCTCTTTCTTACTCTCTCCCCCCCTCATCCCCTCTCTCTCCCGCCCCCCCTCCCCCCTCCCCCAGCTGCTGGTGTGGACTTGGGCTGCTGCCGGTGCTGTGTGTGTGAGCAGCATGAACATGGACAAAGGCTGTCAACATTAGTGTTCCGGGTCATTCACTCCCAACAGCGGATAACATTTGATTGAGTCGGTAACAGGGGACTGTGTCCGGGGGCTTTATTAATTCAGTGACCATCAGCAAAGAGGCTTCCGACACACACACACACAGAGAGAGGCAGACAGAGACAGAGATAGAGAGATAGAGAGACAGAGAGAGAGACAGACAAGAGAGAGAGACAGACAGAGAGAGAGAGACAGACAGAGAGAGAGAGAGACAGAGAGAGAGAGAGAGAGGACAGAGACAGAGAGTGAGAGACAGAGTGAGAGAGGCAGAGAGACAGAGAGGCAGAGAGACAGAGGGGGCAGAGAGAGGGACAGAGAGAGGGACAGAGAGAGGGACAGAGAGAGGGACAGAGAGGGACAGAGAGAGGGACAGAGAGAGGGACAGACAGAGGGACAGACAGAGGGACAGACAGAGGGACAGAGAGAGGGACAGAGAGAGGGACAGAGAGAGGGACAGAGAGACATATACACCGATGGAGAGATAAAGACAGATAGCAACAGAGAGAGAGAAATGGCTACAACATAATAATAATAATAATAATGGTTGGGATTTATATAGCGCCTTTCTAATACTCAAGGCGCAAGAACAGCCCCGCACTAGAACAGGCGCCCCCTGCCCATGATGCTTCAACCTCTCTCTCTCTCTCTCTCTCTCTCCCACTGCGTCTCTCTCTGTGTCTCTCTCCCTGCCCACGATGCTTATGCTGAGCACGATGTCAAGACCCTCTCTTATCTAGAAACAAGGAAGTGCAGACGCTAGTTTACACAAAAGGACACAGAGTGCTGGAGTAACCCAGCGGGTCAGGCAGCATCTCTGGGGATCATGGAACAGAGAACATTTCGGCAAAGCCGCCCTTCTCGAGACGAAACGTCACCCATCCACGTTCTCCAGAGATGCTGCCTGAGTTACTCCAGCATTTTGTTGTGTTTGTCTTCGGTTTAAACCAGCACCTGCAGTTCCTTCTCACATATTAGAAAATAAAAAGATGACAAGCAGATTTTGTGTAAAGTTGAATCAATTATTTTGAGAATAACAATCGACCTGTTATGTACCATAACAAAAGTGACCTGCTGATAATAACCTTGGGGAAGGATGGGACAGAGAGAGACAGAGAGAAAAAAGAGAGAAAGAGAGAGAAGGAGGGAAAGGGGGAGAGGAAAGGGAGGGAGAAAGGGAGAGAGAGAGAGGAGAGAGAGAGAAAGAGAGAGAGAGAGGAGAGAGAGAGAAGGAAGGGAGAAGAGAGAGAGAGGGAGAGAGAGACAGCGAGAGAGAGGAGAGATCAAGGGGAAGAATCCACTGTGCCACAGAGTACTGCTGTTGTTACTAACACTTCTCATGTGATAAAACGTGCCGTAACAGCGTGTGTGTGCAGTCACAGCTGTCAATAGGATTCATGATTAAGAACATGGCG
>CM075994.1:10007007-10049505 GCA_038087875.1 Malacoraja senta
AGAAAAAAGTTTTTCACCCAGAGAGTTGTGAATTTATGGAATTCCCTGCCACAGAGGGCAGTGGAGGCCAAATCACTGGATGGATTTAAGAGAGAGTTAGATAGAGCTTTAGGGGTTAGTGGAATCAAGGGATATGGGGAGAAGGCAGGCACGGGTTATTGATAGGGGACGATCAGCCATGATCACAATGAATGGCGGTGCTGGCTCGAAGGGCCGAACGGCCTCCTCCTGCACCTATTTTCTATGTTTCTAAACTGCCCCCCCCCCCCCCCCCCCGAGATACAAGAAGACAAACAGCTGCAGGAATCCTGAATAAGAAACATAAGTGTTGGAGGAGTAGACACAAAATACTGGAGTGACTCGGCGGGACAGGCAGCGTATCTGGGGAGAAGGAATGGGTGACGTTTCGGGTCGAGACCCATCATCAGTCTGAGGAAGGGTGACAAAAATGCTGGAGAAACTCAGCGGGTGAGGCAGCGTCCATGGAGCGAAAGGAAGAGGTGACGTTTCGGGTAGAGACTCTTCTTCAGACTCCCAGTCTGAAGAAGGGTCTCGACCCGAAACGTCACCCACTCATTCCTTCTCCCCAGAGATGCCACCTGTTTGAGGAAGAACGTTCTTGCTATTGAGGGAGTGCAGCGTAGGTTCACAAGGTTAATTCCCGGGATGGCGGGACTGTCATATGCTGAGAGAATGGAGCGGCTGGGCTTGTATACTCTGGAGTTTAGAAGGATGAGAGGGATTCTTATTGAAACATATAAGATTATTAAGGGTTTGGACACGGTAGAGGCAGGGAACATGTTCCCGATGTTGGGGGAGTCCAGAACCAGGGGCCACACAGTTTAAGAATAATGGGTAAGCCATTTAGAACAGGGACGAGGAAAAACTTTTTCTCACATAGAGTTGTGAGTCTGTGGAATTCTCTGCCTCGGAGGGCGGTGGAGGCAGGTTCTCTGGATACTTTCAAGAGAGAGCAAGATAACGGAGTCAGGGGAGATGGGGAGAAGGCAGGAACGGGGTACTGATTGGGGATGATCAGCCATGATCACATTGAATGGCGGTGCTGGCTCGAAGGGCCGAATAGCCTACTCCTGCGCCTATTGTCTATTGTCCCGACGAGTTACTCCAGCATTTTGTGTCTATCTTGGATTTAAACCAGCATCTGCAGTTCTCTCCTACAGTGTCGGAGGGGCTCAGCGGGCCAGGCAGAATCTGCGTGGGGAAATGCTTCAAGACGGAATAGCTCTGAAACTATCAAAATATCAATACAGTATTGGCATCTTCGCCCTCTAATAATTTTAAGAGCGGCGGCGGGGGGGGGGGGGGGGGGGGGGGTGGGGGGGGGGGTGGGAGGAGGGGGGGGAGGAAATGTGGGCAACAGTGATATTCAGAAGAAAAATAGAAAATAGGTGCAGGATTTGGCCATTCGGCCCTACCAGCCAGCATCTAAAATCAGTACCCCGTTCCTGCTTTGTCCCCATATCTCTTGATACCTTTAGCCCTAAGAGCTAAATCTAACTCTCTTGAAAACATCCAGTGAATCGGCCTCCACTGCCTTCTGCGGCAGAGAATTCCAAAAATTCACAACTCTCTGGGTGAAAACGTTTTTCCTCATCACATTCCTAAATGGCCTACCCTCATTCTTAAACTGTGAACCCCCCCCCCCCCCCCACCTCCTGGTTCTGGACTCCCCCAACATCGGGAACATTTTCCCTGCATCTAGCCTGTCCAATCCTTTAAGAATTTTATAAGCTTCTGTGACATACCCTCTCATCCTTCTAAATTCCAGTAAATACAAACCCAGTCAATCCATTCTTTATTTTCTTTAGCACTCCTATAAGTAGCTGCGTTCCAGTGAAGAGTCTATTCAGACGATTCACTGTAACATAACATGAGAATGGACCGGGATGAGGAAGCTTATCTTCTCATTAGCCAATTTCATCCGTGAAGGTTTGCGGTTAGATCATAAGGCATAGGGGTAGAATTAGGCCATTCGTTCCATCGAGTCTCCTGCTATTCGATCATGCTCGTCTATATTTCCTTCCTAATCGCATTCTCCTGTCTTCTCCCCGTAACCCTTGGCACCGTCCCTAATCAAGAATCTGCCAATCTCCGCTTTAAAAATACCCAATGACTTGGCCCCCACCGCCGTCTGTGGCAATGGATTCCACAGATTCACCATCCTCTGACGAGAGAAATTCCTCCTCATCTCCACTCGAAAGGTGGGTCATTTTATCCTGAGGCTGTGCCCTCTGGTCCTAGATTCTCCCTCTAATGGAAACATCCTCTTCCACGCTTTCTAGACGATAGGTTTCAATGTTATCTCACCCCCCACCTAACCGCACAAAATAGTGAAACCAAAGTCAATCTTTTTTTAAATTTCATATCAACAAATTAGTTCAAACTCTCAAACTCCTGGTAAATTAAAAAAATATATCCAACAGCTAAATGTACAACGGAACTGATAGAATTGTTAGTAGACAAAAGTGCTGGAGAAACTCAGCGGGTGAGGCAGCATCTATGGAGCATAGAAACATAGAAACATAGAAAATAGGTGCAGGAGTAGGCCATTCGGCCCTTCTAGCCTGCATTCAATATGACCATGGATGATCATCCAACGCAGTATCCTGTACCTGCCTTCTCTCCATACCCCCTGATCCCTTTAGCCACAAGGGCCACATCTAACTCCCTCTTAAATATAGCCAATGAACTGGCCTCAACTACCTTCTGTGCCAGAGAATTCCACAGATTCACCACTCTCTGTGTGAAAAATGATTTTCTCATATCGGTCCTAAAAGACATCCCCCTTATCCTTAAACTGTGACCCCTTGTTCTGGACTTCCCCAACATCGGGAACAATCTTCCTGCATCTAGCCTGTCCAACCTCTTAAGAAACTTGTAAGTTTCTATAAGATCCCCCCTCAATCTTTTAAATTCTAGCGAGTACAGGCCGAGTCTATCCAGTCTTTCTTCATATGAAAGTCCTGCCATCCCAGGAATCAGTCTGGTGAACATTCTCTGTACTCCCTCTATGGCAAGAATGTCTTTCCTCAGATTTGCTGACCAAAATTGTACGCAATACTCCAGGTGTGGTCTCACCAAGGCCCTGTACAACTGCAGTAGAACCTCCCTGCTCTTATACTCAAATCCTTTTGCTATGAATGCTAATATACCATTCGCTTTCTTCACTGCCTGCTGCACCTGCATGCCTAATTTCAATGACTGGTGTACCATGACACCCAGATCACGTTGCATCTCCCCCTTTTCCTAATCGGCCACCATTCAGATAATAGTCTACTTTCCTGTTTTTGCCACCAAAGTGGATAACCTCACATTTATCCACATTATACTGCATCTGCCATGCATTTTCCCACTCACCCAGCCTATCCAAGTCACCTTGCAGCATCCTAGCATCCTCCTCACAGCTAACACTGCTAACAGCTTTGTGTCATCCGCAAACTTGGAGATGCTGCATTCAATTCCCTCATCCAGTTCATTAATATATATTGTAAATAGCTGGGGTCCCAGCACTGAGCCTTGCGGTACCCCACTAGTCACTGCCTGCCATTCTGAAAGGACCCATTTACTCATACTCTTTGCTTCCTGTCTGCCAGCCAGGTCTCTATCCACATCAATACTGAACCCCCAATACCGTGTGCTTTAAGTTTGCATACTAATCTCTGATGTGGGACCTTGTCAAAAGCCTTCTGAAAGTCCAGATATAACACATCCACTGGTTCTCCCTTATCCACTCTACTAGTTACATCCTCAAAAAATTCTATAAGATTCGTCAGACATGATTTACCTTTCATAAATCCATGCTGACTTTATCCAATGATTTCACCACTTTCCAACTGTGCTGCTATCCCATCTTTAATAACTGACTCTAGCATTTTCCCCACTACCGATGTTAGACTAACTGGTCTGTAATTCCCCGTTTTCTCTCTCCCTCCCTTTTTAAAAAGTGGGGTTACATTAGCTACCCTCTAATCCTCAGGAACTACTCCAGAATCTAAAGAGTTCTGAAAAATTATCACTAATGCATCCACTATTTCTGGGGCTACTTCCTTAAGTACTCTGGGATGCAGCCTGTCTGGCCCTGGGGATTTATCGGCCTTTAATCCATTCAATTTACCTAACACCACTTCCCGGCTAACCGGGATTTCACTCTGTTCCTCCATCTCATTTGACCCCCGGTCCCCTGCTATTTCCGGCAGATTATTTATGTCTTCCTTAGTGAAGACAGAACCAAAGTAGTTATTAAATTGGTCTGCCATATCCTTGTTCCCCATGATCAATTCACCAGTTTCTGACTGCAAGGGACCTACATTTGTTTTTACTAATCTTTTTCTCTTCACATATCTATAAAAACTTTTGCAGTCAGTTTTTATGTTCCCTGCCAGTAGGCTGCTTTTTCTGGCTAATTTGTATGCTTCATCATTTGCTTTGATACTATCCCTGATTTCCCTTGTTATCCACGGATGCCCTACCTTCCCCGATTTATTCTTTTGCCAAACTGGGATGAACAATTGTTGTCGTTCATCCATGCAGTCTTTAGATGCCTTCCATTGCATATCCACTGTCAACCCTTTAAGAATCACTTGCCAGTCTATCTTGGCCAATTCACGTCTCATACCCTCAAAGTTACCTTTGTTTAAGTTTGGAACACTTGTTTCTGAATTAACAATGTCACTCTCCATCCTAATGAAGAACCCAACCATATTATGGTCACTCTTGCCCAAGGGGCCACGCACAACAAGACTGCTAACCAACCCTTCCTCATTACTCAATACCCAGTCTAGAATAGCCTGTTCTCTCATTGGTTCCTCTACATGTTGGTTTAGAAAACTATCCCGCAGGAGTGAAGGAAATAGGCGATGTTTCTTGTCGAGACCCTTCTTCAGACTGATAGAATTGTTTTGTCTTTTGAGTAGCAGTGGTTTATGTTTAACTGAATGGTTGCCCTGGGGACTGTTTGCCCGATTTCTGAAAAGGTGCAAACGACTTTTGTTTAAATAGCTGTTTTCACGAAAAACAATAAATAAAATGAACTCGTTCTCCAAACTGGTGACTTTCTTAATTGAACTTCGAATATCCGTTAAAGTTACAATCAGCATGGAGTGGGAGATCGCGATGAAGAACAAAGAAGTAAACGGGGCCGGCGAGCGGAAAGCAGAAGTTATTTAAAGATTGTTGATGGTAGACAAAAATGCTGGAGAAACTCAGCGTGTGAGGCAGCATCTATGGAGAGAAGGAATAGGTGACGTTTCGGGTCGAGACCCTTCTTCAGGCTGATGTGGAGGTGGGGAGGGCGGGAAGAAGAAAGGAAGAGGCGGAGACAGTGGGCTGTGGGAGAGCTGGGAAGGGGAGGTGGGGAGGGAGTAAGCAAGGACTATCTGAAATTGGAGAGGTCAATGTTCATACCGCTGGGGTGTAAACTTCCCAAGCGAAATATGAGGTGCTGCTCCTCCAATTTGCGGTGGGACTCACTCTGGCCATGGAGGAGGCCCAGGACAGAAAGATCGGTTTGGAATGGGAGGAGTTGAAGTGCTGAGCCACTGGGAGATCAGGTTTGTTATTGCGAACTGAGCGGAGGTGTTGGGCGAAGCGATCGCCAAGCCTGCACTTGGTCTCACCGATGTAGAGCAGCCGACACCCGGAGCAGCGGATGCAACAGATGAGGTTGGAGGAAGTGCAGGTGAACCCCTGCCTCACCTGGAAAGACTGCTTGGGTCCTTAGATGGAGTCAAGGGGGGAGGTAAAGTGACAAGTGTAGCATTTCCTGCGGTTGCAAGGGAAAGTACCCGGGGAGGGCGTGGTTTGGGTGGGAAGGGACGAATTGACCAGGGAATTACTGTGGGAGCGGTCTCTGCGGAAAGCAGAAAGGTGAGGAGATGGGAAGATGTGGCCAGTGTTTAAAGAATATTGATGTTCTAATCTATATGTGTGTGCCTCAGCGTCCATGAAGATCTACTGATGTTATTCAACAGCTGTTATTCAACAGCTGAGTAACTGATACTTTTTCATGTGAATCTCTGCCTAATTTAAGAAACAGTTAGACAGGTGCAAGGATAGGACAGGTTTGCAGGTATATGGACCAAACGCGGGCAGGTGGGACTAGTGTAGCTGGGACATGTTGGCCGGTGTGGGCAAGTTGGGCCGAAGGGTCTGTTTCCACATTCTATCACACTATAACTCTGACTATAATGTGTAAAATCACATATAATGTCTCATATTTCTCATATTCTGTATTGGGAAGGAGGTGGTAAGAACTTTGCCCATCAAAAGTCATATTTAGGCCGACGCTTTCCGAAATCTACAGCTAACAATTATATCTTGCACTTTCGGATTCACTGTGAACGGCGGAGGTTTGGGGAATGCTGTGAAGCAGAGGTATCTATATAGGCAGATATATAGTTCCCTGCAATGTAGCATCACAAGAACATAGGTTTAAGAAGGAACTGCAGATGCTGGAATAATCTACGGTAGACAAAAGTGCTGGAGTAACACAGCGGGTGAGGCAGCATCTATGGAGCGAAGGAATACAAACAAAGAAACATAGAAAATAGGTGCAGGAGGAGGCCATTCAGCCCTTCGAGCCAGCACCGCCATTCATTGTGATCATGGCTGATCGTCCCCTATCAATAACCCGTGCCTGCCTTCTCCCCTTATCCCTTGCCTCCACTAGCCCCTAGAGCTCTATCTAACTCTCTCTTAAATCCATCCAGTGACTTGGCCTCCCCTGCCCTCTGTGGCAGGGAATTCCATAAATTCACAACTCTCTGGGTGAAAACGTTTTTTCTCACCTCAGTCTTAAATGACCACCCCTTTATTCTAAGACAGTGGCCGCTGGTTCTGGATTCTGCCAACATTGGGAACATTTGTCCTGCATCTAGCTTGTCCAGTCCTTTTATAATTTTATATGTTTCTATAAGATATCCCTTCATCCTTCTAAACTCCAGTGAATGGGTGATGATTCGGGTTGAGACCCTTCTTCAGACGGTAGAAGATAGGGTGGTCAAGAAAGTGTACGGCACATTGGCCTTCATCAGTCAAGGAATTGAATATAGAAGTTGTGATTTATGTTACATTTGTGGAAGACCTTGGCGAGGCTGCATTTGGAGATGTGTTCACTTCTGGACATCCTGCCACAGAGAGGACGTTGCTAAACTGGATGGAGCGCAGTGAAGATGTACGAGGATGTGCGTTATCTCACCGTCACCCAATTTGCTCAAGTCAGAGTCACACAACGCAGAAACAGGACCTTCGACTCAACTTGCCCACATCACCGACCTGGTCGTTTTTTTCGAGCCAAGGCCTCAGTAGTTACCCTCCGCAAAGCAC
Source organism: Malacoraja senta (assembly GCA_038087875.1). Taxonomy (NCBI): domain Eukaryota; kingdom Metazoa; phylum Chordata; class Chondrichthyes; order Rajiformes; family Rajidae; genus Malacoraja; species Malacoraja senta. Next base: position 10,014,352 of record CM075994.1, read on the forward strand.
TTGCCTCGCCCAACATGTTCGCTTCCAACAGGCCGCTTTGCTAGTGTCTGCCTTCCTTTCCATACACCCGGTAGGAACAGTCACTCCGGGATGTTAAACTGCTTTCTGCTGCTCCAAATCCAACTGAAACTGGTTACCTGGGTGGCATTTTAAAACGTTCACGTCCCCTTTTCAGCTTCTCTGACTGAAAATGAACTGGAATAAGAATAAGTGGTAAGCCATTTACAACGGAGACGAGGAAACACTTTTTCTCACAGAGAGTTGTGAGTCTGTGGAATTCTTTGCCTCAGAGGGCGGGGGAGGCCGATTCTCTGGATACTTTCAAGAGAGAGCTAGATAGGGCTCTTGAAGATGGAGTCAGGGGAGATGGGGAGAAGGCAGGAACGGGGTACTGATTGTGGATGATCAGCCATGATCACATTGAATGGCGGTGCTGGCTCGAAGGGCCGAATGGCCTATTCCGGCACCTATTGTATATTGCCTATTGAGGTTAGATCTGAGTTGCAGAGGCCACAAGCAGTGAAAGGCTAAATCTATTTTTGTTAAAATATCTTTAACCTATAATTAATCTCCAGAATGATTTTTCTGTCTTTTTTGTAAACCATGATCAGCTTTACATAATATTGGCTGATACACAATCGGTTTATTCAGTGGCTGTACTAAGACGTCTATTGCAAATTAGTCAATAGACAATAGACAGTAGGTGTAGGAGTAGGCTATTCGGCCCTTCGAGCCAGCACCGCCATTCAATGTAAACGTGGCTGATCATCCCCAATCAGTTCCTGCCTTCTCCCCATATCCCCTGACCGTTATCTTTAAGAGCCCTATCTAGCTCTCTCTTGAAAGTATCCAGAGAACCGGCCTCCACCGCCCGCTGAGGCAGAGAATTCCACAGAATCACAACTCTCTGTGAGAAAAAGTGTTTCCTCGTGTCCGTTCTAAATGCCTTACCTCTTATTCTTAAACTGTGGCCCCTGGTTCTGGACTCCCCCAACATCGGGAACATGTTTCCTGCCCCTAGTGTGTCCAAACCCTTAACAATCTTATGTGTTTCACTAATATGCCCTCTCATCCTTCTAAACTCCAGAGTGTACAAGCCCAGCCGCTCCATTCTCTCAGCATATGACAGTCCCGCCATCCCGGGAATTAACCTGGTAAACCTACGCTGCACTCCCTCAATAGCAAGAATGAGGGCCAAGTCATGTTGGGCTAATGTGATAAAACCAAACTAAATCTTAATGCCATAGTGTAATACAGCACGAAAACAGGCCATTGAACCCAACTTTGTCCATGGTGACCAAGATTCCCGTCTCCCCGCCGGCCTGCGGCCTACAACATCCCGAATCCGCGGTCTCCGGTAAGAAAGCGCCGATTCGGGACCTCCAAGCCGCGGAGTGTGTTCGACCGTCCCGACGAGAGGGCTTGTACATCGGGCCATCCGTAGCGGTGACTGCGGAGGTTTATGGCCCCGGCCACGGGTGAACAAGGAGGAGGACTGGCTGAACGTTGTGCCTTCCACCACAGTGAAGAATGCTGTGGTGGATGTTTGTGTTAAACCTTATTGAGTATTGTGTGTTCTTTTTTAATTGTACCGCTGCTGGCAAATTGATTTCACTGCACTTATATGTGTATGTGATGAATAAAATGGACTATTGTCCCATCTAGTCCCACCTGCCTGCATTTGGTCCATTTCTCTCTAAACCTTTCCTATCCATGCACCCGTCCAAATGTCTTAAATGTTGGTCCAGTATCTCCCTTAAATACCTCCTCTGGCAGCTCGTTCCACATATCCACCACCATCTGCGTGAAAATATTGCCATTAAATCTTTCCCCTCTCACCTTAAAACTATATTGTCTGGTTCCTGATTCCTCTGAGTAAAAAAAGACTGTGTATCCACTTTAGTTATTCCGCTCATTATCTTATACACCTCTTCCTGTAGTTCAGGCCCTCAAGGAACGTCGCCTATTCCTTCTCTCCATAGATGCTGCCGCACACGCTGAGTTACTCGAGCATTTTTGTCTACCTTCTAGCTACAGCTCATTGCGTTAGGGAACCAGCGCAACAGCTGTGGCTGCCAAGGGATATGGGGAGAAAGCAGGAACAGCGTACTGATTATGGATGATCGGCCATGATCATATTGAATGGCGGTGCTGGCTCGAAGGGCCAAATGGCCAACCGTGCACCTATTGTCTATGAGAACGGTTCCGACCTGAAACGTCCACCTATTTCCCCCCCGAGATGTCGCCTGACTCGCTGAGCTACTCCAGCATTTAGTGGCGATCTGAGCATGTCATGGACAGTAGACGAAAATGCTGGAGAAACTCAGCGGGTGAGGCAGCATCTATGGAGTGAAGGAAATAGGCGACGTCTCGGGTCGAGACCCTTCTTCAGACTGACGTGTGTGCGTGAGGGAGGGAGAGAAGAAAGGAAGAGGGAGACAGTGGGTTGTGGGAGAGCTGGGAAGGGGAAGGGAAGGAGGGAGAAAGCAAGGACTACCTGAAATTGGAGACCCAGGACAGAAAGGTCGGATTCGGAATGGGAGGGGGAATTGAAGTGCTGAGCCACCGGGAGATCAGGCTGTCCTACATCGGTGAGACCAAGCGCAGGCTTGGCGATCGCTTCGCCCAACACCTCCGCTCGGTTCGCAATAACCAACCCGATCTCCCGGTGGCTCAGCACTTCAACTCCCCCTCCCATTCCCAATCCGACCTTTCTGTCCTGGGCCTCCTCCATGGCCAGAGTGAGTCCCACCGCAAATTGGAGGAGCAGCACCTCATATTTCGCTTGGGTAGTTTACACCCCAGCGGTATGAACATTGACGTCTCCAATTGCAGGTAGTCCTTGCTTTCTCCCTCCTCCCCCTCCCCTCCCCAGCTCTCCCACAGCCCACTGTCTCCGCCTCTTCCTTTCTCCCCCCGCCACCACCAATCTGAAGAAGGGTCTCGACTCGAAACGTCACCTATTTTTTTCGCTCCATAGATGCTGTCTCGCCCGCTGAGTTTCTCCAGCTCTTTGTCTACCCTCAAAAAGCTGGAGTAACTCAGCGGGACAGGCAGCATTCTCTGGAGCGAAGGTATGGGTGGGTGACTTTTCAGGTCGTGACCAAAGAGATCTCCGCTCTATAATTTTTGATCGTGACCCTCCAGTCCGAAGAAGGGTCTCGACCCGAAACATCACCCATTCCTTCTTTCCATAGATGCTGCCTCACCCGCTGAGTTTCTCCACCAATTTTGACCACCTTTTATTTTTCCAGCATGTGCAGTTTTCTTAAACATGTCAGACAGTAGTCTCAGTGAGGTGGTTACTCCTTGGTCTCAAGTGAGGTAGTTACTTCCTTGGTCTCAAGTGAGGTGGTTTACTCCTTGGGCAAGGCGGGTGTGCAGCACTAGGAAAGGGGCAGGGGCAGAGATGCAAGAATCCCGTTTGCAAGGGAAAAATCTTTTTTCAAACACAAGTATACACAATGATGCACGATTTTATTTTTCCTTTATTAGATCCACACAAAAAAAAATCATTTAGCACACATATGTCTGTTACACATTTTCAAGTTAACTTAAGTCTAAACCGTTCAGCACTTGTTCGGTTCAGTGTTTTGCGAAAAAGTCGCTTTCTCATCCACCAAGTCCGTCGGCTTGACGCTGTCCCGATCCATCTTCGCAGCCACCTTCTTGGCCCTTCGCCTGAAGTTGCGGCCCTTGACCAGCGCCCTCCTCGCCCGGACCGTTTTCCAGCGGGCGGTCGAGCGGGCGGTCACCTTCTTCAAGGCGCCGCCGCCCGCCTTCTTGTGGTGCCGGCCCGCCTTCTTCAACTGACTGTGCCGCCGCCTGTTGCAGCAGCCGCCGCCGCCCCTCGCCATCTTGGACTTCTTGGCCGCCGGCCTCTTGGCCAACACCGTCCGGCGGGCGGCCGCCCCCAGCGGCAACTTGAACGCCGCCGCCCCCCCCGCCTCCTGCGGGCACCTGCCGAGCCGGACCGAGCCCGAGGCGCCGCTGCCCGTCGTCTGCACCAGCGAGCCTTTGCTCACCAGGGTGCGCACGGCGCGGTTGACCCGCATGTTGTGGCGGGGCAGGTCGTAGCCGCTGGCCGACAGCAGCTTCTTGACGGCGGCCACCGACAGCCCCCGCCGCTCCTTGGTCGCCGCCACCGCCCTCATGATCTGCTCGGCCACGGTGCAGCCGAACTTCCTGTGGCGGTACGGCCGGCGCTTCTTCTTCACGGCCACCGCGATGTCCAGCGAGTCCACCTCCTCGGGCAGCAGCAACGGCGGCACCGCCAGCGGCGGCGGCGATTGCTGCAGCAGCAGCGAGGTGGCCGCGGTGGAAAAGTCCACGCCCGGCGATTCCATGTCGGTCATAGCCAAGTGTGCCCGCGTCGCGTCGCCTCACCTCACCTCCCCTCACCTCAGCTCCGCTCCGCAGCCGCGGCTGCATTGACGGCGCCGCGCCGACGCCCCGCCTGTTAAAGCGGCGGCGCGGACGCGGTAGACTCAACCGCCCTCCGCCGCCGGCACAACTTGTGCTTTCTCCCCGCCCAAATATCACCCTCGCCGCCCCGAAATCGAGCGCCCGCAACCAAACCCCCGCGCCATCCGACCCCCAACCCCGTGCATTTCACACCCCGAGCGATGTCCCGGTTCGGAAACGCCCCTGCGTTCTTCCTAACGCCTCGCCACCGGGTTGCCTCGCCCGCCTGGAAAGAAATTTCCCCACTTTCCGGCTTAGAACATCGCATCGATTCGACACCTCGGCAAATGTCAAGTTTCCGACATGCGGAGGAATAGTTGGGGCTCATATTCCCGAGGGACTCTTTGCTCGCACGTCTAACGCAACCGGGAAAGACCTTTCTAAGCCCCGTCTCATTAACACACCAAGTTTGCTGATTACCAGGACCGGTCCAAATTGGAGGAACTTGCAGCAACCAGACATTTGGCAATTTTATTGCGGGACCCAGCAACTACCACATGCACGCCCAAGCTGGCCTGAGAATTGGGTACTTTCTCAATTGGTGTTATTGTGTTTATTTTCATTGGGATAGTTCTGCACCGCAGGCTACAAACGCCAATTCCGATTTTAACCGAAGCAACTTAAAGTGTTGAATTCAAGATTCACTGAGGTTGAAACTCGCTTGTATACTACCATTGCAAGACACTACCGCTACCACACACACATCATGACAAAAAACTCCACAAATTTTGTAGTAATCAAAGACACTGTGCTAACCAAGTACGTCCCCCCTCTTTTAATACCGCTCTTGCGGACCTGGTTGAAGTATGCGAGAGAGGTAGAGTCAATGGATACTTTGAGATGGATGAAAGAACATCTGCGGTTCAACAAACCATAACAAGTTGCTTTGCCGTTATATTTCATTGAACTCCCAGAATAACCCGAGAATTAAACGGACAGATTTATTCTTTATTCCGGTTCGATATCAGCGACACACACTTACATTTTTAAAGTGAATCCAGCGCCTCAATCGGTTAGGAATGATCTTTAGAATTTCAAGGAAGAAACAATACATTGTGGTTCATTTTCATCCAAGTTTATCTTCTCTCCAACAATTAGTATTACAATTTGGGGTAGTTTCCTCATTTAAAAAAACTACCCCCAAATGTCCTTTACGTTTTTTCGAACACTCTTAAGAGAATAAATGCACTTAACACTAAACTTATCATTGGAAGGGGAACATAGGTCTCTCCGTAACAAGGTTAATGGCAATTTCCTGGCCTCAGAACCAGGTTCTGGAAGGTTAATTTTTATAACTGGTTCCATCTTCTCAATGGTTTTCATGAAAATAAGCTTTAAAACGAAAGCAGGGTTGCCACTTTTGAGAACTTGGGTAGTTTCATTAAATAACCCTTCAACCGCATTAGAACCAATTATATCTGAGATGTGAACATCTCTGGGAAGGTCTTCAGTAAATGTTATCAGAATTGTAAAGAATTTAAAGGTAAAACATAAAAATAGAATATTTAAATACTGGTCCCTACATCTTCAACTTATATCATCATAACTTTCATTATGCAACGAGTGGACGAGGTCTATGATTTTTTTAGCTTCATTTCAATTCTTATATTACAGGTCCACCACCGATTAATTCTGGTACGCTTGGTTCCAGAGCCTTGCCGTGTTATCCAATTTTCCGGACCTACAGGGGTCACAGCCATGGGGACTGAGATACTGGAAGTCGGCTATGGGATGGGATCTACCGGGCCGGAGTTCAAGAGCTTCGGCTTCAGGAGCCAAACCTGACCCGCCGATCTATCAACATTGGGAACATGGTTCCTGCCTCTAGCGTGTCCTTGGTCTCGATGGATCAAGATTGGCCACCTCACCCGGCCTAGGCACCTCAGTTACGGGGGAACCTCCGGGAGGGGATTCATGTCCGGATTAAAGGAAGGGCCAGACCACCAGTTGCTGGAAAATCAGTGGTGGGCCCTGTACATACTTGGTCCTCTGATAGTTAACCTCCTGGAGACACCAAGGGACTGCGGATGCTGGGATCTTGAGTGAAGCACAAAGAGCTGAAGAGTTCTCATGCAGACAGTTGTAGACAGAGCCTAGACCATCACAGAAACTAATCTCCCTTCCATTGACTCCATCTACACCTCACGCTGCCTCAGTAAGGTCAGCAGCATAATCAAGGACCACTCTCATCCCCGTCACTCCCTCTTACATAGATACATAGATACATAGAAAATAGGTGCAGGAGTAGGCCATTCGGCCCTTCGAGCCTGCACCGCCATTCAATATGATCATGGCTGATCATCCAACTCAGTATCCCGTACCTGCCTTCTCTCCATATCCCCTGATCCCTTTAGCCACAAGGGCCACATCTAACTCCCCCTTAAATATAGCCAATGAACTGGCGTCAACTACCCTCTGTGGCAGAGAGTTCCAGAGATTCACCACTCTCTGTGTGAAAAAGTTTTTCATCATCTCGGTCTTAAAGGATTTCCCCCTTATCCTTAAGCTTATCCCATCGGGCAAGAAGTACAGAAGTTTTAAAGTGCACACCCCCAGGTTCAGTGTTTAAGAAAGAACTGCAGATGCTGGGAAAATCGAAGGTAGACAAAAATGCTGGAGGTGAAGTTTCGGGTCTCGACCCGAAACGTCACTTATTCCTTTGTTCCATAGATGCTGCCTCACCCGCTGAGTTTCTCCAGCATTTTTGTCCTCCTCCAGATTCAGGTACAGTTTTTACCCAGCTGTTATCAGGCAACAGAACGGTGATCTCATCAACTAGAGTGTGGTGCTGACCTCCCATCTACCTCGTTGGAGAACTTTGTACCATCTTCAATCAAACTTTATCGGAGTTCAATGTTATATCTTGCACAAAATGTTGTACCTTTATCCTTTATTTATGCACTGTGAACCACTTGATTGTGTTTAGGTATAGACACAAAAAGCTGGAGTAACTCAGGCAGCATCTCTGGAGGGAAGGAATGGGTGACGCTTCGGGTCAAGACCCTTCTTCAGACCAGTGCTGCTGGTCCCGCTGAGTTAGTCCAGCTTTTTGTGTCTATCTTCAGTTTAAACCAGCATCTGCAGTTCCTTCCAACATATTGCCTTTATGTACAGTCTTTTCTTTGACAGGATAGTACCCAAGAAAACGTTTTTCCCTGTACCTCGGTACACATAACAATAATAAACTAAACTGAACCAAACAGATTCGGTAGCATCTAGGGAGGGAATGGACAGACAAAGTTTCGGGGCTTGTCCATTCCGCCTCCCCAGATGCTGCCTGCCCCGCTGGGTACCTCCAGCATTTCGTTTTTAGACAGTTAATCTCAATTTCCCTTCAACACCAAATCAAACCAACACATCTTTCTGCATCCACAGTGCTCAATAGACAATAGACAATAGGTGTAGGAGTAGACCATTCGGCCCTTCGGCCATTCAATGTGATCATGGCTGATCATCCCCAACCAGTGTCCCGTTCCTGCCTTCTCCCCATATCCCCTGACTCCGCTATCTTTAAGAGCCCTATCTAGCTCTCTCTTGAAAGTATCCAGAGAACCGGCCTCCAGAGGCAGATAATTCCACAGACTCACAACTCTCTGTGTGAAAAAATGTTTCCTCATCTCCGTTCTAAATGGCTTACCCATTATTCTTAAACTGTGTAGCCCCTGGTTGTGGACTCCCGCAACTTCAAGAACATGTTTCCTGCCTCTAGCGTGTCCAAACCCTTAAAAATGTTATATGTTTCAATGAGATCACCTCTCATCCTTCTAAACTCCAGAGTGTACAAGCCCAGCCGCTCCATTCTCTCAGCATATGACAGTCCCGCCATCCCGGGAATTAACTTTGTAAACCTACGCTGCACTCACTCAATAGCAAGCATGTCCTTCCTCAAATTAGGGGACCAACCCAAGATTAGTTCCACTATCTTCTGATCTCCATAATTCTTATTTCGGCTTCCGAGTCTTTTCTTTACAGTTGCAATTCTTAAAAGTTAATGTCATCTTTTCACATTTCAACACTCCCAGTATGCCATTTCCAGCCTTGCCCCAAGGCTCAAATTACATCTAAAATAGCCACTGGACATATGACATGGAAACATCGAAGATTTACCTATAAACATGAAATTGTTTACCTAAATGTTTAAAATGTTCAATGCGACTTAAATGGGTTAGACAATAGACATTAGACAATAGACAATAGGTGCAGGAGTAGGCCATTCGGCCCTTCGAGCCAGCACCGCCATTCAATGTGATCATGGATGATCATCCCCAATCAGTATTCCGTTCCTGCCTTCTCCCCATATCCCCTGACGCCGCTATCTTTAAGAGCCCTATCCAGCTCTCCCTTGAAAGCATCCAGAGAACCGGCCTCCAACGCCCTCTGAGGCAGACAATTCCACAGACTCACAACTCTCTGTGAGAAAAAGTTTCCTCGTCTCCGTTCTAAATGGCTTACTCCTTATTCTCAAACTGTGGTCCCTGGTTCTGGACTCCCCCAACGTCGGGAACATGTTTCCTGCCGCTAGCGTGCTCAAGCCCTTAACAATCTTATATGTTTCAATGGGTTCTATCTCTGCAGCAAGGATTCTTTATTTCGATGTGCAATCTCCCATCTTTAAATTCACAAAGCTCAATTTGATAGAGAGCTCCATAGTTCCTCATAGCAGTAGCATCCACGTCGCGGGACTGGAAACTGCAAGCAACCCGAGCTAATTCTGCTACCACCATCACCTATTGCAACAAGTGAGACGGCTCCCACTGATTGCCACCGGAAAAGCTCACGTCCTTTTCAGGACGGACGATAACAGCGACGTCAACATTTGAAACATGGAAGATGGACACGAGAGAAGAAGTTCCCCAAAAGTGGCAATACGAGTAGATGGAGTGGTAATAAAGGCATATGGTTTGTTTGCCTTTGTCGGTCAGGGCATTGAGCACAAGAGTCTGGAAGCTGTGATGCAGCTTTATAGGACTAAGAATAGGCCATTTTGGGAATATTGTTTGGAGTTCTGGTTGCCCACATTTAGTTTAGTTTAAGAATGAACTGCAAATGCTGGAAAAATCGAAGGTAGACAAAAATGCTGGAGAAACTCAGCGGGTGAGGCAGCATCTATGGAGCGAAGGAATACGTGACGTTTTTGGTCAAGAAGTAGGGTCTCGACCCGAAACGTCACCTATTCTTTCGCTCCGTAGATGTTGCCTCACCCGCTGAGTTTCTCCAGCATTTTTGTCTACCTTTAGTTTAGTTTAGTGTAGTTCATTGTCATATGTAACGAGGTACAGTGAAAAGCTTTTTTGTTCCGTGCTATCCAGTCAGTGGACAGACTATACATGATTACAATCAAGCCGTCCACAGCAAAGATCTTATAGCAAGCAAGAGAGATTACTCGACGAAAAAGACGTAGTACGGTCATGGCAGATTCATGGGTAATTTTCGGCCCCATTTCCGTAACCGGCTTCCGTCTCCACACCAAAGATCCCATAGCGGAGACGGAAGCCGGTTACGGAAACATCCTCGTAAAAATCAAAGCAATTATAATTTATTAACACAAACTGTTCCCCCACAACGTTGATTACACTGCGAGGCGGGTCGGGTTGGGTCGGGTTTGGTCGGGACGGGTCACTGAAATGGATGAAAAAAAGGCCCACGTTCCGCTCCGTTGCATACTACACGTCAGCCCATTGCATTTAGCAGGAGTGGTCTATCTTGCTCTGCTATAGGATCTTTGGTCCACAGCGTGCAGATGCGGGATAATGGGAATAACGTTTAGTGCAAGATAAAGTTTTTAAAAATCGGATTAAAAATAATTTGGGTTCTTGATGGTAGCTCAGTACTGCTTTCAACTAATGGTGGCCCTGGAGAGGAGGGGTTTAGCAGAATGGCGCGTGGATGAGATGCTATAATAAGCTACAAGGAAAGCTTGCAAAAACTGTGGTTGCTTTCTCGGATGCTGAGGAAAGTATATAAATTTATAAGAGACATAGATAGGGTAGACAGTCAGAACCTTTTTCCCGGGGTGAAAATGTGAAAAATTAGAGGGCATACCTTTTCAGGTGAGAATGGCAAAGATTAAAGGTGATGTGCGGGCCAAGGTTTTTACACAGAGTGCGGTGGATGCCTGGAAGGCGTTGCCAGGGGCGGTGACGGATACAATAGCAGCATTTCAGTGACTTTTGGATAGGCACGCAGATATGTAGGGTAAGGAGGGATATGGATCATGTGCATTCATCATCGTTGAAAACGTTAGCGACGCAATGGTGCTGGTTTCCGATGGGAACGGTGACGGACGCACCACACATCTCTGTCCTCCAGTTCCTGCGGACTTCCGCCTCTGGAAGTATAGGATTTTGGTGTGTGTGTGTACTTTATCATCTTTCCTTACAATGCTGCGTGCGACAGCGATCGCAACTTCTACTGAAGTGTGGATGGCCGTTGGCTCGCTAGAAGCTCATCCACCCTTGGGCAGGTCTTGTTTTTGGTCCTGCTGGGGGTCCACAGCCCCCTCCTCACCTGGCAAACCAGGTGGGGGAGACGGTTTAGTCGCCGACTATCCGACCATGGAGCAGGTAGCACAGGATTACTTGGTACCCGTGGCGGGGGGAACTCCCCCTGACCTTACCTGATCATGTGCAAAAGTCAAAGTCAAAGTCAATTTTATTCGTCACATGCACCCGAAGGTGCAGTGATATGAATTTGCCAGCAGCGAAGCACCTAAAAAGAACACACAATACACAATAGAATTTAACACAAACATCCACCACAGCATTCTCCACTGTGATGGAAGGCAACAAAGTGCAGTCAGTCCTCCTCCTTTGATCATCCGTGGTCGGGGCCATGAACCCTCCGTAGTCGCCGCTACGGACGGCCAGATTTACAGGACCTCTCGTTGAGATGATCAAACCTCTGACGTCGGGACGGTCAATCACACTCTGCGGCTTGGAGTGCCCGAATCGGCCACTTTCCTACCGGAGACCGCGGCTTCAGGATGTTATGGGCCGCAGGCCGGCAGGCAGAGAGAACTTGGCATCATGTTTGTCATGGATATTGAGGGCCAAAGGGACTGAACTAAACTAAACTAACCTACTGTTCTATGTTCAATATAGCTATGAGATTAAACAGCACTCACGCACCAAATGGAGATGTAATGTTGTTGGTCCTTCAAAGTGCTATTTATATAATGCCATTTGGGAATGACATTATTGTGAAATTAGAGTAGGTAAATTTAAGAGATGGGGTGAAAATATGAAAGCTGAGGTGTTGGAGTCAGAAGTTAGGAGAAATTAAATGGACGATTTGGGATTGTGGTTAAATTTGATTTTGATGGTTAAAAACAGTATTTAAAAAATTTATAAGTTGAGAGTGTCACTAGAGTCACAAGATGCCTCCAATGAATAGATGATCAAGCACTCGTATTATAAGGCATAGACATTAGCAATAGACAATAGACAATAGGTGCAGGAGTAGGCCATTCGGCCCTTCGAGCCATTCAATGTGATCATGGCTGATCATCCCCACTCAGTATCCCGTTGAAAGCATCCAGAGAACCTACCTCCACCGCCCTCTGAGGCAGAGAATGCCACAGAATCACAAATCTCTGTGCGAAAAATTGTTTCCTCATCTCCGTTCTAAATGGCTTACCACTTATTCTTAAACTGTGGCCCCTGGTTCTGGACTCCCCCAACATCGGGAACATGTTTCCTGCCTCTAGGGTGTCCAAACCCTTGATGATCTTATATGTTTCAACAAGATCCCCTCTCATCCTTCTAAATTCCAAAGTGTACAAGCCCAGCCGCTCCATTCTCTCAGTATATGACAGTCCCGCCATCCCGGGAATTAACCTTGTAAACCTACGCTGCACTCCGTCAATAGCAATAATGTCCTTCCTCTACCCAAGCAAAATATGAGATGCTTATGTTGATGTTTACAGAGTACTATGTTTACTTGTCTGTTGTGCTGCTGCAAGTAAGATCTCCATTAGAAGAAAAAAGTAGAAACAAGGAACTGAAGAGGCTGGTTTATACCAAAGACAGACACAAAGTGCTGGAGTAACTCAGCGGATCAGGCATCATCTCTCGAGGAAAATTATGGGTAACATTTCGGGTCGGGACCCCTTCCTCAGACTTATTGTTCCATTTTGGGACATATGACAATAAAACACTCTTGACACTTCACTATGGTGGTCATAGCCTGAGAATGAAAAGACGTTCTTTTAGGAAGGAGATGAGAAAAAATTTCTTTTGTCAGCGGGTGGTGAATCTGTGGAATTCTTTGCCACAGAAGGCTGCGGAGGCCAAGTGGATCATAATAATCATAATCATAATCAGTTTTATTCGTCACTTGCACATAAAGTGCAAGTGAAATGAATTTGTCAGCAGCGGTACAATGAAAAAGAACACACAAAAACACAATAAAAATGTAACATAAACATCCACCACAGCATTCATCATATTTTGCAGTTAGAGATTAATAGATTCTTGATTAGTGCAGGCATTAGAGGTTATGGGGAGAAGGAGGGGGAATGGGGTTAGGAGGGAGAGATAGATGAGCCATGATTGAATGGCGGAGTAGACGTGATGGGCCAAATGGCCTAATTCTACTCTTATTCCTTATTGTGTCTTGTCTCTGACCCATCATGTTTCAATACAGTCCAAATATAATCTGTAGATAGACACAAAAAGCTGGAGTAACTCAGCGGGACAGGCAAGCATCATCAATGGAGAGAAGGAATGGGTGACATTTCGGGGCGAGACCCTACTTCAGACAGTTGCCTTGATGAGATTTCGCAGTGGTGCAGACAAAATGTGTGTGTAGGAAGGCACTGCAGATGCTGGCTTCCACCGAAGAAAGAGACTTTAAATGCTGGAGTAACTCAGCGGGACAGGCAAGCATCTCTGGAGAGAAGGAATGGGGGTTTGTTTTGGGTCGGAACCCTTGGACCCAAAACCTCACCTATCTATTCCTTTTCTCCAGAGATGCTGCCTGACCCGCTGAGTTTACTCCAGCATTTTGTGTCCATCTTCTGATCATCTGTCGGTAGAGGCAACATAAACGGACGTCATCGACATCCTCTAAGCTCATTGGTTGAAAGCCGGCACGGAATACTGCTTTCTGATTGGTTGTTTTGGGGGTTACATTTCTAATCCCTCTATGCAAATGAGATGCCCGGTTACGTTACAAACGGTTCAATGTTGGCCGTTGGCTGCTGTAAACTTTCAAATACAGCCCACGCGGCCAAATTAAACCGTCAAAGGCTTTTAAACATTTGAATGACCTTAAATGGCCTTAAAATATCCTAAGCACACCTCACACCTCAAGTCATTTGTTTGACTTTAGGATTTATTTTTTCTGCCCACCCTCCAGAGCTAAATATAAAATTGTATCTTTGTACAACTGTGAATAATACCATTGCTCGCTTTAAGGTTTTCACTTAATTCATTTCTGCTTTCCTTTCTCTCACAAAATCTTGAAAATTCAACATCCAAACATCAAGAAACACTTTTTCTCACAGAGAGTTGTGAGTCTGTGGAATTCTCTGCCCCAGAGGGCGGTGGAGGCCGGTTCTCTGGATACTTTCAAGCAAAGATACTAGAGGAGATACTCTAGTATCTTTGCTTTCAAGAGAGAGCTAGATAGGGCTCTTAAAGATAGCGGAGTCAGGGGATATGGGGAGAAGACAGGAACTTGGTACTGATTGGGGATGATCAGCCATTGAAGGGCTGAATGGTCTACTCCTGCACCCATTGTCTATTGTCTATTGTCTATTATCACTGCACAATAGTTGAGTTTACTTTAGTTTAGTTTAGATTAGTTGTAGTTGCAGTTTGCATTTGGAATTCTAGTTTTTTTGTTTTAGTCTTAGCTCTAGTTTGAGTCTCAGTTTTAATTTTATTTATTGATTCGTGTACCGAGGTACAGTGAGAAGCTTTTTGGTTAAAATCATCCAGAGTCTGTCCGGTCCTGACCTCCCATCTAATTCATCGGAGACCGTTGAGTCAAAAGACTGCACGGCCTTTCCTTTAACTGGATAGCATGCAAACAAAAGCTTTTCACTGTATCTCAGTGCACGTGACAATAATAAACTAAACTAAAAGATTTTAAATGGATTCACAACGAAGCATTGTGGTTACTCTGGAGAGGAAGTCACCAACATTACCCCAAGTAACAGCACAGATAAGGTGCAGTGAAATGTGAGAGATCCACAACTCTCTGGGTGAAAACGTTTTTCCTCATCTCAGTCCTAAATGGCCTACCCATTATTCTTAAACAGTTACCCCTGGTGCTGGACTCCTTTATTATTATTGTGATTATTGTTGTTGTTGTTGTTGATATTATTGTTATTATTATTGTTATTGTATCTTTCCTGGTCCGAGAACACTGATGCAATCATAAAGCAAGCACATCAGCGCCTCTACTTCCTGAGAAGATTACGGAGAGTCGGTATGTCAAGGAGGACTCTCTCTAACTTCTACAGGTGCACAGTAGAGAGCATGTTGACTGGTTGCATCGTGGCTTGGTTCGGAAACTTGAACACCCTGGAGCGGAAAAGACTACAAAAAGTAGTAAACACTGCCCAGTCCATCATCGGCTCTGACCTCCCGTCCATCGAGGGGATCTATCACAGTCGCTGCCTCAAAAAGGCTGGCAACATCATCAAGGTCCCACACCATCCGGGCCATACACTCATCTCCCCACTACCTTCAGGTAGAAGATACAGGAGCCTGAAGACTGCAACGACCAGGTTCAGGAATAGCTGCTTCCCCACAGCCATCAGGCTATTAAACTCGTCTCGGACAAAACTCTGAACATTAATAGCCCAAAATCTGTTTATTTGCATTTTATCAGTTTATTTATATATTTATACAATGGTATATGGACACACTGATCTGTTCTGTATTCGTGCCTACTATGTTCTGGTGTGCTAAAGCAAAGCAAGAATTTTATTGTCTAAACTCTCTTGAACTCTTGAACTCTTGATTATTGTTATTACTGTTGTTATTATTGTTGTTGATGCTATTATGATGATTATTATTCTCATTATTATTGTTGCTATTATTATTATTGGCATTATTATTATTATTATTGTTGTTATTAATATTGCTATTATTATTGTTGTTATTATTGTTGCTAATATTATTATTATTAATATTATTATTATTGTCGTTATTATTATTAATGTTTCTATTATTATGATCGTGGTTATTCTCATTACTAGTGTTTCTATTATTATTGTCGTTATTCTCATTATTAGTGTTTCTATTATAATTATTGTTATTATTGTTGCTATTATTATTGTTGCTGATTATTGTTATTATTTTCCTATTATTATTGTTGTTATTATTGTTGCTATTGTTATTGTTATTATTGTTACTATTACCCTGATTTGGATTGTTATTATTATTATTGCTATTATTATTGTTTTTGTTGTAGTTATTGTTGCTATTATTATTATGATTATTATATTTAATGTAATGGCAATTTCAAACATTTTCATTGTCATTACTACACTGACAGGGAGCTGTGGATCGAATTTACGCAGTACGATAACAAAAACTAATCTTCCAGTCATTATTTCCAGTTTAATTTATTCTTTATTGATATAAATACAAAGAAGTATCTCATCTATATTACTAAAAGTCTGATCTTGACCACTTCCTGTTGTTCTATATATTGATTTTAGAAAAAAACGCTGCCACTTACGGCTGTAATTTTTGGCCATCTTACTCAGAGTCCCCCTCCGCTGCGCAGGACAAGAGGATTTTTCCCATTGATTAAAAAGACAAGAGTTATTAGTGTTTAAAAAATGTTGAGATGCTCTCTCCTGAAGGCTGCGCCCCTTCCGGAGGGCCTATAAAACCCAGAAGTGTTGAGTGCCTCAGTCAGTCTCTGCAAGATGGGGGAGCGAGAGGGTCACGTCTCTCAGTCTGAGCTGTGAATAACACTAAACACATGTCTACTAAACTGTAAGTGGTTTCACTGACCTGTCAGTGCCCTTCATGTGGTTTAAAAATGCTAAAGCTGTGTTGCCTTTTGTTTGGAAATGCTAAAGCTGTGTTGCCTTTGGTTTGGAAATGCTCAAGCTGTGTTGCCTTTGGTTTGGAAATGCTAAAGCTGTGTTGCCTAATTAGAGTTGCCTAATTAAAGTTGCCTTGCCTAATTAAAGTTGCCATGCCTAATTAAAGTTGCCTTGCCTAATTAAAGTTGCCTTGCCTTCTATATAATTAAAAGTCTAATCTTGACCACTTCCTGTTTACGCTTTATATTGATTTTAGAAAAAACGCTACCATGTACGGCTGTGATTTTTGGCCATCTTAGAGTCCACCTCCGCTCATCAGGAGGATTTTTCCCATCGATGAAAAATAAAAGAGTTATTAGTGTTTTAAAAATGTTGAGATTCTCTCTCCTGTCAATCACGCCATGAAGGCCAAGCCCCTTCTGATGGGAGGGGGGAAGGGACTATAAAACCCAGAAGTGTGGGCAAGTCTCTGCAAGAAGGGGGAGGGAGAGGTCACGACTCGCTGTTTTTAATGGCCTTGCACGCTGCTTGAAATGGTATGAAACTGCACTTAAATTTGGTGGCCTTGCACCCTGCTTGAAGTGGTATGAAACTGCACTTGAATTTGATGGCCTTGCACCTTGCTTGAAGTGGTATGAAACTGCACTTGAATTTGGTGGCCTTGCACCATGCTTGAAATGGAATTTCAAGGAATAGCCGTGAGTCAACTGCCAGCCTAGCAGCCGTGAGTGAGTGACCTGCCAGCATAACAGGCTTGAGTGACTGAGCCGCCAGCCCAAGAATCCATTCGGCCCACAATGTCCATACTAGCACTCTGGAAACCAGTCCCTTCAGCCCACAACACCCATACCACTGGCCACCAATATTGGAATTGGTGGAGAGTTGGAATATTGCGTTGGGGGACCAGCCCTCCCATGTGATGCTGGGACCCAACGGGTTCCACTTAGTCTAATGCAGATTGTAGCTTTCCGTTCTTACTATCCGAACTGTCCGTTCTTACTATCTCAATTGGTCGTTCTTACTATCCGAACTGGTAAAAACTGTGTCTTCTCTTCGCGAGCCAGCTCTCGTCTGATCTGACCACACGCTGTCGTATAGCTTAGTTCAATGTAAGTCACGCCCATCTACGTAAATCCCACCCCAAAGCGTGCAAACTGATAGAGCAAGAAATATCCAGCCAAAATAATATAATATACTAACAGTACCTAACATAAGCATAGATGGCTTCTACAATTATTATTATTATTACTATTACTATAATAATAATAATAATAATAATTATTATTATTATTATTACTATTATTAATAATAGCGTCCGCAGGTGTGTGTGTGAGGTGCTCCTGTTGGGAGCGGCTCACGACCAGGATGTCATCGAGGTAAATGTAGACAAAGTTCAATCCCCGACCGACCATGTCCATTAGGCACTGGAACTGCGTTCTTCAAACCGAAGGGCATGCGAAGCCACTCAAACAGCCCGAACGGGGTGATGGTGGCAGTGTTGGGCACGTCTTCCGGGCGCACAAGGATCTGGTGATAATCACGGACCAGGTCCACCTTGGAGAAAAAGGTGGCGCCCTCCAGATGGGCCGAAAAGTCCTGTATATGTGGGACCGGGTAGCATTCCTCGGTTGTAATGGCGTTCAGGCGTCTGTAATCCCCGCAAGATCTCCGCCCCCCAGATGACTTATGTGCAATGGGGACGCCCATGAGCTATTGGAGCGGCGCATGATCCCCCATGTC
The DNA here is from genome assembly GCA_038087875.1 of Malacoraja senta. NCBI lineage: Eukaryota > Metazoa > Chordata > Chondrichthyes > Rajiformes > Rajidae > Malacoraja > Malacoraja senta. Next base: position 10,032,566 of record CM075994.1, read on the forward strand.
CTCCATCTGCTGGAATTCCTCCCTGGCGACGCGCAGCTTGTCAGGTGGAAGCCAGCGCGCCCGGGCTTGTAATGGCGGTCCCATGGTAGGAAAATGGTGCGTCACCTCATGCTTGGGGGCCGCCGTGTTGAAACGGGGGGTGAAGGGCTCCGGGAACTCTGCGAGGAGGGAGGCATATGGGCCCTCTACTTCAGCCACTGCGTTGAGCTGCGGGCAGGGTGCCATCGCGGGTCGCGGGGCCGAGGTCAGCCGGTGGAATAAGGCGCCCGCCCCGTACGTCCACCATGACGGAAAAGGCCGGAAGGAAGTCAGCTCCCAGGTAGACAAAAGTGCTGGAGAAACTCAGCAGATGCAGCGGCATCTATGGAGCGAAGGAAATAGGCTACGTTTCGGGCTGAAACCCTTCTTCAGACTGAAGAAGGGTTTCAGCCCTAAACGTTGCCTATTTCCTGCGCTCCATAGATGCCGCTGCACCCGCTGAGTTTCTCCAGCATTTTTGTCTACCTTCGATTTTCCAGCCTCTGCAGTTCCTTCTTAAACAGTCAGCGCCCAGGAGAGGCTGGGCCACCATTGCGACGACAAATGTCCAAACGTACGGGCGGGAGTCGAAAGAGAGGGATAGGGTCCTCGTGCCTTAGGTGCGGATAGTACTGCGGTTGACAACCGTGAGGACTGGGCCCCGCTTACCGAGGCACGGGTGTCACGGTTTTACCAAAGATGAAGTCCTTGAATTTAATGCAGGCGAAAACCACTGCGAGCATTTCCTTTTCGATCTGGGTATAGCGCTGTTCAGTGTCAGTGAGTGTATGGGATGCATATGACACGGGCTTGAAATCGGCATCAGTAGTGGCCTGCAGGCACGCTGCGCCTAGCCTATACTGGGACGCATCGCAAGTGAGTGTTACCGGAAACTCCAAATCGAAATAGGAGAGTGTAGGTGAGCTAGCCAGCTGCAGTTTGAGAGTGTCGAAAGCCCTTTGGTGCCGCGGGTACCAGGACCATGCCGCGTCCTTGTGTGTCAGTTCTCACAGGAGGGCCGATATGTCGCTGAGGTTGGGAATAGATTTTCCCAGGTGGTTAACCATACCGAGGAATCGTTGTAAACTCACGACATCTGTAGGAACCGGCAGTTCGTTGATAGCTGAAGTTTTCAGCGGATCTGGTCTGAGACCGTCGCTGGTAAAAACATGTGATCTCAGGAACTCGAAACCTGCACTTTACTCCTTTAGTGGATTGAGTTTAAGCTGAATGTCTTTGGCACGGTCAAGTACTCTCTTCAGATTGGCGTCATGTTCAGCCAAGTCGCGACCGTAGACGAGAATATCATCAACAATAATGGCACACAGGTACTCTGAAAACAATTATTCCATAGTGCGGTGGAAGACTTCATTGGCGAAGTTGATGCCGAAAGGCATTCTTAGAAATTTGAAGTGGCCAAAGGGTGTGCCGAACGTAGTGAGGTTGGATGAGTCTGGGTCTATGTGGAATCTGCCAAAAGGAGCTTTTGGCATCCAGGACCGAGAATACTGCTGCATTGCCAATCTGTGCAGCGACATCTTCCGTGGTTCGCGTTGGGTAACGTGGGCGCTTGATGGCAGTGTTAATATCTCTGGGGTTGATGCAGATACGGATCTCCTCATGGTTTTTCTTAGTTGCAACGACCATGGTGGAAACCCAGTCGGACGGGTCAGTTACCTCAGCAATAACACCCATTTAGACCATGCGTTTGAGTTCAGCGTGTATTCTGTCGCGCATGGCATGTGGGACACGATGTGGTGCTCGGACCACGGGTGTAACTTTAGGATCAACAGTAATGCGATATTTGACAGGCAACTTACCAAGTTCATCATTAAACAGGTCTTTGTATTGAGAGAGTAGTTGCTGTTCTGGTCTTCAATTGGAGGCATGGGTTCGAATCCCACTTCTGACACCATGTAATGATGTGACCCGAACAAACATTAAGATACAACACATATTTATTAAATCACTTACAGCATAGGATCTGCAGTATGTTACAGCTCCGAGCTGCTACATCTACTTGCTGGCATAGGCGAGCTCTTGATATTATAAAGCACATACTAGGCGGAGCTACTACTAACAAATACTATGATTGGCTAGCATGCAGTAGCCAATCTACAAATATTATTATTAGTAGTACTGTTGTTGTTGTTATATTATCATTATTGTTGGTATTATTATAATAATATTATTATTATTGTTGTTATTATTATAATATTATTATTGTTGTTGTTATTATTATATTATTATTATTATTGTTGTTGTTATTATTATTATTATATTATTATTGTTGTTATTATTATTATTATTATATTATTATTATTGTTGTTATTATTATATTATCATTATTGTTGTTGTTATTATTATTATATTATTATTATTATTATTGTTATTATATTATTATTGTTGTTATTATTATATTATCATTATTGTTGTTGTTATTATAATAATATTATTATTATATTTGTTATTATTATTGTATTATTATTATTGTTGTTGTTATTATTATTATTATTATTATTATTATATTATTATTGTTGGTGAGTGAGCGAGTGAGCAAGTGAGCAAGTGAGCAAGTGAGTAAGTGAGTAAGTAAGTAGTACACAGGACAAGATGCTAAGAAGTCCCTTGTGCCAATAGGTGGGGAGCATTTCACGACATTCGTTGATTGTTGAGAGTGGTAGACGCTCAACATCGGGGGGGGGGGGGGGTAAGCTTCAGGACAGTTGGGCACAGGACACATCATCAGTAGTGTACCCTTGCATCACTGGGTGTTTCGGCCTTTTAACACTATACACCCTCCACAAGGGCGGCCCGCTGCAGGATGATGAACCCTCAGCGCGTGTCCCATGTCAAACCATCCCAAAGATTCATCCCAACATACTTGGGGCCCAGCATGGGTCTTTCCGCTTGAGCCAAATCCACCGGCTGCTTCCTTCAGCCGCCTCTGAAAGTGATCTTATGGTCTTCCGCAGAGCCTGACCGTGGATTCCAAGCTCCTTCAGCAGTCTGATGGTAGATGACGCAACAAATCCTCTGCATCCCACTTCAACTGGATAGACTTTGGTGTTCCAGCCATGCTGCGTTGCCTCTGCTGCAAGCTCTGCGTAGCGCAGCTTCTTACGCTCATAGGCCTCCTCAACAGAGTTCTCCCATGGAACTGTGAGCTCTATGATGTAAGCAGTCTTCTGTGAAGGGGACCAGAACACCAAGTCTGGCCTGAGGTTGGTGGAAGCAATTTCAGGTGGAAACATTAGTTGTCGGCCGATGTCCGCCAGCATCCTCCAGTCACGGGCCCTGCATAGGTTTCCTTCTTCTGATCTGGTGGAAGGAAATTTAGATGTTTTCTGTCCTTCTCGGACAAAGGTTGTTACCCTTAGGGGGGGGGGGGGGTTGCTTGCTCTCGGAGGCAAGGAGTTGGTCGCACACCGCCTGTTATCAAGGGCTGATGCCAGGCTTTTTAGTACCTGATTATGCCGCCACGTGTATCTCCCTTGCGTGAGGCTGGTCTTGCAGCCTACCATGATGTGTTTGAGGGTCGCTGGAGTTGGGCAGATAGCACAGGTTGGATCCGCGCCGTACCACTGATGGAGGTTCTTTGGTGATGGAAGCACGTCATATGTCGCTCTGATGATGAAGCTGATCTTGCTTGCTTCCATTTCCCATAGTTCTTTCCAGCTGATCTTCCTTCGCTCCACACCTTCCCACTGCATCCATTGCCCCTGTTTGGCCAGAGAGACCGCCTTTGCACTTCTTGCGGCCTCCTCCTGTCGCCGCACCTCCTCGACCACCATCGTCCTCCGCTCTGATGTTGTGGCCTTTCGCCAAGTTGGTTTACTTGTCGTAAGGCCAAAGCCTCCTCTTCCCAGCTGGACTTGCCCCACTATGTCTTTGTGCCTCAGGGCTGATGAAGCTTGCTGTACTGCCTCAGATGGTGTCCACTTCCGGCCAGTTGCTAGGGGTGGCGCAACAGCACTGATGGTCTTGTCTCTAGAGTCCCTCAGTGTCATCTGGAGTCTTACTTTAGAACACTTATATTCCTCTGTTAGACTAGTGAGAGGTAGTTCCAGGACCCCTTTGCCATAGAGGCCGATGTTAGTTAGACATCGTGGGACACCGAGCCATTTCTTCGCGTATGAAGTTATGGTTCGCTCCATCTTCTCCACAGTTGTTATTGGGGCTTCATAAACGGTCAGTGGCCACATTGTCCGAGGAAGGAGTCAAAACTGTAGGCACCAGAGCTTCAGTTTCCCAGGCAGTAGGGTCTGATTGATGTTCTCCAGGCCGTTGACAATTTCTTGCCTTAGTTGTTGCACCTGCTCTTTGTCCTTGAGACTTGCGTTGTACCATTTGCCCAGGCTTTTAACTGGCTGCTCAGACACTGTTGGTATTGGGTCGTCACCGATACAGAACCTTGTGTCTCTAAGCACCCCCTTGACTATGGAGATGCTTCGAGATTTACTTGGTTTGATTTTCATTCGGGCCCACTTGATGTTCTCCTGCAGCTTTCCAAGTAGCCGCTTGGTGCATGCTGCAGTAGTGGTTAGTGTTGTCATGTCGTCCATGTATGCCCTGATGGGTGGCAGATGGAGCCCAGCCCTGATTCGTTCACCGCCCACCACCCATTTTGAGGCCCTGATGATGACTTCCATGGCCATTGTAAAGGCCAAGGGTGAGACTGTGCAGCCTGCCATGATGCCTACTTCCAAGCGCTGCCATGTTGTACTGAAGTCAGCTGTTGTGAAGCACAGCTGCAGGTCTTGGTAATATTTCTTGACCAGTGTGGTGATGAGCTCTGGTACATGGAAAAAGGCAAAAGATTCCCAAAGGAGTTCATGGGGAACTGAACCAAATGCAGTGGCCAGATCAAGGAAGATCACATGTAGGTCTCTCTTGTCCTTCTTAGCTGCTTGGATCTGGTGCCAGATCATGCTTGTATGCTCCAAGCAGCCCGAAAATCTTGGAATTCCTGCTTTCTGTACAGATGTATCAATGTATTTGTTTGTTACCAGATAGGTGGACAGCCTTTGTGATACAATGTTGAAAAAGATTTTTCCCTCGACGTTGAGGAGACATATTGGCCGGAATTGGCTGATGTCTGACGCATCCTTTTCTTTAGGTATTAGCATGCCGCCGGCCCTTCGCCATGCCTTAGGTATTGTTTGCTTCTTCCACACCACCCTCATGAGCTTCCATAGAAAGCGTAACACATCCGGTGCGTTCTTGTAGAGTTTGTATGGTACTCCGTTTGGCCCCGGAGCTGATGCTGCTCTTGCTCGCCGGACCGTGTTCTCCACCTCTTTCCATCTCGGAGGGCTGGTGTCCAGGTTGAATTCAGGTGGTTGAATAGGCGGGATGTCATGTGGGATGACTAACTGCTCATGCCTTTTCGTGTCTTTGTGGGCCTTTTCCAGGTGTTCCTCCAATTCCTGTTTTGATATTTTCAAAGTTCCACTTTTTTCCTTTGCGAAGAGGTCTTTGATGAACTTGAAAGGGTCTTTATAGAACCGTGTTCTTTCTTCTTGCGAAGTTTCCTCAAGTTCTCTGCTTTTCGCAAGGTTGCCAATCGGTTCTTGATGTCCTCTTGGAGTAGCATGAGACCTTCTCTCTCTGCGTCAGTTACTTTTTTCCATTGCTTTTTCAACCGTCTCCTCTCTCTGATTAGCCTCTCGATCTCCTGCTGCCTCCTGGACTTGATTGGTGTTGGTAATTTCTTTCCACCTCTCCCTTTACTCACCCCAAACCGTTCTTCTCCATAGCTGTAGATTGTGTTGCCCATCCTTTCAAGCTTTTCCACTGCTGTGCCCGTTTGTTGCTCCAAGATATGTATAAGGTCACTGTTGACCATCTCCCACTCTTTCTTTTCAACAGGTTTGGACCATTTCACTCCAGGTTTGTGCCCTTTGATCTTTCCCTCCAATGGAGGTCTTTGTAGTTGTTGCGTGGGCTCCTCCATCAGCATTTCTGTGCTTGTATCACCCTCTTCAGTGACATGGGTGCTGATGCTCTGCGAACTTTGGTTTGTGTCCCGTCGCTGTGCTTCACTCGACTGATTTGACTGGTTGCTTCGTAAGAAGTACTGGTCAATGCGAGGCCCATGTTTCTGCTCTCTCAAGCACTTTTTCTTCCCTTGGTGGATCTTCAAGCCCTTCACTGATGTTATTTTCTCCCAACCACAGATGCACACCTGAAGTTTGTGTCCCGCAGCTGTTGTGGATGTCTCATGTGCCATGCTCTCCTTGTCCGTAGTCGTTTCCGTTCCTGGGTCTGTAACCATGTTATCAATCGGTGAGCCATCTTCCGCCCCCGCTCTCGCAGGCTCTAGGGGTATTCTGTGATCTCTTGTCCTCGACTCTCCCACTAGTGGAAACATCCTCTCCACATCCACTCTGTCCAGGCCCTTCACTATTCGGTAAGTTTCAATTAAATCTCCCCTCATCCTTCTAAACTCCAGCAAGTTCAGGCCCAGTGCCGTCAAATGCTCATCATATGTTAACCCAATCATTCCTGGGATCATTCTTGTAAACCACCTCTGGACCCTCTCCAGGGCCAGCACATCCTTCCTCAGATATGGGGCCAAAAAATGCTCACAATACTCCAAATGTGTTCTGACCAGTGCCTTATAGAGTCTCAGCAAAGCATGCCTGTTTTTGTAAGGTAGCCCTCTTGAAACAAATGCTAGCATTGCGTTTGACTTCCTTACTACCGATTCTACTTGCAAAGTAACTTTTTGGGAGTTGGGAGTTGGAGAGAGTGGGAATAAAGTTGGAAGAAAAGTGGGAGAGAGTTGGAAGTAAGACAGGAGAAAATTAGATGAAGTAAGTTTAGTAAATAAGTAAGTAAGTAAGTTTATTGGCCAAGTATTCACATACAAGGAATTTGCCTTGGTGCTCTGCCCACAAGTAACAACATAACATACAGTGACAGTTACGAATGACTCAGAAAACACTAAACATTAATAATAATAAAACATTAATGATAAAACACCGTTGATCAAGCATGTGAACCAACAAAATACCAGATCAAAGGGAGGCTACACATTTTTGGCTGTTGAGTAGAGCAACTACTCGTGGATAAAAACTGTTTTTATGTCTGGCTGTGGCAGCTTTGACAGTCCGGAGTCGCCTTCCAGAGGGAAATGATTCAAAGAGTTTGTGGCCAGGGTGAGAGGGGTCAGAGATGATCTTGCCCGCTCGCTTCCTGGCCCTTGCAGTGTACAGTTCATCAATGGAGGGAAGGTTGCAGCCAATAATCTCCTCTGCTGATCGGACGATTTGATGTTATTATTATAATATTATTATTATTATTATTATTATTTTTATTTTTATTATTATCATATTATTATTATTATTGTTGTTGTTGTTATATTATTATTATTGTTGTTATTATTATTATTATTATTGTTATCATCATTATGATTATAATCAAAGATGATAGAGCGGTTTGATTATAATCAGAGATCATAGCTCCGCTCTATAATAATAATAATAATAATAATGGATGGGATTTATATAGCGCCTTTCTAATACTCAAGGCGCTTTACATCGCATTATTCATTCACTCCTCAGTCACACTCGGTGGTGGTAAGATTCACACAGATTCACACAGATTCACACACATTCACACACATTCACACGCAGGCAAATGTGGGTGAAGTGTCTTGCCCAAGGACACAACGACTGTATGCACTCCAAGCGGGATTGCTATGGTCTTTGATTATAAGTATGATGATTATTATTAGATATCCGAGGGGGATTTGTCCCTGATCCTGGACCGCGTCACCGCCAGCCCCCCTGTGACGGGTTGTGGGAGGGTCGTTCTGTGATTGGTGGGATTGTTGCGGGGCGGGGCGGGGCGGGGCGCGGCTATAAAGGGGGGTGAGGGCGGCGCTGAGCGTCAGCTGCGGGCTGGAGGGAGAGGAGGCGGTGGCTTGTGTCCGAGCTACTACGCGCAACTTCAGATGGTTGCCAGACCCAGACCTAAAACCGTGCCCGGCGCCGCGCCCGCCCCACGACGCCGAGGGCGGCCTTACCGGCGGAGCCGGCGGACGCAGCAGCTGATCGTGCAGCTGATGAGGCAGGCGGTGTCGGCGCACCGGCGACTCAGCCGCCGCTCGCTGCTGGCGCTGCGGGAGTTCGTGCGCTCCAACGGCTACGACGAGGAGGAGAACCGCAAGAACATGCGCAAGGCCGTGTCGGGGCTGACGCCGGACAGCTCGCAGGAGGAGGAGCAGCCCCCGCCTGCACCCCGCGGCCGCAGGAAGGTGGCGACGGCCACCACCGCCTGCCTCCGCCTCGACCGCGAGCAGAAGGCCGAGAAGAAGCTGCAGCAGGAGCAGGAGCAAGAACCGGAACAACGCCGGGCTCCGTCCGAGAAGCGAGCGCCGCCGAAAAAAGAGCTCATCCGCAGGAAAAAGGAGGCGAAATGTTGCAATCCGGTGGGGGCCAAGTGCTGTTAAAGGACATTTCTGTGCTGCTGCGTGGCCCTGCGCCGTCGCAGCCAGATTCACCACAATTTAAACGAAATAGTCAATAATTCTTTATTTCTCTTTTATTTTAAACTTCGACGGCTCCACCACGTTGCAGGGAATCCTCCCCTTTCCGAAAACTGCCCGCGTTTTGGAAACTGGGAAGGAGCGAAAACGCAACGAGGCCGAGCGGGTTTCTAATGCGCTTCGACGGCCAGTGCAATAAATGGCGGGTCATCCTCACGGGACGGGTTTGGGAAGGCGCGGCGGGCAGGATTAATGGGAATAGAGTCAATAAAACGGAGAAAATCAGAATTAGTAGCAGCAATTAGGCGTGGGAAGGGAAGAACGGATTGGCTCTTCCTCGTCTGCCCCTACTTGCCAAAAGTGGCTACTAGCCCTCATAGTTCCTCGAATTTCGGACACTGGTGGATACCTATTCTCTTTCTGCAGAGATGCTGCCTGGCCCCTTATTTTAGAATAAGCCATTTACAACGGAGATGAAACACGTTTTCACACAGATTTGTGTGGCGGTGGAGGCCGGTTCTCTGGATGCTTTCAAGAGAGCTAGATAGCAAAGATACTAGAGATCATAGAATTCATATGGCCCAGAGACCTTTCATTGCGCATTGTTGCTCATTTTATACGCACCCTTAAAAAAACTTTTTTTAAAGGAGCACCTTATTTATTATCAAAGATAATAATGGTCTAACATGGAAGGCTAAGACACCAAGATAAACTGCAAAATTCAATGGACTGACGTGGATTAAACTGCGAGAGGCATGACGGAGATCGGGGTCTTATTCCTAAAGTGGCGTTGCGATCCGTACTACACGTCAGTTGGATTGGATTTCGTAGGAGTGGTCTATCTTGGCTCTAGTATCTTTGCTAGATAGGGCTGTTAAAGATAGCGGAGTCGGGGGATATGGAGAGAAGGCAGGAACGGGGTACTAATTGGGGATGATCACATTGAACCATGGCTGATTCCCAAGAACCCTCTGTGGCTTAAGTCCTCCCACCACCACCTCCAGTTGAAATTCCATTTGGAATATTTTGGAGGACCAGGAAACTAAGAATGGCGGTGCTGGCTCGAAGGGCTGAATGGCCCACTCCTGCACCTATTGTCTATTGAGTTGCGCCAACAATTTGTGTCTTATCCTCAAAGACGTACATATACGATGTCTGTTTCTACTATAGTAGATTCCAATCGGCTTTTATTAGGCACATGAATATGGATCTTTTTTAGGCAGATGAGATTAGGTTATTATGTTCGGCACATAAATTTATGAGCAGAAGGAACTGTTCATGTGCTGTAATTTTCTTTGCTGTATGTTAAGGGACGAATTTCCCCAGCTAATGAGATTGCGACGTGCACAAACTAAAAATACACTCCTATACATGCTTTTGTCCATATCCCTTCATAACAACATTCAGCAAAACCTGGCGCCGTGTGAGTTTTTAAATAAACATTGCCTCATTGGGGAAGTATCCATTTTTCATTGCCCTCTGGAAATTACAATGAAATAAGCAGCATTTTCCCTGCCTTTCACTGGGCTACTCTCCAGGTAACGCGTGAAACAATGACATTCGCGCCCTTTTGGGGCTGGGTCCCTTTGATCCCTGGCGATTTTTGATGAAGGACGTCTTGACGTACTTTTGAAAGCGTTCCATTGTTATGGACAGGATTATCCTTTCTGTTTTCAGTGGGAGGGTATAGCAACGTTATCAGTTGATGAATTTGGTATTTCAGGGAACAGGGATACAATCTCTGGGTTTTGGCACACATTGGGCAGAAACCGGACTGCAAGCGGGAGATATGGTCAAAGACTTCTGAAATGGAGGATGAAGCACAAATGGAGGATGGGTGCATCGGCTCTGAGTCATTTGATCAGATGAACACCGGGTGTCTGTCAAGCTGCCTGACAATGCAAGGTCGAAGGAAGGAACTGTCGATGCTGGTTTAAACCGAAGATAGACACAAAATGCTGAAGTAACTCAGCGGTACAGGCAGCATCTCTGTTAATGCAAGGTGCCTGCTGCCTTACCTTGTCTTTAGTTATTAAATATTTTGATAACCCAAACAGAAATATCTGCAGCAAATGGATATTGATCTAATTGAACCTCTGAATTTGCACATTAGCAGCTGGTGACGAAGGGGTGGGGGTGAAATTCCCTTGAAATGTCATATCCTACTTGTTCATTGATAATATACCATTTGGGGACACCGGCGTTATGAATTGAGAAAATGCAGTTGTACAGAGCCATAGTGAGACCACATCTGGAATATTGTGTGCAATTTTGGTCCCCTAATTTGAGGAAGGGCATTCTTGCTATTGAGGGAATGCAGCGTAGGTTTACAAGGTTAATACCCGGGATGGCGGGACTGTCATATGCTGAGAGAATGGAGCGGCTGGGCTTGTACACTCTGGAGTTTAGAAGGATGAGAGGGTATCTCATTGAAACATATAAGGTTGTTAAGGGGTTGGACACGCTAGAGGCACGAAACGTGTTCCCGATGTTGGGGGAGTCCAGAACCAGGGGCCACACAGTTTAAGAATAATGGATAAGCCATTTAGAACGGAGACGAGGAAACACTTTTTCTCACAGAGAGTTGTGAGTCTGTGGAATTCTCTGCCTCAGAGGGCGGTGGAGGCCGGTTCCCTGGATGCTTTCAAGAGAGAGCTACATAGAGCTCTTAAAGATGGAGGGGTCAGGGGATATGGGGAGAAGGCAGGAACGGGGTACTGATTGGGGATGATCAGCCATGGTCACATTGAATGGGGGTGCTGGCTCGAATGGCCTACTCCTGCACCTATTGTCTATTTTGGAGATAATATTTTGTGATCCCATACATTCCCTTCTTTTAATTTCAATTTATTTTCATAACAAACATCCTTTGTTAGCCTATTAGAAATAAACTATGAGACGTGGAAAATATGTTCATTCGAAGGTGAATAGAATTTAAACGGCTCTAAGCACAAAAGGGAAACGGAACATCGCAACTGAATGCCTCTAGGCGTGGCTAGTATCTCAAGGTATTCACAGTGCAATTACATATTTGTAGTTACAAGAGACAAGGCTCGTTTTCTGTAGAATGTATGGTGATAAGCTAAACTGACAATCTGAGGAACTGTTTCTTCCCGGGCGCTGCCTGGCCTGACTTCCAGCACTCCGAGATTTTCAATGTTTTAATTTTCGTTACTGTATATCTAATATATCACCAATTCGATGCCTAGCATTCTATTGTAGTGTGAAAGACAGACCCGATCCGAAACGTCACCTATCCATGTTCTCCTGAGATGCTGCCTGACCCTCTGAATTAGACCCGCACTTTGTGTCTTTTTGTAAACCAGCATCTGCAGTTCCTTGTATCCATATCTACCATTCAGGGGTATGGAGAGAAGGCAGGTACAGGATACTGAGTTGGAAGATCAGCCATGATCATATTGAATGGCGGTGCAGGCTCGAAGGGCCGAATGGCCTACTGCACCTATTTTCTATGTTTCTATTCTATTGACCAATTGCAGTCTCATTTTAACTGTTTGAGTGGCTTGTTTGTCGATGCTGTCTCTAGAGAGTTTATTGTCATGTGTCCCAGATAGGACAATGAAATTCTTGCTTTGCTTCAGCACAACAGAATATTGTAGGCATAAATAAATACAGAACAGATCAATGTGTCCATATAACATTGAATATATATATACACACATAAATAAGCGTATAAATTGCAATAGGCTATTAAAGTTCAGATTTTTGTTTGAGTTGAGTTTAATAGCCTGATGGCTGTGGGGAAGCAGCTGTTCCTGAACCTGGATGTTGCAGAATTCAGGCTCCTGTAACTTCTACCTGAAGGCAGCGGATAGATGAGCGAGTGGCCAGGATGGTGTGGGTCCTTGATGATGCTGGTAGCCTTTTTGAGGCAGCGACTGCGATAGATCCCCTCGATGGTGGGGAGGTCAGAGCCGATGATGGACTGGGCAGTGTTTACAACTTTCTGCAGTCTTTTCCGCTCCTGGGCGCACAAGTTGCCGAACCAAGCCACCATGCAACCGGTCAGTATGCTCTCTCCTGTGCACCTGTAGAAGTTGGTGAGAGTCCTCCTCGACATGCCGACTTATAGTTGATCTCTTCCGTAACTGTAAATGTTGAAAATGGCGCCAAAACCTGGCGCCTATTGCATACGGTCTCAGTGAGTTATTTCTGTACATTTTGATAATCGGGGGATGTGCTTAGGCAATACTTTACTGAACTATGCAACAAAAAAAAAGAATCTCACTGTGCGTTTGCACCCGTGTCAATAAAGCACCATTGACCGCGGTCCACAAAAGTGCTGGAGAAACTCAGCGGGTGCAGCAGCATCTATGGAGCGAAGGAAATAGACAACGTTTCGGGCCGAAACCCTTCTTCAGACTGTGCCGCATTGACCACGGTCAATGCGGCACAGTGGTCTTGCGGTACAGCTGCTGCCTTAAAGCGGAGACCCGGGTTCGATCCCGACTGCGGGCGGGCGCTGTCTGCGTGGAATTTGTACGCAATCCCTGTCACCATGTGGGTTTTCTGCGGGAGCTCCGGTTTCCACCCACACTCCAAAGACGTGCAGGTTTGTAGGTCAATGCGCTTCGGTAGGATTGTCCCTAGTGTGTGGGATAGTGTATGTGTACGGGGTGATCACTGGTCGGCGCCAAAGATAGTCGGCGCCGACTGGTGGGCCGAAGGGCATGCCTCCACACTATCTCCAAAATACTGAAGTCCAGTAAAGACACGAAATGCTGAAGTAACTCAGCAGGTCAGGGTCTGCAGTGTGAAGGCATGGATAATCTCTCTCTGAATTGTGTATTGTTGCTGTATATGTTGTTTTTGTTTCATGCTTGTTTTAATTGTAAGGTGTCTTTGAGAGTCCTGAAAGGCGCCCGATAAATAAAATGTATTATTATTATTATTATTATTATTATTATAAGCAACGTTTAGGGTCAGGACCCTTCTTCAGATTAAGATAACAACCCAAAACGAGCTCTATGCATGTTCTCCACGGATGCTGCCAGACCCGCTGAGTTACTCCAGCACTCCACACAGTCTTAGGATGTTCGGCATGTCCCCAACAATTCCCACCAACTACGAATGTGCCGGAGGAAATATTTTATCGGAATGCATCACAGCATGGTTTGGGATCAGCTCCATCCAAGACATTGCAGAGAATTATGGATACAGCCCAGTCCCCCGCACAAACCAACCTCCCTTCCATTGACAGCATCTACGCTTCACACCAAAGATTATAGAGCTCCTCTAGTATCTTTGCTTCACACTGCCTTGGCAAGGCCAGCGGCATAATCAAGGATGAGTTGCCTATTTTCCCGTCGGGCAAGAGGCATGGAAGTGTGAAAACGCACATCTCCAGATTCGGGGACAGTTTCTTCCCATCTGTTTGGACTACGCAGTTGCATGGGACCCGTACACAAATTTAAAAAAAATCTTCCATTGAACGTGTCCAAAGACAGGCAGCTCGATTTGTTACTAATGCCGTTAAGAGAGAAGCGAGTGTACAAACTTCTGAATTCAATGGTCGAGGTGGAACCCTCTCCAAGACAGACGTAAAGCTCACCGTTTGACCTGTTTTTTACAAAATGTTAAATGGTCAGCTCGACATAGATTAATTCTGAAGAAGGGTTTCAGCCCGAAACGTTGCCTATTTCCTTCGCTCCATAGATGCTGCCGCACCCGCTGAGTTTCTCCAGCACTTTTGTCTATCTATAGATTATAAAACCTATTAGGAGCAGATGAGGGCATTCGATCCAATTTGAGATACCAGCTACCAAGACAGATGTGTACAGCAAATAATTCTTCCCCCGCACAATTAAAGCATGGAATAGTCTTCACCCTACCATAGTTACTCAACCAGACACAACTAAATTTAAGGTAGCTCTTTTTTCCCAAGAACCCTTTTTTGCTTAAGTCCACCCTCCACCATCTTCAGTTTAAATTCCATTTGGAATATTTTTGGAGGACCAGGAAACCAAGAATCAGGCAACTGAACCATCCTACCAACAACCAGAGAGCAGTTCTGACTTACTACCCACCTCATTGGAGACCTGCAGACTATTTTTGATCAGACTTTACAGGATTTTATCTTGCACTTAACGTTATCCATGTTTATTTTTATATGAATGTGTGTGTGTATATATATATTATTCATATTTATATATATAAACACACACTGGACTTTTTTCCTTGGTTATTATATTGTTTGCAGGGTACAATGTTTACATACTCTGTTGTGCTGCTGCAAGTAAGCATTTCATTGGGACATATGACAATAAAACACTTTTAGCTATCATTTATCTGTACACACAAAATGCTGGAGTAACTCGGCTGGTCAGGCAGCATCTCTGGAGAGAAGGAAGGGATAACGTTTCGGGTCGAGACCCTTTTTGAAGTTAAGGTTAGGGTGAGAGAATGGTTTCGACCCATTCCTTCTCTCCAGAGATGCTGCCTGATCCGCTGAGTTACTCCAGCATTCTGTGTCTACGTTCGATCTAAACCAGCATCTGCAGTGTTTTGCTACACATGTACCTGTACACTGTGGATTGCAGTCAAGTCAAAAGAGTTTTATTGTCATCTGTCCCAGATAGGACAATGAAATTCTTGCTTGCTGCAGCACCACAGAATATTGTAAGCATGATACAGAACAGTTCAGCGTGTCTATATAGATACATAGAAAATAGGTGCAGGAGTAGGCCATTCGGCCCTTCGAGCCTGATCATTCAACTCAGTATCCCGTACCTGCCTTCTCTCCATACCCCCTGATCCCTTTAGCCACAAGGGCCACATCTAACTCCCTCTTAAATATAGCCAATGAACTGGCCTCAACTACCCTCTGCGGCAGAGAGTTCCAGAGATTCACCACTCTCTGTGTGAAAAATGTTTTTCTCATCTAGGTCTTAAAGGATTTCCCCCTTATCCTTAAGCTGTGACCCCTTGTCCTGGACTTCCCCAACATCTGGAACAATCTTCCTGCATCTAGCCTGTCCAACCCCATTAGAATTTTGTAAGTTTCTATAAGATCCCCTCTCAATTTCCTAAATTCTAGCGAGTATAAGCCGAGTCTATCCAGTCTTTCTTCATATGAAAGTCCTGACATCCCAGGAATCGGTCTGGTGAACCTTCTCTGCACTCCCTCTATGGCAATAATGTCCTTCCTCAGATTTGGAGACCAAAACTGTACGCAATACTCCAGGTGTGGTCTCACCAAGACCCTGTACAACTGCAGTAGAACCTCCCTGCTCCTATACTCAAATCCTTTTGCTATGAAAGCTAACATACCATTCGCTTTCTTCACTGCCTGCTGCACCTGCATGCCTACTTTCAATGACTGGTGTACCATGACACCCAGGTCTCGCTGCATCTCCCCTTTTCCTAATCGGCCACCATTTAGATAATAGTCTGCTTTCCTGTTTTTGCCACCAAAGTGGATAACCTCACATTTATCCACATTATACTGCATCTGCCAAACATTTGCCCACTCACCCAGCCTATCCAAGTCACCTTGCAGTCTCCTAGCATCCTCCTCACAGCTAACACTGCCCCCCAGCTTAGTGTCATCCGCAAACTTGGAGATGTTGCCTTCAATTCCCTCATCCAGTTCATTAATATAAATTGTAAATAGCTGGGGTCCCAGCACTGAGCCTTGCGGTACCCCACTAGTCACTGCCTGCTATTGTGAAAAGGAACCGTTTACTCCTACTCTTTGCTTCCTGTTTGCCAGCCAGTTCGCTATCCACATCAATACTGAACCCCCAATACCGTGTGCTTTAAGTTTGTATACTAATCTCTTATGTGGGACCTTGTCGACAGCCTTCTGAAAGTCCAGATACAACACATCCACTGGTTCTCCCTTATCCACTCTACTAGTTACATCCTCGAAAAATTCTATAAGATTCGTCAGACATGATTTACCTTTCATAAATCCATGCTGACTTTGTCCAATGATTTCACCACTTTCCAAATGTGCTGCTATCCCATCTTTAATAACTGTCTCTAGCAGTTTCCCCAGTACCGATGTTAGACTAACTGGTCTGTAATTCCCCGTTTTCTCTCTCCCTCCCTTCTTAAAAAGTGGGGTTACGTTTGCTACCCTCCAATCCTCCGGAACTACTCCAGAATCTAAAGAGTTTTGAAAAATTATCACTAATGCATCCACTATTTCTGGGACTACTTCCTTAAGTACTCTGGGATGCAGCCTATTTGGCCCTGGTGATTTATCGGCCTTTAATCCATTCAATTTACCCAACACCAGTTCCCGACTAACCTGGATTTCACTCAGTTCCTCCATCTCCTTTGACCCGCGGCCCCCTGCTATTTCCGGCAGATTATTTATGTCTTCCTTAGTGAAGACAGAACCAAAGTAGTTATTCAATTGGTCTGCCATATCCTTGTTCCCCATGATCAATTCACCTGTTTC
>CM075994.1:10049705-10081505 GCA_038087875.1 Malacoraja senta
GCTGATGTGTATTGTCTTTCCGCTGACTGATCTGCAACATCCAGGTTCAGGAACAGCTACTTCCCCACAGCCATCAGACTATTAAACTTGACTCAAACAAAAATCTGAACTTTAATAGCCTGTTGCACTTTATCTGCTTATTTATGACGTCGTACGGTCATGGGCAGATTCATGGGTAATTTTCGGCCCATTTCCCTAACCGGTTTCCGTCTCCGCACCAAAGATCCCAGTGCGGAGACAGATGCCGGTTACGGAAACATCCTCGTAAAAATAAAAGTTATTTGGTAAAAATCTTCTCATTTTCAGAATTTTAATTTATTAACACGAACTGTTCCCCCGCAACGTTGATTACACTGCGAGAGGGATAACCAAAGTCGGATCGGTTTACTGAAATGGATGAAAAAAAGGTCCACTTTCTGCTCCGTTGCGTACTACATGGTCCTGTGGTCCACAACAGCCAAGTCGGCATATGTTGTGGAATTGACAGTTCCATGGGAAGATGGTGTTGAAGAAGCTCATGAGACCAAGTACTCTGAACTGGCAAATGAAGCTTCCCAGAATGGCTGGAAGACCAAGATGTTCCCTGGCGAAGTGGGATGCAGGGGATTTGTTGCTACATCTATGACCAGGCTACTAAAGAAAATGGGGGTGAGGGGGCGCTCCCTCCAACAAGCAATCAAATCATTATCAAATTCTGCAGAAAAAAGCAGCAATTGGATTTGGATCAAAGGGAGAGACAACAATTGGGCTGCAAGATGAAGACAGGAGGATATGGAATTGAGGGGGGTGTAACTGGGACGCCAGGTATCACCGTTGAGCCCTCTG
This sequence comes from Malacoraja senta, assembly GCA_038087875.1. Taxonomy (NCBI): domain Eukaryota; kingdom Metazoa; phylum Chordata; class Chondrichthyes; order Rajiformes; family Rajidae; genus Malacoraja; species Malacoraja senta. The sequence goes on from CM075994.1 coordinate 10,050,531, forward strand.
GAGATGTTGTGGGCTTATCAATGAAACGTGAAAGAAGGAGGGTGCCCAACTGATGACCCCGATGACGTACCTACCCCACCTTTCACCACTCTAATCCCACTGCAAATAGCAAGAGTGCCGACTTACTACAGGGATTGAAACATCAAGTCCTATTAACGTCAGCCCATTGCATTTAGCAGAAGTGGTCTATCTTGCTCCGCTATAGGATCTTTGCTTTTCACTGTACCTCGATACACGTGGCAACAAATTACTTCAAACTTGCCGCCTCTTGTGAGTTTGGTCAGTTGGGGGGGGGTAACGGAAGCCATCGCCTGCTGCGATTGGTTCATCTGTGCAAGCAGTCAGTCAATAGGAATCGGCGGTCGCTGATCCTTCATTTGCATACCGCTGCCTATATCAGAGAGGCCGCGGGGGGCGGGAGGGGCACTCGTCGGGTGGCTGCCTCCTCTGTTCTTGGTGCCGTGTTAGGAGGCTTCGCGATGCCGACCGTCGTTGCCGCCGCAGCCGCCGCCGCCACCGGCGCCTCGGCGGCGAGCGCCAAAGGCGCCATCTCCAAGAAGGGCTCGAAGAAGACGGCCATGAAGATGAACCGCAAGGGCGACAAGAAGCACAGGAAGGCCAGGAAGGAGAGTTACAGCGCCTATATCTACAAGGTGCTGAAGCAGGTGCACCCGGACACGGGCATCTCCTCCAAGGCCATGAGCGTCAGCAACTCCTTCGTCAACGACATCTTCGAGCGCATCGCCTCCGAGGCCTCCCGCTTGGTGCACTACACCCGCCGCCAGACCATCTCCTCCCGGGAGATCCAGAGCGCCGTCCGCCTGCTGCTGCCCGGAGAACTGGCCAAACACGCCGTCTCGGAGGGGACGAAAGCGGTCACCAAATACACAAACTCCTCCAAGTAGATCTTTTCTCCACCCATCAAAAGCTGCGACGAGACCGTCAAACGGCTCTTTTAAGAGCCACTTAAACCGTTTAGACTGGGCTATAATAGATTTGCACCCGTCAATCGAATTGGATACATGTGATACTTGGATACAAATGAAAACCAAAATATTTAATATTGCAAAATGGTGGAGTCAAATTCAAATGGACTGAATTTAAATCGAAATTCAAATGGACTGAATTTAAATCGAAATTCAAAATCTGAATTTAAATGGACTATTAAAATGAACCCTACCCAATAAAAAATATACTCAGATTTGGAATGATGTCTTGGTATTGCTTTAGTAACACTATTAAAATGAACCCTATCCAATAAAAATATACCCAGATATGTGGAATGTCTTGGTATCTTTGGTATTGCTTTAGTAGCATCATAATTTTAATAAAATAAAGAAATGTGGGCGGGACAGTGGCCTCACAATAGACAATGGACAACAGACAATGGACAATGGTGCAGGAGGAGGCCATTTGGCCCTTCGAGTCAGCACCGCCATTCACTGTGATCGTGGCTTCTCCCCATATCCCCTGACTCCGCTATCTTTAAAAGCTATCTAGCTCTCTCTTGAAAGTATCCAGAGAACCGGCCTCCAACCGCCCTCTGAGGCAGAGAATTCCACAGACTCTGTGAGAAAAAGTGTTTCCTCGTCTCCGTTCTAAATGGCTTACCCATTATTCTTAAACTGTGTGGCCCCTGGTTCTGGACTCCCCCAACATCGGGAACATGTTTCCTGCCGCTAGCGTGTCCAAACCCTTAACAATCTCATCTTTCAATAAGAAACCCTCTCATCCTTCTAAACTCCAGAGTGTACAAGCCCAAGATCACAACGCTAGATCCCCGGGTTCGACCCTGACTACGGGTGCTGTCTGTACGGAGTTTGTACGTTCTCCCAGTGACTGTGTGGGGTTTCTCCGGGTGCTGGATCACGGTTGGGAGAGGCAAGGGGCACAGGCAGGGACTAGAGAGTACCCCGGTGGCTGTACACCTTGACAATAAGTACTCCTGTTTGAGCACTGTTGGGGTGGACAGCCTACCTGGGGTGGCGACAGTGGCCGGGCCTCCGGTATAGAGACCGGTCCTGTTGCTCAGAAGGGTAAGGAAAAGATGAGGAGGGCAATATTAATAGGGGATTCTATAGTTAGGGGGTCAGACAGGCGATTCTGTGGACGCAGTCGGGAGACCCGGATGGTAGTTTGCCTCCCTGGTGCCAGGGTCTGTGATGTGTCTCAACGTGTCCAAGACATTCTGAAAGGGCAGGGAGAGGAGCCCGAAGTCGTGATACATATAGGTACCAATGACATAGGTAAAAAAAGAAAAGAGGTCCTGAAAGGAGAATTTAGGGAGTTAGGAGGGGAGTTAAAGAGAAGGACAGCAAGGGTAACAATCTCGGGATTACTGCCTGTGCCACGCGACAGTGAGAGTAGGAATGGAGCGAGGTGGAGGATAAATGCGTGGCTGAAGGACTGGTGCAGAAGGCATGGATTAAAATTTCTGGATCATTGGGACCTCTTTTGTGGAAGGTTCGACCTGTACAAAAAGGATGGGTTGCACTTGAACCTGAGGGGGACAGATATCCTGGCGGGGAGATCTGCAAAGGCTACTGGGGAGACTTTAAACTAGAATGGTTGGGGGGAGGGACTCAAATAGAGAATGCTATTAGACAGTGTGTGAGGCAGGAGGCAGAGAAGGAAAGCACTCAGACCCAACATGTAGGGGGGAAAGAAGAAAACAATAATAAACAGAGAATAAGAGGTGGTGGGGTTCTTAAATGGGTGAGCAGAGAAACAGAGGGGTGCAAAATGCGGGCGGAAGCAATAGGTAGCAAGGTGAAAAGTAAAAGTGGCAGGCAGACAAATCCAGGGCAAAAATCAAAAAGAGCCACTTTCCAACATAATTGTATAAGGGGTAAGAGCGTTGTAAAAACAAGCCTGAAGGCTTTGTGTCTCAATGCAAGGAGCATTCGTAATAAGGTCGATGAGTTGAACGTGCAGATAGCAATTAATGATTATGATATAGTTGGGATCACGGAGACATGGCTCCAGGGTGACCAAGGCTGGGAGCTGAACATCCAGGGATATTCAATATTCAGGAGGGATAGAGAGAAAGGAAAAGGAGGTGGCGTAGCGTTGCTGGTTAGAGAGGAGATTAACGCAGTGGAAAGGAAGGACATTAGCTTGGAGGATGTGGAATCGGTATGGGTAGAGCTACGAAACACTAAGGGGCAGAAAACGCTGGTGGGTGTTGTGTACAGGCCACCCAGGAGTAGTAGTGAAGTTGGGGATGGCATCAAACAGGAAATTAGAAATGCGTACAACAAAGGCAAAACAGTTATAATGGGTGACTTCAATCTACATATAGATTGGGTGAATCAAATTGGCAGCGGTGCTGAGGAAGAGGATTTCTTGGAATGTATGAGGGATAGTTATCTAAACCAACATGTAGAGGAACCAACGAGAGAGCAGGCTATTCTAGACTGGGTATTGAGTAATGAGGAAGGGTTAGTTAGCAGACTTGTTGTGCGTGCCCCCTTGGGCAAGAGTGACCATAATATGGTTGAGTTCTTCATTAGGATGGAGAGTGACATTGTTAATTCAGAAACAACGGTTCTGAACTTAAAGAAAGGTAACTTTGAGGGTATGAGACGTGAATTGGCCAAGATTGACTGGCAATTAGTTCTAAAAGGGTTGACGGTGGATATGCAATGGAAGGCATTTAAAGACTGCATGGATGAACTACAAAAAATGTTCATCGCAGTTTGGCAAAAGAATAAATCAGGGAAGGTAGTGCATCCGTGGATAACAAGGGAAATCAGGGATAGTATCAAAGCAAAAGATGTTGCGTACAAATTAGCCAGAAAAAGCAGCATACCAGAGGACTGGGAGAAATTCAGAGACCAGCAGAGGAGGACAAAGGGCTTAATTAGGAGAGGGAAAATAGATTATGAAAGGAAACTGGCAGGGAACATAAAAACTGACTGCAAAAGTTTTTATAGATATGTGAAGAGAAAGAGATTAGTTAAAACAAATGTAGGTCCCTTGCAGTCAGAAACAGGTGAATTGATCATGGGGAACAAGGATATGGCGGACCAATTGAATAACTACTTTGGTTCCGTCTTCACTAAGGAAGACATAAATAATCTGCCGGAAATAGCAGGGGGCCGCGGGTCAAAGGAGATGGAGGAACTGAGTGAAATCCAGGTTAGTCGGGAAGTGGTGTTGGGTAAATTGAATGGATTAAAGGCCGATAAATCACCAGGGCCAGATAGGCTGCATCCCAGAGTACTTAAGGAAGTAGCTCCAGAAATAGTGGATGCATTAGTGATAATTTTTCAAAATTCTTTAGATTCTGGAGTAGTTCCGGAGGATTGGAGGGTAGCAAACGTAACCCCACTTTTTAAGAAGGGAGGGAGAGAGAAAACGGGGAATTACAGACCAGTTAGTCTAACATCGGTAGTGGGGAAACTGCTAGAGTCAGTTATTAAAGATGGGATAGCAGCACATTTGGAAAGGGGTGAAATCATTGGACAAAGTCAGCATGGATTTACGAAAGGTAAATCGTGTCTGACGAATCTTATAGAATTTTTCGAGGATGTAACTAGTAGAGTGGATAGAGGAGAACCAGTGGATGTGTTGTATCTGGACTTTCAGAAGGCTTTCGACAAGGTACCACATAAGAGATTAGGATACAAACTTAAATCACACGGTATTGGCAGTTCAGTATTGATGTGGATAGAGAACTGGCTGGCAAACAGGAAGCAAAGAGTAGGAGTAAACGGGTCCTTTTCACAATGGCAGGCAGTGACTAGTGGGGTACCGCAAGGCTCAGTGCTGGGACCCCAGCTATTTACAATTTATATTAATGATCTGGACAAGGGAATTGAAAGCAACATCTCCAAGTTTGCGGATGACACTAAGCTGGGGGGCAGTGTTAGCTGTGAGGAGGATGCTAGGAGACTGCAAGGTGACTTGGATAGGCTGGGTGAGTGGGCAAATGTTTGGCAGATGCAGTATAATGTGGATAAATGTGAGGTTATCCACTTTGGTGGCAAAAACGGGAAGGCAGACTATTATCTAAATGGTGGCCGATTAGGAAATGGGGAGGTGCAGCGAGACCTGGGTGTCATGGTACACCAGTCACTGAAAGTAGGCATGCAGGTGCAGCAGGCAGTGAAGAAAGCGAATGGTATGTTGGCCTTCATAGCAAGAGGATTTGAGTATAGGAGCAGGGAGGTTCTGCTGCAGTTGTACAGGGTCTTGGTGAGACCACACCTGGAGTATTGCGTACAGTTTTGGTCTCCAAATCTGAGGAAGGACATTATAGCCATAGAGGGAGTACAGAGAAGGTTCACCAGACTGATTCCTGGGATGTCAGGAATTTCATATTAAGAAAGACTGGATAGACTTGGCTTATACTCGCTAGAATTTAGGAGATTGAGAGGGGATCTTATAGAAACGTACAAAATTCTTATGGGGTTGGACAGGCTAGATGCAGGAAGATTGTTCCCGATGTTGGGGAAGTCCAGGACAAGCGGTCACAGCTTAAGGATAAGTGGGAAATCCTTTAAGACCGAGATGAGGAAAAACTTTTTCACACAGAGAGTGGTGAATCTCTGGAACTCTCTGCCACAGAGGGTAGTTGAGGCCAGTTCATTGGCTATATTTAAGAGGGAGTTAGATGTGGCCCTTGTGGCTAAAGGGATCAGGGGGTATGGAGAGAAGGCAGGTACGGGATACTGAGTTGGATGATCAGCCATGATCATATTGAATGGCGGTGCAGGCTCGAAGGGCCGAATGGCCTACTCCTGCACCTATTTTCTATGTATCTATGTATCTATACTCCGGTTTCCTCCCACGCTCCACAAAGTCGTTTAGGTTTATAGGTTAATTGGCTCTGTAACGTGTAAATTGCCCCCACTGTAGGAAAGTGCTATTGTATGGGGTGATCATTGGTCATTGGTGGGCCGAAGGGCCTGTTTCCACGCTGTATCTCCAAAGTTTAAAGTCTAAAGAGTGGATGAGAAAGTGTGATATCGGGTCGAGACCCTTCTTCAGACCGATGTGGAGGTTGGGGGGGGGGGGGGTGCGGGAAGAAGCCTTGTGTGAACGGGTAATCGATGATCGACATGGACTCAGTGGTCCAAAAGCCTGTGTCCATGCTGTATCTTTCAATCAATTAGAAAGACTTCTCAGCGTTTATTCAACAGAGTGAACTGACTCCAGGAATATAACAGGATGTCCAGAAATACCCTGTAATCTCTGCTTGCTGCTGATATTCTTCGGGGGGGGGGTTGGTTCTTGAAGGAAATTTCGCACTTGGAATTTATCTGGCACGATTTTCATCTGGGTTAATTGCCCTCTCATTAAAGGGCACTGTCCCACTGTGCGAGGTCATTCAAGAGTTCTCCCGAGTTTTCCCCTGATTCGAACTCAGAGAATGTCCGGAACGGGTCCGTAGGAGTTCGTGGATATCTCGTAGCGGTTCGTACGAGTAAAAAGTAACAATTGTTTTCATCACGAGTATTTTTTTACTCGTGGACATTTTTTCACAGTTGAAAAAACATCACGAGTTTACCGGATTTCCCGAGTACCTACCGTTTCGGGGCGGAAATCCTGGGGGGGGAAAAGGTGGGACACGTCCCCCCTGTTTTGAGAGGTGGGGACAGTCCCCCCCCCCCCATTTTTTGTAATCCGGATTTTAAAACCCGGTGAAATCTCCGCTTTTCGCGAGACAGTGGGGGTTGGACTGCTGATGGAGGGCACCGATTGAACGAGAGAGATGTCGGTCAGCAGGCAATGGGGGCGGGTCATGATAATTCAGCATGGTGATTGGAGGAGGAAGACGTGCCAAAACACTCTCGGCACAGACCTGCTGCTCATCCGCAGCCAGGATCGATCCCGGGTCTCCGGCGCTGTCCCGTCCCCACCCGAGTGCCCCACGCCCAGGGGTGGCCAGAGAGGTCGGGAGTCAGACGGGCACGGTGCTCCCAGGCCCACAGCCAGTGCAGAGAAGCAGCGCTAAAGCCAGCTCAACTCTGCCTGTCCCGCCAGGTTAACCTACAGTCCTGACTGGACTTGCGGGAAATATGGCCCAGGTGTGCAGCCAGCGTGGAGAAGCAGCGCTGGTGTCCCGTCAGTCCAGGCAGGGTTGTAGGTTAACCCGGCGAGACAGGCAGAGTTGAGTTGCATTTAGCGCTGGATTGAGCCTCTGAAGCCTCGAGCGTGTGTGTGTGAGTGTGCGCATGCGCGCGCAGCCGCCAAGAAATTGTGTCCCCCCTGTCCCCCAGTCCCCCCCATATTATGATAGCGATTTCTGTGCCTGGCAACATTATGAGCCGCTATGGGACATCCACGAACTGCTACAGACCCGCTACGGACATTCTCCGAGTTCGAATCAGGGGAAAACACAGAACTCTTGAATTACCTCGTACAGTGGGACAGGCCCTTAAGACAGCGGATGAGAATGTGATACTGTATAGTATATAACTAGTGTGAATGGGTAAGAAGAAACTGCAGATGCTGGTTTACACCAAAGACGCAAAATGCTGGAGTTCCTCAGCAGGTCAGGCGGCATCACTCGAGAGAAAGAATGGGTGACATTTTGGGTTGAGACCTTTCTTCAGACTCCTGAACTGACAGACTGTCTCCAGAGATGCTGCCTGTCCCGTTGAGTTTCTCCAGCATTTTGTGTCTATCTTTAGCGCGAATGGGTGATCGATGATCGACATGGTCTCGATGGGCCGAAGGGCCTGTTTCAACACCGTATCTAAAATAAACGCGACATGAAGAATTAATTCTTGCTTCCGTTATTTCTTTGTGTTGTTAACCTGAAGCCATCTTTCCGTCTTAATATGGTCCAAATACCTCTTGATTATTAATGCCATCAAAGGTTAATGCGGAAAGGCAGGAGAATGGGGCTGAAGAGGGAAAGATAGATCAGTCGTGATTGAATGAAGTAACAGATTCGATGGGCTGAATGGCTTAATTCTGCTCCGTTGACTTAAGGGGTACAGGGAAGATTTACGAGGATGTTGCCAGGATTAGAGGATCTGAGCTATCGGAGGGATTGCGCAGGCTGGGACTCTTATTCCTTGGAGCGCAGGAGGATGAGGGGTGATCGTATAGAGGTGTACAAAATCTTGAGAGGAATAGATCGGGTGGATGCAGAGTCTCTTGCCCAGAGTAGGGAAATCGAGGACCAGAGGACATAGGTAGACACAAAATACTGGAACAACTCAGTGGAACAGGCAGCTTCTCAGGAGAGAAGGAATGGGTGACGTTTCAGGTCAAGACCCTTCTTCAGATTTAAGGTGAACGGGAAAAAGATTTCATAGGAAACTGAGGGGTAACATTTTCCACACAAAGGGCGGTGGGTGTATGGAACGAGCTGCCAGAGGAGGTAGTTGAGGCTGGTACTATCCCAACATTTGCGAAACAGTTAAACAGGTACATACTACAATTGACTATTATTATTATTATTATTATTATTGGACTACTGTTCAAGAACAGCTTCTTCCCCACAGCCATCAGGCTATTAAACATGCCATCAAACAAGCTCTGAACTATAACAGTCTATTGCACTTGATCTGTTTATTTATTGTGTACATATATGGTCTATGGTATATAGACACACTGAACCTTTATCTCCTGTTCTGTATTATTTTTATTCTGTTGTGCTGCAGCAAGCAAGAATTTCATTGTTCTATCTGGGTCACATGACACAAAAACACTCTTGACTCAAGACGGATAGGCCGGGTTTGGAAGGATATGGGCAGGCAGGTGGGGCTAGTGTGGCTGGGACATGTTGGCAGGTGTCAAGTCAACTCAAGTCTTTCCAGGTGCGACAGAGGTTCACCTGCATCTCCTCCAACCTCATCTATTGCTTCCAGTGCTCTAGATGTCAGCTGATCTACATCGGTGAGACCAAGCGTAGGCTTGGCGATCGTTTCGCCGAACACCTCCGCTCGGTCCGCATTAACCAACCTGATCTCCCGGTGGCTCAGCACTTCAACTCCCTCTCCCATTCCGAATCCGACCTCTCTGTCCTGGGCCTCCTCCATGGCCAGAGTGAGCACCACCGGAAATTGGAGGAACAGCACCTCATATTCCGCTTGGGCAGTCTGCACCCTAGTGGCATAAACATTGAATTCACCAATTTCCGGTAGCCCTTGCTGTCTCCTCCCCTTCTCAACTTTCCCTCAGCCCTCGGGCTCCTCCTCTTCCTTTTTCCTTTCTTCTCCCCATCCCTTCCCACCCACCCCTCCCACCCTACTTCAGTCTGAAGAAGGGTTTCAGCCCGAAACGTTGCCTATTTCCTTCGCTCCTTAGATGCTGCTGCACCCGCTGAGTTTCTCCAGCACTTTTGTCTACCTTCAAGTCAAGTCAAGTCACTTTTATTTCTATAGCACATTTAAAAAACAACTCTCGTTGACCAAAGTGCTTTACATTGGTGGAGGTACTAACGTTATACAACAGTGGTTCATAGATTAAGTACATACATAAATACATACATATAACCCTCCCTCAGAGGACGTCAAGAAAAGCTTGAGAGTAAAGATGAGTTTTAAGTCTCGACTTAAAGGAGTCGATGGAGGGGGCAGTTCTGATGGGAAGAGGGATGCTGTTCCACAGTCTAGGAGCTGCAACCGCAAAGGCGCGGTCGCCCCTGAACTTATGCCCCTGGGGATGTTCAGCAACCCCAAGTCGGCCGATCTGAGGGACCTGGAGGTGGTGTGGTGGGTAAGCAGATTTTTGATGTAGGTGGGGGCAAGCCCATTGAGGGCTTTGTAGACATAAAGAAGGATCTTGAAATTTATTCGGAACCGCACAGGGAGCCAGTGGAGAGAGGCCAGATTCGGGGTGATGTGGTCCCTTTTTCGGGTGCCCGTCAGGAGTCTCGCTGCAGCGTTTTGGACCAGTTGCAGGCGGGGCGGGGGCGCAAATTAAACCGTCAAAACCGCGCCAAGATTTGAATTACTTTAAAATGAACTCTAAATTACAATTACAATTTAGTGTGGACTAGTTGGGTTGAAACTAAGATACAAGAGGACCTCCTCTAGTATCTTTGGGTTGAAGGGCCTTTGTTCTCTCCACACTGTATCATTCTATGACTCTGTGACATTATGAACACTGGTCATGTGAGGGTCGCTGGGGAGGGGGAGGCTTGAAGACGTCATAGAGATCATCTCCGCTCATTGGTTAAAAGCGGGCATGGTATCCTGCTTTCTGATTGGCCGTTGCCCCTGATTTTTGGGGTCCATCTCTAATCCCTCTATGCAAATGAGATGCCCGGTTTCCGTTATAAATGGTTCACCGTTGGACGTTGGCCGCTTTAAACTTTCAAACACCCGCCCGCGGGGTGGGCAAATTAAACCGTCAAAACCGCGCCAAGATTTGAATTACCTGAAAATGAACTCAAAATTACAATTACAATTTAGTTTATTGTCATTTGAACCTCAGATGAAGTTCAAACGAAATTTGGTTTCTGCAGTCATACAACAAAAAGACAATAGGTGTCCAAACCCGTGTGGGTTTTGACACACTAGAGGCAGGGAACATGTTCCCGATGTTGGGGGAGTCCAGAACCAGGGGCCACACAGTTTAAGAATAAGGGGTTGGCCATTTAGAACGGAGACGAGGAAACACTTTTTCTCACAGAGAGTGGTGAGTCTGTGGAATTCTCTGCCTCAGAGGGCGGTGGAGGCTGGTTCTCTGGATACTTTCTAGAGAGTTAGATAGGGCTCATAAAGATAGCGGAGTCGGGATATGGGGAGAAGGCAGGAACGGGGTACTGATTGGGGATGATCAGCCATGATCACATTGAATGGCGGTGCTGGCTCGAAGGGCCAAATGGCCTCCTCCTGCACCTATTGTCTATTGTCCAATAAGAATAAATTTTGCAGGCAATTTTCTTCGTTACAAAGTCGTATCAGACCTTTGTTCTAATCAGTAATGCAAACAAATTTAAAACTAATTGTTGATAATTTAATAAATGAACGGATACCCGAATAAGAATTAATTTTGCAGGCAATTTTATTCGTTACAAAGTCGTATCGGACCGTTGTTCTAATCAGTAATGCAAACAAGTTTAAACTAATTGTTGATAATTTGATAGTGTTTCATTAAAAATCAACGGATACCTGAATAATTAATTTTGCAAGCAATTTTCTTCATTACAAAGTCGTATCAGACCTTTGTTCTAATCAATAATGCAAACAAATTTAAAACTCAATTAATTGTTGATAATTTAATAGTGTTTCATTAAAAATCAACGGATAACTGAATAAGAATTAATTTTGCAGGCAATTTTCTTCTTTACAAAGTCGTATCAGACCTTTGTTCTAATCAATAAAGCAAACAAATTTAAAACTCAATTAATTGTTGATAATTTGAGAGTGCTTTCATTAAAAAATCAACGGATACCTGAATAATTAATTTTGCAAGCAATTTTCTTCATTACAAAGTCGTATCAGACATTTTGTTCTAATCAGTAATGCAAACAAGTTTAAAACTAATTGTTGATAATTTAACAGTTCTTCATTAAAAATCAAATTACAGAATAAGAATTAATTTTGCAGGCAATTTTCTTCGTTACAAAGTCGTATCAGACCTTTGTTCTGATCAGTAATGCAAACAAATTGTTGATGTTTTAACAGTGCTTCATTAAAAATCAACGGATACCTGAACAAGAATTAATTTTGCAGGCAATTTTCTTGTCACAAAGTTGTATCGGACCTTTGTTCTAATCAGTAATGCAAACAAGTTTAAAACTCAATTATCTTTTATTGCAAAGATCCACAAATTCTGAATTAATTCACTGTCTGGTACGTGTCTCGACACCGGTGCAGTTAGGTTTTCTGTTTCACTAGATCCTGCCATCGACTAACCAAGAGAAATAAGATGCAAGGGGTTGCCAGTCTTTGGTTATTGTGATTGTGAATGGCTCTGAAAAGAGCCTTTGGGTCGGAGAGGTGTGGAGAAGGAGGGGGAGAGGGGGAAAAAGCGCGGGAGTTTCGTGTTGCTATTTGCAGCTGGTGTATTTGCTGACCGCTTTGGTCCCCTCGGAGACGGCGTGCTTGGCCAGCTCCCCGGGCAGCAGGAGGCGCACGGCCGTCTGGATCTCCCGGGAGGACATGGTCTTCCGCTTGCTGGTGCGGATCAGGTTGGCGGCCTCGGAGGCGATGCGCTCGAAGACGTCGTGCACGAAGGAGTTAATGACACTCATGGCCGACGAGGCGATGCGCACGTTGGGGTGGACCTGCTTCAGCACCTTGTAGATGTAGATGCCGTAGTTGAGCTGGCCGCACTTGCGCCGCTGCCGCTGCTTCTGCTTCTGTTTCTTCTTCTTCTCGCCCGGCTTCAGCCGCTTCTTGACGGGGGCTTTCTTCGGCCTCCCAACCCCCCGGCGCGGCGCTCGGCCCTTGGTTGCCCGCTGCGGCATCGTCCGCGGCCGCCGCCGACTGTGCCTCGGGCGCGCCGGGCGACCCCCTTTCATAGGCGGCCGCATGCAAATGAGGGATCGCAGGGCGCCGCCATTCCCATTGGCTCTCGATGCGGCCATTCCGCCGCAGACGATTGGTGGCTCGTTGGCCTCATGCAAATGAGAACCCGCTTCCACGTGGCCGTTGGTCCGAAGACCACTTCATAGAGACAATAGACTATAGACAATAGACAATAGACAATAGACTATAGACTATAGACTATAGACTATAGACTATAGACTATAGACTATAGACTATAGACTATAGACTATAGACTATAGACTATAGACTATAGACTATAGACTATAGACTACAGACTACAGACTATAGACTATAGACTATAGACTATAGACTATAGACAATAGACTACAGACTACAGACTATAGACTATAGACTATAGACTATAGACTACAGACTACAGACTATAGACAATAGACTACAGACTATAGACTATAGACTACAGACTACAGACTATAGACTATAGACTACAGACAATAGACTACAGACTATAGACTACAGACTATAGACTATAGACTATAGACTACAGACTATAGACTATAGACTACAGACTATAGACTATAGACAGACTACAGACTACAGACTATTGACTACAGACTATAGACAATAGACTACAGACTATAGACTATAGACTACAGCCAATAGGCTACAGACTATAGACAATAGACTACAGACTATAGACTACAGACTATAGACAATAGACTACAGACTATAGACTATAGACTACAGACAATAGACTACAGACTATAGACTATAGACTATAGACTACAGACTATAGACTACAGACTATAGACTATAGACTACAGACTATAGACTACAGACTACAGACTATAGACTATAGACAGACTACAGACTACAGATTATAGACTACAGACTATAGACTACAGACTATAGACTATAGACCACAGACTACAGACTATAGACTATAGACTATAGACAATAGACTACAGACTATAGACTACAGACTATAGACTATAGACTATAGACTATAGACAATAGACTACAGACTATAGACTATAGACAATAGACTACAGACTATAGACAATAGACTACAGACTATGGACTATAGACTATAGACTATAGACTATAGACTATAGACTATAGACTATAGACAATAGACTATAGACAATAGACTATAGACAATAGACTATAGACTATAGACAATAGACTATAGACTATAGACTATAGACTACAGCATATAGACAATAGACTAGACTATAGACTACAGACTATAGACAATAGACTACAGACTATAGACTATAGACTACCGACTATAGACTATAGACTACAGACTATAGACAATAGACTACAGACTATAGACTATAGACTACAGACTATAGACTATAGACTATAGACTACAGACTATAGACTATAGACTATAGACTATAGACTATAGACAATAGACTATAGACAATAAACTATAGACAATAGACTACAGACTATAGACAATAGACTACAGACTATAGACAATAGACAATAAACTATAGACAATAGACTATAGACAATAGACTGTAGACTATAGACAATAGACAATAAAATATAGACTACAGACTATAGACTATAGACTTTAGACAATAGACTATAGACTATAGACAATAGACAATAAACTATAGACAATAGACTACAGATTATAGACTATAGACTATAAACAATAGACTATAGACTATAGACAATAGACTATGGACAATAGGTGCAGGAGTAGGCCATTCCCTCTGGAAGGCGCCTCCTGATTGTCAAAACCAAAGATCCTATAGCGGAGCAAGATAGATCACTCCTTCTAAATGCAATGGGCTGGGACAGATTTGTGAAATTTGAAAAATGTATAGACTGTATTGAACAATTTGTATAGCCTCCGAAAATGTCGGATGAATTTTTCGCACGGTTCACGTGTTGTATATATTTATTACTTGAATAAAATCTATTTTGACATTTTAAAAAAGCACGCAACAGAACGTGGGCCTTTTTTTCATCCATTTCAGTAACTCGACCCGACCAGACTCGCAGTGTCATCAACGTTGCGGGCGAACAGTTTGTGCTAATAAATTTAAATTCTGAAAATGAGGAGAAGATTTTTACCAAATTACTTTTATTTTCAAGAGGATGTTTCCGTAACCGGCTTCCGTCTCCGCACTAGTATCCTATGGGATCTTTAGTGCGGAGACGGAAGCCGGTTACGGAAATGGGGCCGAAACTTACCCATGAATCTGCCCATGACCGTACTACGTCTTTTTCGTCGAGTGGTCTATCTTGCTTGCTGTAGGACCATTGGATAAAGCTGCCACAGCCAGATATAAAAACAGTTTTTACCCACGAGTAGTTGCTCTACTCAACAGCCAAAAATCTGTAGCCTCCCTTTGATCTGGCATTTTGTTGGTTCACATGCTTGATCAATGGTGTTTTATCATTAATGTTTTATTATTATTAATGTTTAGTATTTTCTGAGTCATTCTTAACTGTCACTGTATGTCATGTTGTTACTTGTGGGCAGAGCACCAAGGCAAATTCCTTGTATGTGAATACTTGGCCAATAAACATACTTACTTACTTACTTACTTATTCGGCCCTTCGATTCAATGTGATCATGGCTGGTCATCCACAATCAGTACCCCGTTCCTGCCTTCTCAAAGGTTCAAAAGGTTCAAAGGTTCATTTATTGTCACATACACCAATTGGTGTAGTGAAATTCGAGTTGCCATTGCGGCACATTAATAAGAATACAACATAACATTATCAAGGAATTTAACATTAAACATATCCTCCATATCCACTGACTCCGCTACCTTTAAGTGCCCTATCTAGCTCTCTCTTGAAAGTATCCAGAGAACCGGCCTCCACCGCCCTCTGAGGCAGAGGATTCCACAGACTCACAACTCTCTGTGTGAAAAAAATGTTTCCTCGTCTCCATTCTAAACGGCTCACCCCTTTTCTTAAACTGTGTGGCCCCTGGTTCTGGACTCCCCCAACATCGGGAACATGTTTCCTGCCTCTGGCGTGTCCAAACCCTTAATAATCTTGGAGGGTACGGCAGCATCTATGGATCTATGCTCCATAGAAGCTGCCTCACCCACTGAGTTTCTCCAGCAATTTTGTCTACCTTCGATTTTCCAGCATCTGCAGTTCTTTCTTGAACACTCTTAATAATCTTACATGTTTCAATAAATTCCAGAGTGTACCAGGCCAGATCCGGCCTTTGGGCCATAGGTTGCCGACCCCATTGTAGAGTTATAACAGTGCGGAAACAGGCCCCTTCTCGCCTCACATGTCCCAGCCACACTAGCCCCACCATATCCCTCCAAACCTGCCCTGTTTAACTGTTTCGCAAACGTAGGGATTGACCCAGCCTCAACTATCTCTTCTGGCAGCTCGTTCCAGACACCCACCACCCTTTGTGTGGAAAATGTTACCCCTCAGTTTATTATTCAATCTTTTCCCGTTCACCTTAAATCTGAAGAAGGGTCTCGACCCAAAACGTCACCCATCCCTTCTCTCCAGAGATGCTGCCTGTCCCGCTGAGTTACCCCAGCTTTTTGTGTCTATCTTCGGTTTAAACCCAGCATCTGCAGTTCCTGCTTACACACTATCCATGTACCTGATTGTTTCTCAAGCGTTTCTCGAACTGCCTCATCTACCTCCTCTGGCAGCTCGTTCTGTATACCCACCACCCTTTGTGTGAAAGCGTTACCCATAATTGATAACATAGAAACATAGAAAATAGGTGCAGGAGTAGGCCATTCGGCCCTTCGAGCCTGCACCGCCATTCAATATGATCATGGCTGATCATCCAACTCAATATCCTGTACCTGCTTTCACTCCATACCCCCTGATCCCTTTAGCCACAAGGGCCACATCTAACTCCCTCTTAAATATAGCCACTGAACTGGCCTCAACTACATTCTGTGGCAGAGAATTCCAGAGATTCACCACTCTCTGTGTAAAAAATGTTTTTCTCATCTCAGTCCTAAAAGATTTCCCCTTTATCCTTAAACTGTGACCCCTTGTTCTGGACTCTCCCAACATCGGGAACAATCTTCCTGCATCTAGCCTGTCCAACCCCTTAAGAATTTTGTACGTTTCTATAAGATCCCCCCTCAGTCTTCTAAATTCCAGCGAGTACAAGCCGAGTCTATCCAGTCTTTCCTCATATGAAAGTCCTGACATCCCAGGAATCAGTCTGGTGAACCTTCTCTGTACTCCCTCTATGGGAAGAATGTCCTTCCTCCGATTAGGAGACTAAAACTGTACACATTACTCCAGGTGTGGTTTCACCAAGACCCTGTACAACTGCAGTAGAACCTCCCTGCTCCTATACTCAAATCCTTTTGTAGATAAAAAATACATCTATTGATGCTCCTGGGGTTATTGGGTGTTTCAGGTCTTTCAACATTAGACACCCTCGCCCAGGCAACTCAGCCGTGGTTGATTAGACCACGACTTGTGTTCAGGTGGCATTCGCTCCTCCCCATGGACCTTCTCTCCGGCTCCAGAGCCATCTCAAGGCCTTCTCCGCTGCCTCTGTGGTGTTCTTGATGGCTCTTCTCCTCGATGATGCCCAGTGCGCTCTAGGCTTCGTAGAGCGATTATTCCCCTTCACCTTAAACCCAAGTCCTCTGTTCCTCGTCCCCCTCGGTTTGAGAAGATTTATGTCAAAACCAGCTGCAATCTATTTCATGTGATAATAATAATAATAATAATGGATTTTATTTACGGGCGCCTTATACCGAGGTCTCAAGGACACCATACAGAGATTTATAGAAAACATATAATCAGAATTAAAAAAAAATAGGTTATAAAGACCAATACATAAATCAGGGACAGAATTCCTTCCAAAAACACAAAAAAAAGAAAATCAGAAGCACAATTTGAGGAGAGAGCAGCTGTGATGAGACAGAACTAATGATCTTGCTACTTTTCCCGCCTTTTCGGAAGATGTAGCTAATTAGTTAATTTAACACGAGTTTCAAATAACCAGCTGTCTATACATTTTTAGTGTCGCATAGTCTGGCATTTTTTTCTCTCTGCTAATTTCTTTCATCTTGTAAAATGTGCAGCTCTTCCAAATGAATGAATGAATGAATTAATAAGTTTATTGGCCAAGTATTCACATACAAGGAATTTGCCTTGGTGCTCCGCCCGCAAGTGACAACATGAAATTTATTACCTTTCTCAGCAGTAATATTATTTACAAGACAGTGTTTCTTAGAAACCACTCGAGGGAAACATGCTCTTTGATCTCTCTAATTTCCTCACACACTCAACCCCACCTTCTCTAATACTTAAAATATGTTTGATTTCAAACTTTTCCTCGTTTTAATGAAAAAACATTGACCTGAAATGCCTGGATCTGGATCTGGATGTAGATCGCTGAAAAGCACCAGGTGGAGCATCACTCAGCACTATGATGATGGGGGACTTGCTAGTCGAGATGGAGATGCTTTTGGAGTTGCATCTTTGTATGGGTTGATGTTTTGGAGATCTCTGATGCTGGCTGGTAGTGTATTCCAATCCCTTGTGGTGCATATTTCTGAAGATCTCTCCTGGTCCGAGAACACTGATTCAATTATTAAGAAAGCACATCAGCTTCCTGAGAAGATTACGGAGAGTCGGTATGTCAAGGAGGACTCTCTCTAACTTCTACAGGTGCACAGTAGAGAGCATGCTGGCTTGCTTTGGAAACTTGAGCGCCCAGGAGTGGAAAAGACTGCAGAAAGTTGTGACCACTGCCCAGTCCATCATCGGCTCTGACCTCCCTACCATCGAGGGGATCTATCGCAGTCGCTGCCTCAAAAAGGCTGCCAGCATCGTCAAGGACCCACACCATCCAGGCCACACACTCATCTCCCCGCTACCTTCAGGTAGAAGGTATAGGAGCCTGAAATCTGCAACATCCAGGTTCAGAAATAGCTACTTCCCCACAGCCATCAGGCTATTGAACTCAACTGAAACAAATCTCTGAACATTAATAGTCCATTATCTGTTTATTTGCACTTTATCTGCTTATTTATTGATGTGTGTATAAATTTATATAATGGTATATGGACACACTGATATGTTCTGTATTCATGCCAACTATATTGTGTTGTGCTGAAGCAAAGCAAGAATTTCATTGTCCTATCTGGGACACATGACAATAAACTCTCTTGACTTGACTTGACTGTCTAGAAGAAAAACGAGTTAGAAAGTGCTAATGAAGTGCCGTGCGGAATGAAATAATTTCCAGGTTGGCAGCTTTTATTTGACATGCCTATGGGTGCTTGGGTTAACTGGATGTGGTCCTCCATCTTTGAATCAATAGTGGTATTCTTGATCTTGTGGAATGTTGTCAGTCTGATGAACCTGCGACGAGTATTAGGTGGATGAAGTTTAAGATCCTTTATCGTGCTGGAGACTGGTGTCAGATATGAACCTTGCTGCTCTGTTTGGCACTGTCTCTATCTTATTGATGTTCCCTTGAGTGAAAGGATCCCACACGGAACAGCTATATTCAACCTGTGGACACACAAGGCTTTTAAAGGTTTACAAGCGTAGGTTTACAAGGTTTACAAGGTTAATTCCCGGGATGGCGGGACTGTCATATGCTGAGAGAATGAAGCGGCTGGGCTTGTACACCTTGGAGTTTAGAAGGATGAGAGGGAATCCTATTGAAACTTATAAGATTGTTAAGGGTTTGGACACGCTAGAGGCAGGAAACATGTTCCCGATGTTGGGGAAGTCCAGAACCAGGGGCCACACAGTTTAAGAATAAGGGGTAACGCATTTAGAATGGAGATGAGGAAACACTTTTTCACACAGAGAGTTGTGAGTCTGTGGAATTCTCTGTCTCAGAGGGCGGTGGAGGCCGGTTCTCTGGATACTTTCAAGAGAGAGTTAGATAGGGCTCTTAAAGATAGCGGAGTCAGGGGATATGGGGAGAAGGCAGGAACGGGGTACTGATTGGGGATGATCAGCCATGATCACATTAAATGGCGGTGCTGGCTCGAAGGGCATCTTGAAAGCATCCAGAGAACCGGCATCCACCGCCCTCTGAGGCAGAGAATTCCACAGACTCACCACTCTCTGTAAGAAAAAGTGTTTCCTCATCTCTGTTCTAAATGGCTTACCCCTTATTCTTAAACTGTGGCCCCTAGTTCTGGACTCACCCAACATCGGGAACATGTTTCCTGCCTCTAGCGTGTCCAAACCCTTAACAATCTTATATGTTTCAATGAGAAACCCTCTCATCCTTCTAAACTCCAGAGTGTACAAGCCCAGCTGCTCCATTCTCTCAGCATATGACAGTCCCGCCATCCCGGGAATTAACCTTGTAAATTTACGCTGTACTCCCTCAATAGCAAGAATGTCCTTCCTTAAATTAGGGGACCAAAACTGCACACAATACTCCAGGTGTGGTCTCACTAGGGCTCTGTACAACTGCAGAAGGACCTCTTTGCTCCTATATTCGATTCCTCTTGTTATGAAGGCCAACATGCCATTCGCTTTCTTCACCGCCTGCTGTACCTGCATGCTTACTTTCATAGACTGATGTACAAGGACCCCCAGATCCCGTTGTACTTCCCCTTTTCCCAACTTGACGCCATTTAGATAGTAATCTGCCTACCTGCCTTAATAATAATAATAATAATAATAATAATAATAATAATAATAATAATAATAATAATAATAATAATAATAATAATAATAAAACACTTTCTTGTCATTGTAAATACGTACACTGAAATTCCAGGCGCACTGCCCGAGTGGAGCTCCAACGTATCAGATAAATAATAACGACAATGGAAACAGCAAAAGGCAAGAAAAACGTCGTCAGAATGTGCCATAAGCGACTTTGAGTCCCGAAAAGCGCCATATAAATAAAATCTATTATTATTATTATTATTATATTTAAGTAAGTAAGTAAGTTTATTGGCCAAGTATTCACATACAAGGAATTTGCCATGGTGCTCCGCCCACAAGTAACAACATGACATACAGTGACAGTTACGAATGACTCAGAAAACACTAAATATTAATAATAAAAAAACATTAATGATAAAACACCATTGATCAAGCATGTGAACCAACAAAATACCAGATCAAAGGGAGGCTACAGATTTTTGGCTGTTGAGTAGAGCTACTACTCGTGGATAAAAACAGTTTTTATCTGGCTGTGGCAGCTTTGACAGTCCGGAGTCGCCTTCCAGAGGGAAGTGATTCAAAGAGTTTGTGGCCAGGGTGAGAGGGGTCAGAGATGATCTTGCCCGCTCGCTTCCTGGCCCTTGCAGTGTACAGTTCATCAATGGGGGGAAGGTTGCAGCCAATAACCTTCTCTGCTGATCGGACGATTCGCTGCAGCCTCCAGGTGTCGTGCTTGGTGACTGAGCCAAACCAGACCATGATGGAGAAGGTGAGGACAGACTCTACGATGGCCGTGTAGAATTGGACCATCATTGCCTGTGGCAGATTGTGCTTCCTCAGCTGCCGCAGGAAATACATCCTCTGTTGTGCCTTTTTGTCTGTGGAGTCGATGGTGCCCCCAGTTAAGGTCCTTGGAGATGATGGTTCCCAGGAACTTAAAAGACTCCACAGAGGTGAGTGTGGTGTTGTTGATGGTGAGTGGGGTGAGGGGAGTGGGAGCTCTCCTAAAGTCTACAACCAATTCCACTGTCTTAAGAGCATTGAGCTCTAGGTTGTTGCGACTACGCCAGCTGTGAAACTTCCTGTATAGTGTTATAACAGCACAAAATATTGGCTATGTGGGGTGGATATTGGCTATGGGGTGAGACTAGGTGGGCCGGGGGGAGGAGGGAGACCACCGGCCACAGACCCACAGCCAGCGCCAACTCCAGCCCAACCCCGCGCCAACTCCAGAGGAACCCACTCCCCGCAGGGCCGCTACCGCTACCGCGACAAGTGCCAGTTCGCCCACGGCCTCAGCCGCTGCCCCAAGTACAAGCCGTACCTTGCACAGCCTCTAAGGATCCTCCAGTGCTTCTACTCAGCGGCTGTGGAAAGCATCTTGTCCGGAAACATCACAATTTGGTTTGGGAACTGCTCTGCCCAGGACAAGAAGGCTCTGCAGAGAGTAGTGCGTTCGGCCGAACGCACTATGGGAACTACACTCGCCCCTCTGCAGGAACTGTACATCAGGAGGTGCAACTCCAGGGCCAGTAAGATCATGGGAGACCCCTTCCACCCCTGCAACGGACTGTTCCAGCTGCTACGGTCAGGCAAACGCCTCCACTGCCATGCTGTGAGAACAGAGAGGATGAGAAGGAGTTTCTTCCCAGAGGCCATTAGGACTGTAAACTCCTATCTCACCAGGGACTAACTTTACTGAACCAATTTACTGTTGTGTGGTGTCTTTTTATAATTGCTGTTTTTCCTTTTTTTTGCTCCCACAAATATGTAATATGTGAGTATGTGATTCTGTTCCATTCTGTTTTGTAGTTTTTTGCACAATCCACAAGCATTGTCACTTTTCATTTCACTGAAAATCTCTTATGTGTATGTGACGAATAAACTTGACTTGACTTGACTTGCCCCTGGGGTGCCCGCTGCCACTTCATCCACAACCCCGATGGAGGAGCGAGGGGGACCCTGGCTTAGCCTCCTCCGGCCCGGCGCTCGACTGGACCACACTGCGGGCGGCCTTCAGCCCCGACCTGGAATTAGACCTGCCCCGGACTCTGGGCTTGGAGCTGGGCAAGGGAGGGGGAGCGAGGTTGCTGCTGCCGGCTAAGACCACCGTCACCAACAGCACCCGCAACCCGGCAGCTGCCCATCTTCACCAAGCACGACACCTGGAGGCTGCAGCGAATCGTCCGATCAGCAGAGAAGGTTGTTGGCTGCAACCATCCCTCCATTGATGAACTGTACACTGCAAGGGCCAGGAAGCGAGCGGGTAAGATCATCTCTGACCCCTCTCACCCTGGCCACAAACTCTTTGAATCACTTCCCTCTGGAAGGCGACTCCGGATTGTCAAAGCTGCCATGGCCAGACATAAAAACAGTTTTTATCCACGAGCAGTTGCTTTACTCAACGGCCAAAATTCTGTAGCCTCCCTTTGATCTGGTAAATTGTTGGTTCACATGCTTGATCAATGGCGTTTTATCATTAAAGTTTTGTTATTATTAATGTTTAGTGTTTTCTGAGTCATTCGTAACTGTCACTGTATGTCATGTTGTTACTTGTGGGCGGAGCACCAAGGCAAATTCCTTGTATGTGAATACTTGGCCAATAAACTTACTTACTTAATTACTTACCTCAGTGGGATCTCGGTGTCGGACTGAGGGGAGGGGGGGGGGGGGGGCTGGAGGTGTATGGCTGCCGGCCATAATCAGAGCTGGAGCCAGTGGCTGCGTGTCTGGGGCCCAGGACGCCCCGCCAGCCCCGGGCCACCGCAGACAGGGACGGGACTCCGGGGAGGGGACTGGGAATGGCCCAACAGCAACTCAACAGCGACGGAGAGACGACCCCAACCATGGACGAAACGCAATCCAGCACTTTGTGTCTTTTTTTGTAATCCAGCATCTACAATTCCTTGAAGGTAGATGGAAAATGCTGGAGAAAATCAGCGGGTGAGGCAGCATCTATGGAGAGAAGGAATTAGCGACGTTTTGGATCAAGACCCTTCTTCAGACTGATGTGGGGGGGGGAGCAGGAAGAAGAAAGGAAGACCAGTTGGTCTAACATCGGTAGTGGGGAAACTGCTAGAGTCAGTTATTAAAGATGGGATAGCAGCACATTTGGGAAGTGGTGAAATCATTGGACAAAGTCAGCATGGATTTACGAAAGGTAAATCATGTCTGACGAATCTTATAGAATTTGTCGAGGATGTAACTAGTAGAGTGGATAGGGGAGAACCAGTGGATGTGTTGTATCTGGACTTTCAGAAGGCTTTCGACAAGGTCCCACATAAGAGATTAGTATACAAACTTAAAGCACACAGTATTGGGGGTTCAGTATTGATGTGGATAGAGAACTGGCTGGCAAACAGGAAGCAAAGAGTAGGAGTAAACGGGTCCTTTTCACAATGGCAGGCAGTGACTAGTGGGGTGCCGCAAGGCTCAGTGCTGGGACCCTAGCTATTTACAATTTATATTAATGACCTGGATGAGGGAATTGAAGGCAACATCTCCAAGTTTGCGGATGACACTACGCTGGGGGGCAGTGTTAGCTGTGAGGAGGATGCTAGGAGACTGCAAGGTGACTTGGATAGGCTGGGTGAGTGGGCAAATGTTTGGCAGATGCAGTATAATGTGGATAAATGTGAGGTTATCCACTTTGGTGCCAAAAACAGGAAAGCACACTATTATCTAAATGGTGGCCGATTAGGAAAAGGGGAGATTAAGCGAGACCTGGGTGTCATGGTACACCAGTCATTGAAAGTAGGCACACAAAAATGCTGGAGAAACTCAGCGGGTGCAGCAGCATCTATGGAGCGAAGGAAATAGGCAACGTTTTGGGCCGAAACCCTTCTTCAGAACATCATTGAAAGTAGGCATGCAGGTGCAGCAGGCAGTGAAGAAAGCGAATGGTGTGTTAGCTTTCATAGCAAAAGGATTTGAGTATAGGAGCAGGGAGGTTCTACTGCAGTTGTACAGGGTCTTGGTGAGACCACACCTGGAGTATTGCGTACAGTTTTGGTCTCCAAATCTGAGGAAGGGCTTTATAGCCATAGAGGGAGTGCAGAGAAGGTTCACCAGACTGATTCCTGGGATGTCAGGACTTTCATATGAAGAAAGACTGGATAGACTTGGCTTATATTCGCTAGAATTTAGGAGATTGAGAGGGGATCTTATAGAAACATACATAATTCTTATAGGGTTGGACAGGCTAGATGCAGGAAGATTGTTCCCGATGTTGGGGAAGTCCAGGACAAGGGGTCACAGGTTAAGGATAAGGGGGAAATCCTTTAAGACCGAGATGAGAAAAAACATTTTCACACAGAGAGTGGTGAATCTCTGGAACTCTCTGCCACAGAGGGTAGTTGAGGCCAGTTCATTGGCTATATTTAAGAGGGAGTTAGATGTGGCCCTTGTGGCTAAAGGGATCAGGGGGTATGGAGAGAAGGCAGGTACGGGATACTGAGTTGGATGATCAGCCATGATCATATTGAATGGCGGTGCAGGCTCGAAGGGCCGAATGGCCTACTCCTGCACCTATTTTCTATGTACCTATGTATCTAAGAGGGGGAGCCAGTGGGCTGTGGGAGAGCTGGGAAGGGGAGGGGAAGGAGGGAGAAAGCAAGGACTACCTGAAATTGGAGAAGTCAGTGTTCATACCGCTGGGGTGTAAACTACCCAAGCGAAATATGAGGTGCTGCTCCTCCAATTTGCGCTGGGCCTCATTCTGGCCATGGAGGAGGCCCAGGACAGAAAGGTCAGATTGGGAATGGGAGGGGGAGTTGAAGTGCTGAGCCACCGGGAGATCAGGTAGGTTAAGGCGGACTGAGTGGAGGTGTTGGGTGAAGCGATCGCCAAGCCTACGCTTGGTCTCACCGATGTAGATCAGCTGACACCTAGAGCAGCGGATGCAATAGATGAGGTTGGAGGAGGTGCAAGTGAACCTCTGCCGCACCTGGAAAGACTGCTCGTGTCCTTGGCTGGAGTCGAGGGTGGAGGTAAAGCGACAAGTGTAGCATTTCCTGCGGTTGCAAGGGAAAGTACCCGGCGAGGGGGAAGGTTTGGGTGGGATGGGACGAATTGACCAGGGAGTTATGGAGGGAGCGGTCTCTGCGGAAACCAGAAAAGGGGAGGAGATAGGAAGATGTGGCCAGTGGTAAGATCCCGTTGGAGGTGGCGAAAATTCCTTGTTTCTTGTTGTTCTCCAGATTGGCTGCCTGGCTCTGCCTAATTACTCCAGCACTTTGTGTCTTTTTGTTGTTGTAACCCAGCATCTGCAGTTCCTTGTTTCAACACGCGTGGTGTATGACTCTTCAACTTCAAGGAGATGCTATTCCAAAATAAGGGTTGGTCAAACGCATTTGATGTAAACACACGATGTAAACATGTCTCGTGTCGAAGAGGATTCTCCTAAACCTCTACAGGTGCATGGTACCATGATACCACCAGGGGCGCCGGGGCGATGGCAGCCCTGCCGGCAGTCTGTTCGGCTTTTCACTCTTTTTGTTATTTTTTAGTGCGTTAAAGGTTTGTTTTAATGGTCTTCGGTTTGTTTTATGTGGGGGAGGGGATCGGGGGAAACTTTTTTCCAGGTTCTTACCTTCCCGGAGATGTGATCAAGTTTCGGATCGCATTCCCCGGGCTCTGCGGCCTTCCATCGATGGAGCTGGAGGCCTCCTCGGACTGTCGTGAACCCCACCGCGGGGCGCGGACTTAACATCGGAGCTGATCCCTTGCCTGGGATCGCTCCCACCGCGGAATCAACATCAAGGGCTCGCAGTTTTCGGGTGAGGCCGAGTCGGGAAGCTCCAACGTCGCGGAAGGCTCGACCAGCCCCGACGCGAGGTTCAATCGCCCGGTGCGGGGGAGCTGACATCCCCCCGATGCGGGAGCTTGATCGCCTCGACGCGAAGGGCCCGAACGCCGCCGGCTACGGGAGTCAAGATCGTCCCGTCAACGGGGGGCTCGAGGCCCCCGACCGAGGAAGAATTAAGGGAAGGAGACTTGAACTTTATTTTGCCTTCCATCACAGTGAGGAATGTGTAGGAGTCACTGTGGTGGATGTTCATGTTAAAATGTGTTTTGGGTGATCTGTTGCTTTTAATTGTATGACTGACCTGGCCAATGAAATTCCTCGTATGTTGCAAAACATACTTGGCGAAGAAAGTGTGATTCTGATTCTGATTCTGGGTAGAGAGCATGCTGACTGGTTGCATCGTGGCCTGGCTCGGCAACTTGAACGTCCAGGAGCGAAAAAAGGCTGCAGAAAGATGTAAACACTGCCCAGTCCATCACCGGCTCTGACCTTCCCACCGTCGAGGGGATCTATCGCAGTCGCTGCCCCAAAAAGGCAGCCAAAATCATCAAGGACCCACACCATCCTGGCCACACACGCATCTCACCACTGCCATCAGGAAGAATGTACAGGAGCCTGAAATCTGTAACGTCCAGGTTTTGGAACAGCTGCTTTCCTACAGCCATCAGGCTATTAAACACAACAACGAATAAGCTCTGAGCTCTGAACTGCCGAAGATTATATTATTATTTGTTATTTTGCCTATATTTGTTATTTATTCAACTTTTTTTCCCCCATTGTACAATGTTTACATATTCACATATTCTGTTGTGCTGCAGCAAGTATAAGAATTCCATTGTCCCGTCCGGGACATATGACAATAAAAAACTCTTGACCCTTTAATTTTCCATTTACTGTAATTGGGCGAGTCCTGACATCGAGTTTACTGCTGCGAACGTACCAAGTCTTCCAGCCACAAGGTGTCAGTGATTGCAACGAAGAAATCTCGCTGCCCTTATTTTTATGTGTCTTTTTCAGTGCCGGGAGGGAACTAGACAGGAAGCGACGTCTTTTTCGCAGCAGTAACTTGCAGAAGGTTTGCACATCTTGCACCCCTTAACTTGAGATAAATAGAAGTAAGACAATGGCGTAAAAGCGTTTTGAGTTGCTTGCTGTTGGCGGGTAATTCGGGGGAGGTGGCGGTGGCCGGGTTGAGGTTGGAGGGTCCTAGTTGGGCTTGTCCCACGCGGTTGACAGTCAGTGTGGAGAGACGGAGAGGGAGAGAGGGCTGGCGATCAAGGGTTAGAGCAGGAGGGGTGTTACATGGAACGTTTGGTCAGGCCGCGTTCCATTCCGAACACCGAGGCCGTGTCGCCGCGTTCCATTGGAACCCCGGGACAATGTATCCACCACGTTCCATTGGAACCCCGGGGGACAATGTATCGGCGTTCCATTCCGAACACCGAGACAATGTATCGGCGTTCCATTTCCGAACCCCGGGACGGTGTCGCGGCGCCCCATGTCCCAGCCCCAGCCCCAGCCCCCGCCGCCGTCTCGCCACAACCACCGCTCCAGCGATCAACCTGTAGCACTTCCGCGGGCCGGGCCGGGCAGACATGAGCAGCTGATGCAATCGGCTGTCAGGCTGCATGCAGTCACAGGTTAACCCGCCGTGTCACCTGCGATAACCCCAGCGGCTTTGCAGGTTCCTCTCTCTCCACTCCCCCCCCCCCCCTCTCTCTCCTTTAATCTCGGCCGATTGGCACCTTATTGAAGAGGCTGCGTTTGCTTTTTCTTATCTTTCCAAGTTTTGTTTTGGAAACTTCCGTTTTCCCCCTGAAAGTTTGTTGCTTTGAGTTGGAGTGGTGCAGTGATGTTAGAATATCCCTCTCCTCGACACTCCTCACGCCCCCCAACCCCATCGCCTCAAGTTTACCCTCGCAGCAGCCCCCCTGCATTGTTCCCCTCCCCCCCCATTCCTCTCCCACCCCCCATTCCCCCCCCCTTCCCCTCCTATCCCCCCCCCCACCGTGATATGCGACAGTAAATAATAATAATAATCATGGTCCAGACAAGGGGCAACATTACTTTAAATAAATTGCATATAAAAACATCATAAAATACATTTCCATAAAGTATTAATTAATTCATTCTCTTTCTCTCCCACCCCTTCCTCTCTCTCTCTCCCCCCCCCTCCATCCACCCATCTCCCTCTCCCCTCCCACTCTCCCCTCCCTCTCCCCTCTCTCTCTCGCCCCCTCTCCTCGCCCTCCCACTCTCCCCTCCCTCCACCCCTCTCTTCTCTCCCTCTCTCTCCCCCTCCCTCCACCCATCTCCGCCCCCTCCCTCTCTCTCTCCCCCCCACCCTCCACCCATCTCCGCCCCCCTCCCTCTTTCCCCTCCCACTCTCCCCTCCCTCCCTCCACCCCTCTCTTCCCACCCCCTCTCTCCCCCCCTCCCTCCCTCCTTCCCTCCCTCTCTCCCCTCCCTCTCTCCC
The DNA here is from genome assembly GCA_038087875.1 of Malacoraja senta. Classification (NCBI taxonomy): domain Eukaryota; kingdom Metazoa; phylum Chordata; class Chondrichthyes; order Rajiformes; family Rajidae; genus Malacoraja; species Malacoraja senta. The sequence continues at coordinate 10,078,861 of CM075994.1, forward strand.
CTCCCTCTCTCCCCTCCCACTCTCCCCTCCCTCCCTCCACCCCTCTCTTCCCTCCCCCCTCTCCCCTCTCTCTCTCCCCCCCTCTCTCCACTCCCTCCACCCCTCTCTTCTCTCTCCCCTCCCACTCTCTCCCTCTCTCTCCCCTGCCTCTCTCTCCCCCTCCCTCCACCCATGTCCGCCCCCCTCCCTCTCTCCCCTCCCACTCCCCTGTCCCTCCCTCCACCTCACTCTCCCTCCCTCCTCTCTCCCCTCCCTCTCTCTCCCCTCTCTCTCCCTCCCTCTCTCCCCTCCCTCTCCTCCACTCTCCCCTCCCTCTCCCCCCTCCCTCTCTCCCCTCCCTCTCTCCCCCTCTCGCCCCTCCCTCTCTCTCCCCCTCTCCCCTCCCTCTCCCCCCCTCCCTCTCTCCCCTCCCTCTCTCCTCCACTCTCCCCTCCCTCTCTCCACCCTCTCTCCCCTCCCTCTGTCCCCACCTTTGCAGCTGGAGGCAGGACCCTTCCCACGGACGATGGCACTGCCCGCGCTCTACCTCTCCCCCCACCCGCACAGCGCCCACAACGCCGGGGTGCTGGTGGCCCTGGAGTACGGCGGGCAGAGGGCGAGGGTGGTGGACACGAGGAGGGGGGCGTCGGCGGGCGAGGTTGCCGCCGGTCCGACCGTCGCCGGGCTGCCGGCGGTGGAGGTGGAGTCGGGCGGGCACGTGTGGGGCGGCGCGGCGGTGGCTCACCTCCTGGCACCGGTGGCGATGAGGGGCCACGGCACTGAGGAGGCCGCCCTGGTGCGGCAGTGGATGAGCTACGCCGACATCGAGCTGCTGCCGATCGCTTGCGCCACCACCTTCCCGCTCTCGGCCTCTTGAAGCACAACAAGCAGGTAGGAGAACTTTGTCCGACTTGGCCTGTCCCACTTTCACATAGTAATTCACGAATTCTCCCGAGTTTCCCCTTGATTCAAACCTGCAGAATGTTCGTAACGAGTCCGTAGGAGGTCGTAGATATATCGTAGCGGCTCGTTCTGCCAGCCGTAGGTACTCGGGGCATCAGGTAAGTCGGGATGTTTTTTCCAGCCCGGTAAAAAAATGTCCACGAATAAAAAAAATGGTCGGGATGAAAGAAATTGCAACTTTTTACTCGTAAGGAGAGCATCGAAATAGACAATAGACAATAGGTGCAGGAGTAGGCCATTTGGCCCTTCGAGCCAGCACCACCATTCAATGTGATCATGGCTGATCATCCCAATCAGTACCCCGTTCCTGCCTTCTCTCCATATCCCTGACTCCGCTATCTTTAAGAGCCCTATCTAGCTTTCGCTTGAAAGCATCCAGAGAACCTGCCTCCACCGCCCTCTCAGGCAGAGAATTCCACAGACTCACAACTCTCTGTGAGAAAAAGTGTTTCCTCGTCTCCGTTCTAAATGGCTTACTCCTTATTCTTAAATAGTTGTGGGAATTCGTAGACATACTTGTAGGAGTTCGTGAACACAGTGGTGGAAGGTCGTAGGAGTTTGTAGATTTCCATGATGTTTATTATTTTTTTTAGCTCCTTTAAACTCGGCAGAGGTTTTGAATTAAGTGGTGAAAGTGGGACAACAGCAGCATCTCTGGAGAGGACATCTCTGGACAGTCACGGTGGCGCAGCGTAGAGTTGCTGTCTTACAGCGAATGCAGCGCCGGAGACCCGGGTTCCATCCCGACTACGGGTGCTGTCAATAGACAATAGGTGCAGGAGTAGGCAATTCGGCCCTTCAAGCCAGCACCACCATTCCATGTGATCATGGCTGATCATCCACAATCAGTACCCCGTTCCTGCCTTCTCCCCATATCCCCTATCTTTAAGAGCCCCATCTAGCTCTTTCTTGAAAGTATCCAGAGAACCGGCGTCCACCGCCCTCTGAGGCAGAGAATTCCACAGACTCACAACTCACTGTGAGAAAAAAGTGTTTCCTCATCTACGTTCTAAATGGCTTACCCCTTATTAAACTGTGTGGTCCCTGGTTCTGGACTCCCCCAACATCGGGAACATGTTTCCTGCCTCTAGCGTGTCCAAACCATTAATAATCTTACATGTTTCAATAAGATCCCCTCTCATCCATCTAAACTCCAGAGTATACAAGCCCAGCCGCTCCATTCTCTCAGCATATGACAGTCCAGCCATCCCGGGAATTAACCTGGTGAACCTATGCTGCACTCCCTCAATAGCAAGAATGTTCTTCCTCAAATTAAAACTGCACACAATACTCCAAGTGTGGTCTCACTACGGCCCTGTCCAACTGCAGAACGAACTCTGCGCGGAGTTTGTACCTTCTCCCCATGATCTGCGTGGGTTTTCTCCGAGATCTCTGGTTTCCTCCCACACTCCAAAGACGTACAGGTTTGTAGGTTAATTGGCTTGGTGTAAATGTAAAAATTGTCCAGTATAAAATTGTCAAATGCTGAGTTATGCTCCACCTAGAGTATTTCAGCGTACGACATCCAGACCTAGATCCAGGATCACATTTCGAGTCCAGACCCTTCTTCAGACCCGAAACCTCACCCATCCCTTCTTTCCAGAGATGCTGCCTGTCCCGCTGAGTTACTCCAGCACTTTGTGTCCATCTTCAGTTTAAAACAGCACCTGCAGTTCCTTCCTACACAAATGTTGGTTGAGTTT
>CM075994.1:10081705-10162795 GCA_038087875.1 Malacoraja senta
TAACACTAAATCCAGAATTGCCTTCTCCCTGTTAGGCTCCAATACAAGCTGCTCTAAGAATCCATCACAAAGGCACTCTACAAAGACCCTTTCTTGGGGTCCAGTACCAACCTCGTTTCCCCAGTCTACCTGCATGTTGAAATCTCCCATAACAACTACAACATTACTTTTACTACATGCCAATTTTAACTTCTGATTCAACTTGCACCCTATCTCCAGGCTACTGTTAGGGGGCCTGTAGATAAGTACCATTAGGGTCTCTTTACCCTTACAATTCCTTAGTTCTATCCATACTGACCACATCTCATAGAAACATAGAAAATAGGTGCAGGAGTAGGCCATTCGGCCCTTCTACCCTGCACTGCCATTCAATATGATCATGGCTGATCATCCAACTCAGTATCCTGTACCTGCCTTCTCTCCATACCCCCTGATAACTTTAACCACAAGGGCCACATCTAACTCCCTCTTAAATATAGCCAATGACTGGAGTACCATGACACCCAGGTCTCGTTGCATCTCCCCTTTTCCTAATCGGCCACCATTCAGATAATAGTCTACTTTCCTCTTAGGTCCCACATAAGAGATTAGTATACAAATTTAAAGCACACGGTATTGGGGGTTCAGTATTGATGTGGATAGAGAACTGGCTGGCAGACAGGAAGCAAAGGGTAGGAGTAAACGGGTCCTTTTCTGAATGGCAGGCAGTGACTAGTGGGGTACGGCAGGGCTCAGTGCTGGGACCCCAGCTATTTACAATATATATTAATGATTTGGACGAGGGAATGGAATGCAACATCTCCAAGTTTGCGGATCACACGAAGCTGGGGGGCAGTGTTAGCTGTGAGGAGGATGCTAGGAGGCTGCAAGGTGACTTGGATAGGTTGGGTGAGTGGGCAAATGCATGGTAGATGCAGTATAATGTGGATAAATGTGAGGTTATCCACTTTGGTGGCAAAAACAGGAAAGTAGACTATTATATGAATGGTGGCCGATTAGGAAAAGGGGAGATGCAGCGAGACCTGGGTGTCATGGCACACCAGTCATTGAAAGTAGGCATGCAGGTGCAGCACGCAGTGAAGAAAGCGAATGGTATGTTGGCCTTCATTGCAAAAGGATTTGAGTATAGGAGCAGGGAGGTTCTGCAGTTGTACACGGTCTTGGTGAGACCACACCTGGGGTATTGCATACAGTTTTGGTCTCCTAATCTGAGGAAAGACATTCTTGCCATAGAGGGAGTACAGAGAAGGTTCACCAGACTGATTCCTGGGATGTCAGGACTTTCATATGAAGAAAGACTGGAGAGACTTGGCTTGTACTCGCTAGAATTTAGAAGATTGAGGGGGGGTCTTATAGAAACTTACAAAATTCTTAAGGGGTTGGACAGGCTAGATGCAGGAAGATTGTTCCCGATGTTGGGGAAGTCCCAGAACAAGGGGTCACAGTTTAAGGATAAGGGTGAAGTCTTTTAGGACCGAGATGAGAAAAACATTTTTCACGCAGAGAGTGGTGAATCTCTGGAATTCTCTGCCACAGAAGGTAGTTGAGGCAAGTTCATTGGCTATATTTAAGAGGGAGTTAGATGTGGCCCTTGTGGCTAAAGGGATCAGGGGGTATTGAGAGAAGGCAGGCACGGGATGCTGAGTTGGATGATCAGCCATGATCATATTGATTGGCGGTGCAGGCTCGAAGGGCCGAATGGCCTACTCCTGCACCTATTTTCTATGTTTCTATTCCTTTAAATCGAGGCTTAAAACCCATTTCTACTCCCTAGCGTTTTTGAGGTCCTCTGAGGGGGTGCTGTGAACAGTTTATGTATGTATTGTTAGGTCTGTGTACCATTATATGTAGCACATTAGTACCTGCACTGATGTACAGCACTTTGATCAACGTGAGTTGTTTATAAATGTGCTATACATATAAAATTGACTGATTGATTGATAGATGTGTGGGTAGATATGTGTGTAGATATATGTGTGTAGATGTGTGTGTGTAGATATATGTGTGCAGATATATTGTATTGTATTGTATTGTATATCTTTATTGTCATTTCCTGAGTATTCGCATACCCAGAGGAAACAAAAAAACGTTCCTCAACCAGTGTCCATTTCAGTGTGTGCAGTAAAAAATAAATAGAAGTAAAAATACATATATCATGAACAAATTAACACTCTACTCTAGTAAACATCAACAGGCGTTCCGATCGGCAGCGGCAGGACAGTGGCTCTGCTGCAGTGTGTCCAGGCTGGTGGTTGGTGCACGATACTTTGGCAGGGGACAAAGTCCGTTTATCAGTCTTATAACCTGCGGGAAGAAGCTGAGGAGCATCCTGCTGGTTTCGCACCTAATGCTCCGGTACCTCTTCCCAGATGGCAGGATGGAGAATATATGATGGGATGGGTGGTAGGGGTCTTTGATGATGGAGATGGCTCTGCTGATACATCTCTTCCTGTATATGTCCAGCAGGAAAGGGAGTGGAGCACCAATAATCCTGCTGGCGGTCTTCACAATCCTGTCTAGTTGGTGCCGTTCGTACGCCTTGCAGCTCCCGAACCAGGAAGTGATGCCGTAGGTTAATGTGCTCTCGATTGTCCCCCTATAAAAAGTTCGTAGGTGTGTAGTGGGGAGACCTGCTTTACGTAGTCTTCGGAGAGGGTGTAGTCGCTGCTGGGCTCTCTTGACCAGTGCTGTGGTGTTGGTCGTGGACGTCAGGTCATCTGACAGGTGGAGTCCTAGGAACTTCACGCTGTTGACCCTTTCCACATCAGCTCCATCGATGTGCAGAGGTGTATGGTGTTGTTTTCCCGCCCTCCTGAAGTCAACCACCATCTCCTTAGTTTTTCCCACGTTGAGAATGACGTTGTGGGATTTGCACCATCCTGTGAGCAGCTCCACCTCCATCCTGTACGCCGACTCATCATTGTCACTGATGAGACCCACCACTGTTGTGTCATCAGCGAACTTGTTGATGAAGTTGTTGTTGAGTCTAGCAGTACAGTCCTGTGTTAGCAGACTAAACAGCAGGGGGGCTTAGGACACAGCCTTGGGGCGAGCCAGTGCTCATGGCTATGGTTTTTGATGTCCTACTGCCCACCCTGACTGTCTGCTGCCGTTGCGACAGAAAGTTCAGGACCCAGTTACATGTGCCAGCATCAACTCCCAATAGCTCCAACTTCTCCACCAACTGCTGCGGAATGATTGTATTAAAAGCAGAGCTGAAGTCTATGAAGAGGATCCTGGCACAAGTATTTTTCCGATCAAGGTGTGACAGTACGAGGTTCAGTGTTGTTGAGACTGCGTCCTCTGTGGATCGGTTGGCTCTGTAGGCGAACTGCAGTGGGTCTAGGTCGGCAGGTAGACTATTTTTGATATGCTGCATAACCAGTCGCTCAAAACACTTCATTACTATGGGTGTTAGAGCCACTGGTCGAAAGTCATTATGGCAGGCTGGGTTTGGTTTCTTCGGGACAGGGACGATGGTGGCACTCTTAAGACAGTTGGGCACTACTGCCTGGCTGAGTGAGATGTTAAAAATGTCTGTGAAAACATCTTTCAGTTGCTCGGCGCAGTCTCTTAAAACGCATCCAGGAATGTTGTTCGGCCCTGCAGCTTTGCGTGGGTTGATGCTGGCAAAGGCCTTTTTAACTCCGGCTGCGGACAGCCTGAGCGACTGGTCACTTGGAGATGGCAGTAGTGCACGTGTCTGGGTGGTGTTTCCAACCTCAATGTGTGTGTGTGAAGATCTATGTGTGTAGATATATATGTGTGTGTAGATATATTTGTGTGTGTAGATATATATGTGTGTGTGTAGATATATATATGTGTGTAGATATATATGTGTATAGATATATATGTATGTGTAGATGTATATGTGTGTGGGTAGATATATGTGTGTGTAGATATGTGTGTGTAGATATATGTGTGTAGATAAATATGTGTGTGTGTAGATATATGTGTGTAGAAATATATGTGTGTGTGTGTGTAGATATATATGTGTGTAGATATATGTGTGTAGATATATGTGTGTAGATATATATGTGTGTGTGTAGATATATGTGTGTAGATATATATGTGTGTGTGTGTAGATATATGTATGTGGAGATATATGTGAAGATATATGTGTGGATAATAAGTGTGTAGATATATGTGTGTGGGTGTGTAGATTTGTGTGTAGATATGTGTGTGTAGATGTATATGTGTGTGTGTAGATATGTGTGTGTGTAGATATATGTGTGTGTGTAGATATATGTGTGTATGTGTAGATGTATATATGTGTGTGTGTAGATGCATATATATGTGTGTAGATATATGTGTGTAGATATATGTGTGTGTTGATAAATATGTGTGTGAAGATATATGTGTGTAGAAATATATGTGTGTGTGTGTAGATATATGTGTGTGTAGATATGTGTGTGTGTAGATATATGTGTGTGTAGATATATGTGTGTGTAGATATATGTGTGTGTAGATATATATGTGTGTAGATATGTGTGCAGATATATATGTGTGTGTGTCTAGATATATGTATGTGGAGATATATGTGTGAAGATATATGTGTGTGCAGATAATATGTGTGTAGATATGTGTGTGTGTAGATATATGTGTGTGTGTGTAGATTTGTGTGTACATATATGTGTGTGTAGATGTATATGTGTGTGTGTAGATGTATATGTGTGTGTGTAGATATGTGTGTGTGTGTGTAGATATGTGTGAGTGTAGATATATGTGTGTGTAGATATATGTGTGTATGTGTAGATTTATATATGTGTGTGTGTAGATGCATATGTGTGTGTAGATATATGTGTGTGTAGATATATGTGTGTGTGTGTAGATATGTGTGTAGATATAGGTGTGTATGTAGATATATGTGTGTGTGTAGATATACAGTGGCTTGCAAAAGTATTCATACCCCTTGAACTTTTCCACATTTTGTCACATTACAACCACAAACGTAAATGTATTTTATTGGGATTTTATGTGATAGACCAACACAAAGTGGTGCATAATTGTGAAGTGGAAGGAAAATGATACATGGTTTTCAATTTTTTTTACAAATAAAAAACTGAAAAGTGTGGCGTGCAAAAGTATTCAGCCCCCCTGAGTCAATACTTTGTAGAACCACCTTTCGCTGCAATTACAGCTGCAAGTCTTTTGGGGTAGGTCTCTACCAGCTTTGCACATCCAGAGACTGAAATTTTTGCCCATTCTTCTTTGCAAAATAGCTCAAGCTCAGTCAGATTGGATAGAGAGCGTCTGTGAACCGCAATTTTCAAGTCTTGCCAGAGATTCTCAATTGGATTTAGGTCTGGACTTTGACTGGGCCATTCTAACACATGAATATGCTTTGATCTAAACCATTCCATTGTAGCTCTGGCTGTATGTTTAGGGTCGTTGTCCTGCTGGAAGGTGAACCTCCGCCCCCGTCTCAAGTCTTTTGCAGACTCTAACAGGTTTTCTTCCAAGATTGCCCTGTATTTGGCTCCATTCATCTTCCCATCAACTCTGACCAGCTTCCCTGTCCCTGCTGAAGAAAAGCATCCCCACAGCATGATGCTGCCACCACCATGTTTCACAGTGGGGATGGTGTGTTCAGGGTGATGTGCAGTGTTAGTTTTCCGCCACACATAGCATTTTGCATTTAGGCCAAAAACTTCGATTTTGGTCTCATTTGACCAGAGCACCTTCCTCCACGTGTTTGCTGTGTCCCCCACATGGCTTGTGGCAAACTGCAAACGGGACTTCTTATGGCTTTTTTTCAACAATGGCTTTCTTCTTGTCACTCTTCCATAAAGGCCCAATTTGTGAAGTGCACGACTAATAGTTGTCCTGTGGACAGATTCTCCCACCTGAGCTGTGGATCTCTGCAGCTCCTCCAAAGTTACCATGGGCCTCTTGGCTGCTTCTCTGATCAATGCTCTCCTTGCCCGGCCTGTCAGTTTAGGTGGACGGCCATGTCTTGGTAGGTTTGCAGTTGTGCCATACTCTTTCCATTTTCGGATGATGGATTGAACAGTGCTCCGTGAGCTGTTCAAAGCTTGGGATATTTTTTTATAACCTAACCCTGCTTTAAACTTCTCCACAACTTTATCCCTGACCTGTCTAGTGTGTTCCTTGGGCTTCATGATGCTGTTTGTTCACTAATGTTCTCTAACAAACATCTGAGGCCTTCACAGAACAGCTGTATTTATACTGAGATTAGATTACACACAAGTGGACTCTATTTACTAATTAGGTGACTTCTGAAGGCAATTGGTTGCACTGGATTTTATTTAGGGGTATCAGAGTAAAGGGGGCTGAATACTTTTGCACGCCACACTTTTCAGTTTTTTATTTGTAAAAAAATTTGAAAACCATGTATCATTTTCCTTCCACTTCACAATTATGCGCCACTTTGTGTTGGTCTATCACATAAAATCCCAATAAAATACATCTACGTTTGTGGTTGTAACGTGACAAAATGTGGAAAAGTTCAAGGGGTATGAATACTTTTGCAAGCCACTGTATGTGTGTGTAGATATATGCGTGTGTAGATATTGTGTGTGTTGATATATGTTTGTGTGTAGATATATAAGTGTGTGTAGATGTGTGTAGATATATATGTGTGTGTAGATATATGTGTGTGTGTGTGTGTGTAGATATATGTGTGGGTGCAGGTATATATATGTGTGTGTGTGTGTGGATATATATGTGGTTTTTTAAAAAATATTTTAATTTGATTAGAAGTAAGTACAATCATATGGCACCAAAGTGCCTAATATATAATGACATAATACATTTTATGTACAGCTTTTAATTTTTTTTATTATGATAAAGAAGAATAAGAAAAAGAAAGTAGATAGTAAAAGATAGAAAAACGTGAGGTATATAGTGTGTGAAAAAGAAAAAAAAAGAGTGAAAGAAGAAAATTGAAGAAAAGAAAATAGAAAAAGAGTAGAAAATAAAAAAAGAAAAGTAAGGAGATCATTATTTATAATCTTGACCATCCCTCACGCAGTCCTGGAACAGTTAGCTTCTACAATTCTGTTGCACCATATGATTCCAAAAAGACGACAAATGGAGACCAACTCGTTAAGAATTGGTTTGATTTATCTATTAGGAGGAATTGCATTTCCTCAAGATGTGCGGTGTCCAACATGCTTGAAATCCACACTTTTAAGCGTTGGTATTGGTGTATTTTTCCAGAATTTAAGTATTAGTGTTTTTGCTATTATTAAACCATAATTTAAAAATAAATTTTGTGATGAGTTCAATTTATTCCCATCTTCCATTACTCCAAATATAATCATTTCAATATTAGGTTCTATTCTTATCTTGAATAATTTTGTAAATATTTCAAAAATATCACTCCAAAATTTATAAAGTTTTATGCAGGAAACGAAAGAGTGTGTTATAGTTGCGTTTTGGGATAGACATTTATCAGAAATGGGGGATATATTTGGATAAAATTTATTCAATCTTGTTTTTGAATAATATAATGTATGTAAAATTTTAAATTGAATTAAATTATGTCTTGCATTAATCGAACATTTGTGTATATATATCAAATACTTTTCCCATGTAACCTTCGTAATTTTTATCATTAATTCCCGTTCCCACTCTTCTCTACCTCTGTCAATGGTAGGTATATATTTAAAGTACTATTATATAAATATGATATTAATTTCTGTGAGTCAGCCTTAATATTCATTGCTTCTTCCAGTAAATCAAAAGTTGTTTTTTGATATCCTTGTATGTATTTCTTCATGAAATCGCAAATCTGAAGATATTTAAAATATTGGTTATTTTTCAGTTTAAATTTTAATTGTGTTGGAATGATAATAGATTTCCCATTTCATACATATCACCGATCCTTTTAATTCCCATTCTTTCCCATTGGTTATATGTTTTATCAATAAGAGATGGTTTAAATAAAGGATTATTCGCTATTGGCATTAACAATGATAAATTTCTTAATTTTAGAGATAATTTTATTTGTTTCCAAATTCTTATTGTATCGTGTATAATTGGGTTCTTCTTATATATTGTGTTGTTCAGTTTTTTTGGGGAGAAGAGGATCGTTCCTATATTACAAGGAAAACAATCCTCTTTCTCAATTCTTATCCATTCTGTCTGTTGGGTAGAACTGTCCAACCAGTAAATGATATTCTTAATATGCACTGCCCAATAGTAATACAAAAAATTCGGGAGTGAAAGTCCCCCAACATCTTTTGGTTTACATAAGTGTTTTATTTTTATTCTGTGTGATCTATAATCCCAAATAAAATTAGTAATATTAGAGTCGAATTAAAAAAAAAAAAATGTTGGTATATATAATGGTATAGATTGAAATAGGTATAATAATTGTGGTAGGAAAATCATTTTTATAGCGTTTATTCTACCTATTAATGATAAAGGAAGTGTTTTCCAAAATTTAATCAACGTATTGAATTTATTTAATAAAGATATAAAATTAGTGTTGAATAATGCTTTATATTTTCTAGTAATTTGAATACCCAAATATTTAAATTTTTCTGTTGCAATTTTAAAGGGGAACTTCAATAAGTGTGTAGATTCTTGTGGTTTTAACGTCATAATTTCACTTTTATTCCAGTTTATTCTATATCCAGAAAAGGACCCGAATTCCTCTATTAAATTTAATAAATTTGGTATGCTCGTTTGTGAATTTGTAATATATAGAAGTATATCGTCTGCATATCATGAAATGTTATTATTTGAGTCCCTAGTATTGTAACCCTGAATATTCGGATGAATTCTTTTACTTTCAGCCTATCATAAGGGCAAATAGCAGGGGTGATAACGCACATCCCTGCCTATTGCCCCTTGATAATTGAAATTTTGGAGATAACATATTATTGGTTAATATTCTTGCCATCGGTTTATCATATAATAAATTTACCCATGCAATTAAATTCTTTCCCATATTAAATTTTTGCAGCACTTTATATAAATACTGCCACTCTACCTGGTCAAATGCTTTCTCTGCGTCCAGAGAAACAATTGATATATCTTCTTCCTCCATTTTATGTGAGTACATTATATTAAACAGGCGTCTCAAATTATTAAATTAATATCTTTTGGGTATAAACCCCGTTTGATCAGGATTTATCAATTTACTAATATATTTACTTAATCTTCTTGCTAAAGTCTTTGCTAAAATTTTCTGGTCTGTATTTAAAAGTGATATAGCTCTCTATATGAGCCCGGATCGTCTAAATCTTTATCTTTTTTTGGAATAAGCGTAATAGTTGATTCTGTTAACGTTTCAGGTAGTTTATTTTCTTTAAAAGCGTGAGTATATAAATTAAATAAATATGGAGTCGTTATCTCATGACATTTTTTATAAAATTCATTACTAAAACCATCTGGTTTTTCAACGATTTTATTGTTTCACCTATTTCTTCGAGTGTAATTTGAGCTCCAAGTTCCTCTTGTTCCAAAAGATCAAGTTTTGGAAGATTACAGTTATCTAAAATTTTTTTAATTTTACAATTTCTATTTTAGTTTTAGATGTATATAAATGTTGATAAAATTGAGCAAATCTATTGTTAATATCTTTAGGTAATATTAGTAATTCACCTTTCTCTGATTTAATTTTAGTTATAGTATTTTCCTTTTCTTGTTTTTTCAATTGACGAGCTAAAAGCTTATGTGGTTTGTCACCAAATTCAAAATGTTCCTGTTTTGTAATTTGGAATAATCTTATAACTCTTGCCGATAAACTTTGATTAAGTTTAAATTTCAGTAGTATTATATTATGTTTATCTGTAGTAGGATCTTTGGCATTATCTAACTCTAACTGTCTAATTTCTTGTTCTAGCAACAGTTGTTCTGTCTTATTCTTTTTATTTTGAAAAATTTGATATGAAATTATAATTCCTCTAATAAATGCCTTGAAAGTTTCCCATAATAAAGAAGGCAAAATACCTGGTGTATCATTTGTTTCAAAAAAAAGTTTCATTTGTTGTTTTAAATATTGATAACCTTGTAAGTCGTATAAAAAATGTGTATTAAACCTCCAAAAAGATTTTTTACCTGGCATTCCCTCGAATTTTACTAAAAATGTCAACGGGGAGTGATCAGAAATACTACTGATGTTGTATGTTGGATTAATTGTATATGGCATTAATTTCATATCCACTAAAAAATAATCAATTCGTGAATAAGTTTTATGTACCGATGAGTAAAACGAGTGTTCCCTTCCAACTGGATTAGCAGATCTCCATACATCTGTTATATTAGTATTTTCTAAAATATGTATTTAGAAGTTCACTAGTCTTAGATTTTAAATTACTCCTCCTTTGTTTTGCTGATTTGTCTAAATATGGATCTAAAACACAATTGAAGTCCCCCCCTATTATTACATTTTGGTAATTAAACTCTGATATTATATCTATAATTTTATTGAAAAATTGGGGGTTGTCAAAATTTGGAGCGTAAATATTTATCATAGTTAGTGGGGTTGCATAAATTTATCCCGAAACTATAATATACCTTCCCTCTTTATCTGATATAGTATTCTTTAATTTAAAAGGTATACCTTTTCGAATAAGAATAGCTGTACCTCTAGATTTAGAAGTAAATGACGAATAGTATGTTTGACCTATCCACTTCGCCTTTAATCTCATCTGTGTTTGTTGTTTCATGTGGGTTTCCTGTAAAAACATTATGTCGCTTTTCAAAGATTTTAGTTGAGCAAAAATTTTACCCCTCTTAATTGGTTCATTGGCACCCCTTATATTCCAACTACAAAATGTAATTCCTCCATTCTTTATTTGTCTATCGTCTTGCATTATATATCAATATAGTATTCTTGAATCATATGGTGCAACCAAATACCTCAGAATTCTGGGTGTTGGGTGGTCATCCCGAGTTTTTAGATTTATATTACATCTCCTTCCTGTATAGAAAAAGAAAAAGAAAGAAAAAATGTGATATAACATTGATTACAAAAAAAAAGCAAATAGAAGTCTTTATAGTGATTTCTTTTTAAAAAGTGATGATAAGGTATCTAAGAAAAGATACCTTAAAGACGAATAGCCACCTAAGGTGGCGAAAAATGTATGGACTTCCGTTGATGTTGTTGTACATTGAGCTCCAACCCCTTAACAGAGCCTCATGAAAAGCTACAGACCGTTTCATATGTTGTCTTTTCAAGGTTCAAGGTATTTTTATTAGTCACATTCACATACACCCAGGTGTAGTGAAGTGAAATACTTTTTGCCATTATGCAGCACACAAAAAAGAGAATACAGACATAACACCAAGAGAGTCTTAACACTGAACATCCCCCCACAATGGCTCCCACCATGAGGGAAGGCATGAGAGAAAAGCTGCCTCTCCGGCCAGGTAGGGACCCTGAAAGGTAGTTTCCCCCTCCCCCCACCCACCCCCCACACAAAAAAGTCTAGACCTCCAAAACAAAACACTATACTAACAAAAATAAAAAATAAAGATGAAAGGACAGACAGCTGCTGGCTGGGCAGCCGCACACAGGACAGCGCCCCCCAAATCTTGTATAATTTTCTTATATAAATTTATCAAACCATCAAACCGAAAGAGTTCAGAAAAAGAAATAAAAAACGTATGTTCAGTTCTATAAGTATATATGCCTTTCCAATTTATCTAACCTTAATCTAGTCTAAACTTTACCATATATATCCACCCAAAATTCTTACATAATATCCCATTCTTTAACTACCATACAAGCAAGTACCAAGGGGTTAAACAAAACCACACTTCTGGATCTTTTCCAGGTGTATGCTGCGCCCAACTCCTTCCCACACAGTATTAGTTTGTTAGTATTTTCATAAACATTTTAGTTAGTTACTATTTATAAGTATATATCATTACTATTAGTTCATTTCCCTTAACTATTTTAAATATATAAAAATCAAAATTATGTACACTCCCATTATCTCCTTCCCCGCCTCATGGTTTATTCATGATTTATTCATATTTGCCACATACATTCACAAATAATTAGTATTATTAAATTTGTTAAAATAATTGGTTATTTATAATTAAAATATAATGATTAGAGATTTTCTTAAATCAACAGTTTTTATATTGCAATTATTATTATTATCTTGTTCCATGTCCATTATACATTCCCTCATTAATTCTGTATCTTCAACATCCTTTTGTTTATCTTTAAGCTTTTAATTCAAGGTGAAACATGGACAGTACTCTTGAAAACACATTCCAGACAGATAAGCATATCTAGTAACTGTCTGGAAAGTTCCGCCATCTTATCCAGTTCAAAATTCTGTCTCAAAAGTTTAAAAGTTCAATCTTCTTCCTTGTCGACATCTTCCCCCGATGTTTTCTTTACGATATCCTCTGCGTGCTTAAAAGCTTTTTCGGGATCTGTAAATGAGCGTTCAGTGCCCTTATGAGTAATCTTAATTTTTGCCGGATAGACCACCCCGTATCTCACACCTGGCACACCTTTCAGAATGTTTCTTGTCTGTGTAAACAATTTCCTTTTCTGGACGACCTCCGGGGGATAATCATGGAAAAATCGAAAATTATCCCCATGAATTTTTTGAGAGATTGTGTCCATACTCTGCATATTACTCTCCAGATTAGTCTCCATACTCTGCAATTTGGTCTCCATATTAGACTCCATACTCTGCAGCTTTTCCAGTGTAATATTCATTGTAGCAGTCATATCTAAAAGCATTTGCTTCACCTCCTTCTCCTCCTTGTCTCCTTTTGCAGCCATTTCAAGCACAGATCCTTGGCTGCAAGACTCTTCTTCTGAGCTTTCTTCTGTGGTTTGCAGAGTATCCAAAGCTTTCTCAAGCTGGAGACTTACAGTGATCTTCTTAGGTGCTCGTGAGCTTTTCTCTTTGCTCATTTAAAACTCCCGTTAAACTCCCGATTTTCGCGTCGCTTTCTGATGACGTCACTCAAACAGCTCCGGTGAGTTTTTTTAAATCGGTCCTGACTCTGAAAACGTCTTTTTAGCGATTTTTACGGGAAAGGAGTTCAATACAGCGCCCTTAGTGCTCCATGGCGCAACCGGAAGTCCGTGGATATATATGTGTGTGTGTAGATATATATATATATGTGTGTGTGTAGATATATATATATGTGTGTGTGTGTAGATAAATATGTGTGTGTGTGTGTGTGTGTAGATATATGTATGTGTGTGTAGATAAATATGTGTGTGTGTAGGTATATATGTGTGTGTGTGTAGATATATGTATATATGTGTGTAGATATATGTGTAGATGGTGGTTGACTTCAGGAGGGAGGGAAAACACCATACACCTCTGCACATCGATGGAGCTGATGTGGAAAGGGTCAACAGCGTGAAGTTCCTAGGACTCCACCTGTCAGATGACCTGACGTCCACGACCAACACCACAGCACTGGTCAAGAGAGCCCAGCAGCGACTACACCCTCTCCGAAGACTACGTAAAGCAGGTCTCCCCACTACACACCTACGAACTTTTTATAGGGGGACAATCGAGAGCACATTAACCTACGGCATCACTTCCTGGTTCGGGAGCTGCAAGGCGTACGAACGGCACCAATCAGACAGGATTGTGAAGACCGCCAGCAGGATTATTGGTGCTCCACTCCCTTTCCTGCTGGACATATACAGGAAGACATGTATCAGCAGAGCCATCTCCATCATCAAAGACCCCTACCACCCATCGCATCACATATTCTCCATCCTGCCATCTGGGAAGAGGTACCGGAGCATTAGGTGCAAAACCAGCAGGATGCTCCTCAGCTTCTTCCCGCAGGTTATAAGACTGATAAACGGACTTTGTCCCCTGCCAAAGTATCGTGCACCAACCACCAACCTGGACACACTGCAGCAGAGCCACTGTCGTGCCGCTGCCGATCGGAACGCCTGTTGATGTTTAGTAGAGTAGAGTGTTCATTTGTTCATGATATATGTATTTTTACTTTTATTTATTTTTTACTGCACACTGAAATGGACACTGGTTAAGGAACGTTTTTTTGTTTCCTCTGGGTATGCGAATACTGAGGAAATGACAATAAAGATATACAATACAATACAATGTGTGTGTGTAGATATATATATATATGTGTGTAGATATATATGTGTGTGTGTAGATATATGTGTGTGTGTGTGTAGATATATGTGTGTGTGTGTGTAGATATATATGTGTGTGTAGAAATACAGTGGCTTGCAAAAGTATTCATACCCCTTGAACTTTTCCACATTTTGTCACGTTACAACCACAAACGTAAATGTATTTTATTGGGATTTTATGTGATAGACCAACACAAAGTGGCGCATAATTGTGAAGTGGAAGGGAAATGATACATGGTTTTCAAATTTGTTTACAAATATAAAACTGAAAAGTGTCGCGTGCAAAAGTATTCAGCCCCCTTTACTCTGATACCCCTGAATAAAATCCAGTGCAACCAATTGCCTTCAGAAGTCACCTAATTAGTAAATAGAGTCCACTTGTGTGTAATCTAATCTCAGTATAAATACATCTGTTCTGTGAAGGCCTCAGAGGTTTGTTAGAGAACATTAGTGAACAAACAGCATCATGAAGCCCAAGGAACACACCAGACAGGTCAGGGATAAAGTTGTGGAGAAGTTTAAAGCAGGGTTAGGTTATAAAAAAATATCCCAAGCTTTGAACATCTCACGGAGCACTGTTCAATCCATCATCCGAAAAAGGAAAGAGTATGGCACAACTGCAAACCTACCAAGATATGGCCGTCCACCTAAACTGACAGGCCGGGCAAGGAGAGCATTGATCAGAGAAACAGCCAAGAGGCCCATGGTAACTCTGGAGGAGCTGCAGAGATCCACAGCTCAGGTGGGAGAATCTGTACACAGGACAACTATTAGTCGTGCACTCCACAAATCGGGCCTTTATGGAAGAGTGGCAAGAAGAAAGCCATTGTTGAAAATAAGCCATAAGAAGTCCCGTTTGCAGTTTGCCACAAGCCATGTGGGGGACACAGCAAACATGTGGAGGAAGGTGCACTGGTCAGATGAGACCAAAATTGAAGTTTTTGGCCTAAATGCAAAATGCTATGTGTGGCAGAAACCTAACACTGCACGTCACCCTGAACACACCATCCTCACTGTGAAACATGGTGGTGGCAGCATCATGCTGTGGGGATGCTTTTCTTCAGCAGGGACAGGGAAGCTGGTCAGAGTTGATGGGAAGATGGATGGAGCCAAATACAGGGCAATCATTGACGAAAACCTGTTAGAGTCTGCAAAAGACTTGAGACTGGGGCAGAGGTTCACCTTCCAGCAGGACAACGACCCTAAACATATAGCCAGAGCTACAATGGAATGGTTTAGATCAAAGCATATTCATGTGTTAGAATGGCCCAGTCAAAGTCCAGACCTAAATCCAATTGTGAATCTCTGGCAAGACTTGAAAATTGCTGTTCACAGACGCTCTCCATCCAATCTGCCTGAGCTTGAGCTATTTTGCAAAGAAGAATGGGCAAATATTTCAGTCTCTAGATGTGCAAAGCTGGTAGAGACATACCCCAAAAGACTTGCAGCTGTAATTGCAGCGAAATGTGGTTCTACAAAGTATTGACTCAGGGGGGTTGAATACTTTTGCACGCGACACTTTTCAGTTTTTTATTTGTAAAAAAATTTGAAAACCATGTATCATTTCCCTTCCACTTCACAATTATGCGCCACTTTGTGTTGGTCTATCACATAAAATCCCAATAAAATACATTTACGTTTGTGGTTGTAACGTGACAAAATGTGGAAGAGTTCAAGGGGTATGAATACTTTTGCAAGCCACTGTATGTGTGTGTGTGTAGATATATATATGTGTGTGTAGATATATGTATATATGTGTGTAGATATATGTGTGTGTGTATAGATATACATATATATATATGTGTAGATATATGTGTGTGTGTGTAGATATATATATGTGTGTGTGTAGATATATGTATATATGTGTGTAGATATATGTGTGTGTTTAGATATATATATATGTGTAGATATATGTGTGTGTAGATATATATGTGTGTGTGTAGATATATATATATGTTTGTAGATATATATGTGTGTGTGTAGATATATATGTGTGTGTAGATATATGTGTGTGTGTGTGTGTGTGTGTAGATATATATATATGTGTGTAGATATATATGTGTGTGTAGATATATGTGTGTGTGTGTGTAGATATATATGTGTGTGTATAGATATGTGTGTGTATTGATATATATATATAGATATATGTGTGTAGATATATATGTGTGTGTGTGGATATATAGGTGTGTGTATAGATATAGATATATATATATGTGTATATATATGTGTGTGTGTGTGGATATATATGTGTGTGTGTGTGTAGATATGTGTGTGTGTTGATATACATGTGTGTGTAGATATATATGTGTGTGTTGATATACATGTGTGTGTAGATATATATGTGTGTAGATATATATGTGTGTAGATATATGTGCGTGTAGATATATGTGTCTGTAGATATATATGTGTGTAATATGTGTGTGTAGATATATGTGTGTGTGTGAGGATATATGTGTGTAGATATGTGTGTAGATATATGTGTGTGTAGATATATGTGTGGGTATATATGTGTAGATGTGTGTAGATATGTGTATAGATATATGTTCGTAGATATATGTGTGTAGATATATATGTGCGTGTGTGTGTAGATTTTGTAGATATGTGTGTAGATATGTGCGTAGATATATGTGCATATATATGTGTGTGTGTGTGTGTGGATATACAGTGGCTTGCAAAAGTCTTCATACCCCTTGAACTTTTCCACATTTTGTCACGTTACAACCACAAACGTGAATGTATATGTGATAGACCAACACAAAGTGGTGCATAATTGTGAAGTGGAAGGAAAATGATAATTGGTTCTCAAATTTTTTTACAAATAAAAAACTGAAAAGTGTGGCGTGCAAAAGTATTCAGCCCCCCTGAGTCAATACTTTGTAGAACCACCTTTCGCTGCAATTACAGCTGCAAGTCTTTTGGGGTATGCGTCTACCAGCTTTGCACATCTAGAGACTGAAATTTTTGCCCATTCTTCTTTGCAAAATAGCTCAAGCTCAGTCAGATTGGATGGAGAGCATCTGTGAACAGCAATTTTCAAGTCTTGCCAGAGATTCTCAATTGGATTTAGGTCTGGACTTTGACTGGGCCATTCTAACGCATGAATATGCTTTGATCTAAACCATCCCATTGTAGCTTTGGCTGTATGTTTAGGGTCGTTATCCTGCTGGAAGGTGAACCTCCGCCCCAGTCTCAAGTCTTTTGAAGACTCTAACAGGTTTTCTTCCAAGATTGCCCTGTATTTGGCTCCATCCATCTTCCCATCAACTCTGACCAGCTTCCCTGTCCCTGCTGAAGAAAAGAATCCCCACAGCATGATGCTGCCACCACCATGTTTCACAGTGGGGATGGTGTGTTCAGGGTGATGTGCAGTGTTAGGTTTCCGCCACACATAGCATTTTGCATTTAGGCCAAAAACTTCCATTTTGGTCACATCTGACCAGAGCACCTTCCTCCACATGTTTGTTGTGTCCCCCACATGGCTTGTGGCAAACTGCAAACGGGACTTCTTATGGCTTTTTTTCAACAATGGCTTTCTTCTTGCCACTCTTCCATGAAGGCCCGATTTGTGGAGTGCACGACTAATAGTTGTCCTGTGGACAGATTCTCCCACCTGAGCTGTGGATCTCTGCAGCTCCTCCAGATTTACCATGGGCCCCTTGGCTGCTTCTCTGATCAATGGTCTCCTTGCCCGGCCTGTCAGTTTAGGTGGACGGCCATGTCTTGGTAGGTTTGCAGTTGTGCCATACTCTTTCCATTTTCGGATGATGGATTGAACAGTGCTCCGTGAGATGTTCAAAGCTTGGGATATTTGTTTATAACCTAACCCTGCTTTAAACTTCTCCACAACTTTATCCCTGACCTGTCTGGTGTGTTCCTTGGGCTTCATGATGCTGTTTGTTCACTAATGTTCTCTAACAAACCTCTGAGGCCTTCACAGAACAGCTGTATTTATACTGAGATTAGATTACACACAAGTGGACTCTATTTACTAATTAGGTGACTTTTGAAGGCAATTGATTGCACTGGATTTTATTTAGGGGTATCAGAGTAAAGGGGGCTGAATACCTTTGCACGCGACACTTTTCAGTTTTTTATTTGTAAAAACATTTGAAAACCATGTATCATTTTCCTTCCACTTCACAATTATGCGCCATTTTGTGTTGGTCTATCACATAAAATCCCAATAAAATATATTTACGTTTGTGGTTGTAACGTGACAAAATGTGGAAAAGTTCAAGGGGTACGAATACTTTTGCAAGCCACTATATGTGTTTGTATGTAGATATATATGTGTGTGTATATATATATATATATATATATATATGTGTGTGTAGATATGTGTGTGTGGATATTTGTGTGTGTGTAGATATATGTGTGTGTAGATATATATGTGTGTGAGTGTGTGAGAGAGAATGTGTGTATGTGTGGATATGTGTGTAGATTTGCGTGGATATAAATGTGTGTCTGTGTGGATATATATAGATGTGTGTATATATTTGTGTATGTATGTTTATATTTATATATGTGTATGTACAAATGTATTTTGTGTGTGTATGTATACTGTAGATATATGTTAGTGTATGTGTATGTATATATTTGTGTGTATGTATGTCTGTGTATGTTTCTGCGTATATATATACGTGTATATGTTTGTGTGTGTATAGATTTGTGTGTTAATACATGTGCGTTTGAGTTTGTATTTATTTATGTGTATAGGGAGGTTGCACGGCAGTCGAGGTCACGACCTGTGACCCTCACTGTTGCCACGCAACGTCTTCTGGAGTACACGCGCTGGGCCCGTCTTCTGTCTCAGCATCTGGACTCCATGCTGACTGGTTCCCCACATCGCGGACCCCGGGCCGTCTGTCCCCGCGGCTGGGAGGGTGGTAGTCGGGTTGAGGGGGTCGGGCCGAGTCGTGGTGCCGGTGACTCTGGATGGGCGGAGGGACCAGACTGTCCCCAACTCTGCTGCAGCTGACGGGGACGTCCCCGTGTGTCCGCTGCCTGGAGCCGCGGCCCCGCTCCATCCGGTCCTGTGTGTGTGAGCGCTGCCGACCCACAGCCCTATGTGTTTGTGTGTGTATCTGTTTGTGTGTGTGCACGCGTTTGTGCGTGTATGTGTGTGTGTGTGTGTATATGTGTTTGTGTGTGTATTTGTTTGGTTGTGTATCTATGTATGTGTGTCTGTGTGTGTATATATGTGTGTTTGCGTGTGTATGTGTGCGTGTGTTTGTGTATATGTGTACACATTTGTGTTTCATTGTCACATGTGCCAGAACCGAACGATAAAATTCATACTTGCAGCAGCACAAACAGAAATCTAAACATAGTACATGTAAAACTTATATTATACAACGCAAAAGTCCAATATTTATATAATTAATAAATATATAATAAATGTATGTATATATACATGTATAAAAAAAATATATATTTACTGCGGCGTTCTCATGTGATATATATGTAGTGTGTGCTTGTGTATATACGCATATATAGACATATATTGATGCACTATCATTGTCTATTTATTTGCCTGTTTGTTTTATATATTAGAACGCCGCTCATATATATGTAGCGTCGGGGTTTGTATGATAGTTTTGGTATACGGCTTGGGATAGTGGTAAATTGGCCCAAGTATATAGGATAGTGTGTAGTATGTAGCGTGGTGTAAGTGTGCTGGGATCGCTGGTCGGCGCGGACTCGATGGGCCGAAGGGCCTGTTTCCGGGTTGTGTCTCCATACTAAACTAAACTAAACTAGCTGTGGTCAATTGATTTAAACACAGTGTGCACACTTTCCCTGGCACTGCATTTAAGGGGTAAGCCATTTAGAACGGAGACGGGGAAACACTTCTTCACACAGAGAGTTGTGAGTTTGTGGAACTCTCTGCCTCAGAGGGCGGTGGAGGCCGGTTCTCTGGATGCTTTCAAGAGAGAGCTAGATAGGACTCTTAAAGATAGCGGAGTCAGGGGATATGGGGAGAAGGCAGGAACGGGGTACTGATTGGGGATGATCAGCCATGATCACATTGAATGGCGGTGCTGGCTCGAAGGGCCGATTGGCCTACTCCTGCACATATTGTCTATTGTCTATCGCACAGAACAGTAAAGGTTTAATATTCAGAATGCTGACTGGTTGAATTCATTTAATGGGACAATTTGCTGAATATGTAAATGCAGAATAAATAAGTCTGCAGGGGGGGGAAATCACAGCTAACACATTTTATTGACATCATTCCTACATCCAATGGAGAATGAACCTAACTCAATGATTATTATCCTAACAGCAACTCCATGGATTTACAAATTCTCTGAAACACTGCCTCTTTGTGGCAAGGATGGGAAAGGGGGCAGGTGTGATGCCCAAACAAATGTTTTCTTGCCACTCTAGGTAGTCCAGTGATTCGTCAGTGGGCAGCGTCAAAGGTTTAATCAACTTCTTCGATGGTTGGGCCGCCGGCTGCGTTCTTTCCCATCTGCCCGGCGAAGGAGCCCTCGGGCATGCCCCCATGGTAGAGCTTGCTGATAATCGGGTTGCAAATCTTCTCCAGGTCTTTCAGCTGCTGTTCGTATTCATCCTTCTCTGCCGTCTGGTTGGACTCCAGCCAGGATATGGTCTGGTTGCACTTCTCCACCACCTTGTTCTTGTCTTCATCGCCGACCTTGCCCCGCACCTTCTCGTCCTCCACCGAGCTCTTCATGTTGAACGCGCGGGACTCCAGGGAGTTCTTGGCCGCGATCCGCTCTCGTTGGCGCTCGTCTTGCCCTTTGTACTTTTCCGCCTCCTGCACCATCCTCTCGATCTCCTCCTTGCTCAGCCGGCCCTTGTCGTTGGTGATGGTGATCTTGCTCTCCTTGCCCGTGCTCTTGTCCACGGCGGACACGTTGAGGATGCCGTTGGCGTCGATGTCGAAGGTCACCTCGATCTGGGGCATTCCGCGCGGGGCAGGTGGGATGCCGCACAGATCGAACTTGCCCAGGAGGTTGTTGTCCTTGGTCATGGCCCTCTCGCCTTCGTACACCTGGATGAGGACCCCGGGCTGGTTGTCAGAGTAGGTGGTGAAGATCTGGGTCTGCTTGGTGGGAATGGTGGTGTTCCTCTTGATGAGGGTGGTCATGACACCGCCCGCCGTCTCCAGACCCAACGACAGTGGGGTGACATCCAGGAGGAGCAGATCCTGGACGTTCTCCGACTTGTCCCCCATCAGAATGGCCGCTTGGACAGCCGCCCCGTAGGCCACCGCCTCGTCAGGGTTGATGCTCTTGTTCAGCTCCCTGCCGTTGAAGAAATCTTGCAGCAGCTTCTGGATCTTGGGGATGCGGGTGGAGCCGCCGACCAGGACAATGTCGTGAACTTTTGACTTATCCAACTTGGCATCTTTAAGAGCCTTCTCCACCGGCTCCAATGTGCCTCGGAATAAATCGGTATTTAGCTCTTCCAATCGAGCCCTGGTGATTGAGGTGTAGAAGTCAATGCCCTCGAACAGAGAATCGATTTCCACACTGGCCTGGGTGCTGGAAGACAGGGTTCTCTTTGCTCTCTCGCAGGCTGTCCGCAGCCTCCTCACCGCCCTCTTGTTCGGGCTAATGTCCTTCCTGAATTTCCGCTTGAACTCCTCAATGAAGTGGTTGACCATGCGATTGTCAAAGTCCTCTCCACCCAGGTGGGTGTCGCCGGCTGTGGACTTCACTTCAAAGATACCGTCGTCGATGGTGAGGATGGACACGTCGAAGGTGCCGCCACCCAGGTCAAAGATGAGGACATTGCGCTCTCCACTGCCCTTCTTGTCCAGGCCGTAGGCAATGGCACCTGCAGTTGGTTCGTTGATGATGCGCAGGACATTGAGACCAGCGATCACGCCGGCATCTTTGGTTGCCTGCCGCTGGGAGTCATTGAAGTAAGCGGGCACGGTGATAACGGCGTTGGTGACATTGTAGCCCAGGTAAGCCTCGGCCACCTCCTTCATCTTGGTCAGCACCATGGAGGAGATCTCCTCCGGGTAGAAGGTTTTATTCTCCCCCTTGTACTCTACCTTCACCTTGGGCTTCCCAGCGTCGCTCACCACCTGGAAGGGCCAGTGCTTCATGTCGGACTGGACCACGGGGTCGTCGAACCTCCTCCCGATGAGCCTCTTGGCGTCGAAGACGGTGTTGGACGGGTTCATGGCCACCTGGTTCTTGGCCGCGTCGCCGATGAGCCTCTCGGTGTCGTTGAAGGCCACGTAGCTGGGGGTGGTGCGGTTGCCCTGGTCGTTGGCGATGATCTCCACCTTGCCATGCTGGAAGACGCCGACGCAGGAGTAGGTGGTGCCCAGGTCGATGCCAATGGCTGTTCCCTTGGCTGCCATTGTTGAGTCCCACCCACGCCTCTGAAACGGTGGACTACTAGCCCGCTGGCCGATCTACCCACCTGCACCTCCCCAACTCTCCTTTCCGCTCTGCCGCGCCTTCTCGCCTCAAGCCCCTTATTTATACCTTCGCGCTCCTGAGCCCAGGCGTCTGATTGACCGCGGCGCCTGCCAATGGGGGGCGCAGGTCCAGCGAGGGGGGCGGGACAATCGTCGTTGACGTCACGTGTCCTCTGTGACGTCACCCGGGGACAATCGTCGTTGACGTCACGAGTCCTCTGTGACGTCACCCGCCCTATGACGTCACCCTCCCACCCAACCACCCCTTGGAGATACAACGCGACCATGGAGGGGAATCCCAATTGAAATCCCAGGTCTACTCCGAAAACAGATCCGTTTTTTCAACTGTTGTTGGGCGAAACAAAACGCTGGCTTCAATGTGCGCGCATCATAATTGCTCTATGGTGACGTTCATCTGTGTCTCACCCGTTGCCATGGATCCCCTTTGCATTTCCTGCATTGCTTCTCTGACCCCTCCCCTCCCCAATGTGTTGAACAAGTTCCCCTGAATGAACTGGTAAACAAAGTTGGTAAAGTTGTTTAGGGCTCTGGTGAGACCACATCTGGAGTATTGTGCACAGTTTTGGTCTCCTAATTTGAGGAAGGTCATCCTTGTGATTGAGGCAGTGCAGCCCATGTTCACGAGATTGATCCCTGGGATGGCGGGACTGTCATATGAGAAAAGATTGAAAAGACTAGGCTTGTATTCACTGGAGTTCAGAAGGATGAGGGGGATCTTATAGAAACATATAAAATTATAGAAGGACTGGACAAGCTAGATGCAGGAAAAATGTTCCCAATGTTGGGCGAGTCCAGATCCAGGGGTCACAGTGTTAAAATAAAGGGGAGGCCATTTAAGACTGAGGTGAGAAAAAACGTTTTCACCCAGAGAGTTGTGAATTTGTGGAATTCCCTGCCACAGAGGGCAGTGGAGGCCAAATCACTGGATGGATTTAAGAGAGAGTTATATAGTGCTCTAGGGGCTAGTGAAATCAAAGGATATGGGGAGAAGGTAGGCACGGGTTATTGATTGGGGACGATCAGCCATGATCACAATGAATGGCGGTGCTGGTTCGAAGGGCCGAAGGGCCTCCTCCTGCACCTATTTTCCATGTTAACCCCATCGTTTATAAACGACCCCTCACAGAAGAGGAAATCTCACAAAAGCCGCTGCTGAATGGCGCTCTGCTAATGTCCACCCATCACTCTTATCCAGAAGGCAAAGCACTGGTGATGGGTCAGGAAGCATTCTTGCTATTGAGGTTCACTCGGTTAATTCCCGGGATGGCGGGACTGTCATATGCTGCGAGAATGGAGCGGCTGGGCGTCTACACTCTGGAGTTTAGAAGGATGGGAGGGGATCTTATTAAAACATATAAGATTATTAAGGGTTTGGAGACGCTAGAGGCAGGAAGCACATTCCGGATGTTGGGGGAGTCCAGAACCAGGGACAACAGTTTAAGAATAAGGGGTAAGCCATTTAGAACGGAGACGAAGAATCGCGTTTTCTCACAGAGAGTTGTGAGTCTGTGGAATTCTCTGCCTCGGAGGGCGGTGGAAGCCGGTTCTCTGAATAGTTTCAAGAGAGAGCTGGATAGGGCTCTTAAAGATAGCGGAGTCAGGGGATATGGGGAGAAGGCAGGAACGGGGTACTGATTGTGGATGATCAGCCATGATCACATTGAGTGGCGGTGCTGGCTCGAAGGGCCGAATGGCCTACTCCTGCACGTATTGTCTATTGTCTATCTCTGCATGACTTGGGTAGGCGACCTTCTTCAGTCTGAATCGCTCAATGGACACATAAAAATTGCTCTATCACTCTGTCCTCCACAAGATTCCAGCATCTGCGGCCTCTTGTGTCTAATGTCCGTGCCCATTGCTGATCTTTAATAATAGGAATAGAAGTAAGCTGGGTGCTTCTTCCAAACTTGATGTGCTCCAATAATATTATATCTCAATTTGAACTTCCTTGATTCATTTCCAATATATTACATTAAGGTGGATTCCATAAGTACTTTGGGCCTCGAATCCACTTAACCACTGGGTATCCGCTTGCTTCTGGGGTTGTGTACTCACCAACTCTCGAAGCAGAGGAATTACTCCTGGCCCCATCCCTAAAGTTACCCCAGCTAAGCCCCCCTATGTACCATACACTGCTGCCAATAAATTAATCTTACGTCATTTTCGCCACCTCCAACCTGACCCCACCACTCGCCACATCTTCCCATCTCCTCCCCTGTCCGCTTTCCGCAGAGACAGCTCCATCCGTAACTCCCTGGTCAATTCGTTCCTTCCCACCCAAACCATCCCCTCACCTGGTACTTTCCCTTGCAACCGCAGGAAATGCTGCACTTGTCGCATTACCTCCCCCCTTGATTCCATCCAAGGACTCAAGCTGTCTTTCCAGGTGTGGTAGAGGTTCACCTGCACCTCCTCAAACGTCATCTATTGTATCCGCTGCTCTAGGTGTCAGCTGCTCTACATCGGTGAGACTAAGCGCAGGCTTGGCGATCGCTTCGCCCAACACCTCCGCTCACTTCGCAATAACCAACCTGATCTCCCGGTGGCTCAGCACTTCAACTCCCCCTCCCATTCCGAATCCGACCTTTCTGTCCTGGTCCTCCACCATGGCCAGAGTGAGCCCCGCCTCAAATTGGAGGAGCAGCACCTCATATTTCGCTTGGGTAATTTACACCCCAGCGGTATGAACATTGACCTCCAATTTCAGGTAGTCCTTGCTTTCTCCCTCCTTCCCCTCCCCTTCCCAGCTCTCCCACAGCCCACTGTCTCCGCCTCTCCCGTTCTTCTTCCCGCACCACCACCTCCACATCAGTCTGAAGATGGGTCTCGACCGAAACGTCACCTATTCCTTCACTCCATAGATACTGCCTCACCCGCTGAGCTTCACCAGCATTTTTGTCCACCTTCGATTTTTCCGGCATCTGCAGTTCTTTCTCAAACAATAATCTCCCGTCATCTAGCATTTTAAATATCTGCGTGGTTAAATAACAACCTCTCGCCCTTCTAATCTCCAATGAATATTAGCCCGTTTTATTTACTTCCAGTTGCCCGGATCCAGGTGTGACCTCTGTTCCATCCTGGACCGATGTAGAAGGATGGATTCATTGGCGATACTTGCGAATGGGGATATCATTAACACGATAACATTTTTTACGGGATTGGCACCGGGGATGACTGGGTTAATGTATGATGCAGCCTGTATTGGCTGGAGTTCAGTGGGATGAGGGATGGACCTCATTGAAACTTACCGAGCAGTGAAAGAGTGGATGTGGAGAGGGTGTTCCACTAGTGGGAGAGCCTAGGACCAAGGGGATATGAGGAAGAATTTATTCAGCCAGAGGGTGCAGTTCATTGCCACTAACGGCATTATCTTCAGTTTCCTGTCCACCAATTTCAACGCAGGAGTAAGCGGATGTACAGTCTGAAAGCCACCACCTATTTTGCTCTAAGGATGCTCTATACAAAATGAACTAGAGCAGGTCACCCATGGGCGGAAATCCGGGGGGGGGGACGGGGCGACGCCCCCCATGTTTTGATAGCGATTTCCGCCCCTGATCCACCTCTCTCCAAATTGCCGCTGATTGGTCATAATTTTAATTGCCTTCCGAAGAAATTCTCGGGGAAATAATATCAAAGAGGGAAAAATGAAACAAAAAACGTAGGAAAGATCTTCAGATGCTGGTTTTCAACTGAAGATAGACACACAGTGCTGGAGTAACTCAGCGGGACAGGCAACATCTCTGGAGAGATGGAATATGTGACGTTTCGGGTCGAGACCCTTCTTCAGACTCTTTACTGGAATTTATCTTGCATTAAACGTTATTCCCTGTATCTGTTTGAGCCATGTGGACAGCTTGACCCTTATTCAGACTGGGAATCGGTGGGAGAGGGAAACTAGAGTTGTGAGAAGGTGCAAAGAACAAATGAATGACATGTGTGAAAAGACCAAATCAATAAACAATAGACAATAGGCTTCTTCTTCTTGCTTATAGTGTGCACAGCCTAAAGTTATAGGACAACTTGTGGACAAGTTGTGGACAATCAGCCGTGATCACATTGAATGGCGGTGCTAGCTCGAAGGGCCGAATGTCCTAGTCCTGCATAAAAAAATCAAAGTCAGCAACGACGATCAAGGAAAGGTGGATCCCACAATGGTCCATTGTTGGCGGTGGAAAAGATGACAACTATCTTTAACTGGACTTAAGATAGACACAAAAAGCTGGAGTAATTCAGCGGGACAGGCAGCATCTCTGGAGAGATGGAATGGGTGACGTTTCGGGTCGAGACCCTTCTTCAGACTCTTTACTGGAATTGATCTTGCGTTAAACGTTATTCCCTTTATCTGTTTGAGCCATGTGGACAGCTTGATTCTACAGTCTTTTCATTGACTGGGTAGCACGCAACAAATTGTTTTCCACTATATCTCGGTATAGGTGGCAATAGGTAAATTAAACTAAACTAAGGTGCAAAAAAATTGAGTACATGTGTAGCAAATGGTCGCTATAGTTAGCGGCACGAGTTTCTGCCTTGCAGCGTCAGACCCGGGTTCGATCCTAACTATGGGTGCTTGTCTGTACGGACTTTGTATGTTCTCACTGTCATCTGCTTGGCTTTCTCCGGGAGCTCCTGTTTCCTCCCACATTCCAAAGATGTACAGGTGTGCCGGCAAAATTAAAAATTAAAAATGACCCTAGTGGGTAGGTAGGATGACAAAAATGCTGGAGAAACTCAGCGGGTGAGGCAGCATCTATGGAGCGAAGGAATAGGTGACGTTTCGGGTCGAGACCCTTCTTCAGACTGACGTGGGGGTGGGAGGGGCGGGAATAAGAACGGAAGAGGCGGAGACTGTGGGCTGTGGGAGAACTGGGAATGGGAGTGGAAGGAGGGAGAAAGCAAGGACTACCTGAAATTGGAGAAGTCAGTGTTCATACCGCTGGGGTGCAAACTACCCAAGCGAAATATGAGATGCTGCTCCTCCAATTTGCGGTGGAACTCACTCTGGCCATGGAGGAGGCCCAGGACAGAAAGATCGGATACGGAATGGGAGGGGGGAATTGAAGTGCTGAGCCACCGGGAGATCAGGTTGGTTAATGCGGACTGTGCGGAGGTGTTGGGCGAAGCGATCGCTAAGCCTGCGCTTGGTCTCACCAATGTAGAGCAGCTGACACCTAGAGCAGTGGGTAGGGTGGTGCTAATGTGCGGGCACCTCTGGTCGGCGCGGACTCGATGGGCCGAAGTGCCTGTTTCCGCGCAGTATCAGCCATGATCACAATGAATGGCGGTGCTGGCTCGAAGGGCCGAATGGCCTCCTCCTGCACCTATTTTCTATGTTTCTATCTCTCAACTGAACTGAACGATATCGTTGAACATTGCTACAGAATTCCGCTGATTATCATTAAGAAACTAAGCGCCGAGTATATTGAATTTTTTTTTAAAGGCCCGTTTAAAACAAGATGAGGCAAGGAAGAACGTTAACTTTGCAATCTCTGCATAATATGGGGCAGACGAGAAACTCATTTACGATAGACCATTTGGTTACCTTTACAAGTCAAGCAGTTTCTGGCTGCAAAGTATAATCTGTCCAGTTAGCGACTAAAATTCTGCTGTTGATTTCAGATAAAGGAAAGATTGGGGGAGAGGAGAGAGGGTGGGTGGTCAGTCAACCTCGTAAATTGTTGGCCCACTGAAAGAGTCTCCTTTTCCAGCCTGCGCCCCAAAACCAGACGGCATGTCTGCCCGTTGCGGCCCGAAGATGATGGGGTGACAGATGTTTTCCAGGTCTCGCTGCTGGGTGTCCACGTCTTCTTTTCCCGCCTCCTGGTTCCACTCCAGCCAAGAGATGGCGGCGTTGCACGCTTCGAACACCTTCCTCTTGTCTTCCTCGTGGACCTTACCCTTGGAGTTCTCGCCGTGCGCCGAGCCCTTCATTCGGAGGGCATAGCACGCCAGCGCGTTCTTGGCCGCGATCTTCTCCCGCAGCCGGCCGTCTTGGGCCCTGCTCCTCTCGCCGTCTTGGGCCAGCCTCTCCACCTCTCCCTGGCTCAGCCTCCCCTTGTCGCCGACGGTGGCAATGGCGCTGGCGCTCTGCTCCCGCCGGTCTTGTCCAGAGCCGACACGCTCAAGATGCCGTCGGCGTCGACCTCGAACGCGACTTGGAGCTGCGGCACTCCCCAGGGGGCAGCGGGAATCGGCCGGAGATCGAAATGGCCCAAGCGGTTGTTGTCCTGCCTCACGGGTCCCTCGCCTTCGTACACACAGATGGAGATTTCCGCTTGGTTGTCAGCCTGGGTGGTGAACACCAGCGTCTGTTTGGTGGGAATGGTGGTGTTCCGCTTGATCAGGGTGGTCATGGCACCGCCCGCCGCCTCCACACCCAAGGACAACGGAGTGACATCTTGCAGAAGTAGATCCTGGACGTTCTCCGACTTGTCCCCCATCAGAATGGCCGCTTGGACAGCCGCCCCGTCGGCCACCGCCTCGTCGGGGTTGATGGTCTTGTTCAGCTCCTTGCCGTTGAAGAAATCTTGCAGCAGCTTCTGGATCTTGGGGATGCGGGTGGAGCCGCCGACCAGGACAATTTCATGGACCAGAGACTTGTCCAACTTGGCATATCTCAGGGCTTTCTCCACCGGCTCCAGGGTGCCTCGGAGCAGGTCAGCGTTCAGTTCCTCAAAACGAGCCCTGGTGATTGAGGTGTAGAAGTCAATGCCCTCAAACAGAGAGTCGATCTCCACGTTGGCCTGGGTGATGGAAGACAAGGTTCTCTTCGCTGCCTCGCAGGCTGTCCGCAGCCTCCTCACCGCCCGCTTGTCCTGGCTGATGTCCTTCTTGTTTTTGCGTTTGAACTCCTCAATGAAGTGGCTGACCATGCGATTGTCAAAGTCCTCTCCACCCAGGTGGGTATCGCCGGTGGTGGACTTCACTTCAAAGATACCATCATCGATGGCGAGGATGGACACATCGAAGGTGCCGCCACCCAGGTCAAAGATGAGGACATTGCGCTCTTCACTGCCCTTCTTGTCCAGGCCGTAGGCAATGGCAGCTGCAGTTGGTTCGTTGATGATGCGCAGGACATTGAGACCAGCGATCACGCCAGCATCTTTGGTTGCCTGCCGCTGGGAGTCATTGAAGTAAGCGGGCACGGTGATAACAGCGTTGGTGACATTGTAGCCCAGGTAAGCCTCGGCCACCTCCTTCATCTTGGTCAGCACCATGGAGGAGATCTCCTCCGGGTAGAAGGTTTTATTCTCCCCCTTGTACTCCACCTTCACCTTGGGCTTCCCAGCGTCGCCCACCACCTGGAAGGGCCAGTGCTTCATGTCGGCCTGGACCACGGGGTCGTCGAACCTCCTCCCGATGAGCCTCTTGGCGTCGAAGACGGTGTTGGACGGGTTCATGGCCACCTGGTTCTTGGCCGCGTCGCCGATGAGCCTCTCGGTGTCGTTGAAGGCCACGTAGCTGGGGGTGGTGCGGTTGCCCTGGTCGTTGGTGATGATCTCCACCTTGCCGTGCTCGAAGACGGCAACACAGGAGTAGGTGGTGCCCAGGTCGATGCCAATGGCTGTTGACATAGTTTTTTTTATTTTACTTCTTCCTTTCTCTTTCGCCGAGCAGGGGAGGTGCCGGTGTCCCAGAAGATCCCTCTCGCGTTGTCGCCCGTCCTCGCTGGCCGCTCACACTGAGCCTTCCAGCGCCATGCTAGGATTTTCCCGCCCGAATAGACGTCGCTGTGTCAATTGCAGCCGAGGTGTGACTTTCACCAGAACGTGGTGACTACACCGCAGCCAATGGACGACGGCGCTACCTTGTTGCCATGCGAACCGGCGGGTAGCAACATTCCATGTCATAAAGGGCACCAATTTCTTGCAGGCGGAGCGGCGGGAAACAGGACGTCTGTTTCTCGGCAAATCCGCCTTTCCAATTGTGTAGGAAGGAACTGCAGATGTTGGTTGAAGTCGAAGATAGACCAAGAATGCTGGAGTTACTCAGCGGGACAGGCAGCATCTCCGCAGAGAAGGAATGGGTGACGTTTCAGGTCTATTGTATGATGAAAGAATGGAGCGACTGGACCTGTATTCACTGGAATTTAGAAGGATGAGAGGGTATCGTATTAAACATATACAATTATTAAGGGATTGGACACGCTAGAGGCAGGAAACATGTTCCCGATGTTGGGGGAGTCCAGAACAGGGGCCACAGTTAATGAGTAAGGGGTAGACAAAAATGCTGGAGAAGCTCTGCGGGTGAGGCAGCATCAATGGAGCGAAGGAATAGGCTAAGTTTCGGGTCGACGCCCTTCTTCAGACTGGTGTGGGGGGGCGGGGGAAAAGGAAAGGAAGAGGCGGAGACAGTGGCTGTGGGAGAGCTGGGAAGGAGAGGGGAAGGAGGGAGAAATCAAGGCTAGGCTATAACTGAGATGAGGCAGAACATTTTCACACAGAGAGTTGTGAATTTGTGGAATTCTCTGCCTCAGAAGACAGTGGAGGCCGAATCACTGGATGTATTTAAAATAGAGTTACATGGAGCCCTTAGGGCTAGCGGAATCAAGGTGTATGGAGAGAAGGCAGGAACGGGGTACTGATTGCGGATGATCAGTCATGATTACATTGAATGGCGGTGCTGGCTCGAAGGGCCGAATGGCCTACTCCTGCACCTATTGTCTATGTATCTGCGTTTCAAATTAGTCTCTTGATCAGTCAGGGCGGCATGCGGTTGTGGGGAGAAGGCAGGATAATTGGGTTGAGAGGGGAACATAGATCAGCCATGGTTGAATGGCGGAGTAGACTTGATGGGCCGAATGGCGCAATTCTGCTCCTATCACTTATGAACTTATGAACTAACTCAGACACAAGTGCCGAAGTAAGTCAGTGGGCCAGGCAGCATCGCTGGTGAAAGAGGATGGGTGACGTTTTGGATCCGCACCCTTCTCCGGAGATGCTGCCCGACCCGCTGAGAGTCCTTTAATGTAAACCAGCACCTGCAGTTCTTTGAAGATAGACACTAAACGCTGGAATGACACAGCGGGTCGGACACCCTTCTTCAGACTGGGAGACAGTGGAAAGGGGAACGAGAGATATTGGCGGTACTTCGGGCAAATTAATGGAAGATATTCAAAGAAAGGTGGAGCCCACAGCGGTGTATTGTTGGCTGTGGGTTTGGTGATAAAACGTTATACAGACGAGTGACACAGACAGTGTGGGTGATAACGAATTATACAGATAGTGGAGAGGTGATAACGAGTTATTTTCGACCGATCAGACAATTTACAACCTTTGCACGCGTTTTAGCATTTTGTTTATTTATTTATTTTTTACAATAGGTGCAGGAGTAGGGCGTTCGGCCCTTCGAGCCAGCAGCGCCATTCAATGTGAACATTGCTGATCATCCCCAATCAGTACCCCGTTCCTGCCTTCTCCCCATATCCCTGACTCCGCTATCTTTAAGAGCCCTATCTAGCTCTCTCTTGAAGGCATCCAGAGAACCTGCCTCCATCGTCCTCTGAGGCAGAGAATTCCACAGACTCACAACTCTCTGTGAGAAAAAGTGTTTCCTCGTCTCCGTTCTAAATGGCTTACCCCTTATTCTTATACTGTGGCCCCTGGTTCTGGACTCCCCCAACATCGGGAACATGTTTCCTGCCTCGAGTGTGTCCAAACCCTTAACAATCTTATATGTTTCAATAAGATGCCCACTCATCCTTCTAAACTCCAGAGTGTACAAGCCCAGCCGCTCCATTCTCTCAGCATATGACTGTCCCGCCATCCCGGGAATTAACCTTGTAAACCTACGCTACACTCCCTCAATAGCAAAAATGTTCTTCCTCAAATTAGGGGTATTATCTGGAACGATAAGTGATGGATCTTCAGAAGTCCAAGTCGCCTTATAAACAAATAACACTATTAATGTACATATACTGACTAGATCTAGATCTAGATGTAGAAAGCTGAAAAGTTCTTGGTAGAGCATCACTCAGCACTGGTCAATTTTATACAATTTTTACATTTATCAAACCAATTAACCTACAAACTGTACTAAACTATATTAAACAAACTGTACTAAACTGTATTAACAATCTAGAAACATTGACATAGAAACATAGAAAATAGGTGCAGCAGGAGGCCATTCGGCCCTTCGAGCCAGCACCGCCATTCATTGTGATCAGGGCTGATCGTCCCTAATCAATAACCCGTGTCTGCCTTCTCCCCATATCCCTTGATTCCATTAGCCCCTAGAGCTCTATCTAACTCTCTCTTAAATCCATCCAGTGATTTGGCCTCCACTGCCCTCTGTGGCAGGGAATTCCACAAATTCACAACTCTCTGGGTGAAAACGTTTGTTCTCACCTCAGTTTAAAATGGCCTCCCCTTTATTTAAGACTGTGGCCCCTGGTTCTGGACTCGCCCAACATTGGGAACATTTTTCCTGCATCCAGCTTTTCCAGTCCTTTTATAATTTTATATGTTTCTGTAAGATACCCCCTCATCCTTCTAAAACTCCAGTGAATACAAGCCGTCTTTTCAATCTTGGCCTAGTCTTTTCAATCTTTATTAATGTTTGTGGGAGAAACCGAAGATCTCGGAGAAATCCCACGTAGATCACGGGGAGAACGTGCAAACTCCATACAGACAGCACCCATGGTCGGGATCGAACCCGGGTCTCTGACGCTACATTTTGCTGTAAAAGGCAGCAACTCCACCGCTGCGCCACCGTGACCGCCCAGTGTGTGAAGAGCTTGCACGGTTCTTTGTTTGTTTTGTATGCATGTTTTAATTAGAATAAAGTTTATTTTGTGGGAAACGGCAGCCAACTGAAGAGGGACTGGGCAGGTGGACACAAAATGCTGGAGTAACTCAGCGGCAGCATCTCTGGAGCGGGTCATCCTGATCTGAACCGACCAATCACGCGGTCAATGGGCGGGCCATCGTGTTACGAATTGACCAATCAGGGGGGCGGACCATCGTGTTCTGGGCCGACCAATCACGTGTCAGGGGCGGGCCATATTGATGTGAATGGACCAATCACGCGGTCAGGGGGGGCGAGTCATTGTGATCTGATTCGACCAATGACGCGTCAGGGGGCGGGCAATGTGCGATGAATGGGCCAATCCCACGGCAGGACGCGGGCCATAGTGCTATTAACGGACCAATCACGCGTCCGGGGGCGGGCCATAGTGCTATGAACGGACCAATCACGCGTCAGGGTGGGGCAATAGTGCGATCAATGGGCCAATCACACGTCAGAAGGCCCGCCATAGCGATATGAATAGACCAATCACGCGTGCAGTTGCGGGCCATCGTGATCTGAGCCGACCAATCACATGGTCAGGGGGTGGGCCATCGTCATATGAATGGACCAATCAGGGGGGCGGGACGGTTTCATCTGGGCCGACCATTCACGCGCCAGGGGGCGGGCCATGATGATCTGGGCCGACCAATCACACGGGCAAGGGGCGGGCCATCCAGACAGGCCGATCAATCAGCCGTCAGGGGGCGGGCCGGTGATGTCAGAGAGAACAAAGGATTTTGTGAATGGGGCTTTAACCAAAGATCCTATAGAGAAGGTACACAAAAATGCTGGAGAAACTCAGCGGGTGCAGCAGCATCTATGGAGCGAAGGAAATAGGCAACGTTTCGGGCCGAAACCCTTCTTCAGACTGATAGGGGGTGGGGAGAAGAAAGGAACAAGGCGGAGGAGGAGCCCGAGGGCTGAGGGATGGGAGGAGACAACCAGAAGGCTGAGGAAGGGGAGGAGACAGCAAGGGCTAGCAAAACGAGCTTGATATAGGATCTTTGGCTTTAACGAGTGAGCGCTCATGAGCGACGGCAGGTTAATTACTAAACACAGTGTTTGCACAACGCGTGGACCTCGACAAAAAATAAAAATAATGTAAAGTAAAGTAAATTTATTTATATAGCACTTTTCAATCAATTTCAATCAATGAAGCCAAAGTGCTTTACAGAGAAAATTATCAATATAAATGAGAAAAAAAAAGAGGTAGAAAAAAGACACGACACACTATTAGAGATTCAACACGAACAGCAGAGTCGGGGATTGAAATTTGAATAATGATTTAAAAAAATAAAAAATAAAAAATAAATACAATTTAAAAAAAAGACTTTAAGAAAAAATAAATCAATAAACTGAATAAACAAAAATAAATAAATTAAAATCTCTCTTCATCACCGTCTATATCTGTCGTTTCCCTTTCTTCTGACTCTCAGTAAGAGGCAAAGATCCTAGGATCTTTGGTCTGAAGAAGGGTCTCGACCCGAAACGCCACCTGTTTTTCTCCAGAGATGCTGTCTGACCCGCTGAGTTACTCCAGCTTTTTGTGGCTTTCTACTGAAGACGCCAGGAATCGGTGGTGAAATTCACCAGCCTCTTCAGCGCGCTTTTACAACCTCTGGCCGTCTGAGGAGAGGACTGTTTGAAGCAAAGAGCTTCTTTGGTTTGCAGATAAGGACTTCAAAGCTGCACAAATCTCGCGGCTGGCCGTGCAGCGATGGTCGTTGCGTTCTTTTGCGTTCATGAGACACAGACCACCTCCTGGTGCGGGAAGCTCAAAGCACGAGAGAGAAGGCAGCGATAATCCAGAACCTCATCAATGAAGGCCCAGAGTACAACATCAGGAGATAGTCCCAAAAATGCTGCAGTAACTCAGCGGGACAGGCAGCATCTTTGGAGAGAAGGAATGGGTGACGTTTCGGGTCGAGACCCTTCTTCAGACTGAGAGTCAGGGGAAAGGGAAGCGTTAGATATAGACGGTGATATAGGGAAGTTTCACGGTAGTCGGGTCACGACCCATGACCCGTACTGTTGCTACGCTACGCCAAATGGAGTACACGCGATGAACTGCAGGTAAGCACTGACCATTGTTTCCAGCGTAGCGGGCCCGTTAAAACCCGCCGAAATGGTCAATTTTTGCGCTGAAAATAATTATGGAAATCGGGATAAGCGTGAGAGACATTTAGCCTACTTCAGAATTCCAAAAGTGAGGAGAAATGACGGTAGATGGAAGCGAGCGAGAGCTGAAGGGACAACATCAGCCAAAGTGCTTGGCGAACATTGACCGTTTGCTCACTGCATTTCATCAACTAAGGCATTATTTGTGTTTTTTCTTGATTCCTTTGGCATCTAAAAAGTTTCAGAAGTGATAAATCTGGCTGTAAAATTTTAAAATCGCCCATGGTTCTCAAGTGGGGTTTTTACATGCAAAATGAAAACGCCTCTGAAGCAAAATTTACAGCAAGATTTATCACTTCTGAGACTTTTTAGATACGAAAGGAATCAAGAAAAAACACAAATAATGCCTTACTGTTGATGAAATGCAGTGAGCAAACGCGATAAATCCCAATATTTACAATTCCGATATCTGCACGGCCAATGTTCGCCAAGCACTTTAGCTGCTGTTGTCCCTTCAGCTGTCGCTTCTCTTTACCTTCATTTCGCTTCACTTTTAGAATTCTGAAGTTGGGTACATGCCTCTCACACTTACCCCGACTTCCACAATTTTTTTACGGAGCAAAAATTCAACATTTTGGCGGTTTTTAACAGGTAGGAAAGTACGCGTTTCTTGCATTAATAACATATACCGGAAGTTACGGATGTCCTCCAGATGGATTGAGCGGCTCCATGCGTCAAGCCCTATGACCCAGTGACCTTACGTGCAACCCACCTATATCACCGTCTATATGTCTCGCTTCCCTTTCCCTGACTCTCAGTCTGAAGAAGGGTCTCGACCCGAAATGTCACCCATTCCTTCTCTCCAGAAATGCTGCCTGTACTCCATTATTTTGTTAGGGGGTCATATGAAATCCATTAAACAATACACGCAAACATAGATTGCCCCGAAGACTGCTGCATGAGAGACAGGTGCACTGTTGTGGAATAAAATAAGAGCGGAGGGAGGTCTCCGTCCATCCTGACCCCGGGCTGTGAGCGGCGGGTTCCACTGCCCAACAGGTGCAACGCCTCCTCAGGTTGCACCCGAGACTTCCTTAGCGCCGGGTCCCGTCCCTTTCTGTCCTGCCTTAGTCTTTCCCAAGCCCCTTGCTCAGCTTTCGTCTAATCGGCTCAGCTGATGTCTAACTGACCATCTCCCTCTTGTGAAGGAAGACAAAAATGCTAGAGAAACTCAGCGGGGGAGGCAGCATCTATGGAGCGAAGGAATAGGTGACGTTTCGGGTCGAGACCCTTCTTCAGATCTCTGCCTAATCCCATTCTTCTGACCCGCTGAGTTACTTATGGACACACTGATCTGTTCTGTGTTCATGCCTACTATATTCTGTTGTGCTGAAGCAAAGTAAGAATTTCATTGTCCTATCTGGGACACATGACAATAAACTCTCTTGAATCTTGAATCTCTAAGATCTTTGGTTGGAAGTGGCCAGGATACCTTCACACTGAACACTTGCAGCCAAATAGCATTCATTGCCCGGGGCGGCAGCGTGAGCAGTGAGCACTCGCGGTACTGCAGGGGTTTCAGCAGCTCGACGTGAATGAAAACATGTTGAACCAGGAAGCAAACTCTTTGAGTTTCTTCCGGAGTGAAAATGGCTGCGAAACGCTCGGTCGCGAGTTGGACCGAGGAGGTAGTTTGTACCATCTGCCAGGATTTCTTCACCGATCCGGTGGCGCTGAACTGCGGGCACAACTACTGCCGCTCCTGTATCACACAGAGTTGGGACAGCGCGGGGAGAAACTCCTGCCCGGAATGTAGAGAGGAGTCTGCAGACCGCACCCTCAGGGTGAATCGGGCCTTGTTTAGACTGGCTGTTAAAGCTCGAGCACTGAGCCTGAATCTCAAAGCGAAGAAAAGTAAACTTCACTGCGAGAAACATCAGGAAGAACTGAAGCTGTTTTGTGAAACTGACAAGAAATTGATCTGTTTGATTTGCACAACAGCGCGGGAACACAAGTCTCACAGTTTAATGCTGATAGAAGAAGCAATTGAATTCTACAAGGTAAAACCAAATCACTTTTGATCACATCATTGTCTCATCTATTCTATAGTGTCTGACATTTTTATTCTCTGATCTGAAAACCCAACCCCAGGAACAGGTGAAATCTTCTTTCGAATCTCTCACAGAAAAGGAATCGGAGATCCAGAAAACGGAGCAGAAACAGAAAGAGAGGATTTCTGGAGTTCAGGTGAGGCTTTGTACTATCGATTTAATGTTTTAGTGTAGATTTAATCCCTGCGATGTGTGCAATAATTTGGCACCTCCATAGAGCTCAGTAGTCAAGGGCCAGAACTCCTGGGAGAGGTTGAGCAGCCAAGGACTTTACTCCCTGGAGCACAGCAGTCTGAAGAATGGTCTGTGACAGGTGTATAATATCATGAAGCGAAATTATACATTGGATGGTAAATCTTTTACTCTTAGTAGGGGGGTTGAGAATGTGAGGGTATAGGTTTTAGGTGAAAGGCAAAAGATTTAAAACGAACATGAAGGACAAATTTAGTAGTGGGTATATGGAACGAGCTGCCTGATGAGGTAGTTGAGTCAGGTAACGTAACAACATTTAAAAGATATTCAAACAAATTCGTGGAGAGATAAGTTTTAGAACTGTCTGGGCCAAATGCGGACAAGTGGAAATAGCGCAGATGGGGAGTCTTGGATGGTATCTATCACCCTTGCTGTATGAATCTATGAAGTCTGTCATTCTAAGTGGTGCTGCTGTCTGCTAGTTCCGGTGACCTGGTTCTGTCCACTGAGGGTTAATGGACACATGAAATAGAATAGGTTCAAGAAGGAACTGCAAGTGCTGGAAAATCGAAGGTAGACAAAAGTGCTGGGGAAACTCAGCGGGTGAGGCAGCATCTATGGAGGGAAGGAAATAGGCAACGTTTCGGGCCAAAACCCTTCTTCAGACTGATGTAGGGTGAGGGGGGGGGGGCTGGGAGAAGGAGCCCGAGGGCTGAGGGAGAGCTGAGAAGGGGGGGGGGAGACAGCAAGGGCTATCGGAAATTGGAGAAGTCATTGTTCATGCTGCTGGGGTGCAGACTGCCCAAGCGGAATATGAGGTGCTGCTCCTCCAATTTCCGGTGGTGCTCACTCCGACCATGGAGGAGGTCCAGGACAGAAAGGTCGGTTTCGGAATGGGAGGGGAGTTGAAGTGCTGAGCCACCGGGAGATCAGATTGGTTAATGCGGACCGAGCGGAGGTGTTTGGCGAAACGACCGCCAAGCCTGCCCTTGGTCTCACCATAGAATAGAATAGGTTGCAGGGAATTGAACTGGGGAAAGGGGAACGATGTGCTTGTACATTACTTTCACATAATATTTCAGAATTATCAAGACGAGCTCTTGAATTGCCTCGGTAATGAAAGCTATGGATTAAATACATGTAAATGGGATTAGTGTAGATACGTAGATATTGAGTAATGAGGAAGGGTTAGTTAGCAGACTTGTTGTGCGTGCCCCCTTGAGCAAGAGTGACCATAATATGGTTGAGTTCTTCATTAGGATGGAGAGTGACATTGTTCATTCAGAAACAACGGTTCTGAACTTAAAGAAAGGTAACTTTGAGGGTATGAGACGTGAATTGGCCAAGATTGACTGGCAATTAGTTCTAAAAGGGTTGACGGTGGATATGCAATGGAAGGCATTTAAAGACTGCATGGATGAACTACAAAAATTGTTCATCCCTGTTTGGCAAAAGAATAAATCAGGGAAGGTAGTGCATCCGTGGATAACAAGGGAAATCAGGGATAGTATCAAAGCAAAAGATGATGCGTACAAATTAGCCAGAAAAAGCAGCATACCAGAGGACTGGGAGAAATTCAGAGACCAGCAGAGGAGGACAAAGGGCTTAATTAGGAAAGGGAAAATAGATTATGAAAGGAAACTGGCAGGGAACATAAAAACTGACTGCAAAAGTTTTTATAGATATGTGAAGAGAAAGAGATTAGTTAAAACAAATGTAGGTCCCTTGCAGTCAGAAACAGGTGAATTGATCATGGGGAACAAGGATATGGCGGACCAATTGAATAACTACTTTGGTTCCGTCTTCACTAAAGAAGACATAAATAATCTGCCGGAAATAGCAGGGGGCTAAAGGAGATGGAGGAACTGAGTGAAATCCAGGTTAATCGGGAAGTGGTGTTGGGTAAATTGAATGGATTAAAGGCCGATAAATCACCAGGGCCAGATAGGCTGCATCCCAGAGTACTTAAGGAAGTAGATCCAGAAATAGTGGATGCATTAGTGATAATTTTTCAAAACCCTTTAGATTCTGGAGTAGTTCCTGAGGATTGGAGGGTAGCAAACGTAACCCCACTTTTTAAGAAGGGAGGGAGAGAGAAAACGGGGAATTACAGACCAGTTAGTCTAACATCGGTAGTGGGGAAACTGCTAGAGTCAGTTATTAAAGATGGGATAGCAGCACATTTGGAAAGTGGTGAAATCATTGGACAAAGTCAGCATGGATTTACGAAAGGTAAATCGTGTCTGACGAATCTTATAGAATTTTTCGAGGATGTAACTAGTAGAGTGGATAGGGGAGAACCAGTGGATGTGTTGTATCTGGACTTTCAGAAGGCTTTCGACAAGGTACCACATAAGAGATTAGGATATAAACTTAAATCACACGGTATTGGGGGTTCAGTATTGATGTGGATAGAGAACTGGCTGGCAAACAGGAAGCAAAGAGTAGGAGTAAACGGGTCCTTTTCACAATGGCAGGCAGTGACTAGTGGGGTACCGCAAGGCTCAGTGCTGGGACCCCAGCTATTTACAATTTATATTAATGAACTGGACGAGGGAATTGAAAGCAACATCTCCAAGTTTGCAGATGACACTAAGCTGGGGGGCAGTGTTAGCTGTGAGGAGGATGCTAGGAGACTGCAAGGTGACTTGGATAGGCTGGGTGAGTGGGCAAATGTTTGGCAGATGCAGTATAATGTGGATAAATGTGAGGTTATCCACTTTGGTGGCAAAAACGGGAAGGCAGACTATTATCTAAATGGTGGCCGATTAGGAAATGGGGAGATGCAGCGAGACCTGGGTGTCATGGTACACCAGTCATTGAAAGTAGGCATGCAGGTGCAGCAGGCAGTGCAGAAAGCGAATGGTATGTTGGCCTTCATAGCAAGAGGATTTGAGTATAGGAGCAGGGAGGTTCTACTGCAGTTGTACAGGGTCTTGGTGAGACCACACCTGGAGTATTGCGTACAGTTTTGGTCTCCAAATCTAAGGAAGGACATTATAGCCATAGAGGGAGTGCAGAGAAGGTTCACCAGACTGATTCCTGGGATGTCAGGACTTTCATATGAAGAAAGACTGGATAGACTTGGCTTATACTCGCTTGAATTTAGGAGATTGAGAGGGGATCTTATAGAAACGTACAAAATTCTTATGGGGTTGGACAGGCTAGATGCAGGAAGATTGTTCCCGATGTTGGGGAAGTCCAGGACAAGGGGTCACAGCTTAAGGATAAGGGGGAAATCCTTTAAGACCGAGATGAGGAAAAACTTTTTCACACAGAGAGTGGTGAATCTCTGGAACTCTCTGCCACAGAGGGTAGTTGAGGCCAGTTCATTGGCTATATTTAAGAGGGAGTTAGATGTGGCCCTTGTGGCTAAAGGGATCAGGGGGTATGGAGAGAAGGCAGGTACGGGATACTGAGTTGGATGATCAGCCATGATCAAATTGAATGGCGGTGCAGGCTCGAAGGGCCGAATGGCCTACTCCTGCACCTATTTTCTATGTATCTATGTACAGTGCCCAACATGGACATGTTGGGCCGAATGGCA
The DNA here is from genome assembly GCA_038087875.1 of Malacoraja senta. Classification (NCBI taxonomy): domain Eukaryota; kingdom Metazoa; phylum Chordata; class Chondrichthyes; order Rajiformes; family Rajidae; genus Malacoraja; species Malacoraja senta. Next base: position 10,122,961 of record CM075994.1, read on the forward strand.
TATTTCTGTACTCAAGAGTGATATTATATATTGATTTTCACGTTTCATCCGACAGGAAGAGTCACACAACCTTCAGTCACTGATCACATCCCAGTTTGCTGAACTGCACCAGATTCTCACTGAGAAAGAGCAGCGCTTACTCGGAGATATCCGGGAAGAAGAGGAGAAGATTGTAAAAACTATGGAGAAAAATCTTAAAGAGATACAAAATAATTTAGATTCCATTCAGGAGGAACTCTCAAAGTTACAGGAACAGATAGACCACAAGGACGGCGTGATATTTCTGAAGGTGAGGGGTTACACTACAGTTTGGCGAAGTGAAAGTGCACAGTCACAAAATGGCGGGTTACATTTCTGAAATAAATGCTGCATTTACCAGTAATTCGGTACTGGGTCAATGTTCTGTCTGTTCCATCTACTCACCACATCCGACAATAATGCCCCAAATTCCAGGAATCGTCATGCATTTATCCCACTTCAACTTAGATTTATCTGCAATATTGTCTTCAGGCCACCTTGTGAGTTCCACGTTCTCTTTACTGCATTTCTTGTGGAATTTATTAAAGGCCATCATACATTTCAGGTTTTATTTTTCTTCTCCTCACAAGTAGTGGTGATAATATTTCCAACCCCCACCCATTTAAATCCACCGCTGATCTTAAAATGTTCCATCCCATTGGCTCTAGAAATCGAACCAAGGTAAAATCTTGCTTGACTAATCTTTTGAAATTTTTTGAGGATGTAACTAGGAAAATGGACAAGGGAGAGCCAATAGAGGTAGTCTACCTGGACTTTCAGAAAGCATTTGATAAGGTCCCACATAGGAGATTAGTGGGCAAAATTAGAGCACATGGTATTGGGGGTAGGGTGCTGACATGGATAGAAAATTGGTTGGCAGACAGGAAACAAAGAGTAGGGATTAACGGGTCCCTTTCAGAATGGCTGACATTTTTCAATAATAGACAATAGGTGCAGGAGTAGGCCATTTGGCACTTCGAACCAGCACTGCCATTCAATATGATCATGGCTGATCATCCACAATCAGTACCCCATTCCTGCCTTCTCGCCATATCCCCTGACTCCGCTATCATTAAGAGCTCTACCTAACTCTCTCGAAAGCATCCAGAGAATTGGCCTCCACTGCCTTCCGAGGCAGATAATTCCACAGATTCACAACTCTCTGGGTGAAAAAGTTTTTCCTCATCTCCGTTCTAAATGGCCTACCCCTTATTCTTATACTGTGGCCCCTGGTTCTGGACTCCCCCAACATCGGGAACGTGTTTCCTGCCTCTAGCGTGTCCATTCCCTTAATAATCTTATATGTTTCAACAAGATCCCCTCTCATCCTACTAAATTCCAGTGTATACAAGCCCAGCTGCTCCTTTCTATCAACATATGACAGTCTCTCCATCGCGGGAATTAACCTCGTGAACCTACGCTGCACTCCCTCAATAGCAAGAATGTTCTTCCTCAAATTTGGAGACCAAAACTGCACACAATACTCTAGGTGTGGTCTCACTTGGGCCCTGTACAACTGCAGAAGGACCTCTTTGCTCCTATACTCAACTCCTCTTGTTATGAAGACCAACATGCCATTAGCTTTCTTCACTGCCTGCTGTACCTGCATGCTTACTTTCAGTGACTGATGAACAAGAACTCCCAGATCTCTTTCCCATCTTGACACCATTTAGATAATAATCTGCCTTCCTAATTTTGCCACCAAAGTGGATAACCTCACATTTATCCTCATTAAACTGCATCTGCCTTGCATCTGCCCATTCACCCAACCTGTCCAAGTCACCCTGCATTCTCATAGCATCCTCCTCACAGTTCACACTGCCACCCAGCTTGGTGTCATCTGCAAATTTGCTAATGTTACTTTGAATCCCTTCATCGAAATCATTAATGTATATTGTAAATAGCTGTGGTCCCAGCACCGAGCCTTGCAGTACCACACTAATCACTGCCAGCCATTCTGAAAGGGACCCGTTAATCCCTACTCTTTGTTTCCTGTCTGCCAACCAATTTTCTATCCATGTCAGCACTCTATCCCCAATACCATGTGCTCTAATTTTGCCCACTAATCTCCTATGTGGGACCTTATCAAATGCTTTCTGAAAGTCCAGGTAGACTACCTCTATTGGCTATCCCTTGTCCATTTTCCTAGTTACATCCTCCAAAAATTTCAAAAGATTAGTCAAGCATGATTTTACCTTGGTTAATCCATACTGACAGACTGGTCCTGTTAATGCTATCCAAATGAACCGCTATTTCATCTTTTATAATTGACTCCAGCATCTTCCCCACCACCAATGTCGGGCTAACTGGTCTATAATTTCCTGTTTTCTCTCTCCCGCCTTTCTTAAAAAGTGGGATAATATTAGCTACCCTACAATCCACAGGAACTGATCCTGAGTCTATAGAACATTGGAAAATTATCACCTATGCATTCACGATTTCTAGAGCCACTTCCTTTAAGTACCATGGGATGCAGACCATCAGGCCTTGGGGATTTATCAGCCTTCAGTCCCATCAGTCTATTCAACACCATTTCCTCCCCAATGTGAATTTCCTTCAGTTCCTCCGTCACCCAAGGTCCTCTGGCCACCAGGGAGATTGTTTGTGTCTTCCTTAGAGAAGACCGATCGAAAAGTACCCTTTCAACTCGTCTGCCATTTCCTTGTTCCCTATAATAAATTCACCTGTTTCAATCTGCATTCTTGGCTAGCTTACCTTCATACCTCATCTTCCCCCCCCCCAGCGTATTACCTTTTTAGTTATCTTCTGTTGCTCTTTAAATGTTTCCCAATCCCCAGGCCTCCCGCTCATCTTTGCTATGTTATACTTCTCTTTTATTTTTATACTGTCCTTGACTTCCCTTGTCAGCCACGGTTGCCCCTTACTCCCTTTGGAATCTTTCTTCCTCCTTGGAATGAACTGATCCTGCACCTTCTGTATTATTCCCAGAAATACCTGCCATTGTTGTTCCACTGTCATCCCTGCTGGGGTATCTTTCCAGTCAACTTTGGCCAGCTCCTCCCTCATGGCTCCATAGTCCCCTTTGTTCAACTGTAATACTGACACTTCGACTTTTCCCTTCTCACTCTCAAATTGTAGATTAAAACTTATCATATTATGGTCACTATCTCCCAATGGCTCCTTTACCTCGAGTTCCCTTATCAAATCCGGTTCGTTACACAAAAGTAAATCCAGAATTGCCTTCTCCCTGGTTGGCTCCAGTACAAGATGCTCTAAGACTCCATCACGGAGGCACTACACAAACTCCCTTTCTTGGGGTCCAGTACCAACCTGATTTTCCCAGTCTACCTGCATGTTGAAATCTCCCATAACAACCGTAGCATTACCTTTGCGACGTGCCAATTTTAACTCTTGATTCATCGTGCACCCTATATCCAGGCTACTGTTTGTGGGCCTGTAGATAACTCCCATTAGGGTATTTTTACCTTTAGTTCCTTAGTTCTATCCATACTGACTATACATCTCCTGATTCTATATCACTTCTCAACAGGGACTAAATTTCATTCCTGACCAACAGAGCTACCCCACCCCCTTTGCCCACCTGTCTGTCTCTTCGATAGGACGTATATCTTTGAATATTCAGTTCCTAGCAGTGGCCCTCTTGCAGCCATGTCTTTGTAATTCCCACAACATCATACTTGCCAATTTCTAACTGAGCCTCAAGCTCATCCACTTTACTTATACTTCGTGCATTCATATATATTACTTTTAATCCATTACTCACCTCACCTGTCACATTGATACCCATTTCACTTGGCCTTACTCTCCTATCCCTTCCTGTGCATTCTACCCTGTTAATTCTGGTGTCTTAACTTTTCTTATACTCTCTTTCCCTTATATCTCCATTTTGTCTCCTCCCTGCTCCAGATAAAATCCCACGACCTGCCCGGTCTTACTCGCAAGTTGCATACTCGCAGTTATTTTCATCGACATTCCTAATGCTTTCCCCCGTGTTCGATGTCTCTACGACAATATCCACTTTCGGTCTGTGTGACAGCGGCAAAGAGTTGGGAAATGAGAGATTTGGGAATCAGAGTTTATTTGTAACAATTTGGTGAAATACCCGCTGTCGGGATCATGACGATCCATCTCAGTCTATTGAGATTTGTGTTTTACTTATTTCAGGAGGAAGCTGGTCGCAAGAGGAGGTAGGACATGCTTTTGACTGAAACAATGTATGTTTTTATAGTACAGCTCAAAAAAACAGCTAATGCTTAGTTTCTAACCAACTGTTAAATATTTGCAGGGTTAATGATGAAACTAAATCAGTGTTGGTGGTAGATGGCGCGTTGCCCATTGAAAACTATGATAGCATCTTTTTCTACAAAGTGGCATTGAGAGAAACATCTGATATCATCAACCGAGGTAAAACTGATAGCTTTTCCATTGTTCTTTTTTAAGACATCTTTATGCAATACCTATATGTGAAGATTAATGATATTAATGGACCATGGGGGAAGCATCACAGAGACAGATAGCGAAGTTTGTTTGCACTTGAACGAATCCTTGCTCCTGGCTGAATGGGTTTGCTGTGCTGGGTGAAATTGCGTAGACTAGGCCTGTGTAGTCGAGAGTTCAGGAGTATTAAAGGAGATCTCAGTGAAACACAAAAGGTCCTTACAGGGCTCAGTGGGCTGGATGCAGGGAGGATGTTTCCCCTGTCTGAGGGGGTCTGGAGTCAGCGGAAACCCTCTCAGAGTGTGGGCTGGACCATTTAGGACAGAGACAAGGAGTCATTACTGCACGCAGAGACTGGGCAACCTTTGGAATTCCCTGTACCGATGGCTGTGGATAATCAGTCATTCAGCGCTCTTGAAGCCAGAGAGCCATGGTTGTACATTACAGAGCCAGGCCCTTCGGCCCATCTCGTCCATGTCCACCTTTTTTCCAGCCACACAAATCCCATTTGCCCACATTAGAACTGTATTATTCTACACCCTATTTGTTAAATTGCAATGCCTCTTAGATGTAGTGATTACATCTGATTCCACCACCATCTCTGGCAGATATCAACCACTATCTGTGTGTGAAGAAAACTCGCCACTCAGATCTACTTTGAAACTCCATCCTCTTGTGTTAAATCCGCGCCCTCCAGTTTTCATATCCTTGTATGAACATAAGGTTCCAAAGATCTTTCAGGGGCGGAAATCGCTGTAAAAACATGGGGGGTGGACACAATTTCTTGGTGGCCATGCGCGCACACACAAACTGTACGGTAACATCGGGAGCTGACCTGGTCAGTGACCGACTCCGAACTCCAGTAACAGCAGCTTCGTCCACCCCGAATCGTGGGGCTTGAATCGGCACGTTCGTGCGGCCTTTCACCGCCCGGCGCGGCTTAAAATCGGCCGGTGGGGGCTTCAACATCGGGAGCCTCGATGCAGCAGATTGATTTTAAGCCGCGCCGGGCGATGAAAGGCCCCGCGAACGGGCCGATTCAGCCCATAGAAAGCGTCTGATACCCGCTTGAATTTTTCAAAAGCTACAATGTGATAAATAACACTTAAACAAATAAAACTGAAGCAAATAAAGGCAAACAGAAGAACCAACCTTGGAAGGGGAGAGAGAGAAAGAGATGGGAAAAACATACTAAATAACGTGAGTGACCGTGAATGAGGGACTTACCTGGAGCCAGCCAGGAAACCCGTTCGACCTGACTCATTTAAATCCGATACCCGTTTAAATCTTTCCCATCCACCAATATATCCAATTAGTTCAAATGGTAATTGTACCCGCATCAGACAGCGTTAAGAAATTCTCCGTGAGTACCTTCAGTGATACTTGGTCAAAACACAATTGGTGACACATCATGTTAATACGATGTTAATAGAGACATTTAACAAGCGCTTAACAGTGACACCCCCACTGTCGCGGAAAGCAGAGATTTTAATAGTTTTTCTTTCGCCGAATTTCAAAATCCGGATTACAAAACATGAGGGGGATTGTCCCCCACCTCTCAAAACATGGGAGGGATGTAACCCCCCCCCCTCCCCCGCCACTCCCCCCAGGATAATGCTGCAGACCTTAATCTCCTTCCTCGCTATCCATAACATATCCCGTCCTCCGCAACTTACTAGTCACACCTCCAACATTAACATCCAAGCCATGAAAACATAAACTAAACAGCAACAGTGGCTGCACCGAACTCTGCTGCACACCACCCGCCACACAGCAGAACAATCATCCTTCCTTCTACCTCAAACAACCAATCCTATTGTGGATCCAATTAAGCAGCTTGCTTGGATCCCACTTCGCTTTCTTGACCAGACTTACACCCGGAACTTTGGCAACTCCCTCGGTGAAGTTCTCCGTTGCAAAGAACCATCAAATCTACCCTCCTCTAAAGAAAGCAAGTAAACAGTAGCAGATTGCCTCGCCCGTCCAGTCCACTCCCGTTCAGTATGATCACGGCAACTCCACCCCACATCTCTACATCCTCTTTAATCACCTCTAATTAACACTCACACCCATCCCCTCATCTTCCAATCTCCCTCTCCCTCACCATCTTCTGGCAAGATATTTGAATACCATTTTTCTTCATCTACACTTTCTGCATCCGTTTTTCCCGTCCGCACGGACCATCTTCTCTCGTTCCCGATGACCCGGTCCCGGGGCCGCGCTGCCCGAGTCTCCCCCCCGACCCCTGGGCACTCTCTGATTCTCTGCTTCTCCCCCCAGTCTCCGTCACCCTGGATGTGGAAACGGCGCATCCGCTGCTCGAGGTGTCTGAGGATCGGAAGAGGGTGAGATGTACTGCGACACGGAGGAGTCTCCCTGACAGCGGGAAGAGGTTTACAGTGTATGCATGTGTGCTAGGATCGGAGGGATTCACATCAGGGCGACATTACTGGGAGGTGGACGTGGCGGGGAGTCGGTGGTGGAGTCTGGGAGTCGCCATAGTGTCTGTGGAGAGGAAGAGAGGGATCACACTGACCCCGGAGACTGGAATCTGGAGCATCGAGCGGTGGGATGACGGGTTTGATGCACTCACCTCCCCTCCATCCCCTCTCCCCACCCGTCCCATCCCCGGGAGGGTGGGAGTTTATCTCAGTTACGAGTCCGGGACAGTTTCATTTTACGACGCGGACACCAAGTCCCATCTCCACACCTTCACTGGGAATGAATTCACGGAGAAACTTTATCCTTACTTCGGGTCTTGGGATGAAAAGCAGTGGCTGAGAATCTGCTCCCGTTCCGCTCCGGGTGTGTAAAAGGGTCGGGTCCTGGGACCGGCGTCAGGAGCGGGGCTCAGGGGCTGTGGGGCAGAAACCCGGTGGACAACAGGTCGGCGCTGAATGAACGGCTCCCATTTAATCCACAAATTCTGCGTCGTGAAACCCCAGTGAGCGCGGAAATAAAACCAGGGGGAATGTAAATGTGGGAAGAGTGAAATAAACAGCAACTGAAATCAGAGCTGTCTGTCGATCCGTTCATTTTAATGCGTTAACCGCGTCCGGCAACGGAACAGAAATTACTTTTGTGAAAACGCGCGGCGGGTCCTGAGCTCAGGGCTCCCCCGGGTCCTAAAGTCCGCTGACTCGGATAATTTAAGGTAGACAAAAATGCTGGAGAAACTCAGCGGGTGAGGCAGCATCTATGGAGCGAAGGAATTGGTGACGTTTTGGATCGAGACCCTTCTTCAGACTGATGGCGGAGGGGCGGTAAGAAGAAAGGAAGAGGCGGAGACAGTGGGCTGTGGGAGAGCTGGGAAGGGGAGGGGAAAGAGGGAGAAACCAAGGACTAACTGAATTGGAGAAGTCAATGTTTATACCGCTGGGGTGTAAACTACCCAAGCGAAATATGAGGTGCTGCTCCTCCAATTTGTGGTGGGACTCACTCTGGCCATGCAGGAGGCCCAGGACAGAAAGGTCAAATTCGGAATGGGAGGGGGAGTTGAAATGCTGGGCCACCGGGAGATCAGGTTGGTTATTGCGGACTGAGCGGAGGTGTTGGGCGAAGAGATCGCCAAGCCTACCCTTGGTCTCACCGATGTAGAGCAGGCGACACCTAGAGCAGCAGATGCAATAGATGAGGTTGGAGGAGATGCAGATGAACCTCTGCCTCACCTGGAAAGACGGCTTGGGTCCTTGGATGGAGTCAAGGGTGGAGGTAAAGCGACAAGCATAGCATTTCCTGCGTTTGCAAGGGAAAGTACCAGGGGAGTGGGTGGTTTGGGTGGGAAGGGACGAATTGACCAGGGAGTTACGGAGGGAACGTTCCCTGTGGAAAGCTGACAGGGGAGGAGATGGGAAGATGAGGCCAGTGGTGGGATCCCGTTGCAGGTGGCGAAAATGTCGGAGGATTATTTGTTGTATGTGACGGCTGGTAGGATGAAGATGAGGACAAGGGGGACTCTGCCCTTGTTACGAGTGGGGGGGTGGGCAGTGAGAGCAGAGTTTCGGGGGTATAGAAGAGATGTTGGTGAGAGCGTCATCTATAGTAGAGGAGGGGAACCCCCGTTCCCTAAAGAATGAGGATATATCCGATGCCCTGGTTTGGAACACCTCAACCTGGAATCCTTACAGGAAGCAGGGTGGGAAGATGTGTAGTCCAGATAGCCATGGGAGTCAGTGGGTTTGTAGTAGATGTCGGTCAGTGGTCTGTTGCCTGCGATGGAGATAGTGAGGTCTAGCTATGGAAATGGTCCAGGTGAATTTGAATGCCGCATGGAAGTTCGTGGTGAAATGGATGAAGTCAGTGAGTTGTGTGTGGGTGCAGGAGGTAGCACCAATGCAGTCGTTGATGTAGCAGAAGTAGAGTTCGGGGATAGCACCATGGTACGCTTCGGACATGGAATGTTCGACATACCCTACAAAGAGGCAGGCATAGCTAGGGCCCATAGCGTGCCCAAAGCTACGCCTTGGATTTGGAGGAAATGGGAGGAGTCAAACGAAAAGTTGTTGAGGGTAAGGACCAGCTCCGCTAGGCAGAGGAGAGTATCAGTAGACGGGGATTGGTTGATTCTGTGGTCGAGGAAGAAACGGAGGGCTTTGAGAACTTCCTGGTGGGGGATGGAGGTGTAGAGTGACTGGACATCCATGGTGAAGATGAGGGAATGAGGGCCCGGAAAATAGAAGTCATGGAGGAGACGAAAAGCGTGTGAGGTGTGTTGGACATAGGTAGGGAGGGATTTAACCAGCGAGGATAGGATGGAGTCGAGGTACGTGGAAATTAATTCGGTGAGACATGAACAAGCAGAAACAATGGGTCTGCCAGGACAGTCAGGTTTGTGGATTTTGGGGAGAAGGTAAAATCGGGCCATGTGGGGCTGGGGAACGGTGAGGTTGGAGGCTTGGGAGGGCTGGGAGCCGGAAGTGATGAAGCCAATGATAGTGTTAGAGATAGTGGCCTGGTGCTCGTCTGTGGGGTCATGGTCCAGGGATAAGTTGGCAGAGGTGCCTGAGAGTTGGCGACTGGCCTCAGCCTTGTAAAGATCAGTGAGCCAGACTACAACGGCACCTCCCTTGTCGGCAGGTTTGATCACCCAGTCGGGGTTGTTGCAGAGTGAATGGAGGGTTGTACGTTCAGGGGGGGAGAGGTTAGAGTGAGACGGGAGTGGAGAAGTTGAGGCAGTTGATGTCCCGCCGACAGTTTAAAATATAAAGGTCAAGAGCCCGTAGATGGCCATGAGGGGGGTCCAAGAGGAGGGGGTCCGTTGGTGACGGGAGAAAGGGTCATCACTGGGGGGCGACGACTCCTTCCCATCGAAAAACGCTTGGAAGCGGAGGGGACGGAAGAAGAGCTCCACATCGTGGTGGGCGCGGAACTCATTGAGGTGGGGGCGGAGGGGAACAAAGGTGGGGCCTCTGCTGAGGACAGACCGTTCGGTATCCGAGAGGGGGAGGTCAGGGTATAGGGTGAACACACGGCAAGGATGGCGGTTGGGGCCGGAGGAAGGCAGGTGAATGGACGGAGGATGAGGCGATGTCTGGTAGGGGGGTAGTGGGTAGTCAGGGAGGAGGGGGTTATGGGGACTATATTGTGGGTGGGGAGAAGCTAGGGTCACATGGTACAAAGGGGAAGGGGAAGACCCAGTGGAACAACCACTGAGGTTCCCTGTGTTAGGTGGGGGGGCACTAGGACCCAGCACAGTCAGCCCCGTGGTGATAGGTGGGGGGCACTAGGACCCAGCACATTCGGCCCCCGTGGTGTTCGGCGACACTAAGACCCAGCACAGTCAGACCCCGTGGTGTTGCTGGTGGGGGGGGGGGGGGCACTAGGACCCAGCACAGTCAGACCCCGTGGTGTTAGGTGGGGTCACTAGGACCCAGCAGTCAGACCCACGGTGTTGGGGTGGTGGGAGGGGGAGGGACTAGGACCCAGCACAGTGAGACCCCGTTGAGCTGGGGGGTGGGGCGCACTAGGACCCAGCACATTCAGACACAAAGGTGTAAGGGGGGGCACTAGGACGCAGCACAGTCAGACCCCGTGGTGATAGGGGGGGGCACTAGGACCCAGCACAGTCGGACCCCGTGGTGATAGGCGGGGGGGGGGGGGGGGGGGGGGGGGTGCACTAGGACCCAGCACGTTCAGACTCAAAGGTGTAAGGGGGTGGCACTAGGACCCAGCACAGTCAGACCCCGTGGTGATAGGGGGGGCACTAGGACCCAGCACAGTGACCCCACGGTGTTGGGGTGTTGGGGGTGGGGCACTAGGACCCAGCACATTCAGAAACAGGTGTAAGGGGAGGCACTAGGACCCAGCACAGTCAGACCCTGCGGTGTTGGAGGAGGGGGGGGCACTAGGACCCAGCACAGTCAGACCCCACGGTATTGGGGTGGTGGTTGGGGGGGGGCACTAGGACCCAGCACAGTCAGAACCCACGGAGTCGCAGGTGGAGACTTCAGTCCCGGTGCTGAGCCTGGGACCCGGGTAAGGCGACGGCAGCGGCCTGCTGGAGGGCGGTGGAGTGGCGAAGGTCGGTAAAGTCAATGGTGGAGGCCTGCGGGGTCAGCGGTCGAAGCATAGGAGGTCCCGGTCAGCGGAGTGCAGTGACGTGCAGTGAGGTCAGTGGCTGGGGAGGCACTGGCTAGTATCAGTGGCCCGGCCCCCCCTGTACTGATCACCGCGTCTCCCCGGGGAGAGAGAGTGGTGGACCCGGGGCTGCGTGCCTGAAGCACGGCGATTGGAGGGGCGGGAGCGTTGCCCTGGGACCGTGAGGGAACGATCCACCTCCCCCTCTCCCCCTTCTCCATTCCCCCTCACACCCCCCCTCCCCGTCTACCCCTTGCTTCCCCCTCCACCCGTCTGCTCTCTCTCTACCCCTCTCCGCCCTCTACCCGGGTGTAGATCTACCAGAGCCGAGAGTACATTACTCCAGCGCGGGGCTCCCAAATTGGGAGCTCTCAGCAGCCCAGAGCCTCCGAATCGGCCGCTACAAATCAACGAATCAACCTACCTACCAGAGTCACCCGCGGCCGGAAAGTCAGCACCGCCAGCGGTGGAATCCAGTGCTGCGCCGCCGCTGCTGAAACTAGGTAACGTGGAGGGAGAGTGAGGCAGCGTCAATTACGTGGGCTGAGCCAATGTTCCGTCGGTTGAGCTCTCCCTCCACTGGGCTCAAGACACACCCCGTCAGAGAGACATGTGATCGCTGCCTCCCCTGGTGCTTTTTCATTGCAGTTTTATAACAAGACCATCGAGCCTAAATTTAATATCTTTATACGTGAAATAAGTTACCCGGACTATGGAAGGTGAGGACATGTAATGAAGGGGTTTACAAACATTACATTGGTGACACACAGAGAGATAGTAACGGGCACACGCTTATTGCCCGCGCTCCATGCAGTTTCTGAGGTGTTGCGCAAACAGATGGGAGGCTCAGCTGGTCGCTGCCTCACCCCTCATCTCTCCATGTATTTGCAGCGGAGCTGCGCATATTTTGCGATTTTGACTATAAAAATTGATTCGATTCATAAAGCAATGACATAACTCAGATCAGTGGAAAAATCTTTATATTTATTATATTTTATAATTTTTCTTTACTTTTCTGAACAGCTATTTTCATTGGGAGTATGACAGGCGAGGCTCTGCCTCCCATGACCGCACGACCCTGCCCGGAGCGGAACCGGAGCAGATTCTCAGCCACTGGTCTTCATCCCAAGTCCTGAAGAAAGGATAAAGTTTCTCCGTGAATTTATTCCCAGTGAAGGTGTGGAGATGGGACTTGGTGTCCGCGTCGTAAAATGAAACTGTCCCGGACTCGTAACTGAGATAAACTCCCACCCTCCCGGGGATGGGACGGCCGGGGAGAGGGGATGGAGGGGGAGGTGAGTGCATCAAACCCGTCATCCCACAGCTCGATGCCCCAGACTCCAGTCTCCGGGCTCAGTGTGTTATCACTCTTCATCTCCACAGACTCTGTGGCGACTCCCAGATTCCACCACAGACTCCCCCGCCACCGCCACCTCCCAGTAATGTCTCCCCGATGTGAATCCCTCCAATCCTAGCACACACGGACTACCTGTAAACCTCTTCCCGGTGTCAGGGAGACTCCTCTAGGTCCCGGTACATCTCACCCTCTTCCGATCCTCAGATACCTCGAGCCGTGCATGCGCTGTTTCTACAGCCAGGGCGACGGAGACTAGGGGAGTAGCGGAGAATCAGAGAGTCCCCAGGGGTCGAGGGGAGACTCGGGCACAGGCGGGCAGACAACTGAAACCATGCCCGGGGTTTCACCCCAACAACATCGAATGGACAACAGAGATCATTCCCGCAGTTTCTCATCCGGGCAGGAGAGGGGATATTCCGCATGTTCTGGGGAACGGGAGGGGCCGAGTCGTGCGGACGGTCAAAAAGAATGCGGAAAGTGAGGATGAACGAGAGAGTACGGGTGGGGATGGAGAAGTAAGGCGGGTATTCACATATTTTGCCTGTAGATGACAGAGGCAGAAGCAATTTGCCACTGCTTTCTTGCTTTCTTTAATGGAGGGAAGATTTGTGCTTCTGTACAACCAAGAACACACTGATCTCATTGTGAACCAATATATGAACTTCACTGAGGGACTTGACAATGTTTTGCATTTAAGGCTGGTCATGAAAGCGAAGCAGATGGGATACAAGTCGAGTTGGTAAAATGGATCCAAACTTGGCCTGGTGGTTGGAGGTGGAAGATAGCAGTAGAAGGATGTTCTGCTTGGAGGTCTGTGACTGGTGGTGTGCAGCAGAGATCGGTGCTGCAACCTTTGCTGCTTATTTTATATGTTTGTGGCTTGGATATGTATGTTGGAAGTGTGAAAAGTACGTCTGTGGAGAATGGGAAATGTGGATAGCGAGGAAGTCTGCCAAAGTCTGCAGCAAGATATAGGCTACATGATCGAAACCTTATGGTGATGCAGGGATATCAATAATGGAGGACGAGGATTTCTTCACACAAAGAGTTGTTAAGGTACGAAGGAAAGCTAGCCAAGAATATAAAAGCAGGATAGTAAAAGCTTCTTTAGGTATGTGAAGAGGAAAAAATTCGTTAAGACCAAAGTTGGACCCTTGAAGACTGAAAAGGGTGAATTTATTATGGGGAACAAGGAAATGGCAGATGAGTTGAACAGGTACTTTGGATCCGTCTTCACTAAGGAGGACACAAACAATCTTCCTGATATAGTAGTGGCCAGATGATCTGGGGTGACAGAGGAACTGAAGGAAATCCACATTAGGCAGGAAATGGTGTTGGATAGACTGATGGAACTGAAGGCTGATAAATCCCCAGGGCCTGATGGTCTGCATCCCAGGGTACTTAAGGATGTGGCTCTAGAAATTGTGGATGCATTGGTGATAATTTTCCAATGTTCTATAGACTCAGGATCAGTTCCTGTGTATTTGAGGGTAGCTAATGTTATCCCACTTTGTAAGAAAGGCGGGAGAGAGAAATCAGGGAATTATAGACCAGTTAGCTTGACATCGGGGGTGGGGAAGATGCTAGAGTCAATTATAAAAGATGAGATAGCCGAACATTTAGATAGCAGTAACAGGATCGGTCCGAGTCAGCATGGATTTACGAAGGGGAAATCATGCTTGACTAATCTTCTGGAATTGTTGAAGGTAACTAGGAAAATGGACACAGGAGAGCCAGTGGATGTAGTGTACATGGACTTTCAGAAAGCATTTGATAAGGTCGCACATAGGAGATTAGTGGGCAAAATTAGGGCACATGATATTGGGGGTAGAGTGCTGACATGGATAGAGAAGTGGTTGGCAGACAGGAAACAAAGAGTATGGATTAACGGGTCCCTTTCAGAATGGCAGGCAGTGACTAGTGGGGTACCGCAAGGCTCAGTGCTGGGACCGCCGCTATTTACAATATACATCAATGATTTGGATGATGGGATTCAAAGTAACATTAGCAAATTTGCAGGTGACACAAAGCTGGGTGGCAGTGTGAACTGTGAGGAGGATGCTATGAGAATGCAGGGTGACTTCGACAGGTTGGGGGAGTGGGCAGAAGCATGGCAGATTACGTTTAATGCGGATAAATGTGAGGTTATCCACTTTGGTAGCAAAAATAGGAAGGCAGATTACTATCTAAATGGCGTCAAGTTGGGAAAAGGGGAAGTACAACGGGATCTGGGGGTCCTTGTTCATCAGTCTATGAAAGTAAGCATGCAGGTACAGCAACCAGTGGAGAAAGCGAATGGCATGTTGGCCTTTATAACAAGAGGAATCGAATATAGGAACAAAGAGGACCTTCTGCAGTTGTACAGAGCCCTAGTGAGACCACACCTGGAGTATTGTGTGCAGTTTTGGTCCCCTAATTTGAGGAAGGACATTCTTGCTATTGAGGGAGTGCAGTGTAGGTTTACAAGGTTAATTCCCAGGATGGCGGGACAGTCACATGCTGAGAGAAGGAGCAGCTGGGCTTGTACACTCTGGAGTTTAGAAGGATGAGAGGATACTCATTGAAACATATAAGATTGTTAAGGGTTTGGACATGCTAGAAGCAGGAAACATGTTCCCGATGTTGGGGGAGTCCAGAACCTGGGGCCACAGTTTAAGAATAAGGAATAAGCTATTTAGAACGGAGATGAGTAAACACCATTTCTCACAGAGAGTGGTGAGTCTGTAGAATTCTCTGCCTCAGAGGGTGGTGGAGGCAGGTTCTCTGGATGCTTTCAAAAGACAGCTAGATAGGGCTCTTAAAAATAGCGGAGTCAGGGGATATGGGGGGAAGGCAGGAACGGGGCACTGATTGGGGATGATCAGCCATTATCACATTGAATGGCGTTGCTGGCTTGAAGGGCTGAATGGCCTACTCCTGCACCTATTGTCTATTGTTAAGAGGTATCAGTTTCACCTGGTTTGATGAAGTCAGATGTTTCTCTCAATGCCATGTTGTGGAAAAAAGTGAGATCAAACTTTTCAATGGGTAATGCACCATCTACCACCAACATTGGTTTGGTTTCATCACCAACCCTACAAATATTTAACAGCTGGTTAGAAACTGAGCATTCGCTGTTTTTTGAGCTGTACTTTAAAACATGCATAGTTTCAGACAAAAGCATGTCCTACCTCCTGTTGCGACCTGCTTCCTCCTGAAATAAATAAAACACAAATCTCAAAAGACTGAGATGGATCATGATCCCGACGGTGGTTATTTCACCAAATTGCTACAAAAAAACCCCTCTGATAATTCCCATTTCCCAACTCTTTGCCGCTCTCACACAGACAGAAAGTGGATATTGTCGAAGGAATGTCCATGCAAATAACTGCGAGTATGCAACATACGAGTAAAACTGGGCAGATCGTGGGATTTTATCTGGAGAAGATGTCAGAGATAATAGGATGGAATATTTTAAGGTCAGCGGTGGATTTAAATTGGTGGGGGTTGGAAATATTATCACTTCTTGTGGGGAAAAGAAAGATAAAGCCTGGAATGTAGGATGGCCTTTAATAAATTCCACAAGAAATGTAGTAAAGAGAACGTGGAACTCGCAGGGTGGCCTGAAGACAATATTGCAGATAAATTTAAGTTGAACTGGAATAAATACATGAGGATTCCCAGAATTTGGGCATTATTGTCGGATGTAGTGAGTAGATAGAACAGATGGAACATTGACCCAGTACTGAATTACTGGTAAATGCAGCATTTATTTCACCCACCATTTTGTGACTGTGCACTTTCACTTCGCCAAACTGTAGTGTAACCCCTCACCTTCAGAAATATCAC
The DNA here is from genome assembly GCA_038087875.1 of Malacoraja senta. NCBI lineage: Eukaryota > Metazoa > Chordata > Chondrichthyes > Rajiformes > Rajidae > Malacoraja > Malacoraja senta. The sequence goes on from CM075994.1 coordinate 10,139,159, forward strand.
ACCGTCATTGTGGTCTATCTGTTCCTGTAACTTTGAGAGTTCCTCCTGAATGGAATTTAAATTCACTTGAATCTCTTGAAGGTTTTTCTCCATTGTTTTTACAATCTTCCCCTCTTCTTCCCGGATATCTCCGAGTAAGCGCTGCTCTTTCTCAGTGAGAATCTGGTGCAGTTCAGCAAACTGGGATGTGGTCTGTGACTGAAGGTTGTGTGACTCTTCCTGTCAGATGAAAGATGAGAATCAATATATTGTGTCACTCTGCTATGTTTCCTCATGACATGGAAGGTGACATATGGCTAATTAATGTCGAGTTCGGGAATGCAGAAATATGCCTTTCGGCTCAACATGTCCATGCTGGGCTCTGTACGTATCTACATTATTCCCATTTACCTGTATTTAATCCATAGCTTTCATTACCTTGGTAATTCAAGAGCTCGTCTTGATAATTCTGAAATATTTGGTGAATGTAACGTACAATCCCATTTCCCCAGTACAATTCCCTGCAACCTATTCCATTTCATGTGTCCATTGAGCCTCAGTGGTCAGAACCAAGGCACCAGAACCAGCAGACAGCAGCACCACTTAGAATGACAGACTTCATAGAGTCATACTGCAAGGGGTGTTAGATACCGACCAAGACGCCCATCTGCGCTATTTCCACCTGTCCGCATTTGGCCCAGATAGTTCCAAAAAGTTTCTCTCCACGAATCTGTTCAAATACTTTTTAAATGTCGTTACGGTACCTGACTCAACTACCTCATCTGGCAGCTCGTTCCATGTACCCACTACCAAAGTTGTCCTTCATGTTCGTTTTAAATCTTTTCCCTCGCACCTAAAACCTATACCGTCACATTCTCGACCCCCCTACTAAGGGTAAAAGACGGAACGTATCATTCCGTTTCATGATATTATACACCTGCCACAGACCATTCTTCAGACTCCTGCGCTCCAATGAGTAAAGTCCTTGGCTGCTCAACCGCTCCCAAGATCTCGGGTCCTCGACTACTGAGCTCTGTAGAGGTGCCCACTTATTACACACATCACAGAGATCAAATCTACACAAAATAATTACATCGATAGAACAAAGCCTCACCAGACCAACAGAAATCTTCTCTTTCTGTTGCTGCTCCATTTGCTTGATCTCTGATTTCTTTTTTGTGAGAGATTCGATGGCAGATTTCACCTGATCCTGGTTGGGTTTCAGATCAAAGAAGAAAAATGTCAGAAAGTAAACAAAACATGACAGAATGATGTGATCAATATCGGTTTGCTTTTACCTTGTAGATTTCAACAGCTTCTTCTATGGGTATGAAGCTGTGAGACTTGTGTTCACGCGCATCTCGACAGATCACACAAATCACTTTCTTGTCAGTTTCACAAAACAGCTTCAGTTCTTCCTGATGTTTCCCGCATTGAAGTTTACTTTCCTTCTCTTTGAGATTCAGGCCTAGTGTTCGCGCTTTCTCAGACAGTCTAACCAAGGCCCGATTCGCCCTGAGGGTGCGGTCCACAAACTCCTCTCTACATTCCGGGCAGGAGTTTCTCCTCTCGCTGTCCCAACTCTATGTGATACAGGAGCGGCAGAAGTTGTGCCCACACTCCAGTGACACTGGATCGGTGAAGAAATCCAGGCAGATGGGACAAACTACCTCCTCGGTTAAACTCTCGACCTGGTCTTTCGAAGCCATTTTAAATCCGCCACAAACCCTTCCTGGTTCAAAATGTTTTCACTGACGTGGAGCAGCTGGATATGGGCGGTCACGTGACCGTCACGGTGGCGCAGCTGTAGAGTTCCTGCCAGCGAATGCAGCGCTGGAGACGCGGGTTCGATCCTGACTACAGGTGCTGTCTCCCCGTGATGTGCGTGGGTTTTCTCCGAGATCGATTTCCCCCCCACACTCCAAGGCTTGGTAAATGTTTAAAAAATGGCTTGGTAAATGTAAAAAATGTCCCTAGTTGGTGTAGGATAGTGTTAATGTCTGGGTCAAGTCAAGTCAGGTCACATTTATTTATATAGCACATTTGTTATAAGAATAGCACAAACAAAACAAACTACATACATATATACATGTAGCCCTCACTCGGGAAAGGCTTGGGAGTATAGATACGTCTTTAGTCTTGACTTAAAAGAGTCGATGGACCGAAGGCCCCTGTTTGCGCGCTGTATCTCCAAACTGCATTAAACTCAACCCCTGCAGTACCGTGTCGCTGCGCCCGCTACCGTCCCGGGCAGTGAATGCTGTTTGGCTGCTAGTGTTCAATGTGAAGATGTCCTGGCCGCTTCCTAATCATCTCACACGAGGGAGGGGTAGATTGGACATTAAACTGGCCTGAATATGGACGAGAATGATTAAGGCAGGACAGAAAGGGACGGGGCCCGGCGGTAAGGAAACCTCGGGTGTAACCTGAGGAGGCGTTGCACCTGTTGGGCAGTGGAACCCGCCCGGGTTCACAGCCCGGGATCAGGATGGACGGAGACCTCCCTCCGCCCTTATTTTATTCCACAACAGTGCACCTGTCTCTCATGCAGCAGTCTTCGGGGCAATCTATGTTTGCGTGTATAGTTTAAAGGATATTATATGGCCGTCTAACATTCATTGCAGTTTGCAAAGGTTCACATTGTCTGCTGATCAGTTTAGTTTAGTTTAGTTTAGTTTCGAGATACAGCGAAAAAACAGGCCCTTCGGCCCACCGAGTCTGGATCGCTGGTCGGTGTGATCAGCGATCCCCGCATATTAACGGTAGACAAAAGTGCTGGAGAAACTCAGCGGATGAAGCAGCATCCATGGAGCCAAGGAATTAGGTGACGTGGCGGTAAGAGCGTGGGGCGATTGTAATATGTGATTGTAGATCTGCATCGCACGCAAATAGACGCCGTGGTTGGGCGCCATCTCGGAAGCATTAGCGGCAAGAATGACCTGCAGGGGCGGAGGAACGAGCTGCCTGGGGAGTTGCAGCGCCAGAGACCCGGGTTCGATCCCGACTACGGGTGTTCAACCCCGTAACAGCGTGGGTTTATTCCGAGATCTTCGGTTTCCTCCCACACTCTAATGATGTACAGCTATGTAGGTTAATTGGCTTGGTGTATGTGTACAATTGTGCGTAGTGTGTGCAGGACAGTGTTAATAATCAGCCTGACGAAGGTCTCGACCCGAAACCTGATCTATTCCTTCGCTCCATAGATGCTGCCTCATCCGCTGAGTTTCCCCAGCACTTTCGTCTACCGTTAATATGCGGGGATCGCTGATCGCATCGACCAGCAATCAGGACACAGTGGGCCGAAGGGCCTGTTTTCGCGGTGCATCTCTAAACTAAACTAAACTAAACTGATTAGCAGACAAAGTGAACCTTTGCAAACTGCAATGAATGTTAGAGGGTCATATAATATCTTTTAAACAATACACACAAACATAGATTGCCCGCAGACTGCTGCATGACCCAAGCAGTCGTTCCAGGTGAGGCAGAGGTTCACCTGCACATCCTCCAACCTCATCTATTGCATCCGCTGCTCTAGGTATCAGCTGCTCTACATCGGTGAGACCAAGCGCAGGCTTGGCGATCGCTTCACGGAACACCTCCGCTCGGTCCGCATTTAACCAACCTGATCTCACGGTGGCTCAGCACTTCAACTCCCCCTCCCATTCCGAATCCGACCTCTCTGTCCTGGGCCTCCTCCATGGCCAGAGTGAGCACCACCGGAAATTGGAGGAGGAGCACCTCATATTCCGTTTGGGCAGCCTGCACCCCAGCGGCTTGAACATTGACTTCTCCAATTTCCGGTAGCCCTTGCTGTCTCCTCCCCTTCTCAGCTCTCCCTCAGCCCTCCTCTTCCTTTCTTCTTCCCGCCCCCACCCTGCATCAGTCTGAAGAAGGGTTTCGGCCCGAAATGCTGCCTATTTCCTTCGCTCCATTGATGCTGCCGCACCCGCTGAGTTTCTCCAGCATTTTTGTCTACTGCTCCATGAGAGACAGGTGCACTTGTTGTGGATTACAACAAGTGCACCTTGTTGTAAGAGGGAGGTCTCCGTCCATCCTGATCCTGGGCTGTGAACGGAGATGCGGGCGGCTGGTTCCACTGCCCAACAGGTGCAACGCCTCCTCAGGTTACACCCGAGGCTTCCTTAACGCCGGGCCCCGTCCCTTTTTGTCCTGCCTTAGTATTTCACGTCCATATATCAGGCCAGTTTAATGTCCAATCTACCCCTCCCTCGTGTGAGATGAGCTGGAAGCGGCCAGGACATCTTCACACTGTACACTTGCAGACAAATAGCATCCATTGCCCGGCAGGGTAGCGGGCGCAGCGACACGGTTTAGGGGTTGGGTTTAATTTAGTTGAGAGATACAGCGCGCAAACAGGCCCTTCGGCCCACCGGATCCTCGCCCACAAGCGATCCCCGGACATTAACACTATCCTACACCCACTATGGACATTTTTTACATTTACCAAGCCATTTTGTAACATTTACCAAAAATTGGAGTGTGGGGGGAAACCGAAGAACTCGGAGAAAACCCCGGAGATCACAGGGAGATCGTACAAACTCCGTAGAGACAGCACCCGTAGTCAGGATCGAACCCGGGTCTCTGGGGCGCTGCATTCGCTGTAAGGCAGCAACTCTACCGCTGCGCCACCGTGACGGTCACGTGACCGCCCATATTCAGCAGCCCCACGTCAGTGAAAACATTTTGAACCAGGAAGTGGCGGATTTAAAATGGCTTCGAAACACCAGGTCGAGAGTTTTTGCAGGGTTAGTGATGAATCCAAACCAATGTTGGTTGTAGATGGCGCGCTGCCCATTGAAAAGTATGATCGCACCTTTTTCTACAACGTGGCATTGAGAGAAACATCTGATATCATCAACCGAGGTAAAACTAATACCTTTTGCATTTTTTTTTAAAGACATCTTTATGCAATACTTATATGTGAAGATTAATGTTATTAATGGACTCTGGGGAAAGTATCACAGAGGCAAAGAGCGAAGTTTGATTGCACTTGAATAAATCCTTGTTCCTGGGAGAATCGGTTTGCTGTGCTGGGTGAAATTGCGTAGACTGGGCTTGTGTGCACAAGAGTTCAGGTGTATTAGAGGAGATCTCAGTGAAACACAAAGTCCTTGCAGAGCTCAGTGGGCTGGATGCAGGGAGGATGTTTCCCCTGCCTGAGTGGTCTGGAGCCAGCGGACACACTCTCAGAATGTGGGCTGGACCATTCAGGACAGAGACAAGGAGACATGACTGCACGCAGAGACTGGGCAACCTTTGGAATTCCCTGCACTGGTGGCTGTGGATAATCAGTCATGCAATGCTCTTGGAGCCAGCGAGCCATGGCTGTACATTACAGAGTCAGGCCCTTCGGCCCATCGCGTCCATGTCCACCTTTTTTCCCAGCCACACAAATCCAATTTTGCCACATTAGATCCGTATTATTCTACACCTCGTTTGCTAAATCGCAATGCCTCTTAGATGTAGTGATTACATCTGATTCCACCACCTCCTCTGGCAAAATATTCCAGGTAATTACAACTCTTTGCGTGAAGAAAACTGCATCCTCCAGTATTGATATCGCTGCATGACAATAAGGTTTTGATGATCCAGCCTATATCCTGCTGCAGACTTTGACAGACTTCCTTGGTATCCACAACATTACCCGTTCCCCACAAACTTAGTAGTCACACCTCCTACATTCACATCCAAGCCATGAAAACATAAAATAAACAGCAAAGGTTGCAGCACCGATCCCTGCTGCACACCACCAGTCACAGTCCTCCAGGCAGAAAAATCATCCTTCTACCGCTACCTTCTACCTCCAACCACCAAGCCAATTGTAGGTCCATTTTACCAACTCGTGTTGGCTCCCACCTGCCTTCGCTTTCTGGACCAGCCTTACATGCAAAACATTGTCAAGTCCCCCAGTGAAGTTCATATATTGCTTCACAATGAGATCAGAATGTTCTTGGTTGTGCAGACGCATCAAACCCACCCTCCGCTATAGGTAGCAAGTAAACAGTAGCAGATTGCCTCGCCCGTCCAGTCCACTCCCGTTCAGTATGATCACGGCAACTCCACCCGGCATCTCTACATCCTCTTTAACTACCTCAAATTACCACTCACATCCGCATCCTCATCTTCCAATCTGCCTCTCCCTCGCCATCTACTGGCAAGATATTTAAATGCCCGCCTTATTTCTCCATCTCCACCCGCAATGTCTCGTTCATCCTCACTTTACGCATTCGTTTTCCCCGTCCGCACGCCTCGCCCCATCCCGTTCCCGATAACACGCAGAATTCCCCCTCTCCTGCCCGGTTGACAAACACCCGGAAAGATGTCTGCTGTCCATTCGGTGTGGTTGGTGTGAAACCCCGGGCAAGGTGTCAGTTATCCGCCCGCCTGTGCCTGAGGCCGAGCGGCTTCTCCCCCGGTCCCGGGGCCGCGCTGCCCGAGTCTCCCCCCCCCCCCAACACCGACCCCCGGGGACTGACTCTCTGATTCTCTGCTTCTCCCCCCAGTCTCCGTCACCCTGGATGTGGAAACAGCGCATCCGCTGCTCGAGGTGTCTGAGGATCGGAAGAGGGTGAGACGGACTGGGACCCGGAGGAGTCTCCCTGACACCGGGAAGAGGTTTACATACTGGGAGTGTGTGCTGGGATCGGAGGGATTCACATCGGGGAGACATTACTGGGAGGTGGTGGTGGCGGGGAGTTGGTACTGGTGTCTGGGAGTCGCCGCAGTGTCTGTGGAGAGGAAAGGAGAGGACGAGCTGACCCCGGAGACTGGAGTCTGGAGCATCTGGCGGTGCAGTGACAAGTTTGATGCACTCCCCTCCCCTCTCCCCGCCCGTCCCATCCCCGGGAGGATGGGAGTTTATCTCAGTTACGAGTCCGGGACAGTTTCATTTTACGATGCGGACACCAAGACCCATCTCCACACCTTCACTGGGAATAAATTCATGGAGAAACTTTATCCTTTCTTCGAGACTTATGAAGACCAGTGGCTGAGAATCTGCTCCGGTTCCGCTCCGGGTGTGTAAAAGGGTCGGGTCCCGGGACCGGAGTCACGAGCGGGGTTCAGGGGCTGTGGGGCAGAAACCCGGTGGACAACAGGTCGGCGCTGAACGGCTCCCATTTAATCCCCAAATTCCGCGTCGGGAAACCCCAGTGAGCGCGGAAATAAAACCAGGGGAAATGTAAACGTGGGAAGAGTGAAATAAACAGCAACTGAAATCAGAGCTGTCTGTCGATCCGTTCATTTTAACGCATTAACCGCGTCCGGCAACGGAACAGAAATAACTTTTGTGAAAATATAAAGACTGAAACAATCTCCCTTCCCGCTGGTTCAGCAGCAGCCGCGGGCGGCGGTTCCTGAGCTCCGGGCTCCCCCGGGTCCTAATGTCCGCCATCTAAATGAAACTATTGCCTGTTTTCAGCATTTCTTCTCCACACAACAGATTCGTTTTCTTCGAAACGGATCTTTGGAAGAATGGGCTCAAACCGAGTTCCCGGTTCCAGGTGGGAGCCCGTTGTGCTCAGGCTCTGCCTGTCTCTCTGTAGGATACGTAGATCATTCCTTCTTTCAGTCGCCGCCAGACCCCTCCCTCACCTCTCTCTCAGGCACATCATGTCTGTATCGGTGCTGCTTCCTGCTCTCATTCACCGCTTTAACGCTTCATCTCCCTCCCTGCCAATCTCCAACCTGCTCCCACTTTCCTCTGCTCGAGCCCCGACTCTTCCCTTCGCTTTCTCGCCGTCTCGAGAAAACCTCGAGTGACCAAAGTCCATTCCAAGCCCGCGGACGCCAGCGACTACTTCGTCTATCCACGATCCCTGTTTGGGCATCGGAAATTGAATATTACCTCCAAGATCGAGTGCCTACAACAACAACCCGCTTACATTTACACAATGTCCTCGCATCTCTTTTAGACACCACAACGTGCTTTACTAGTGGAATTCTCTTTGAAGTGCAGCCAGGAATGGCAACTGAAATACAGGAGTCAATTTGCAGACAGGAACATTCACAGAAAAAGTTTAAAAGCAAGCTATACTGTCCAAAGAGATTTGGGTTTATTTCAATTGGAGTATTAGAAGCACCAAGCACATAATTCAAATAAACACAATCTTTCTATTCGGTTCTTGCGAATTTTACTGGTTGTGCGAATTATCCAACTGCAACAATAGGGTATTAAATGTATCTGTTGTATTAATCTACTGACCTACAATATTGTAAGTGGGTTTGATTTCAATGACCCAACGCCTTTTTACATGTTTTCCTCTCTGATTATCTGCCTGTTTCTTTCCTTTTTTCACCCAATCCACCAGGTGAAACTTAAATCACCGCCCTCAGCCCAAGAGAGAGAAATAGTCATGAGTTGTTAATTGTCATCTGTACCGAGGCGGAGTAATGAAATTCTTACTAGTCCTTAATCTGAGCTTGCATCTATATCACTCCTCACAACGTCTCCTCCTTATATTGCGGGAAACACTTCTCTTCCTGGCTCCAATGTTAGTAAATAATCCTCACTCCTCATTCAAGGAATGTTGCCAGTCCATGCCCCATGTCCGTAATCTTCGAGATTTGTAATCAGCATTCCCAACGCCCAACAAAGTGTGTTGCAAAATCTCTGACTCAGGCGTTTTTGCTTGAGCCCAGACCTCTGTTGTGTGAGTGGACAAAGCTGAGATAGTCAAGTGGGCTTGGGATGGGTCCGCAGTTGGTCAGGCAAGATCTGCAGAGAGAGGACATGAGTTCGCATTCCGAGTCTCTGGTCGAAATTTGCCCTGAACCTGTCAGTCCCGCTGCACATAAAACACGCACTGTTATTGATGTTGTTGGGAATATGAGGCACTGTTCCTCCAGTTTGTGTATGGCCTCACTCTGGCAACGGAGAGGCCCCAAGGCAGAAAGGTCAACGTGGGAATGGGAAGAGGAGTAAAAATTGTTGGCATCCGGCATCCCTTGGCGGACCGAGTGCAAGTGTTCAGCGAAATGGTCGGCGATTCTGGACTTTCACAAGAATATGCACCAGGCGTCACCAGGAATACAGGATGCAGTAGATGAGGTGACCGTGAACCTCTGTCTCATTTGGAAGGACGGCTGTGATCCCTGGATGGAGGTGAGGTGGTAGGTACTATAAATGCAGTCAGTTCAGTTGTTCAGTTTAGTTTATTGTCACGTGTACCGAGCTACAGTGAAAAGCTCTTGTTGCGTGCTATCCAGTTAGCAGAAAATCAAGCCATTTCCAGTGTATAGTTATATGATAAGGGAAGGACGTTTAGTGCAAGGTCAAGCCGGCAAAGTCCGATCAAGTACAGTCTGAGTGTCACCAAAGAGGTAGATAGTAGTTCAGCACTGCTCATCAGGTGCAGGAATAGGCCATTCGGCCCTTCGAGAGAGCGCCGCCATTTAATATGATCATGGCTGATCATCCAAAATCAGTACCCTGTTCCTGCTTTCTCCCCATATCCCTTGATTCCGTTAACCCTAAGACCTATATTTAACTCTCTCTTGAATACACTCAGTGAATTGGCCTCTGCTGCCTTTTGTGGGTGAAAACATTCTCCCTCATCTCTGTGCTATATGCCCTACCCCTTATTCTTAGATTGTGAGCCCTGGTTCTGGTTCATCGGGAAAAAAATTCCTGCATCTAGCCTGTCCAATCCGCTAAAATAAATATATATTCTATAAAATACCCTCTCATCCTTCCAAATTCCTGTGAATATTAGCCCAGTCGATCCATTCTCGATAACACGTTCACTAACACTATCCTACATACAAGGGACAATTGTCTTAACCAATGTTAGTCTCATCTCAAACTGACTAACCATTAGAACTGAGATGAGGACAAACATTTTCATCGGGAGAGTTGAGTGAATTTGTGGAATTATCTTCCTCGGAAGGCAATGGAGGCCGATTCACTGGATAGAGCTCTTAGGGCTCGAGGAATCAAGGGATATGGAGAGAAGGCAGGAACGTGGTACTGATTGTGGATGATCAGCCATGATCAGATTGAATGGCAGTGATGTCTCCAAGGGCCGAATGGCCTAATCCTGCATCTATTTTCTATATGTCTATGTACCCATGTCACCGACACACACATCCAAATCGTTTACATTAAAAAAGGTCAACAGTTGAGACAGCACTGAGCTCTGCGGCAAACCATCTGCCGACTGTCTCCATTCTGAGGATCAGATCTCTACCATCGCCCTCGGAATCCGACCTTCAGACGAATTATGTATCCCATTGGCTTGTTGAACGCGTGAAAACGCACACCTCCAGATTCAGGGACTGTTTCTTCCCAGCTGTCATCAGGCAACTGAATCATCCTACCACAACCAGAGAGCAGTGCTGAACTACTGTCGACCTCATTGGTAAATCTGCATCACACAACAGTCTGTCTGTCTTTTCTCCTTTTTTGTTATTTTCAGTATGTTTTAGAAGTATGGGTTAACCTTCTCTGGTGTGTTTTATGTGGGGGGTGGGGTCGGGGGAAACTATTTTTCAATCTCTTACCTTGCCGGAGATGCGATTGTTTACCGAATCATATCTCCGGTCGCTCTGCGGCCTAACATCGTGGAGCTGGCGGCTTTGATTATGATTATGATACACTGTAATGGCTCGATTGTAATCATGCATTGTGTTTCCACTGACTGTAGTGCACGTAACAAAAGCTTTTCACTGTACCAGCTTTTAAAACCAAGCTCTAAAGTCCAAACAGTTTGGGGTTTATTTCATTTAAACACTGAAAACACCAAGGCACGAAATTCGAAGAAATACAATTTTTCTATTAGGTTCTTGTGCGTTTTACTGGTCGTGCGAATTACCCAAATTGAACAAATGGGGATTAAATGTATCTATTGCATTAATCTATTACTGTATCAATTCGTCATGTTTAGAGGTCTTTACCCTCAAAGAGGAACCGCTCATAGCTTCTACAAATGCTTCTTGATCAATTTAATTCTACCAGAAGTTCACATCTCGCTCTTGCATTGAGGGTCTCTCCATTATTCCATTATTCTGCGGACTCTTGTATCCCAGTGAATTCTGGACATCAACAACGATGAACCAAGCATTATAAATGATTACATTAAACAAAACGCATGCTCGTAGAACTTCATAATAGCAGAATGTGGTTTTAAAATATGCAGCACGTCAAGAAGGTTCGTGCAAATTTCATGCTCGCAACCTGATGCATGCCAGGAAGTTCAGTTCGCTGCAGTGCCGCTTTCAACTTATGCCGAGCTGTCTAAATGTTTACGAAAGAACTGCAGATGCTGGAAAATCAAACGTTGATAAAAATGCTGCAGAAACTCAGCGGGTGAGCAGCATCTATGGAGCGAAGAAATAAGTGAAGTTTCGGCTCGAGAGCCTTCTTCAGGCTGCCTCACCCGCTGAGTTTCTCCAGCATTTGTGTCCACCTCCGAGCTGTCTATATGATTGCGCGGCGCAGGGTCCCCGCCTGCTGGTAAAAACCGATACTGCGGAATCGGCCGATATATTACAGAGTGCTTTACCTTCGTAAAGCACTGACATTGAAGTCTGAATAAGGGTTTCGGCCCGAAACGTTGCCTGTTTCCTTCGCTCCATACATGCTGCTGCACCCGCTGAGTTTCTCCAGCATTTTTGTGTACGGCCGATATATTAACCCGTTGCCCGTGGGGATGGTGAATCTGGGGCAGCGAGAATGAAAAGATTGCGATGCTGGAGGCCGGCATCGACGTGGGAGCTGTGGCGGTGACTGAAGCACAATCCGACATGAACAGAGAAACGAACGGGAGAGACCTCAAGAGCTTCCTGGTTGTCTAACTTGAGTAATACATTGTGCTATTATTTGCATTGTTTTTCATCAACTTCAAGAGTTAATACAATACTGTTTTTTTTATTTTGTTTTATTTATTTTTTATTTTTGTATTAATTTTTTTATTTATTAGAAGTACATTACATTACAACCACATGCATTAGTACTCGTCACTTATGTCTTCTTACAATTAATGTACTCCATTTATTTTTTACACTAGAAAAGGAAAAGATTGAAAGAAAGAAGAAAGTGAAGGAAAAAGTGAGAGTGTAGAAAATGTGACAACAAAAAAGGACGAAGACCCTATAAGAACAAAATTAAAAACAAAAGAAAAAGAGTTAAGAAATAGACCCTAGAAAAGAAAGAGAAAGAGAAAGAGGAAAAGGAGAGAAACAAATATTTTTATGAGCATTACGCAAATGGGACATACCTCTTCAACTATCATCCCCCCTTACCTGACCTCAATTTTTTTTTTAAAGGTACCTTTGCACCCTATGTTTGTAATAATTCTATAAATGCAGACCACGACAGGTGGAAGTGATCTGGTTTACCTGCTAGGAGGAGTCTTATCTCTTCTAGGTGTAATGTTTCGAACATATTTGAAATCCACATGTTTATAGTTGGTATTGGAGCCTTCTACCAAAATTTTAGAATTAGCTTTTTTCCAGTTATTAACCCATAGTCTATTAGTTTCTTTTGAAACACATTTAGTTCTGGACCATCTTCCGTTATTCCGAAGATAATCCATTCTGCTTTGGGTATCAGTCTTATTTTAAATAACTTTGTAAAGATTTCAAAAATTTCATTAACATTTTTTTGAATTTTTGTACAGAAAACGAATGAGTGCGCCATAGTAGCTTCTTGGGATTGACATTTATCACAAATAGATGATACATTTGGGAAAATTTTATGAATTTTAGTTTTCGAATAATATAATCCATGTAAAATTTTAAATTGTATTAAAGTGTGTCTTACATTAATCGAATATTTATGCACGTTTAATAAGTGTTCATTCCAACTTTCCTTTGAAATTTTAATAGCTAACTCTTGTTCCCAGTCTCTTCTGATACCGTAGATGGTATTTGTACATTTAAGATAATATTATACAAATATGATATTAAGTTTGCTGATTCAGCTTTTATCTGCATTGCCTCATCCAATACATCTACTGGGTTATTATAATGATCTTTTGTATATTTATTCAAAGAGTCGCATATTTGAAAATATTTAAAATATTGATTATTTCCGAGTTTATATTTTATTTGTAATTGTTGAAATGAAAGTAATTTTCCAGTTTCATACAAGTCACCGAGCGTTTTAATTCCTAGTCTATCCCAATGTGTAAAAGCTTTATCTATAATAGAGGGATTAAACGAAGGGTTATTAACTATAGGTAATAAAAGTGATAAATTTCTTAATTTTAAATTTTGTTTTATTTGTTTCCAAATTCGGATTGTACTATGAATAATTGGGTTCTTATTATAATTTATATTATTCAATTTCATTGGAGAGAGGAGGATCGCTCCAATGTTTCCAGAGGAGCAATCCTCTTTCTCCATTACAATCCAGTCCACTTGCTGGGCGGAGTTATCCATCAGTTGAATCATATTTTTAATATTTACTGACCAATAATAATACATAAAATCAGGTAGTGCTAAACCCCCTAATACTTTAGGTTTATTCAGATGAGTTTTTTGTATTCTATGTGATTTATAGTCCCATATAAAATTAGTGATATCTGAGTCGAGTTTTTTAAAAAACTTCTTGGGTAAGTATATAGGAATCGATTGAAATAGGTATAAAATTTGTGGTAGAAAGATCATTTTTATTGCATTTATTCGGCCTATTAAAGACATCGGGAGCGTTTTCCAGAATTTAATTAGTGTGTTTAATTTATTAAGTAGGGGATCAAAATTTGCCTTAAACATACCTTGATATGTTCTGGTAATTTCGATTCCCAAGTATTTAAATTTTTCTGTAGCTATTTTAAAAGGGAATTTTAAAAGATGTGTTGAATCTTTCCGTTTTATTGACATAATTTCACTTTTATTCCAATTTATTCTATATCCAGAAAAAGATCCAAAGTCTTCAATTAAATTTAATATATTTGGTATAGTGATTTGAGGTTTTGTAATGTACATTAATATATCATCCGCGTATAAAGATATTTTATTATATGAGTCTTTAGTATTATATCCATGGATATCAGGGTGTATTCTAATTTTTTCTGCTAGCGGTTCAATAATGAGAGCAAACAGCTGTGGTGATAATGAGCATCCTTGTCTATTTCCCCTTGATAGTTGGAATTTCGAGGATAATATGTTATTAGTTAGTATTCTAGCTGTAGGTTTGTTATATAGTAACTTGATCCATAGAATAAAATTCTCTCCCAGTTGGAATTTTTGTAATACTTTATCCATATAATTCCATTCTACTTGATCAAATGCTTTTTCAGCATCCAGCGAAATAATTGATAATTCTTGATCTTCAGATTTGTGTGAGTGCATTATGTTGAGTAGACGTCTCATATTGTTAGATGAGTATCTCTTAGGGATAAACCCCGTCTGATCTGGGTTTATTAATTTACTAATGTATTTACTTAATCTTCTAGCTAATGTTTTCGCTAATATTTTTTGATCTGTGTTTAACAATGCTATAGCTCTATATGAACCCGGTTCTTCTAAATCTTTGTTTTTCTTAGGTATTAGTGTAATCGTTGATTCCGCTAATGTATCAGGTAGTATTCGTTTTTTTAAAGCATATTGGTACATTTTTTGTAATCTTGGTATTATTTTATCATAAAAGCTTTTATAAAATTCATTAGTAAATCCACCAGGGCTTGGTGTTTTTCCATTCTTTAGTGAGTTTATTGCATCTTCTAATTCCTTAATTGAGATTTGTGCACCCAATTCCTCTTGTTCCTTCAGCTCTAACTTTGGAAGATTACAATTATCCAAAAACTTTGTGATATTATTGGAATCAATTGTCGTTTAAGATGTATACAAATTCTCATAAAATTGCGCAAATCTTTTATTAATATCCTTCGGTGTTGTTAATAATTCCCCTTTATCTGATTTGATCTTTGGTATAGTATGTTCCTGGTTTAATAAACAAAACTTAACCTTCTTATTAAGGAATTAATGTGAGTAGGTGATCAATTTCTCAGGGAGTAGATATCGTTGTAAGACCAGCTTTTATTGCACATCACTAACTGCCCTCTGAGTAGAACGCTCGGCCAATTCCAAGGACATTTGACCTTCAACCACTTTGAACGAGTTGGATCTTCAACAAAATAAGAGTGTTGCGGTGATTGTATTTCAGACAGTTTCTTTCTTTCTAGCATTTGAGGTGATTCACTGCACTTAATGTGGGGGGAAATACTTAAAATGGTGTCCCTGGATTGTGCCACTGATTACAATCAAGTCAAACTCCTGTACAATAGATAGGGAAAAGGGACAGTTACAATGTGCAGCATATAGTTCTCAGCATTGCAGCGTCACAACCCGCTAACATTTATACAATGTCCTCGCATTTCTTTTCGGAGACCACAGAGTGCTTTACCTGCGTAAATCACATTGAAGTGCATCCAGTAATGGCAACGGGAATCCAGAACCTCATCAATGAAGGCCCAGAGTACAACATCAGGACATAGTCACAAAAAGCTGGAGTAACTCAGCGGGACAGGCAGCATCTCTGGACAGAAGGAGTGGGTGACATTTCGGGTCGAGACCCTTCTTCAGACTGTGAGGCAGGGGAAAGGGAAGGAGAGATATCGACGATGATATAATGAGATGTAGAAAAAAATGTGTGAATGAATCCGAAGCAGGGTCCCGACCCGAAACGTCACCCATTCCTTCTCTCCAGAGACGCTGCCTGTCCTGCTGAGATACTCCAGCATTTGTAACTGTCTTCGATTTAAACCAGCATCTACAGTTCCTTCCAACATCATCCGGAGGTGATGTTGAATCTGTATTAAACACAGGTTTGGACCCAACTGCTGCATCAAGCCCATTTCTGGTCACCAAATTTAATGAATGAAGCGAGGGTCAATGGGTGGGCGCAGGAGATATTCACTGGAATGGTTTCAAGGATGAGGAGATTCGGATGAGCAGATGCTGGTTTAAACCGAAGATAGACACAACATGCTGGAGTAACTCAGCGGAACAGGCAGCATCTCTGGAGAGAAGGAATGGGTGACGTTTCGGGTAGAGACGGTCTCCAGCATTTTGTGCCTATCTAAGGGGAATAAGGCTTTTCAGTTTAGTTTATTGTCACTTGTTTCGAGGAACAGTGAAATACGTTTGTTGCGTGCTATCCAGTCAGCAGAAAGACAATACGTGATTAGAATTAAGCCACTTGCAGTGGACAGATATTCGATGATGGAATAACATTTAGTGCAAGGGTAAACCAGCAAAGTCCGGTCATAGTTAAAGTGAGAAATGTTGAGGTGGGAGTAGAGATTTAAGAGTGTGGGGCGATTGTAATATGTGATTGTTGATCTGCATCGCACGCAAATAGACGCCTTGGTTGGGCGCCATCTCGGAAGCATTAGCGGCAAGAATAATAATAATAATAATAATGGATGGGATTTAGATAGCGCCTTTCTAATACTCAAGGCGCTTTACATCGCATTATTCATTCACTCCTCAGTCACACTCGGTGGTGGTAAGCTACTTCTGTAGCCACAGCTGCCCTGGGGCAGAAAGACGGAAGCGTGGCTGCTAATTTGCGCCTACGGCCCCTCCGACCACCACCAATCACTCACACACATTCACACGCAGGCAAAGGTGGGTGAAGTGTCTTGCCCAAGGACACAACGATAGTATGCACTCCAAGCGGGATTCGAACCGGCTACCTTCCGGTTGCCAGCCGAACACTTAACCCATTGCGCCAATAAGAATGACCTGAAGGGGCGGAGGAAATGCTGCCAATTGGGCTTTCGAATCTGAGTGTTCCGTGTTCCACACTCACTGATTCCACGGTGGCGCAGCGGTAGAATTGCTGCCTTGCAGCGCTTGCAGCGCCAGAGACACGGGTTCGATCCCGACTACGGGTGCTGTTTGTACGTTGTCCCCGCGTCGATTTTCTCCGAGTTCTTCGGTTTCCTCCCACACTCTGAAGATGTACAGGTATGTAGTTTACTTGGCTTGGTGGATAGTGCCGGATCGTGTAAAATTGTCCCTAGTGTGTGCCAGATAGTGTTAAGACACGGGTTCTATCCCGACCGACGGATTTGTACGTTTTGACCGAGATGGCGTATGTTTTCTCCGAGATCTTCGGTTTCCTCCCACACTCTAAAGACGTGCAGGTATGTAGGTGAATTGGCTTGATGTATGTGTACAATTGTCTCTAGTGTGTGCAGGATAGTGTTAACATTCAGCCTGACGAAAGGTCTCGACCCGAAACGTCACCTATTCCATCGCTCCATAGATGCTGCCTCATCCGCGGAGTTTTTCCAGCACTTTTGTCTGCCATTAAGACGCGTTGATCGCTGATCGCATCGACCAGCGATCCGGACTCGGTGGGCCGAAGGGCCTGTTTTCGCAGTGTATCTCTAAAGTAAACTAAACTAAATTAAACTGAAATAAACTAAAATAAAATAAACTGATTAGCAGACAAAGTGAACCTTTGCAAACTGCAATAAATGTTAGAGGGTCATATTTTAACTTGTTAAGTATGGAAGCTATTTGTGGTGTTATGTCTGTCTTGAAGCTGTCGTGGCATTGTAATTTCCTGCAAAGGATTATTAACGGTATAATCTAATCTAATATCCTTTAAACAATACACGCAAACATAGATTGCCCCGAAGACTGCTGCATGAGAGACAGGTTGTGGATTAAAATAAGGGCGGAGGGAGGTCTTCGTCCATCTTGATCCCGGGCTGTGAACGGAAATGCGGGCGGCGGGTTCCACTGCCCAACAGGTGCAACGCCTCCTCAGGTTACACCCAAGGCTTCCTTAGCGCGGCCCCCTCCCTTTCTGTCCTGCCTTCGTGTTTCTCGTCCATATTCAGGCCAGTTTAATGTCCAATCTACCTCTCCCTCGTGTGAGATGAGTTGGCAACCGCCAGGACATCTTCACACTGAACACTTGCAGCCTAATAGCATTCATTGCCTGGGACGGCAGCGGGCGCAGCGACACGGTACTGTGGGGGTTGAGTTTAATTGAGTTGATAGATACAGAGCGCAAACAGGCCCTTCGGCCCACCGGGTCCGCGCCGACCAGCGATCCCCGCACATTAACACTATCCTACACCAACTAGGGACATTTTTTACATTTACCAAGCCTCTGAAAAACCGAAGATCTCGGAAAAAAACCACGTAGATTACGGGGAGAACGTACAAACTCCGTACAGACAGCACCCGTAGTCAGGATCGAACCCGTGTCTGTGAGGCGCTACATTCCCTGTAAGGCAGCAACTCTACCGCTGCGACAACGTGACGGTCACGTGACCAGCACGTCATTCAGCAGCTCCACGTCGGTGAAAATTTTGAACCAGGAAGCGGATTTAAAATGGCTTCGAAAGACCAGGTCGAGAGTTTAACCGAGGAGGTAGTTTGTCCCATCTGCCTGGATTTCTTCACCGATCCGGTGACACTGGAGTGTGGGCACAACTTTTGCCGCTCCTGCATCACACAGAGTTGGGACAGGGAGGCGAGAAACTCCTGCCCGGAATGTAGAGAGGAGTTTACAGACCGCACCCACAAGGTGAATCGGGCCTTGGCGAGACTGTCTGAGAAAGCTCGAGCACTGAGCCTGAATCTCAAAGAGAAGGAAAGTAAACTTCACTGCGAGAAACATCAGGAAGAACCGATGCTGTTTTGTGAAACAGACAAGAAAGTGCTTTGTCTGATCTGTCGAGATGCAGAAGAAGCTGTTGAAATCTACAAGGTAAAAGCAAACCGATATTGATCACATCATTGTGTCATGTTTTGTTTAATTTTGTTTAATTTAATTTTGTTTAATTTCTGACATTTCTCTTCTCTGAAACCCAACTCCAGGATCAGGTAAAATCTTCCTTCAAATCTCTCACAAAAAAGAAATCAGAGATCGAGCAAATGGAGCAGCAACAGAAAGAGAAGATTTCTGGTGTTATGGTGAGTTTTCCAATTTCGATTTCCTGATCTTGTGTACTTTTCATCAATGTGATGCGTGTAACGTTTGGACACCTCTGTACATCACAAGAGCCTAGGGTTGGAGATATAGAGATAGAGACTGGGCGGGCAGGTACTGGGCGGGCAGGTGGGGTGTCGAATGGGATAGTGGAGGATGGAGTTAAAGGGAAAGGGTTTCTTAAATGCGTGAGCGTAGAGACAGAGGAGTGTAAAATGAGGGTAGAAGCAATAGGTAGCAAGGTGAAAAGTAAAAGTGGAAGACAGACAAAACCAGGGCAAAAATCAAAAAGGGCCACTTTTCAACATAATTGTATAAGGGGTAAGAGTGTTGTAAAAAACAAGCCTGAAGGCTTTGTGTCTCAATGCAAGGAGCATTCGTAATAAGGTGGATGAGTTGAATGTGCAGATAGCTATTAATGACTATGATATAGTTGGGATCACGGAGAAATGGCTCCAGGGTGACCAAGGCTGGGAGCTGAACACCCAGGGATATTCAATATTCAGGCGGGATAGAGAGAAAGGAAAAGGAGGTGGGGTAGCGTTGCTGATTAGAGAGGAGATTAACGCAATGGAAAGGAAGGACATTAGGTTCGAGGATGTGGAATCGGTATGGGTAGAGCTGCGAAACACTAGGGGGCAGAAAACGCTGGTGGGTGTTGTGTACAGGCCACCTAACAGTAGCAGTGAAGTTGGAGATGGTATCAAACAGGAAATTAGAAATGCGTGCGACAAAGGCAAAACAGTTATAATGGGTGACTTCAATCTACATATAGATTGGGTGAATCAAATTGGCAGGGGTGCTGAGGAAGATAATTTCTTGGAATGTATGCGGGATAGTTATCTAAATCAACATGTAGAGGAACCAACGAGAGAGCAGGCTATTTTAGACTGGGTATTGAGTAATGAGGAAGGGTTAGTTAGCAGTCTTGTTGTACGTGCCCCCTTGGGCAAGAGTGACCATAATATGGTTGAGTTCTTCATTAGGATGGAGAGTGACATTGTTAATTCAGAAACAATGGTTCTGAACTTAAAGAAAGGTAACTTTGAGGGTATGAGACGTGAATTGGCCAAGATTGACTGGCAATTAATTCTAAAAGGGTTGACGGTGGACATGCAATGGAAGACATTTAAAGACTGCATGGATGAACTACAAAAATTGTTCATCCCAGTTTGGCAAAAGAATAAATCAGGGAAGGTAGTGCATCCGTGGATAACAAGGGAAATCAGGGATGGTATCAAAGCGAAGGATGATGCGTAAAAATTAGCCAGAAAAAGCAGCATACCGGAGGACTGGGAGAAATTCAGAGACCAGCAGAGGAGGACAAAGGGCTTATTTAGGAAAGGAAAAATAGATTATGAAAGAAAACTGGCAGGGAACATAAAAACTGACTGCAAACGTTTTTATAGATATGTAAAAAGAAAGAGATTAGTTAAAACAAATGTAGGTCCCTTGCAGTCAGAAACAGGTGATTGATCATGGGGAACAAGGATATGGCGGACCAATTGAATAACTACTTTGGTTCCGTCTTCACTAAGGAAGACATAAATAATCTGCCGGAAATAGCAGGGGAGTTGGAGGAATTGAGTGAAATCCAGGTTAGTCGGGAAGTGGTTTTGGGTAAATTGAATGGATTAAAGGCCGATAAATCCCCAGGGCCAGATAGACGGCATCCCAGAGTACTTAAGGAAGTAGCTCCAGAAATAGTGGATGCATTAGTAATAATCTTTCAAAACTCTTTAGATTCTGGAGTAGTTCCTGAGGATTGGCGGGTAGCAAACGTAACCCCACTTTTTAAGAAGGGAGGGAGAGAGAAAACGGGGAATTACAGACCAGTTAGTCTAACATCGGTAGTGGGGAAACTGCTAGAGTCAGTTATTAAAGATGGGATAGCAGCACATTTGGAAAGTGGTGAAATCATTGGACAAAGTGAGCATGGATTTACGAAAGGTAAATCATGTCTGATGAATCTTATAGAATTTATCGAGGATGTAACTAGTAGCGTGGATAGGGGAGAACCAGTGGATGTGGTGTATCTGGACTTCCAGAAGGCTTTCGACAAGGTCCCACATAAGAGATTAGTGTACAAACTTAAAGCACATGGCATTGGGGGTTCAGTATTGATGTGGATAGAGAACTGGCTGGCAAACAGGAAGCAAAGAGTAGGAGTAAACGGGTCCTTTTCACAATGGCAGGCAGTGACTAGTGGGGTACCGCAAGGCTCAGTGCTGGGACCCCAGCTATTTACAATATATATTAATGACCTGGATGAGGGAATTGAAGGCAATATCTCAAAGGTTGCGGATGACACTAAGCTGGGGGGCAGTGTTAGCTGTGAAGAGGATGCTAGGAGACTGCAAGGTGACTTGGATAGGCTGGGTGAGTGGGCAAATGTTTGGCAGATGCAGTATAATGTGGATAAATGTGAGGTTATCCATTTTGGTGGCAAAAACAGGAAAGCAGACTATTATCTAAATGGTGGCCGACTAGGAAAAGGGGAGATGCAGCGAGACCTGGGTGTCATGGTACACCAGTCATTGAAAGTAGGCATGCAGGTGCAGCAGGCAGTGAAGAAAGCGAATGGTATGTTAGCTTTCATAGCAAAAGGATTTGAGTATAGGAGCAGGGAGGTTCTACTGCAGTTGTACAGGGTCTTGGTGAGACCACACCTGGAGTATTGTGTACAGTTTTGGTCTCCAAATCTGAGGAAGGACATTATTGCCATAGAGGGAGTGCAGAGAAGGTTCACCAGACTAATTCCTGGAATGTCAGGACTGTCTTATGAAGAAAGACTGGATAGACTTGGTTTATACTCTCTAGAATTTAGGAGATTGAGAAGGGATCTTATAGAAACTTACAAAATTCTTAAGGGGTTGGACAGGCAAGATGCAGGAAGATTGCTCCTGATGTTGGGGAAGTCCAGGACAAGGGGTCACAGCTTAAGGATAAGGGGGAAATCCTTTAAAACCGAGATGAGAAGAACTTTTTTCACACAGAGAGTGGTGAATCTCTGGAACTCTCTGCCACAGAGGGTAGTCGAGGCCAGTTCATTGGCTATATTTAAGAGGGAGTTAGATGTGGCCCTTGTGGCTAAAGGGATCAGAGGGTATGGAGAGAAGGCAGGTACGGGATACTGAGTTGGATGATCAGCCATGATCATATTGAATGGCGGTGCAGGCTCGAAGGGCCCAATGGCCTACTCCTGCACCTAATTTCTATGTTTCTATGTTTCTATGTTTACTGTGGATAGAGTGGATGTGGAAAGGATGTTTCCACTGGTGGGCCTGTAGGGCCAGAGGTCATAGCCTCAGAATTAAAGGGTGCCCTTTTAAAAAGGAGGTGAGGAGGAACTTGGAAAAGCGGTCACTGTGGCGCCGCGGTAGAGTTGCTGCCTTACAGCGAATACAGCGCCGGAGACCCGGGTTCGATCCCGAATACGGGTGCTGTTTGTACGGAGTTCGTACGTTCTCCCCGTGTCCTGCGTGGGTTTTTTCTGATAATCTTCGGTTTCCTCCCACACTCCAAAGACGTACAGGTTTGTAGGTTTATTGCCTTCGAAAATATTAAAATTGTTAATGTGTAGGGATTGCTGGTCGGCACGGACCCGATGGGCCGAACGGCCTGTTTCCGCGCTGTATCTCTAAACTAAAAAAAACGAAACCTATTTTGTCAGAGGGTAATTAATCTATGGAACTCATTAGACATGTTGGGCCAAATGGCATATTTCTGTGCTCCATGCCACAAGGTTGATTGGGCAACTATCCCCTCGCATATCGTTAGGAAACACAATACAGTGACATTATATATTGATCTTAACATAGAACATAGAAACATAGAAATTAGGTGCAGGAGTAGGCCATTCGGCCCTTCGAGCCTGCACCGCCATTCAATACGATCATGGCTGATCATCCAACTCAGTATCCCGTACCTGCCTTCTCTCCATACCCTCTGATCCCTTTAGCCACAAGGGCCACATCTAACTCCCTCTTAAATATCGCCAATGAACTGGCCTCGACTACCCTCTGTGGCAGAGAGTTCCAGAGATTCACCACTCTCTGTGTGAAAAAAGTTCTTCTCATCTCAGTTTTAAAGGATTTCCCCCTTATCCTTAAGCTGTAACCCATTGTCCTGGACTTCCCCAACATCAGGAGCAATCTTCCTGCATCTAGCCTGACCAACCCCTTAAGAATTTTGTAAGTTTCTATAAGATCCCCTCTCAATCTCCTAAATTCTAGAGAGTATAAACCAAGTCTATCCAGTCTTTCTTCATAAGACAGTCCTGACATCCCAGGAATCAGTCTGGTGAACCTTCTCTGCACTCCCTCTATGGCAATAATGTCCTTCCTCACATTTGGAGACCAAAACTGTACGCAATACTCCAGGTGTGGTCTCACCAAGACCCTGTACAACTGCAGTAGAACCTCCCTGCTCCTATACTCAAATCCTTTTGCTATGAAAGCTAACATACCATTCGCTTTCTTCACTGCCTGCTGCACCTGCATGCCTACTTTCAATGACTGGTGTACCATGACACCCAGGTCTCGCTGCATCTCCCCTTTTCCTAGTCGGCCACCATTTAGATAATAGTCTGCCTTCCTGTTTTTGCCACCAAAATGGATAACCTCACATTTATCCACATTATACTGCATCTGCCAAACATTTGCCCACTCACCCAGCCTATCCAAGTCACCTTGCAGTCTCCTAGCATCCTCCTCACAGCCTCACAGAAGAGTCACACA
>CM075994.1:10162995-10282851 GCA_038087875.1 Malacoraja senta
GATGTGGAAACAGCGCATGCGCGGCTCGAGGTGTCTGAGGATCGGAAGAGGGTGAGATGGACCGAGACCGAGAGGAGTCTCCCTGACACCGGGAAGAGGTTTACAGTGTTTGGGTGTGTGCTGGGATCGGAGGGATTCACATCGGGGAGACATTACTGGGAGGTGGAGGTGGCGGGGAGTCGGTACTGGAGTCTGGGAGTCGCCGCAGAGTCTGTGGAGAGGAATGGAGAGGACGACCTGACCCCGGGGACTGGAGTCTGGAGCATCTGGCGGCTGGGTGACGAGTTTGATGCCTTCACCTCCCCTCCATCCCCTCTCCCCACCCGTCCATCCCCGGGAGGGTGGGAGTTTATCTCAGTTACGAGTCCGGGACAGTTTCATTTTACGACGCGGACACCAAGTCCCATCTCCACACCTTCACTGGGAATAAATTCACGGAGAACCTTTACCCTTACTTCGAGACTTATGAAGACAACCAGTGGCTGAGAATCTGCTCCAGTTCCGCTCCGGGTGTGTAAAAGGGTCGGGTCCCGGGACCGGCGTCAGGAGCGGGGCTCAGGGGCTGAGGGGCAGAAACCCGGTGGACAACAGGTCGGCGCTGAACGGCTCCCATTAAATCCCCAAATTCCGCGTCGTGAAACCCCAGTGAGCGCGGAAATAAAACCAGGGGGAATGTAAATGTGGGAAGAGAGAAATAAAAAGCAACTGAAATCAGAGCTGTCTGTCGATCCGTTCATTTTAACGCGTTAACCGCGTCCGGCAAAGGAACAGAAATTACTTTTGTGAAAATATAAAGATTGAAATAGACCGCCCTTCCCGCGGGCTCAGCAGCGTGTTTGCAGCATTTGATTCCACACAATAGATTGGTTTTCTCCGGAACGGTTCTGTGGAAGAATGGGTTCAAACCGAATTCCCGGTTCCAGGTGGGATCCCGTTGTGCTCAGGCTCGGCCTGTCTCTCTGTAGGATACGTAGAACATTCCTTTTTTCAGTCGCTGCCAGACCCCTCCCTCACCTCTCTCTCAGGTACATCATGTCTGTATCGGTGCTGCTTCCTGCTCTCATTCACTGCTTTAACGCTTCATCTCCGTCACTGCCAATCTCCAACCAGCTCCCACTTTCCTCTACTCGAGCCCCGACTCTACCCTTCGCTTTCTCGCCATCTCAGACAACCTCGAGTGGCCAGAGTCCATTCCAAGCCCGCGGACGCCATTGGCTAATTCGTCTATCCACGACCCCTGTTTCCGCATCGGAAATTGAATATTCCCTCCTAGATCGGGTGCCTACAGCAACAACACGCTTACATTTACACAATGCCCTCGCATCTCTTTTAGGAGACCCCAAAGTGCTTTACTGGTGGAATACTCTTTGAAGTGCAGCCAGGAATGGCAATTGAAATACAGGAGTCAGTTTGCAGACGGGAACATTCACAGACAGAGTTTAAAAGCAAGCTATACTGTCCAAAGCGATTTGGGTTTATTTCAATTGGAGTATTAGAAGCACCAAGCACATAATTCAAATAAACACAATCTTTCTATTCGGTTCTTATGAATGTTACTGGTCGTGCGAATTATCCAACTTCAGCAACGGGGTATTAAATGTATCTGTTGTATTAATCTATAAACCTACAATATTGTAAGTGGGTTTGATTTCAATGAACCAACTCCTTTTACATTTTTTCTCTGATTATCTGCCTCTGTTTCTTCCCTTCTTTCACCCAATCCATCAGGTGAAACTTTGATCGCCGCCCTCAGCCCAAGAGAGAGAAATAGTCATGAATTGTCAATTGTCATCTGTACCGAGTAATGAAATTCTTACTAGTCCTTAATCTGAGCTTGCATCTATATCACTCCTCACAACTTTCCCTTCTTCAACTGCGGGACACACTTCTCTTCCTGACTCCAATGTTCGTAAATAATCCTCGCTCCACTTTCAAGGAATGTTGCCATTCCATCCCCCATGTCCGCAATCTTCCAGATTTGTAATCAGCATTCCCAACTCCCAACAAAGTGGGTTGCAAAATCTCTGACAAAGACCTTTTTGCCTGAGCCCAGACCTCTGTTGTGTGGGTGGACAAAGCTGAGATAATCAAGTGGGCTTGGGATGCGTCCGCAGTTGGTCAGGCACGATCTGCGGAGAGAGGATATTAGTTCGCATTCCGAGTCTCTGGTCGAAATTTTCCCTGACCCTGTCAGTCCTGCTGCACATAAAAACATTACTGTTATTGATGTTGTTGGGAATATGAGTCACTGTTCCTCCAGTTTGTGTATAGCCTCACTCTTGCAACGGAGAGGGCCCAGGACAGAAAGGTCAACGTGGGAATGGGAAGAGGAGTTAAAATTGTTGGCGGACCGAGTGCAGGTGTTCAGCCAAATGGTCGGCGAATCTGGACTTTCACAAGAATGTGCACCAGGCGTCACCAGGAATACAGGATGCACTAGATGAGGTGACCGAGAACCTCTGTCTCATTTGGAAGGACGGCTGTCATCCCTGGATGGAGGTGAGGGGGAAGGTCCTATAAATGTAGTCAGTCCAATTGTTCAGTTTAGTTTATTGTCACGTGTACCGAGCTATGGTGAAAAGCTCTTGTTGCGTTGTATCCAGTTCACAGAAAATCAAGCCATTTCCAGTGTATAGATATATGATAAGGGAAGAACGTTTAGTGCAAAGTAAAGCCAGCAAAGTCCGATCAAGTACAGTCCGAGGGTCACCAAAGAGGTAGATAGTAGTTCAGCACTTCTCATCAAGGGCAATTCGGCTCTTCGAGCGAGCACCGCCATTTAATATGATCATGGCTAATCATCCAAAATCAGTACCCTGTTCCTGCTTTCTCCCCATATCCCTTGATTCCGTTAACCCTCAGAGCTTTATCTAACTCTCTCTTGAATACACCCAGTGAATTACCCTCTACTGCCATCTGTGGGTGAAAACCTACTCCCTCATCTCAGTCCTATATGACCTACCCCTTATACTTAAACTGTGACCCCTGGTTCTGGATCATCGGGAATTTTTTCCTGCATCTTGCATGTCCAATCCGCTGCAATAACTATACGTTTCTAGAAAATCCCCTCTTATCCTTCTGAATTTCAGTGAATATTAGCCCAGTCGATCCATTCTCGATAACACTTTCACTAACACTATCCTACATTCAAGGGACATTGTTTTAACCAATGTTAGTCTCATCTCAAACTGCCTAACCAGTAGAACTGAGATGAGGACAAACCTTTTCACCCCGTGAGTTGAGTGAATTTGTGGAATTATCTTCCTCGGAAGGCAATGGAGGCCGATTCACTGGATAGAGCTCTTAGGGCGAGAGGAATCAAGGGATATGGGGAGAAGGCAGGAACATGGTACTGATTGTGCGTGATCAGCCATGATCACATTCAATGGCAGTGCTGTCTCCCATGGGCCGAATGGCCTATTCCTGCATACATTTTATATATGTCTATGTAACCATGCCACCGACACACACATCCAAATCGTTTACATTTTAAAAAAAGGCCAAGTTGAGCCAGCACCGAGCCCTGCGTCAAACCATCTGCCGACTGTCTCCATTCTGAGGAGCAACCCTCTATCGCCCTCAGAATCCGACCTTCAGACAAATTATGTATCTGGAAAGAGCCATGGTTTTCAAGGGAAATTGGACCCTTGGTTCGGAAAAAGAGACAGATTTACAATAAGTATAGGCAGCATGGAGTAAATGAGGTGCTTGAGGAGTATAAAGAATGTAAAAAGAATATTAAGAAAAAATTTAGAAAAGCTAAAAGAAGATATGAGGTTGCTTGGGCAAGTAAGGTGAAAGTAAATCCAAAGGGTATATAAGCATTTCGATAAGCAGGGTCTGATTAGGAACAGTCAACATGGATTTGTGCCTGGAAGGTCATGCTTGACTAATCTTCTTGAATTTTTCGAAGAGGTTACTAGGTAAATTGATGAGGGTAAAGCAGTGGATGTTGTCTATATGGACTTCAGTAAGGCCTTTGACAAGGTTCCTCATGGAAGGTTGGTTAAGAAGATTCAATTGTTGGGTATTAATGGTGGAGTAGCAACATGGATTCAACAGTGGCTGAATGGGAGATGCCAGAGAGTAATGGTGGATGGCTGTTTGTCAGGTTGGATGCCGGTGACTAGTGGGGTGCCTCAGGGGTCTGTGTTGGGTCCACTGTTGTTTGTCATGTACATCAATGATCTGGATGATGGAGTGGAAAATTGGATTAGTAAGTATGCAGATGATACTAAGATAGTTGGTGTTGTGGATAATGAAGTAGATTTTCAAAGTCTACAGAGAGATTTAGGCCTTTTTGGAAGAGTGGGCTGAAAGATGGCAGATGGAGTTTAATGCTGACAAATGTGAGGTGCTACATCTCGGCAGGACAAATCAAAATAGGACGTACATGGTAAATGGTAGCGAATTGAGGAATGCAGTTGAACAGAGGGATCTAGGAATAACTGTGCATAGTTCCCTGAAGATGGAATCTCGTATAGATAGGGTGGTAAAGAAAGCTTTTTGTGTGCTGGCCTTTATAAATCAGGCCACTGACACCCTCCTCCGCCTAGCGGAGCTGGTACTTACACTTAATAACTTTTCATTTGACTCCTCCCATTTCCTCCAAATACAAGGCATAGCTATGGGCACACGCATGGGCCCCAGCTACGCCTGCCTCTTTGTCGTGTACGTAGAACAATCCTTGTTCAATGCGTACCAGGGCCCCATCCCCGACCTCTACCTCCGCTGCATCGATGATTGTTTTGGTGCCACATCCTGCACCCACACACAACTGACTGACTTCATCCGCTTCACCACCAACTTCCATCCGGCACTCAAATACACCTGGACCATTTCCGACACTTTCCTACCATTCCTTGACCTCACTATCTCCATCGCAGGTGATAGACTCCTTACCGACATCCACTACAAACCTACCGACTCCCATGGCTATCTGGACTACACTTCTTCCCATCCTGCTTCCTATAAGGACTCCATCCCCCACTCCCAATTCCTCCGTCTACGCCGCATCTGCTCCCAGGATGAGGCGTTCCACACCAGGGCATCTGAAATGTCCTCATTCTTCAGGGAACGGGGGTTCCCCTCCTCCACCATAGATGAGGCTCGCACCAGGGTCTCTGCCACACCCCGCAACACTGCTCTCTCTCCCCATCCCCCCCACTCACAACAAAGGCAGAGTCCCCCTAGTCCTCACCTTTCACCCCACCAGCCGTCACATACAACAAGTGATCCTCCGTCAGTTTTGCCACCTCCAACGTGACCCCACCACTCGCCACATCTTCCCATCTCCCCCCATGTCTGCCTTCCGCAAAGGCCGCTCCCTCCGTAACTCCCTTGTCAATTCTTCCCTTCCCTCCCATACCACCCCCTCCCCTGGTACTTTCCCTTGCAACCGCAAGA
The DNA here is from genome assembly GCA_038087875.1 of Malacoraja senta. Lineage (NCBI taxonomy): Eukaryota > Metazoa > Chordata > Chondrichthyes > Rajiformes > Rajidae > Malacoraja > Malacoraja senta. The sequence continues at coordinate 10,168,402 of CM075994.1, forward strand.
GATGCAACACTTGTCCCTTCACCTCCCCCCTCCACTCCATTCAAGGACCCAAGCAGTCGTTCCAGGTGCGACAGAGGTTCACCTGCATCTCCTCCAACCTCATCTATTGCATTCGCTGCTCTAGATGCCAGCTGATCTACATCGGTGAGACCAAGCGGAGGCTTGGCGATCGTTTCGCCGAACACCTCCGGTCGGTCCGCAATAACCAACCTGAACTCCCGGTGGCTCAGCACTTCAACTCCCCCTCCCATTCCGTATCTGACCTCTCTGTCCTGGGTCTCCTCCATGGCCACAGCGAGCAACACCGTAAATTGGAGGAAATGCACCTCATATTCCGCTTGGGCAGTCTACATCCTGGGGGCCTCAACATTGAATTCTCCCAATTCTACTAGCCCTTGCTGTCCCCTCCCCTTCATCAGCCATCTGGTTGTCTCCTCCCCTCCCCCAGCCCTCGGGCTCCTCCTCCGCCTTTGTCCTTTTTTCCTTTCTTCTCCCCACCCCCTATCAATCTGAAGAAGGGTTTCGGCCCGAAACGTTACCTATTTCCTTCGCTCCATAGATGCTGCTGCACCCGCTGAGTTTCTCCAGCATTTTTGTGTACCATTGAATATAGAAGTTGGGATGTAATGTTAAAATTGTACAAGGCATTGGTGAGGCCAATTCTGGAGTATGGAGTACAATTTTGGTCGCCTAATTATAGGAAGGATGTCAACAAAATAGAGAGAGTACAGAGGAGATTTACTAAAATGTTGCCTGGGTTTCAGCAACTAAGTTACAGAGAAAGGTTGAACAAGTTAGGTCTTTATTCTTTGGAGCGCAAAAGGTTAAGAGGGGACTTGATAGAGGTCTTAAAAATTATGAGCGGGTTAGACAGAGTGGACGTGGATAAGCTTTTCCCATTGAGAGTAGGGAAGATTCAAACAAGGGGACATGACTTGAGAATTAAGGGACAGAAGTTTAGGGGGAACATTAGGGGGAACTTCTTTACTCAGAGAGTGGTAGCTGTGTGGAATGAGCTTCCAGTGGAAGTGGTGGAGGCAGGTTCGATGTTATCCTTTAAAATAGATTGGATGGGTATATGGACGGGAAAGGAATGGAGGGTTATGGTCTGAGTGCAGGTAGATGGGACTAGAGGGAAGTATTTATTTATATTTAAAAAATAAAAATTAAAAATTAAAAAATAAAAAATGTTCGGCACGGACTTGAAGGGCCGAGATGGCCTGTTTCCGTGCTGTTATGGTTATATGGTTATATGTGCGAGGTTCAAATGAGCACAGTATTGAGAGAGAGAGAGAGAGAAGCAACAAGGATAATATGCCTCGGAGTGTAGGAAGAATTGCAGATACTGGTTTAAACCGCAGATAGACACAAAATGCTGGAGTAACTCAGCGGGACAGGCAGCATCTCTGGAGAGAAGGAATGGGTAACGTTTCAGGTAGAGCCGTTCTCCAGCATTTTGTGCATATCTAAGGGGAATAAGGCTTTTCTGTTTAGTTTATTGTCGCGTGTTTCTACGTACAGTGATATACTTTTGTTACGTGCTATCCAGTCAGCAGAAAGACAATACATGATTACAATCGAGCCATTTACAATGTACAGATACTCGATGATGGAATCGCGTTTAGTGCAAGGTTAAACCAGCAAAGTCCGTTCATAGTTAAAGTGAGAAATGTTGAGGTGGGAGTAGAGATTTAAGAGTGTGGGGCGATTGTAATATGTGATTGTAGATCTGCATCGCACGCAAATAGACGCCTTGGTTGGGCGCCATCTCGGAAGCATTAGCGGCAAGAATGACCTGCAGGGGCTGAGGAAATGCTGCCAATTGGGCTTTCGAATCTGAGTGTTCCGTGTTCGACACTCACTGATTCCACGGTGGCGCAGCGGTAGAGTTGCTGCCTTGCAGCGCTTGCAGCGCCAGAGACCCGGGTTCGATCCCGTCTAGCGTATTTGTACGTTTTTTTACCGAGATGGCGTGGGTTATCTCCGAGATCTTCGGTTTAGATACATAGATACATAGAAAATAGGTGCAGCAGTAGGCCATTCGGCCCTTCGAGCCTGCACCGCCATTCAATATGATCATGGCTGATCATCCAACTCAGTATCCCGTACCTGCCTTCTCTCCATACCCCCTGATCCCTTTAGCCACAAGGGCCACATCTAACTCCCTCTTAAATATAGCCAATGAACTGGCCTCAACTACCCTCTGTGGCAGAGAGTTCCAGAGATTCACCACTCTCTGTGTGAAAAAGTTTTTCCTCATCTCGGTCTTAAAGGATTTCCCCCTTATCCTTAAGCTGTGACCCCTTGTCCTGGACTTCCCTAACATCGAGAACAATCTTCCTGCATCTAGCCTGTCCAACCCCATAAGAATTTTGTACGTTTCTATATGATCCCCTCTCAATCTCCTAAATTCTAGCGAGTATAAGCCAAGTCTATCCAGTCTTTCTTCATATGAAAGTCCTGACATCCCAGGAATCAGTCTGGTGAACCTTCTCTGCACCCCCTCTATGGCTATAATGTCCTTCCTCAGATTTGGAGACCAAAACTGTACGCAATACTCCAGGTGTGGTCTCACCAAGACCCTGTACAACTGCAGTAGAACCTCCCTGCTCCTATACTCAAATCCTTTTGCTATGAAAGCTAACATACCATTCGCTTTCTTCACTGCCTGCTGCGCCTGCATGCCTACTTTCAATGACTGGTGTACCATGACACCCAGGTATCGCTGCATCTCCCCTTTTCCTAATCGGCCACCATTTAGATAATATTCTGCTTTCCTATTTTTGCTACCAAAGTGGATAACCTCACATTTATCCACATTATACTGCATCTGCCAAACATTTGCCCACTCACCCAGCCTATCCAAGTCACATTGCATTTTTCTAGCAACCTCCTCACAGCTAACACTGTCCCCAGCTTAGTATCATCCGCAAACTTGGAGATGTTGCCTTCAATTCCCTCATCCAGTTCATTAATATAAATTGTAAATAGCTGGGGTCCCAGCACTGAGCCTTGCGGTTTCCTGCCACACTCCATAGATGTACAGCTATGTAGGTTAATTTGCGGGTGTATATGTACAATTGTCCCTAGTGTGTGCAGGATAGTGTTAATATTCAGTCTGACGAAGGGTCTCGACCCGAAACGTCACCTAATCCATCGCTCCATCGATGCTGCCTCATCCGCCGAGTTTCTCCCGCACTTTTGTCTACCGTTAATATGCGGGGATCGCTGATCGCATCGACCAGCGACCCGGACTCGGTGGGCCGAAGGGCCTGTTTTCGCGGTGTAGCTCTAAACTAAACTAAACTAAACTAAAGTAAACTGATTAGCAGACAAATTAAACCTTTGCAAACTGCAATGAATTTTAGAGGGTCACATAATGCCCTTAAAACATACACACAAACATAGATTGCCTCGAAGACTGGTGCATGAGAGACAGGTGCACTATTGTGGAATAACATAAGGGCGGAGGGAAGTCTCCGTCCATCCTGATCCCGGGCTGTGAACGGAGATACGGGCGGCGGGTTCCACTGCCCAACAGGTGCAACGCTTCCTCGGGTGACACCCGAGGCTTCCTTCACGCCGGGCCCCGTCCCTTTCTGTACTGCCTCAGTCTTTCTCGTCCATATTCAGGCTAGTTTAATGTCCAATCTACCCCTCCCTCGTGTAAGATGAGTGGGAAGCGGCCAGGACATCTTCACACTGAACATTGCAGCCAAAGAGCATTAATTGTCCGGGACAGTAGCGGGCGCAGCGACACGGTACTGGTGGGGTTGAGTTTAGAGATAGTTTAGAGATACAGCGCGCAAACAGGCCCTTCGGCCCACCGGATCCGCGCTGATCAGCGATCCCCGGATATTAACAATATACTACAACAACTAGGGACATTTTTTACAAATAACAAGCCATTTTTTAACATTTACCAAAAAACGGAGTGTGGGGGGAAACCGAAGATCTCGGAGAAAACGCACGGGGAGAACGTACATACTCCGTACAGACAGCACCCGTAGTCAGGATCGAACCCGGGTCTCTGAGGCGCTACATTCCGTGTAAGGCAGCAACTCTACCGCTGCGCCACCGTGACGGTCACGTGACAGGCACGTCGTTCAGCAGCTCCACGTCAATGAAAACATTTTGAACCAGGAAGAGGCGGAGTGGAGTTAAAATGGCTTCGAAAGACCAGGTCGAGAGTTGGACCGAGGAGGCAGTTTGTCCCATCTGCCTAGATTTCTTCACCGATCCGGTTATACTGGAGTGTGGGCACAACTTCTGCCGCTCCTGCATCACACAGAGTTGGGACAGGGAGGCGAGAAACTCTTGCCCAGAATGTAGAGAGCAGTTTACAGAGCGCAGCCTCAGGGTGAATCGGGCCTTGGTTAGACTGTCTGAGAAAGCTCGAGCACTGACCCTGAATTTCAAAGAGAAGGAAAGTAAACTTCACTGCGAGAAACATCAGGAAGAACTGAAGCTGTTTTGTGAAACTGACAAGAAACTGATCTGTGTGATTTGTGCAGCTGGGCGGGAACACAAGACTCACAGCTTCATGCTGATAGAAGAAGCAATTGTATTCTACAAGGTAAAACCAAATCACTTATGATCACATCATTGTGTTATCTTTTCTTTATAGTGTGACGTTATTATTCTCTTATCTGAACCCCAAACCCAGGAACAGGTGAAATCTTCTTTCGAATCTCTCACAGGAAAGAAATCGGAGATCGAGCAAATGGAGCAGAAACAGAAACAGAGCATTTCTGGAGTTCAGGTGAGGCTCTGTACTATCGATTTAATTATTTTGTGTAGATTTGATCCCTGTGAGGCGTGGGCATCTCTATAGCTCTCAGTAGTCGAGGACCTGAGATCTTCGTAGCGGTTGAGCAGCCAAGGTCTTTACTCACTGGAGGGCAGGAATCTGAAGAATGATCTATTGCAGAAGTATAATATCATGAAACAAAATGTTAGGGTGAATACTCAGTCTTTTACCCTGAGTAGGGCGTAGAGCATGCGAGGGCACAGGTTTAAGGTAGTTGATTCAGGTAGTATAAGAATATTTAAAAGATATTTGAAGAAATTCGTGGAGAGAACATTTTAGAACTATCTGGGCCAAATGCGGACAGATGGAAATAGCGCAGATGGGGTGTCTTGGTCGGTATCTAATACCCCTTGCTGAATGACTCTATGAAGTCTGTCATTCTCAGTGGTGCTGCTGTCTGCTGGTTCTGGTGACCTGGTTCTGACCAGTAAGGTTTAATGGACAAAACAAAACGGAATAGGTTGCAGGGAATTATACTTGTGAAATAGGAATGATGTGCTTGTACATTACTTTCACCAAATATTTCAGAATTATTAACACAAGCTCTTGAATTGCCAAGGTAATGAAAGCTATGGATTAAATACAGGTAAATGGAATTAGTGCAGATACGTACAGAGCCCAGCATGGGCATGTTGATCCGAAGGGCCTATTTCTGCACCTCAGGACTCGAGATTCAGTAGCCAAATGTTATCATCCATGTCATGAGAAAACACAGTAGAGTGACATAATATATTGATTTTAATCTTTCATCTGACAGGAAGCGTCACGCAACCTTCAGTCACAGACCACATCCCAGTTTGCTGAACTGCACCAGATTCTCACTGAGAAAGAGCAGCGCTTACTCAGAGATATCCGGAAGGAGGAGAAGAAGATTGTAAAAAGAATGAAGAAAAATCTTCAAGGGATTCAAAAGAATTTAAATTCCATTCAGGAGGAACTCTCAAAGTTACAGGAACAGATAGACTTCAAGGACGGCGTGATATTTCTGAAGGTGAGGGGTTATGCTACAGTTTGTTGAAGTGAAAGTGCACAGTCCCAAAATGGTGGGTTAAATTTCTGAAATAAATGCTACATTTACCAGTAATTCAGTACTGGGTTAATGTTCCGTCTGTTCCATCTGCTCACCACATCCGACAATAATCCCCAAATTCCAGGAATCCTCATGTATTTATCCCACTTCAACGTAAATTTATCTGCAGTATTGTCTTCAGGCCACCCTGTGAGTTCCACATTCTGTTTACTGTATTTCTTGTAAAAGTTATTAAAGGCCATCTTATATTTCAGCTTTGATTTTTGGTCTCCCCACAAGTAGTGATATTATTTCCAAACCCTCACCTATTTAACTCCGCCGCTGCTATTAAAATATTCCTTCCCATTATCTCTGACATCTTCTCCAGGTAAAATCCCACGACCTGCCCTGCATTACACGTAAGTTGCATACTCGCAGTTAATTTTATCGACATTCCTAATGCTTTCCCCCGTGTTTCCCCCCCCCGATACTTTCAAGAGAGAGCTAGATACGGCTCTTAAAAATAGCGGAGTCATGGGGATATGGGGAGAAGGCAGGAACGGGGTACTGATTGGGGATGATCAGCCATGATCACAATGAATGGTGGTGCTGGCTCGAAGGGCCGAATGGCCTACTCCACCTATTGTCTATTTTCTATTGTCTATTGTGTTCGATGTCTCTACGACAATATCCACTTTCTGTCTGTGTGACAGCGGCAAAGAGTTGGGAAATGGGAATTATCAGATGGTTTATTTGTAGCCATTTGGTGAAATACCCGCCGTCGGGATCATGACGATCCATCTCAGTCTATTGAGATTTGTGTTTTATTTATTTCAGGAGGAAGCTGTTCGCAAGAGGAGGTAGGACATGCTTTTGACTGAAACAATATATGTTTTTAGAGTACAGCTCCAAAAACAGCTCATGCTCAGTTTCTAACCAGCTGTTAAATATTTGCAGGGTTGGTGGTGAAACCAAACCAATGTTGGTGGTAGATGGCTCGTTTCCCATTGAAAAGTATGATCGCACCTTTTTCTACAACATGGCATTGAGGGAAACATCTGATATCATCAAACGAGGTAAACCTGCTACATTTTCCAAGGTTCTTTTTAAAGACTTTATGCTATATTTATATGTGAAGATTAATGTTATTAATGGACCCTGGGAGAGGCATCACAGAGACAGAGTGCGAAGTTTGTTTGTACTTGAACAAATCCTTGCTCCTGGGATAATAGGTTTGCTGTGCTGGGTGAAATTGCGTCGACTAGTCCTGTGTAGTCGAGAGTTCAGGTGTATTATAGGAGATCTCAGTGAAACACAAAGCCCTTATAGGGTTCAGTGGGCTAGATGCAGGGAGGATGTTTTCCCTGCCTGAAGGGTCTGGAGCCAACAGACACCATCTCAGAATTTGGGCTTGACCTTTTGGGGCAGAGATAAGGAGACATTACTGCACGCAGAGACTGGTCAACCATTGGAATTCCCTGCACCGGAGTCTATGGCTAATCAGTCATTCGGTGCTCTTGGAGCAAGAGAGCCATGGTTGTACATTACAGTCAGGCCCTTCGGCCCATCGCATCCATGTGCACCTTTTTTCCCAGCCACACAAATCCCATTTGCACACATTAGAAACGTATTATTCTACACCTCGTTTGCTAAATCGCAATGCCTCTTAAATGTAGTGATTACATCTGATTCCACCACCTCCTCTGGCAAATTATTCCAGGTATTAACAACTATTTGTGTGAAGAAAACTGCGTCCTCCAGTATTGATATGCCTGCATGACAATAAGGTTTCGATTGCAAAGGCAAGAAGACACTAATTGATGTTATCTACAGACCCCCAAATAGTAGCCCGGATGTGGGGTGTAAGTTGCAGCAGGAGTTAAAACTGGCATGTAACAAAGGTAAAGCCACTGTGGTGATGGGGGATTTCAATATGCAGGTAAACTGGGAAAATCAGGTTGATTCAGGACCCCAAGAAAGAGAGTTTGTAGAATGCCTCCGAGATGGATTCTTAGAGCAGCTTGTAATGGAGCCGTCCAGAGAAAGGGCAATTCTGGATTTAGTGTTGTCCAATGAACCAGATATGATAAGAGAACTCGTGGTAAAGGAACCGCTTGAAGGTAGTGATCATATGATTAGTTTTAATCTGCAATTTGAGAAGGAGAAGGTTAAATCGGAAGTGGCAGTGATGCAGTTGAACAAAGGGGACTATGAAGGCATGAGAGGAGAGCTGGCCAAAGTAGACTAGAAAGGGATCCTAGCAGGAAGGACCGTGGAACAGCAATGGCAGGAATTTCTCGGCATAATCCGGGAGACAAAGGATCATTTCATTCCAAATAGGAAGAAATATTCTAAGGGGAGTAGGGGGCAACCGTGGCTGACAAGAGAAGTTAAGGATAGAATAAAACTAAAAGAAAAGATATATAACACAGCAAAGAGTAGCCGGAAGCCAGAGGATTGGGAAACTTTCAGAGGACAACAGAAGGAAACAAAACGGGCAATACGGGCTGAAAAGATGAAATAAGAAGGGAAACTGGCCAGGAATATAAAGAAGGACAGTAAAAGCTTATTTAGATATGTTAAGGGAAAAAGATTAGCAACGTCAAATGTGGGTCTCTTGAAGGCAGACACGGGTGAAATTATTATGGGTAACAAGGAAATGGCAGAAGAATTGAACAGGTACTTCAGACCTGTCGTCTCTACGGAAGACACAAGCAATCTCCCAGATGTGCTGGAGGACAGAGGATCTAAGGGGGTAGAGGAACTGAAATAAATTTTCATTAGGCGAGAAATAGTATTGGGTAGGTTAATGGGACTGAAGGATGATAAATCCCCTGGGCCTGATCGTCTGCATCCCAGGGTCCTCAGGAGGTGGATCTAGAAATAGTGGACACATTGGTGATTATTTTCCAATGTTCGATCGATTCAGGATCAGTATTGGAGGATAGCTAACGTTATCCCACTTTTCAAGAAAGGAGCGAGAGAGAAAACGGAGAATTACAGACCAGTTAGCCTGACTTCGGTGGTGGGAAAGATGCTGTAGTCAATTATTAAAGAGGTAATAATGGGGCATTTGGATAGCAGTGAATGATTAGTCCAAGTCAACATGGATTTAAGAAAGGGAAATTATGCTTGACAAATCTTCTGGAATTTTTTGAGCATGTGACAAGTAAAATGGCTATAGGGGTGCCAGTGGATATAGTGTATTTAGACTTTCAGAAAGCCCTTGACAAGGTCCCGCACGGGAGACTGGTGACTAAAATTAGAGCACATGGTATTGGGGGTAGGGTGTTGATATGGATAGAAAATTGGTTGGCAGACAGGAAGCAAAGAGTAGGAGTGAACGGGGCCATTTCAGAATGGCAGGCAGTGGCGAGTGGAGTGCTGCAAGGCTCGGTGTTGGGGCCGCAACTGTTTACCATATATATTAATGATTTGGAAGAGGGAATTAGGAGCAACACTAGCAAGTTTGCAGATGACACAAAGCTGGGTGGCAGTGTGAACTGTGAAGAGGATGTTAGGAGGTTGCAGGGTGACCTGGACAGGTTGAGTGGGTGGGCAGATGCGCGCCAGATGCAGTATAATATAGATAAATGTGAGGTTATCCACTTTGGCGGATAAAATAAGGAGGCAGATTATTATCTCAATGGGGTTAGGTTAGGCAAGGGGGAGGTGCAGCAGGACCTGGGCGTCCTTGTACACCGGTCACTGAAAGTTGGCGTGCAGGTCGAGCATGCAGTGAAGAAAGCTATTGGAATGTTGGCCTTCATAACAAGAGGATTTCAGTATAGGAGTAGAGAGGTTCTTCTACAGTTGTATCGGGCTCTGGTGAGACCACATCTGGAGTATTGTGTCCAGTTTTGGTCTCCGAATTTGAGGAAGGACATCCTTGTGATTGAGACAGTGCAGCGTAGGTTCACGATATTGATCCCTGGGATGGCGGGACTGTCATATGAGGAAAGATGGAAAAGACTAGGCTTGTATTCACTGGAGTTTAGAAGGATGAGGGGAGGTCTTATAGAAACTTATAAAAGGACTGGACAAGCTAGATGCAGGAAAAATGTTCCCAATGTTGGGCGAGTCCAGAACCAGGGGCCACAATCTTAGAATGAAGGGGAAGCCATTTAAGAATGTGGTGAGAAAACACTTTTTCACCCAGAGAGTTGTGAATTCGTGGAATTCCCTGCCACAGAGGGCACTGGATGAATTTAAGAGAGAGTTAGATAGAACTCTAGGGGATAGTGGAATCAAGGGATATGGGGAGAAGGCAGGCATGGGTTATTGATTGGGTACGTTCAGCCATGATCACAATGAATGGTGCTGCTGGCTCGAAGGGCCGAATGGCCTCCTCCTGCACCTATTTTCTATGTTTTTATGATCTAGCCTATATCCTGCTGCAGACTTTGACAGACTACCTTGCTGTCCACAAAATTACCCGTTCTCCACAAACTTAGTAGTCACACCTCCTACATTCACATTCAAGCTATGAAAACATAAAATAAACATCAAAGGTTGCAGCACCGATATCTGCTGCACACCACCAATCACATAGAAACATAGAAGTTAGGTGCAGGAGTAGGCCATTCGGCCCTTCGAGCCTGCACCGCCATTCAATATGATCATGGCTGATCATCCAACTCATTATCCTGTACCTGCCTTCTCTCCATACCCCCTGATCCCTTTCGCCACAAGGGCCACATCTAACTCCGTCTTAAATATAGCCAATGAACTGGCCTCAACTACCCTCTGTGGCAGAGAATTCCACAGATTCACCACTCCCTGTGTGAAAAATGTTTTTCTCATCTCGGTCCTAAAGGATTTCCCCTTTATCCTTAAACTGTGACCCCTTGTTCTGGACTTCCCCAACATCGGGAACAATCTTCCTGCATCTTGCCTGTCCAACCCCTTAAGAATTTTGTAAGTTTCTATAAGATCCCCCTTCAATCTTCTAAATTCTAGCGAGTACAAGCCGAGTCTATCCAGTCTTTCTTCATATGAAATTCCTGACATCCCAGGAATCAGTCTGGTGAACCTTCTCTGTACTCCCTCTATGGCAAGAATGTCTTTCCTCAGATTTGGAGACCAAAACTGTACGCAATACACCAGGTGTGGTCTCACCAAGACCCTGTACAACTGCAGTAGAACATCCCTGCTCCTATACTCAAATCCTTTTGCTATGAATGCTAACATACCATTCGCTTTCTTCACTGCCTGCTGCACCTGCATGCCTACTTTCAATGACTGGTGTACCATGACACCCAGGTCTCGTTGCATCTCCCCTTTTCCAAATCGGCCACCATTTAGATAATAGTCTACTTTCCTGTTTTTGCCCCCAAAGTGGATAACGTCACATTTATCCACATTATACTGCATCTGCCATGCATTTGCCCACTCATCCAGCCTATCCAAGTCACCTTGCAGTCTCCTAGCATCCTCCTCACAGCTAATACTGCCCCCCAGCTTCGTGTCATCCGCAAACTTGGAGATGTTGCATTCAAATCCCTCGTCCAAATCATTAATATATATTGTAAATAGCTGGGATCCCAGCACTGAGCCTTGCGGTACCCCACTAGTCACTGCCTGCCATTCTGAAAAGGACCCATTTCCTCCTACTCTTTGCTTCCTGTTTGCCAGCCAGTTCTCTATCCACATCAATACAGAACCCCCAATACCGTGTGCTTTGAATGTGTATACTAAACTCTTATCTGGGACCGTGTCGAAAGGCTTCTGAAAGTTCAGATATAACACATCCACTGGTTCTCCCTTATCCACTCTACTAGTTACATCCTCGAAAAATTCTATAAGTTCGTCAGACATGATTTACCTTTCGTAAATCCATGCTGACTTTGTCCAATGATTTCACCACTTTCCAAATGTGCTGCTATCCCATCTTTAATAACTGACTCTAGCAGTTTCCCCACTACCGATGTTAGACTAACTGGTCTGTAATTCCCCATTTTCTCTCTCTCTCCCTTTTTAAAAAGTGGGGTTACGTTAGCTACCCTCCAATCCTCAGGAACTACAGTACTCCAGAATCTAAGGAGCTTTGAAAAATTATCACTAATGCATCCACTATTTCTGGGGCTACTTCCTTAAGTACTCTGGGATGCAGCCTATCTGGCCCTGGGGATTTATCGGCCGTTAATCCATTTAATTTACCTAACACCACCTCCCGGCTAACCTGGATTTCACTCAGTCCCTCCATCTCATTTGACCCGCGGTCCCCTGCTATTTCCGGCTGATTATTTATGTCATCCTTAGTGAAGACAGAGCCAAAGTAGTTATTCAATTGGTCTGCCATGTCCTTGTTCTCCATGATCAATTCGCCTGTTTCTGACTGCAAGAGACCTACATTTGTTTTAACTAATCTCTTTCTTTTCACATATCTATAAAAAATTGTGCAGGCAGTTTTAATGTTCCCTGCCTGTTTTCTTTCATAATCTATTTTCCCTTTCCTAATTAAGCCCTTTGTCCTCCTCGGCTGGACTCTGAATTTCTCCCAGTCCTCTGGTAGGCTGCTTTTTCTGGCTTATTTGTACGCTTCATCTTTTGTTTTGATACTATCCCTGATTTCCCTTGTTATCCACGAATGCACTACCTTCCCTGATTTATTCTTTAGCCAAACTGGGATGAACAATTGTTGTAGTTCATCCATGCAGTCTTTAAATGCCTTCCATTGCATATCCACCGTCAACCCTTTAAGAATCAATTGCCAGTTAATCTTGGCCAATTCACGTTTCATACCCTAAAAGTTACCTTTATTTAAGTTCAGAACCCTTGTTTCTGAACTAACAATGTCACTCTCCATCCTAATGAAGAACTCAACCATATTATGGTCACTCTTGACCAAGGGGCCATGCACAACAAGACTGCTAACTAACCCTTCCTCATTATTCAAAATCCAGTCTAGAATAGCCTGCTCTCTCGTTGGTTCCTCTACATGTTGGTTTAGAAAACTATCCCGCATACATTCCAAGAAATCCTCTTCCTCAGCACCCCAGCCAATTTGGTTCACCCAATCTATATGTAGATTGAAGTCACCCATTATAACTGTTTTACCTTTGTTGCACGCATTTCTAATTGCCAGTTTGATGCCATCCCCAACTCCAATACTACTGTTAGGTGACCTGTACGCAACACCATCTAGAGTTTTCTGCCCCTTAGTGTTTCGCAGCTCTACCCATATCGATTTGGCATTCTCGAAGCTAATGTCCTTCGTTTCCATTGCGTTAATCTCCTCTCTAACCAGCAATGCTACCCCACCTCCTTTTCCTTTCTGTCTATCCCTCCTGAATATTGAATATCACTGGATGTTCTGCTCCCAGCCTTGGTCACCCTGGAGCCATGTCTCCGTGATCCCAACTATATCATAATCATTAATAGCTATCTGCACATTCAACTCATCCACCTTATTACGAATGCTCCTTGCATTGAGACACAAAGCCTTCAGGCTTGTTTTTACAACGCTCGTACACCTAATACTATTATGTTTAAAAGTGACCCTTTTTGATTTTTGCGCTGGATTTGTCTGCCTGCCACGTTTACTTTTCACCTTTGCTACCCATTGCTTCTACCCTCATTTTACACCCCTCTGTCTCTCTGCTCACACATTTAAGAAACCCACCACCTCTTAATCCCTGTGTATTATTTGTTTCTTCTTTCCTCCCTACCTGTTGGGTCTGAGTGCTTCCCTTCTCTGCCTCCTGCCTCACACACTGTCTATTAGCTTTCTCTATTTGAGTCACGGACCTTCAAGCAGAACATCCTTCTACCGCTACCTTTCCCCTCCAACCACCGAGCCAATTTTGGAACCATTTTACCAACTCGTCTTGGATGCCACTTGCCTATGCTTTCTGGACCAGCCTTACATACGGACCATTGTCAAGTCCCTCAGTGAAGTTCATATTTTGGTTCACAATGAGACCAATGTGTTCTTGGTTGTACAGACACATCAAATCCACCCTCCTCTAAAGAACGCAAGGAAACTGTGGCAGATTGCCTCGCCCGTCCAGTCCACTCCCGTTCAGAATGATCACAGCAACTTCCCCCCGCATCTCTACATCCTCTTTAACCACCTCTAATTACCACTCACATCCATCTCACCTTCCAATCTCCCTCTGCCATCTACTGGCAAGATATTTGAATACCCGCCATAGTTCTCCACCTCCACCCGCAACATCTCGTTCATCCTCATTTTCCGCATTCGTTTTCCCCGACTGCACGCCTCGCCCTCCGCCGTTCCCGATAACCTGCGGAATTCCCCCTTTCCTGCCCGGTTGAGAAGCTCCGGGTAAGATGTCTGTTAACCATCCGATGTCGTTGGGGTGAAGGTGTCAGTTGTCCGCCCGCCTGTGCCTGAGGCCGAGCGGCTTCTCCCCCGGTCCCGGGGCCGCGCTGCCCGAGACTTCCCCCGACCCCCGGGGACTCTCTGATTCTCTGCTTCTCCCCCCAGTCTCCGTCACCCTGGATGTGGAAACAGCGCATCCGGAGCTCGAGGTGTCTGAGGATCGGAAGAGGGTGAGATGGATCGAGACCCGGAGGAGTCTCCCTGACTCCGGGAAGAGGTTTACATACTGGGAGTGTGTGCTGGGATCGGAGGGATTCACATCGGGGAGACATTACTGGGAGGTGGAGGTGGCGGGGAGTGAGTGGTGGCGTCTGGGAGTCGCCGCAGAGTCTGTGGATAGGAATGGAGAGGACGACCTGACCCCGGAGACTGGAGTCTGGATCATCGACCGTGAAGATGACGAGTTTGATGCAGATACCGACCCTCCATCCCCTCTCCCCGCCCGTCCCATTCCCGGGAGGGTGGGGGTTTATCTCAGTTACGAGTCCGGGAGAGTTTCATTTTACGACGCGGACACCAAGTCCCATCTCCACACCTTCACTGGGAATAAATTCACGGAGAAACTTTATCCTTTGATCGGTAATGCGGATGAAAACCAATGGTTGAGAATCTGCCCCGGTTCCGCTCCGGGTGTGTAAAAGGGTCGGGTCCCGGGACCGGCGTCAGGAGCGGGGCTCAGGGGCTGTGGGGCATAAAACCCGGAGGACAACAGGTCGGCGCTGAACGGCTCCCATTTAATCCGCGTCGTGAATCCCCAGTGAGCGCGGAAATAGAACCAGGGGGAATGTAAATGTGGGAAGAGTGAAATAAACAGCAACTGAAATCAGAGCTGTCTTTCGATCCGTTCATTTTAACGCGTTAACCGCTTCCGGCAACGGAACAGAAATTACTTTTGTGAAAATATAAAGATTGCAACAATCGCCCTTCCACTGGTTTCAGCAGCTGCCGCTGGTTGCGGGTCCTGAGCTCCCGGGCTCAGGAGCTCGCACCCGGGCTCCCCCGGGTCCTAAAGTTAGCAGATTTTAAGGAATAATAGCATTTGTTCACCACACAACAAAATCGTTTTCTTCGGAACGGTTCTTTGGAAGAATGGGTTCAAACCGAATTCCCGGTTCCAGATGGGAGCCCGTTGTGCTCGGGCTCTGTCTGTCTCTCTGTAGGATACGTAGATCATTGCTTGTTTCAGTCGCCGCCAGACCCCTCCCTCACCTCTCTCTCAGGTACATCATGTCTGTATCGGTGCTGCTTCCTGCTCTCGGTCACCGCTTTAACGCTTCATCTTCCTCACTGCCAATTTACAACCATCTCCCACATTCTTCTGCTCGAGCCCCGACTCTTCCCTTCGCTTTCTCGCCGTCTCGAGAAAACCCGAGTGACCAAAGTCCAGTCCAAGCCCGCGGACGCCAGCGACTACTTCGTCTATCCACTACCCCTGTTTGCGCATCGGAAATGGAATACTCCCCCCAAGATCGAGTGCCTACAACAACAACCCGCGTACATTTACACAATGCCCTCGCATCTCTTTTAGACACCACAACGTTCTTTTCTAGTGGAATTCTCTTTGAAGTGCAGCCAGGAATGGCAACTGAAATGACAAGGGAAGAACGTTTAGTGCAAAGTAAAGCCAGCAAAGTCCGATCAAGTACAGTCCGAGGGTCACCAAAGAGGTAGATAGTAGTTTAGCACTGCTAATCAGGTGCAGGAGTAGGCCATTCGGCCCTTCGAGCGAGCTCCGCCATTTAATATGATCATGTCTAATCATCCAAAATCAGTAACCTGTTCCTGCTTTCTCCCCATATCCCTTGATTCCGTTAATGCTAAGAGCCATATCCAACTCTCTCTTGAATACACCCAGTGAATTAGCCTCTACTGCCTTCTGTGGGTGGAAACGTTCTCCCTCATCTCAGTCCTATATGACCTACCCCTTATTCTTAAACTGTGACCCCTGGTTCTGGTTCATCGGGAAATTTTTTCCTGCACCTAGCCTGTCCAATCCGTTAAATACATATATTTGTCTATAAAATCCCCCCTCATCCTTCTAAATTCCAGTGAATATTAGCCCAGTCGCTCCATTCTCGAAAACAAATTCACTAACACTATCCTACATAAAAGGGACAATTGTTTTAACCAATATTAGTCTCATCTCAAACTGACTAACCATTAGAACTGAGATGAGGACAAACCTTTTCACCCAGAGGTTTGAGTGAATTTGTGGAATTCTCTTCCTCAGAAGGCAATGGAGGCCGATGCACTGGATAGAGCACTTAGGGCTCGAGGAATCAAGAGATATGGAGACAAGGCAGGAACGTGGTACTGATTGTGGATGATCAGCCATGATCACATTGAATGGCGGTGCTGTCTCCAAGGGCCGAATGGCCTAATCCTGCATCTATTTTCTATATGTCTATGTAACCACATACACATCCAAATCGTTTACATTTATAGGAAATGGTCAACAGTTGAGCCAGCACCGAGCCCTGCGGCAAACCATCTGTCGACTGTCTCCATTCCGAGGAGCAACCCTGTACCATCGCCCTCGGAATCCGATCATCAGACGAATTTTATATCCCATTGGCTTGTTGAAAGCGTGAAAACGCCCACCTCCAGATTCAGGGACTGTTTCTTCCCAGCTGTCATCAGGCAACTGAATCATCCTACCACAACCAGAGAGCAGTGCTGAACTACTATCTCCCTCATTGGTAGATCTGCATCACATAACAGTTTGTCTGTCTTTTCTTCTTTTTTTGTTATTTTCAGTGGGTTTTAAAAGTATTGGTTAATCTTTTCTGGTGCGTTTTATGTGGGGGATGGAGGAGGGGTGGGTGAATTTTGTATCAATCTCTTACCTTGCCGGAGATGCGATTGTTTTCAGGATCATATCTCCGGTCGCTCTGCGGCCTAACATTATAGAGCTGGCGGCCTTGATTATGATTATGATTATGATTACGATACACTGTAATGGCTCGATTGTAATCATGCATTGTCTTTCCACTGACTGGAGTGCATGCAACATAAGCTTTTCACTGTAGCAGATTTTAAAACCAAGCTCTATAGTCCATACAGTTTGGGGTTTATTTCATTTAAACACTGAAAAGCACCAAGGCACGAAATTCGAATAAACAAAACTTTTCTATTAGGTTCTTGTGAATTTCCAAGGACATTTCATCTGATTACAATCAAGTCAAACTCCAGTACAATAGATAGACTAAAGGGACTGTTACAATGTGCAGCATATAGTTCTCAGCATTGCAGCGTCACAACCCGCTAACATTTATACAATGTCCTCGCATCTCTTTTCGGAGACCACAGAGTGCTTTACCTGCGTAAATCACATTGAAGTGCAGCCAGTAATGGCAACGGGAATCCAGAACCTCGTCAATGAAGGCCCAGAGTACAACATCAGGACATAGTCACAAAAAGCTGGAGTAACTCAGCGGGACAGGCAGCATCTCTGGACAGAAGGAGTGGGTGACATTTCGGGTCGAGACCCTTTATTTTTGTCTAGTTAAATGTAGTTGTTTGTGTTTTTTTTAATACTGTTTTAATTGTGTATATGTGGGGGGAGGGGGGAACTTTAAAAATCTATTCCCTGCACGGGAGACCCGACCTTTTCCCTGTCGGGTCTCCGTTGTCGTTGGGGCCTAGCTCCGTGGAGCGGCCTCCGACCGGGACGACCTGGGAGCTCCAGTCGCGGAGCCTGTGGAGCTGCGGACTTACCATCGTGGGGCTGGCCGTCCTCGGAGCGCGGGGAGCGGTGGTGGCTCGCTGCTGCGGCCCGACTCCGGAGCTCCAGCTGCAGACCTGTGGACTATGATATCGGGAGCTCGCGGGTCCGGGTGAGAGACTGCTTTCCGGAGCTCCCGCAACGCAACTTCTCCAGCTCGAGTCGCGGGGTTGGAACGACCCGGAGCGGGGCCGTAAATCCAGCGCCCGCCGGGGGCTCCAACTTGGTGACTTTTGGGCCCGGAGCGAAGCTGTATACCGCCCGGCGCGGCCTCAACGGCCGTGGGACTTAACATTGCCCGCCTGGGGCTTCAACATCGGGAGAAAAATGGTGCAGGGGAGAGAAATGACTTTGCCTTCCATCACAGTGAGGAGGAGATTCACTGTGATGGATGTTTTTCTGTAAATTGAATTGTTTGTGTGTCGTGTAGGAATTGTTTTTTTTGTATGGCTGTGGAAACGGAGTTTCGTTTGAGCCTCTTGAGGTTCAAATGACAAGAAATAAATCAAATCAAATCAAATCAAAATCTTCAGACTGAGAGTCAGGGGAAAGGCAAGCGAGAGATATAGACGGTGATATAAAGAGATGTAGAACAAATGAATGAAAGAATCCGAAGAAGGGTCTAGACCTTAAACGTCACCCATTCCTTCTCTCCTGTGATGCTGCCTGTCCTGCTGAGATACTCCAGCACTTTGTAACTGTCTTCGATTTAAACAAGCATCTGCAGTTCCTTCCTACATCATCCGGAGGTTATGTTGAATCTGTATAAAATACAGGTTTGGACCCGACTGGTGCATCAAGCCTATTTCTGGTCACCAAACTTAATGAATCAAGCGAGGATCATCGGGACGGCGCAGGAGATATTCACTGGAATGATTTCCAGGATGAGGAGATTCGGGTCGAGGTTGAGGCCGGAGAAGCGGGTGCAGGTTCTCTGTGGAGAAGGGAATATGAAAGCTTTCACAGAGGGTTCAAGCTCAGGTCCGGTGTGGAGAGGGGGAACGGGAGCGTGGGGGGGGGCGTCTTTCCATCTATGCGAGGTTCAAATGGGCATAAAATAGAGAGACAGAAGCAACAAGGGGAATATGGCTTGGAGTGTAGGAAGGAATTGCAGATGCTGGTTTAAACCTAAGATAGACACAAATTGCTGGAGTAACTCAGCGGGACAGGCAGCATTTCTGGAGAGAAGGGCTGGTTGACGTTTCAGGTAGAGCCGGTCTCCAGCATTTTGTGCCTATCTAAGGGGAATGAGGCTTTTCAGTTTAGTTTCTTGTCGCGTGTTTCTGCGTACAGTGAAACTTGTTGCGTGCTATCCAGTCAGCAGAAAGACAATACATGATTACAATCGAGCCACGTACAATGTACAGTTACTCGATGATGCAATAACGTTTAGTGCAAGGTTACGCCAGTAAAGTCCGATCATAGTTAAAGTGAGAAATGTTGAGATGGGGGTAGAGATTTAAGAGTGTGGGGCGATTGTAGTATGTGATTGTAGATCTTCATCGCACGCAATTAGACGCCTTGTTTGGGCGCCATCTCGGAAGCATTAGCGGCAAGAATGACCTACAGGGGCGGAGGAAATGCTGCCAATTGGGCTTTCGAATCTGAGTGTTCCGTGTTCCGTGTTCCGTGTTGCACACTCACTGATACCACGGTGCCGCAGCCGTAGAGTTGCTGCCTTGCAGCACTTGCAGCGCCAGAGACCCGGGTTCGATCCCGACTACGGCTGCTGTCTGTACGGAGTTTGTAAGTTCTCCCCGTTACCGCGTGGGTTTTCTCCGAAATCTTCGGTTTCCTCCTACACTCCAAAGAAGTACAGGTATGTAGGTTAATTGGCTTGGTGGATGTGTAAAATTGTCCCCAGTGCGTGCAGGATAGTGTAATATGCGGGGATCGCTGGTCGGTGAGGACTCGGTGGGCCGAAGGGCCTGTTTTTGCGCTGTATCTCTCAACTAATCTAAATTGATCAGCAGACAAAGTGAAAACATTTTGAACCAGGAAGTGGCGGATTTAAAAATGGCTTCGAAACACCAGGTCGAGAGTTTAACCGAGGAGATTGTTTGTCCCATCTGCCTGGATTTCTTCACCGATCCGGTGACACTGGAGTGTGGGCACAACTTCTGCCGATCCTGTATCACACAGAGTTGGGACAGCGAGGGGAGAAACTCCTGCCCGGAATGTAGCGACGAGTTTACAGACCGCACCCTCAGGGTGATTCGGGCCTTGGTTAGACTGGCTGAGAAAGCTCGAGCACTGAGCCTGAATCTCAAAGAGAAGGAAAGTGAACTTCACTGCGAGAAACATCAGGAAGAACTGAAGCTGTTTTGTGAAACGGACAAGAAACTGATCTGTGTGATTTGTGCAGCTGCGCAGGAACACAAGTTTTTCACGGCTTCACGCTGATAGAAGAAGCAATTAAATTCTACAAGGTAAAACCAAAGCACTTTTGATCACATCTTTGTGTCATGTTTAGTTTATTTGCTCACATATTTCTTCTCTGATCTGAAACCCAACTCCAGGATCAGGTGAACTCTTCCTTCGAATCTCTCACAAAAAAGAAATCAGAGATCGAGCAAATGGAGCAGCAACAGAAAGAGAAGATCTCTGGTGTTATGGTGAGGTTTTCCAATTTCGATTTCCTGATCTTGTGTAGTTTTCATCAATGTGATGCGTGTAACGTTAGGACACCTCTCTACAGCACAAGAGCGGAGGGTTGGAGCTATAGAGATAAAGACTACGCGGGCAGGTACTTACTGTAGATAGAGTGGATGTGGGAAGTATGTTTCCACTGGTGGGACTGTAGGACTAGAGGTCATAGCCTCAGAATTATTGGGCGCTCTTTTAGAAAGGAGATGAGGGGGAACTTAGAAAAGCGGTCACTGCCGCGCCGCGGTAGAGTTGCTGCCTTACAGCGAATGCAGCGCCGGAGACCTGGGTTGAATCCCGTCTACGGGTGCTGTCTGTACGGAGTTTGTACGTTCTCCCCGTGTCCTGCGTGGGTTTTTTCTGATAATCTTCGGTTTCCTCCCACACTCCAAAGACGAACAGGTTTGTAGGTTTATTGCCTTGGAAAATGTAAAAAATTGTTAATGTGTGGGGATTGCTGGTCGGCACCGACCCGATGGGCCGAACGGCCGGTTTCATCGCTGTATCTCTAAACTAAAAAAAACGAAACCTATTTTGTCAGAGGGTAATTAACCTATGGAACTCATTGGACATGTTGGGCCAAATGGCTTATTTCTGTACTCCATGCCACAAGGTTGATTGGCCAACTATCCCCTCGCATATCGTTAGGAAACACAATGCAGTGACATTATATATTTATCTTCATCTTTCTTTTCACAGGAAGAGTCACACAACCTTCAGTCACAGATCACATCCCAGTTTGCTGAACTGCACCAGATTTTCATTGAGAAAGAACGGCGTGTACTCGCAGATGTCCGGGAAGAAGAGGAGAAAATTCGGAACGAAATGGAGAAAAGGCTTCAAGAGATTCAAGCGAATTTAAATTCCATCCAAAAGGAACTCTCAACGTTGCAGCAACAGATAGATCAAAAAGACAACAGGGTATTTCTGAAGGTGAGGGGTTACACTACATTTAGGCGAAGTGAAGCTGCACAGTCACAACATGGTGGGTGACATTTCTCAAATGAATGCATCATTTACCAGTAATTCAGAGCTGGGTCAATGTTCCGTCTGTCCAGCGATGTGCTGTTGTTGTTCCCATACTAAATGGCCTCCTGCATAAACTATGGGATCTCAGGACAGCCTGCAAACTCCTTGAGAAAGAGTTGCTGTGATCTTGTCACTGAGTTCGTGAACATGTAATATTTCCCCGAAAAGAAGGAAAATATGCAGGAATCATAAGACCATGGGGAAAGTCTTCTGTATGGTCAGCATTAGGGGGAAATCGTTTTTTGTGATGTTAGAACATCCCCGTGAAGGCAGTCTAATGATTTTAGCCCAGGATACACATTGCAATATGTCCTTAATAGCACTTAATTTGACCTGTCCTATCCCTAGTTATCCTTTTGCTCTCAAAAGGGGATGTTCTTCCCCGGTATTCTTTGACTTGTAATATACTCGTAGAATCTTGTAGGGGGGGGGGTCACTATTATCTGAGCCACATCGAGAGCATTTAGCATAGATTTCATTACCGTAACCATGAAATGATGTTACAGAATTGGAGGCAACACAAAAGTGAATCACCGGAATAATTGCAGGATGGGGGGCTTGTCTCATCAGCAGGGTTTATCGAGGTTGGATCCATAATCCTTGCAGTTTAAAAGAATGAAGAGTCGTTTTGCCATTGTCTCCAAGGTCCACGACAGGATAGAGGGCAGTGAATCTTTGGAATTCTCCAACCCAGAGACCTTTGGGGATTGAAACTGTCAGCAGTATTTGAACCAGAAGGAGAGACTTTTTTTGTTGAAAATTCCAGGAATTGAACATGAGGGGAATGGGGAAAAAGGGGTGAGTTCTGTCCTGGGCAATGACCACATTGTGGGGATTAACATTGAAATCTAGATGTGGCGCATCATTTATCATCTGTCATCCATGAAATGAACATGCCGGGAATGGGGCAAACAGGAGGAAATCTCTTGTGCTTATCTTGTTTTCCCTTCGATGTATCTCAATGAGATGTTGTTCCTCAGTTATTCAGATGTGTGTCTTATGTCTTTCGGAAAAGGAGGTAGGACACGCTCTTGATTGAAACGCTGTATGTTTTTGTAGAACAGCTCCGAAATTGTTGAAGCTCAGATTCTAACCAGCCGTTAAATATTTGCAGGGTTAGTGATGAAGTTCGTACATTGTCAGTGACAGATGGTGTCTTGCCAATTGAAAAGATTCATCACCACTTTGTGTTGAACACGTTGTGGAGAGAACCCTGTGCCATTCAGCAAGGTAAAACGTGTTCAGTTTCCATTCTTCTTATTGAATACAACTTTACGTCCCACAAATGCAAACATTACGCAGTAATTGTACTCAACTTCACATCTGGCATCTCGTTCTATCTCTCCACCATCCACTGTCTTAAAACATTGAGCTTCAATGCATTTTCCAACTTTACCATCTCACCTTAAACTGATGCCCTCAATCTTTAGACTTTAGAAAATTCCGTGTTCCATTCTGCAGCCCATTAGACCTGCTAATTAAGATCACATTTCATCACAGATAACCTTCTATACTCTCCATGACGCCACCAATCTTAGTGTCCTCCACAAACCTATTAACTATGTCACCCACATACACATACAAAGCGTTTTGTATAAATAACGACCAACAATGGAGAGAGCATCGAGCTCTATGGCACACCCTTTGCGAGAGCCTCCAGTCTGAAAAGCATTCCTCCACCAACCCTCTGTCTCCTGCCTTCAGACCGTGGTTGTGCTCCATTGTGTAACTCGCCCTGGATTTGATCAGATCCAAACATCCAGACCACATACCATGCAGAGGGTTGAAGATGTTTCTCCAACATAGCAGTAAATATCTGGAATTGTGTGACTAATTGATGGTGACAGGCCATATCTTTGGATATAGGTGAAGGGGAAATAGTTGGACATTGGAAAGATCATTAAATTGGGGGTTAGGGGAAGTCACACTGAAGAGGAACTGGACCCAGCTTCGATCAGCCATCATCATATTGAACCGAGGATAGGCCTGAGAGGCGGAGCCTACTCCGCACCTATTTTCTTCCTGTGTTATGTTTTTTTCTACTTATACAAAGATAAACTCTGCACAGAACGAGTGTAGCAACGATTGACAATACTTGGTTCCGTACGATATTGTTGTGCGGGTGACATTGAGTGGTCTCCGCCTGCCTTGCTCGAGAGTACAGTTGTATTTGAGGAGATCTCTGGGAAATACAAAGTCCTTACACTGCTCAGTGGGCTGGATGCAATGAGGATGTCTTCCCTGTCTGAGGGGTCTGGAGCCAGCGGACACCCTCTCAGAATATAGGCTGGAACATTTGGGACAGAGACAAGGAGACATTACTGCTCTTGGAGCCAGATTGCCATGGTTGTACATTACAGAGTCAGGCCCTTCGCCCCAACGTGTCCATGTACACCTTTTTCCCAGCTATACTACTCCATTTGCACACATTAGGACCATATTAGTCTACACATCATTTGTTAAATCGTAATGCCTCTTAAATGTAGTGATTACATTTTATCCACCACCTCCTCTGGCAAAATATTCCAGGTATCAATAACTCTGTGTGATGTAAACTTACCACTCAGACCCACTTTAAAACTCCATCCTCATGTGTTAAACCCGCGCCCTCCAGTTTTGATATCCCTGTATGAGCATGAGGTTTGGATGATCTAGCCTCTATCTTGTTGCAAGCTTTGATAGACTTCCTTGCTATCCACAGTATTACGTGTTCTCCACAAACGTAGTAGTCACACCTCCTACATTCACATCCAAGCCATGAAAATATAAAATAAACAGCAAAGGTTGCAGCGACGATCTTTGCTGCACACCACCAGTCACAGACCTCCAGGCAGAAAAATTATCCTTCTACCGGTACCTTCCACCTCCAAGCACCAGGACAATTCTGGATCTATTTAACCAGCTCGCTTGGATCCCACTTCCCTTTGGATCAGCCCTACATGCGGAATATTGTCAAGTCCCACAGTGAAGTTCATTTATTGGTTCACAATGAGATCAGAATGTTCTTGGTTGTACCGACGCATCAAATCCACGCTCCACTAAAGAAAGCAAGTAAACAGTAGCAGATTGCCTCGCCCGTCCCGTCCACTCCCGTTCAGTATGATCACGGCAACTCCACCCCACATCTCTACATCCTCTTTAACCACCTCTAATTACCACTCAATTCGGTCTCCCCATTTACCAATCTGCCCTCTCCCTCGCCATGTACTGGCAAGATATTTGAATACCCGCCTTATTTCTCCATCCCCACCCGCAATCTTACGTTCATCCTCACTTTACGCATTCAATTTCCCGTCCGTACGCCCGCCCCCTCCCATTCCCGATAAACCGCGGAATTTCCCCTCTCTTGCCCGGTTGAGAATCTCCGGGAAAGGTATCTGTTGTCCATCCGATGTTGTTGTGGGTGAAAGCCCGGGTCAAGATTTCAGTTGTCCGCCCACCTGTGACTGAGGCCGAGCGGCCTCTCCCCCGGTCCCAGGGCCGCTGCTGCTGCCCGAGTCCCCCGACCCCCGGGGACTCCCTGATTCTCTGCTTCTCCCCCCAGTCTCCGTCACCCTGGATGTGGAAACAGCGCATCCGGAGCTCGAGGTGTCTGAGGATCGGAAGAGGGTGAGACGGACCGAGACCGAGAGGAGTCTCCCTGACACTGGGAAGAGATTACATCCCTGGGAGTGTGTGCTGGGATCGGAGGGATTCACATCGGGGAGACATTACTGGGAGGTGGAGGTGGCGGGGAATCGGGGCTGGAGGCTGGGAGTCGCCGCAGAGTCTGTGGCGAGGAAGGGACCGGTCACACTGACCCCGGAGACTGGAGTCTGGAGCATCAAGCGGCAGGGTGACGAGTTTAATGCATTCACCTCCCCTCTCCCCGCCCGTCCTATCCCCGGGAGGGTGGGAGTTTATCTCAGTTGCGAGTCCGGGACAGTTTCATTTTACGACGCGGACACCAAGTCCCATCTCCACACCTTCACTGGAATAAATTCACGAAGAAACTGTATCCTTTCTTCGCGACTTGGACTATAAACCAGTGGCTGAGAATCAGCTCCGGTTCCGCTCCGGGTGTGTAAAAGGGTGGGGGTCCAGGACCGGCGTCAGGAGCGGGGCTCAGGGGCTGTGGGGCAGAAACCCGGTGGACAACAGGTCGGCGCTGAACGGCTCCCATTTAATCCCCAAATTCCGCGTCGTGAAACCCCAGTGAGCGCGGAATTAAAACCAGGGTGAATGTAAATGTGGGAAGAGTGAAATAAACAGCAACTTAAATCAGACCTGTCTGTCGATCCGTTCATTTTAACGCGTTAACCGCGTCCGGCAACGGAACAGAAATTACTTTTGTGAAAATATAAAGATTGAAACAATCTCCCTTCCCGCGGGTTCAGCAGCGGCCGCGGGCGGCGGGTCCTGAGCTCCGGATCCCCCGGGTCCTAAGTCCGGCGGCAATTGGGATTAAATGCCGTTCAATCTTGCAGCATTTGATTCCACGCAATAGATTCGTTTTCTTCGTAACGGTTCTTTGGAAGAACGGTTTTAAACCGAATTGCCCGTTCCAGGTGGGATCCCGTTGTGCTCAGGCTCTGCCTGTCTCTCTGTAGGATACGTACATCATTCCTTGTTTGAGTCGCCGCTAGACCCCTCCCTCACCTCTCTCTCAGGTACATCATGTCTGTATCGGTGCTGCTTCCTGCTCTCGTTCACCGCTTTAACGCTTCATCTCCCTCACTGCCAGTCTCCAACCAGCTCCCACTTTACTCTGCTCGAGCCCCGACTCTTCCCTTCGCTTTCTCGCCGTCTCGAGAAAACCTCGAGTGACCAAAGTCCATTCCAAGCCCGCGGACGTCCACCACTACCCCTGTTTGCGCATCGGAAATTGATTATTCCCTCCAAGATAGAGTGCGTACAGCAACAACCCGCTTACATTTACACAATGTCCTCGCATCTCTTTTAGGAGACCACAACGTGCTTTACTGGTGGAATTCTCTTTGAAGTGCAGCCAGGAATGGCAATTGAAATAGAGGAGTCAATTTGCAGACAGGAACATTCACAGAGGTTAAAAGCAAGCTATACTGTCCAAAGGGATTTGGGTTTATTTCAATTGGAGTATTAGAAGCACCAAGCACATAATTCAAATAAACGCAATCTTATGAATGTTACTGGTCGTGCGAATTATCCAACTGCAACAGCAGGGTATTAAATGTATCTGTTGTATTAATCTACTGACCTACAATGATTATCCTCTCTGATTATCTGCCTCTGTTTCTTCCCTTCTTTCACCCAATTCATCAGGTAAAATCACCGCCCTCAGCCCAAGAGAGAGAAATTGTCATGAGTTGTCAATTGTCAACTGTACCGAGGCGGAGTAATGAAATTTGCACTAGTCCTTAATCTGAGCTTGCACCTATATCACTCCTCACAGCTTTCCCTCCTTAAACTGCGGGAAACACTCCTCTTCCTGACTTCAATGTTAGTAAATAATCCTCCCTCCTCATTCAAGGAATGTTGCCATTCCATCGCCCATGTCCGTAATCTTCCAGATTTTTAATCAACATTCCCAACTCCCAACAAAGTGGGTTGCAAAATCTCTGACTCAGACCTTTTTGCCTGAGGCCAGACCTATGTTGTGTGGGTGGACAAAGCTGAGATAGTTAAGTGGGCTTGGTTGGGTCCGCAGTTGGTCAGACAGGATCTGCGGAGAGAGGACATGAGTTCGCATTCCGAGTCTCTGGTCGTAATTTGCCCTGAACCTGTCAGTCCTGCTGCACATAAAACACGCACTGTTATTGATGTTGTTGGGAATATGAGGCACTGTTCCTCCAGTTTGTGTATGGCCTCACTCTGGCAACGGAGATGGCCCAGGACAGAAAGGTCAACGTGGGAATGGGAAGAGGGGTAAAAATGGTTGGCATCCGGCAGCCCTTGGCGGACCGAGTGCAAGTGTTCAACCAAATGGTCGGCGACTCTGGACTTTCACACGAATGTGCACCAGGCGTCACCATGAATACAGGATGCACTAGATGAGGTGACCGTGAACCTCTGTCTCATTTGAAAGGACGGCTGGGATCCCTGGATGGAGGTGAGGGGGGAGGTACTATAAATGCAGTCAGTCCAGTTGTTCAGTTTAGTTTATTGTCACGTGTACCGAGCTACAGTGAAAAGCTCTTGTTGCGTTTCCAGTTCGCAGAAAATCAAGCCATTTCCAGTGTATAGATACATGATAAGGGAAGAATGATTAGTGCAAAGTAAAGCAAGCAAAGTCCGACCAAGTACAGTCCGAGGGTCAGCAAAGAGGTAGATAGTAGTTCAGCACTGCTCATCAACGGCCATTCGGCCCTTCGAGCGAGCACCGCCATTTAATATGATCATGGCTAATCATCGAAAATCAGTACCCTGTTCCTGCTTTCTCACCATATCCCTTGATTCCGTTAACGCTAAGAGCTATATCTAACTCTCTCTTCAATACACCCAGTGAATTACCCTCTACTGCCTTCTGTGGGTGAAAACCTTCTCCCTCAACTCAGTCCTATATGACCCCCCCCCCTTATACGTAAACTGTGACCCCTGGTTCTGGTTCATCGGGAATTTTTTCCTGCATCTAACCTGTCCAACCCGATACAATAAATATATGTTTCTAGAAAATTCCCTCTCATCCTTCTGAATTCCAGTGAATACTAGCCCAGTCGATCCATTCTCGATAACACGTTCACTAACACTATCCTACATACAAGGGCCAATTGTCTTAACCAATGTTAGTCTCGTCTCAAACTGATTAACCATTAGAACTGAGATGAGGACAAACATTTTCACCCAGAGAGTTGAGTGAATTTGTGGAATTCTCTTCCTCAGAAGGCAATGGAGGGCGATTCACTGGATAGAGCCCTTAGGGCTCGAGGAATCAAGGGGTATGGAGAGAAGGCAGGGACGTGGTGCTGTTTGTGGTAGATCAGCCATGATCACATTGAATGGCAGTGCTGTCTCCAGGGCCCGAATGGCCTAATCCTGCATCTATTTTCTATATGTCTATGTACCCATGCCACCGACACACACATTCCAAATCGTTTACATTAAAAAAGGTCAACAATTGAGCCAGCACCGAGCCCTGCGGCAAACCATCTGCCGACTGTCTCCATTCTGAGGAGCAAACCTCTACCATCGCCCTCGGAATCCGACCTTCAGACGAATTATGTATCCCATTGGCTTGTTGAAGCTGGAAAACGCACACCTCCAGATTCAGGGACTGTTTCTTCCCAGCTGTCATCAGGCAACTGAATCATCCTACCACAACCAGAGAGAAGTGCTGAACTACTATCTCCCTCATTGGTAGATCTGCCACACAACAGTCTGTCTGCCTGTTCTTCTTTTTTTGTTTATTTTCAGTGGGTTTTAAAAGTATGGGTTAATCTTTTCTGGTGCGTTTTATGTGGGGGATGGGGGGGGGGGGTCGGACGAATTTTTTTTCAATCTCTTACCTTACCGGAGATGCGATTGCTTTCAGGATCATATCTCCGGTCCCTCTGCGCCGTAACATCATGGAGTTGGCGGCCATGATTATGATTATGATTATGATACACAGTAATGGCTCGATTGTAATCATGCATTGTCTTTCCGCTGACTGGAGTGCACGCAACTAAAGCTTTTCACTGTACCAGATTTTAAAACAAAGCTCTAAAGTCCATACAGTTTGGGGTTTATTTCAGTTAAACACTGAACGCACCAAGGCACGAAATTTGAATAAACAAAACTCTTCTATTAGGTTTCTTGTGAATTTTACTTGTCGTGCGAATTATCCAAATACAACAAATGGGGATTAAATGTATCTATTGCATCAATCTATTACTGTATCAATTCGTCCTGTTTAGGGGGTCTTTACCCTCAAAGAAAATCCGCTCATAACTTCCACAAATGCTTCTTGACCAATTTAATTCTACTAGAAGTTTACTTGTCGCTCCCTGCATTGAGGGTCTCTCCACTATTCCACCTCATGCATGTGCCGCATCTGCAGACTCTTGTGTCCCAGTGATTCTGGACATCAACAACGATGAACCAAGCACTAAAAAAGATTAGATTAAACCAATCGCATGCTTGTAGAACTTCAAAATAGCAGAATATGGTTTACAAATATGCAGCACGTCAAGAAGGTTCGTACAAATTTCATACACGCAACCTCATGCATGTCAGGAAGTCCAGTTCACTGCAGTGCCGCTTTGAACTGATGCCGAGCTGCCTAA
Organism: Malacoraja senta; assembly: GCA_038087875.1. Classification (NCBI taxonomy): domain Eukaryota; kingdom Metazoa; phylum Chordata; class Chondrichthyes; order Rajiformes; family Rajidae; genus Malacoraja; species Malacoraja senta. The sequence continues at coordinate 10,198,186 of CM075994.1, forward strand.
ATGTTTAAGAAAGAACTGCAGATGCTGGAAAAATCAAAGGTAGATAAAAATGCTGGGAGATATTCAGCGGGTGAGCAGCATCTATGGAGCGAAGGAATAGGTGACGTTTCCGGTCGAGACCCTTCTTCAGGCTGCCTCAACCGCTGAGTTTCTCCAGCATTTGTGTCCACCTCCGAGCTGTCTAAATGTTTGCGCGGCGCAGGGTCCCCACCTGCTGGTAAAAACCGATTGTGCGGAATAGGCCGATATATTAAACCCATTGCCCATGGGGATGGTGAATCTGGGGCAGAGAGAATGAACAGATTCCGATGCTGGACGCCGGCATCGACGTGGGAGCAGCGGCGGTGACTTAGACACAATCCCGCATGACATGAGAAACGAGCAGGAGAGACCTCAAGAGCTACCTGGTTGTCTAACTTGTGTAATACGTTGTGCTATTATTTGGATTGATTTTCATCAACTGAACGAGTTAAATACAATACTGTTCTTAATAAACAAAACTTAACCTTCTTATTAAGGAATTAATGTAAGTAGGTGATCAATTTCTCAGGGTATAGATGTCGCTGCGAGACCAGCATTTACTGCACATCACTAGTTGCCCTCTGAGTAGATCGCTCGGCCAATTCCAAGGACATTTGATCTTCAACCACTTTGAACGAGTTGGAACGTAAACAAAATAAGAGTGTTGTGGTGATTGTATTTCAGACAGTTTATTTCTTTCTAGCATTTGAGGTGATTAACTGTATTTAATGTGGGGGGAAATACTTAAAATTGCGTACCTGGATTGTGTCACTGATTACAATCAAGTCAACTCCAGTTCAATAGATAGGGGAAAGGGACAGTTACAATGTGCAGCATATAGTTCTCAGCATTGCAGCGTCACAACCCGCTAACATTTATACAATGTCCTCGCATCTCTTTCGGAGACCACAGAAGTGCTTTAACTGCGTAAATCACATTGAAGTGCAGCCAGTAATGGCAAACGGAATCCAGAAGCTCATCAATGAAGGCCCAGAGTACAACATCAGGACATAGTCACAAAATGCTGGAGTAACTCAGCGGGACAGGCAGCATCTCTGGACAGAAGGAGTGAGTGACGTTTCCGGGTCCAGACCCTTCTTCTGACTGAGAGTCAGGGGAAAGGGAAGCGAGAGATATAGACGGTGATATAATGGGATGTAGACCAAATGAGTGAAAGAGTCCGAAGAAGGATCTCGACCCGAAACGTAAGCCATTCCATCTCTCCAGAGATGCTGGCCTGTCCCGCTGAGTTACTCCAGCATTTTGTGACTGTCTTCGATTTAAACCAGCATCTGCAGTTCCTTCCTACATCATCAGGAGTTTGTTGAATCAATATAAAACACAGGTTTGGACCCACCTGGTGCTTCAAGCCTATTTCTGGTCACCAAACTTAAATGAATGAAGCGATGATCATCGGGAGGGCGCAGGAGATATTCACTGGAATGATTTCAAGGATGAGGAGAATCGGGCCGAGGTTGAGGCCGGAGAAGCGGGTGCAGGTTCTCTGTGGAGAAGGAAATTTGAAAGCTTTCACACAGGGTTCAAGCTCGGGTCCGGTGTGAAAATGGGGGGGGGGGGGGGGTCTTTCCCATCTGTGCGAGGTTCAAATGGGCCAAGATTTGAGAGAGAGAAACAACAAGGGGAATATGCCTCGCAGTGTAGGAAGAATTGCAGATGCTGGTTTAAACTGAAGATAGACACAAAATGGTGGAGTATCTCAGCGGGACAGGCAGCATCTCTGGAGAGAAGGAATGGGTGACGTTTCGGGTAGAGATGGTCTCCAGCAATTTGTGCTTATCTAAGGGGAATAAGGCTTGTCAGTTTAGTTTATTGTCGCGTGTTTCGAGGTACAATTAAATACTTTTGTTCCGTGCTATCCAGTCAGCAGAAAGACAATACATGATTACAATCGAGCCACTGGGCAGTGGGCACATACTCGATGATGGAATAACGTTTAGTGCAAGGTTAAACCAGCAAAGTCCGATCATAGTTAAAGTGAGAAATGTTGAGGAGGGAGTAGAGATTTAAGAGTGTGGGGCGATTATAATATGTGATTGTAGATCTGCATCGCACACAAATAGACGCCTTGGTTGGGCGCCATCTCGGAAGCATTAGCTGCAAGAATGACCTGCAGAGGCGGAGGAAATGCTGCCAATTGGGCTTTCGAATCTGATTGTACCGTGTTCCACTCTCACTGATTCCACGGTGGCGCAGCGGTAGAGTTGCTGCCTTGCAGCGCTTGCAGCGCCAGAGACCCGGGTTCAATCCCGACTACGGGTGCTGTCTGTACGTTCTCCCCGCGTGGGTTTTCTCCGAGAACTTCGCTTTCCTCCCACACATCTAAAGATGCACAGGTATGTAGTTTAATTGGCTTGGTGTATGTGTACAATTGTCCCTAGTGTGTGTAGGACAGTGTTAATATTCAGCCTGACGAAAGGTCTCGACCCGAAACGTCACATATTCCATCGCTCCATAGATGCTGCCTCATCCGCTGAGTGTCTCCAGCATTTTTGTCTCCCGTTAATATGCGGGGATCGCTGATCGCACCGACCAGCGATCCGGACTCGGTGGGCCGAAGTGCCTGTTTTCGCGGTGTATCTCTAAAGTAAACTAAATTAAACTAAACTAAACTAAACTGATCAGCAGACAAATTGAATCTTTGAAAACTGCAATAAATGTTAGAGGGTCATATAATATCCTTTAAACAATACAGGCATAGATTGCCCCGAAGACTGCTGCATGAGAGACAGGTGCACTGTTGTGGAATATAATAAGGGCGGAGGCAGGTCTCCGGCCATCCTGATCCCGGGATGTAAACGGAGATGCGGGCGTCGGGTTCCACTGCCCAACAGGTGCACCGCCTCCTCAGGTTACACCCGAGGCTTCCTTTGCGCCGGGACCAGTCCATTTCTGTCCTGCCTTAGTCGTTCCCATGTCTATATTCAGGCCAGTTTAATGTCCAATCTACCCCTTCCTTGCGTGAGATGAGTTGGAAGCGGCCAGGACATCTTCTCACTGAACACTTGCAGCCAAATAGCATTCATTGCCCGGGACGGCAGCGGGCGCAGTGACACGGTACTGTAGGGGTTGAGTTTAATTTAGTTTAGAGATACAGCGCGCAAACAGGCCCTTCGAGTCGAGACTGTCTGAAGTAGGGTCTCGACCCGAAACGTTACCCATTCCTCCTCTCCAGAGATGCAACCTGTCCCGCTGCATTACTCCAGCATTTAGTGTCTGTCGAATGGGAATAAGGCTTTCCAGTTTAGTTTATTGTCACGTGTATCGACGTACAGTGAAATCCAGTCTGCAGAAAAATATATGATTACAATCGAGCCGCTTGCAGTGTACAGATACTCGATGATGGAATAACGTTTTGTGCAAGGTTAAACCAGCAAAGTCCGATCATAGTTAAAGTGAGAAAGGTTGAGGTGGGAGTAGAGATTTAAGAGTGTGGGGCGATTGTGATATGTGATTGTAGATCTGCATCGCACGCAAATAGACGCCTTGGTTGGGCGCCATCTCGGAAGCATTAGCGGCAAGAATGACCTGCAGGGGCGGAGGAAATGCTGCCAATTGGGCTTGCAGCGCCAGAGACCCGGGTTCGATCCCGACTACGGGTGCTACATTCTCCCCGCGTGGGTTTTCTCCGAGATCTTCGGTTTCCTCCCACATCTAAAGATGTACAGGTATGTAGTTTAATTGGCTTGGTAAATGTGTAAAATTGTCCCTGGTGTGTGCCGGATAGTGTTAATATGCGGGGATCGCTGTTCGGTGCGGACTTGGTGGGCCGAAGGACCTGTTTTCGCGGTGTATCTCTAAACTAAACTAAACTGATCAGCAGACAAATTGAAACTTTGCAAACTGCAATGAATGTTAGACGGCCATATAATATACGCAAAAATAGATTGCCCCGAAGACTGCTGCATGAGAGACAGGTGCACTGCTGAGGATTAAAATAAGGGCGGAGGGAGGTCTCCGTACATCCTGATCCCGGGCTGTGAACGGAGATGCGGGCGGCGGGTTCCACTGCCCAACAGGTGCAACGTCTCCTCAGGTTACACCCGAGACTTCCTTCGCGCCGGGCCCGGTTCCTTTCTGTCCTGCCTTAGTCTTTCTCGTCCATATTCAGGCCAGTTTAATGTCCAATCTACCCCTCCCCCGTGTGAGATGCGTTGGAAGCGGCCAGGACATCTTCACACTGAACACTTGCAGCCAAATAGCATTCATTGCCCGGGACGGCAGCGACGCGGTACAGAAGTGGTTGAGTTTAATTTAGTTGAGAGATACAGGACCAGCGATCCCCGGACATTAACACTATCCTACACCCACTAGCGACATTTTAAACATTTACCAAGCCTTTTTTTTAAACATTTACCAAAAATGGGAGTGTGGGGGGAACCGAAGATCTCGGAGAAAACCCACGCAGATCACGGCGAGAACCTACAAACTCCGTACAGACGGCACCCGTACTCAGCATCGAACCAGGGTCTTTGGGACTGCATTCGCTGCAAGGCAGCAACACTACCGCTGCGCCACCGTGACGGTCACGTGATCATGACCATATTCAGCAGCTTCACGTCAGTGAATACATTTTGAAACAGTAAGTGGGGAATTTAAAATGGCTGCGAAAGACCAGGTCGAGAGTTGGACCGAGGAGGCAGTTTGTCCCATCTGCCTGGATTTCTTCACCGATGCGGTTATACTGGAGTGTGGGCACAACTTCTGCCGCTCCTGCATCACACAGAGTTGGGACAGGGAGGCGAGAAACTCCTGCCCGGAATGTAGAGAGGAGTTTGTAGACCGCAGCCTCAGGGTGAATCGGGCCTTGGTTAGACTGGCTGAGAAAGCTCGAACACTGACCCTGAATCTCAAAGAGAAGGAAAGTAAACTTCACTGCGAGAAACATCAGGAAGAACTGAAGCTGTTTTGTGAAACGGATAAGAAGCTGATCTGTGTGATTTGTGCAGCTGGGCGGGAACACAAGACTCACAGCTTCATGCTGATAGAAGAAGCAATTGAATTCTACAAGGTAAAACCAAATCACTTTAGATCATTGTGTAATCTTTTCTTTATTTTCTGATATTTTCATTCTCTGATCTGAAACCCAACCCCAGGAACAGGTGAAATCTTCTTTCGAAACTCTCACAGAAAAGAAATCAGAGATGCAGGAAATGGAAGAGAAACAGAAAGAGAGCATTTCGGGAGTACAGGTGAGGCTTTGTACTATCGATGTAATTATTTTGTATAGATTTGATCCCGATGATGTGTGTAATAAGTGGGCACCTCTATAGAGCTCAGTCGTCGAGGACAAGAGATCTTGGGAGCGGTTGAGCAGCCAAGGACTTTACTCACTGGAGCGCAGGAGTCTGAAGAATGATCTATTGCAGGTGTATAATACCATGAAAAAAATGTTAGAGTGAATACTCAGTCTTTTAGGTTTAAGGTAAGAGGGTGCAGATTTAACACAAACATTAAGGGCTACTTTGGTAGCGGGTATATGGAATGAGCTGCCAGGGGGAGGTAGTTGATTCAGATACCATAACAATATTTAAAAGATATTTAAACAAATTCGTGCAGAGAAATTTTTAGAACCAGGTGGGCCAAATGCGGACAGGTGGAAATAGCGCAGATGGGACGTCTTGGTCGGTATCTAACACCCCTTGCTGTATGACTCTATGAAGTCTGTCATTCTAAGTGGTGCTGCTGTCTGCTAGTTCTGGTGACCTGGTTCTGTCCAGTGAGGGTTAATGGACACATGAAATGGAATAGGCTGCAGGCAAATGTACTGGGGAAATGGGAATTATATCATTGTACGATATTTTCACAAAATATTTAAGAATTATCAAGACGGCTCGAATTGCCACGGTAATGAAATCTTCAGATTAAATACATGTAAATGTGATTAGTGTAGATAGCATGAACATGTGGGGCCGAAAGGCATATTTCTGCACTCCAGAACTCGACATTAATTAGCAAAATGTCACCTTCCGTGTCATGAGGAAACACAGCAGAGTGACACAATATATTGATTCTCATCTTTCATCTGACAGGAAGCGTCACGCAACCTTCAGTCACAGACCACATCCCAGTTTGCTGAACTGCACCAGATTCTCACTGTGAAAGAGCAGCGCATACTCGGAGATATCCGGGAGGATGAGGCGAAGATTGTAAAAACAATGGAGAAAAATCTTCAAGAGATACAAAATAATTTAAATTCAATTCAGAAAGAACTCTCAAAGTTACAGGAACAGATAGACCACAAGGATGGCGTGATATTTCTGAAGGTGAGGGGTTACACTACAGTTTGGCGAAGTGAAAGTGCACAGTCACAAAATGGTGGGTTACATTTCAGAAATAAATGCTGCATTTACCAGTAATTCAGTACTGGGTCAATGTACCGTCTGTTCCATTACGCACCACATCTCCCTATAATGCCCCAAATTCCAGGAATCCTCATGTATTTATCCCATTTCAACTTCACTTTATCTGCAATATTGTCTTCAGGCCACCCTGTGAGTTCCACGTTCTGTTTACTGCATTTCTTGTGAAAGTTATTAAAGGCCATCTTATATTTCAGCTTTGCTTTTTTGTCTGCCCACACGTAGTGATAATATTTCTAACCCCCACCCATTTAAATCCGCCGCTGATCTTAAAATATTCCATCCCATTATCTCTGTCATCTTCTCCAGATAAAATCCCACGACCTGCCCGGTCTTACTCTTAAGTTGCATACTCGCAGTTATTTTCATCGACATTCCTAATGCTTTCCCCTGTGTTCGATGTCTCTACGACAATATCCACTTTCTATCTGTGTGACAGCGGCAAAGAGTTGGGAAATGGGAATTATCAGAGTGTTTTTTTGTAGCAATTTGGTGAAATACCCGCTGTCGGGATCATGACGATCCATCTCAGTCTATTGAGATTTGTGTTTTACTTATTTCAGGAGGAAGCTGGTCGCAAGAGGAGGTAGGACATGCTTTTGACTGAACCAATGTATGTTTTTATAGTACAGCTAAAAAAAACAGCTAATGCTTAGTTTCTAACCAACTGTTAAATATTTGCAGGGTGAGTGATGAAACCAAACCAATGTTGGTTGTAGATAGCGCGCTGCCCATTGAAAAGTATGATCAGAATTTTTTCTACAACGTGGCATTGAGAGAAACATCTGATATCATCAACCGAGGTAAAACTAATACCCTTTCCATTGTTCTTTTATAAGACATTTTTATGCAATACTTATATGTGAAGATTAATGGACTCTGGGGAAAGTATCACAGAGACAGAGAGCGAAGTTTGTTTGCAGTTGAACAAATCCTTGCTCCTGGGAGAATGGGTTTGCTGTGCTGGGTGAAATTGCGTTGACTAGGCCCGTGTAGTCGAGAGTTCAGGTGTATTAGAGGAATCTCAGTGAAACACAATGTCCTTACAGGGCTCAGTGGGCTGGATGCAGGGAGGATGTTTCCCCTGTCTGAGGGGTCCGGAGTCAGCGGAAACCCTCTCAGTATGTGGGCTGGACCATTTAGGACAGAGACAAGGAGACATTACTGCACGCAGAGACTGGGCAACAATTTGGAATGCCCTGCACTGGTAGTTGTGAAGATTCAGTCATTCAGTGCTCTTGGTGCCAGAGAGCCATGGTTGTACCTTACAGAGTCAGGCCCTTCGGCCCAACGTATACATGTCCACCTTTTTTTCCCAGCTATACTAATCCATTTGCCCACATTAGGACCTTGTTATTCTACACGTCATTTGTTAAATCGTAATGCCTCTTAAATGTAGTGATTACACCTTATTCCACTACCTCCTCTGGCAAAAATTCCAGATATCAATAACTCTCGGGGTGAAGTAAACTTGTCACTAAGACCCACTTTAAAACTCCAACCTCTTGTGTTAAACCCGCGCCCTCCAGTTTTGATATCCCTGTATGATCATACGGTTTGGATGAACTAGCCTCTATCTTGTTGCAAACTTTGAGACTTCCTTGCTATCCACAGTATTACCTGTTCGCCACAAACTTAGTAGTCACACCTCCTACATTCACATCCAAGCCATGAAAATAGAAAATAAACAGCAAAGGTTGCAGCACCGATCTCTGCTGCACACCACCAGTCACAGACCTCCAGGCAGGAAAATCATCCCTCTACCGGTACCTTCCACCTCCAAGCCCCAGGGCAATGTTGGATCTATTTACCCAGCTCGCTTGGATCCCACTTCCCTTTGGACCAGCCCTACATGCGGAGTATTGTCAACTCCCTCAGTGAAGTTAATTTATTGTTTCACAATAAGATCAGAGTGTTCTTGGGTGTGCAGACGCAGCAAACCTGCCCTCTAATATAGAAAGCAATTAAACAGTAGCAGATTGCCTCCACGTCCAGTCCACTCCCGTTCAGTATGATCACGGCAACTTCACCCCACATCTCTACCTCCTCTTTAACCATCTCTAATTACCACTCACGTCCGTCTCCTCATCTTCCAATTTACCTCACACTTGCCATGAACTGGCAAGATATTTGAATACCCGACTTATTTCTCCATCCCCACCCGCGATCTTTCGTTCATCCTCACTTTCCGCATTCGTTTTGCCCGTCCGCACGCCTCGCCCCCTCCCGTTCCCGATAACCCGCGGAATTCCCCCTCTCCTGCTCGGTTGAGAAGCTCCGGGAAAGATATCTGTTGTCAATCCGATGTTGTTGGGGTGAAACCCTGGTCAAGGTGTCAGTTGTCCGCCCGCCTGTGCCCGAGTCTCCCACCGACCCCCGGGGACTGACTCTCTGATTCTCTGCTTCTCCCCCCAGTCTCCGTCACCCTGGATGTGGAAACAGCGCATGCGCGGCTCGAGGTGTCTGAGGATCGGAAGAGGGTGAGAAATACCGGGACCGAGAGGAGTCTCCCTGACACCGGGAAGAGGTTTACACACTGGGAGTGTGTGCTGGGATCGGTGGGATTCACATCGGGGAGACATTACTGGGAGGTGGAGGTGGCGAGGAGTCGGGACTGGAGTCTGGGAGTCGCCGCAGAGTCTGTGGATAGGAAAGGAGAGGACGACCTGACCCCGGAGACTGGAGTCTGGAGCATCTGGCGGCAGGGTAACGGGTTTGAAGCATTCACCTCCCCTCCATTCCCTCTCCCCGCCCGTCCCATCCCCAGGAGGGTGGGAGTTTATCTCAGTTACGAGTCCGGGACAGTTTCATTTTATGACGCGGACACCAAGTCCCATCTCCACACCTTCACTGGGAATAAATTCACGGAGAAACTTTATCCTTACTTCGAGACTTATGAAGACCAGTGGCTGAGAATCTGCTCCGGTTCCGCTCCGGGTGTGTAAAAGGGTCGGGTCCCGGGACCGGCGTCAGGAGCGGGGCTCAGGGGCTGTGGGGCAGAAACCCGGTGGACAACAGGTCGGCGCTGAACGGCTCCCATTTAATCCCCAAATGTGGGAAGAGTGAAATAAACAGCAACTGAAATCAGAGCTGTCTGTCGATCCGTTCATTTTAACGCGTTAACCGCGTCCGGCAAAGGAACAGAAATTAATGTTGTGAAAATATAAAGATTGAACAATCGCCCTTCCGCGGGTTCAGCAGCGGCCGCGGGCGGCGGGTCCTGAGCTCCGGCTCCCCCGGGTCCTAAAGTCCGCCATCTAATTTAGACTATCTAATGGAATATTCCCTCCAAGATCGAGTGCGTACAGCAACAACCCACAATGTCCTCGCATCTCGTTTAGCAGACCCCAAAGTGCTTTTCAGGCGTAAATCGATTAAAGTGCAGTCATGAATGGCAACTGAAATGCAGGAATGAATTTGCAGGCAGAAACATTCACAGAGTTTAAAAGCAAGTTATACTGTCCAAATATATTTAGTTTTTATTTCAGTTGCAGCATTAGAAGCACCGAGCACATAATTCGGAAAATAAATCTTTCTATTCGGTTCTTGTGAATGTGACCGGTCGTGGGATTTGTCCAAATTCAACCAGAGGGTATTACATTTATCTATTGCATTAATCTATTAATATATAATATCGTAAACGGTTTTAATTTCAGTGATCCAATCCCTTTTACATTTTTTTCACTCTGATTATGTGCTCTGTGACCTTCATTTACGCAATCTACAGGTGAAACTTTAATCACCACCCTCAGCCCAGGAGAGGGAAAGGGTCATGAGTTTTTAATTGTCATACGTACCGTGACGGAGTAATTAAATTATTTCTTGCCTTAACCTGAGCTTCCATCTATATCACTCCTCATGAGTTTCCCTCCCTAAACTGTGGGGCACACAACTTCTCTTCCTGACTCCAATGTTAGTAAATATTCCTTGCTCCTCACTCAAGGAATGTTGCCATTCCATCCCCATGTCCTTAATCTTCCAGACTTGTAATCACCATTCCCAACTCCTAACTACGTGGTTGCAAAGTCTCTGACTCAGACGTTTTTGCCTGAGCCCAGACCTATGTTGTTGTGGGTGGACAAAGCTGAGATAGTCAAGTGGGCTTGGGATGGGTTCGCAGTTTATCGGGCAGGATCTGGGGAGAGAGAACCTGAATTGGCATTCCGAGTCTCTAGTCGAATTTGCCCTGACCCTGTCACTCCCGCTGCACATTAAAACATTTTCTGGTTATTGATGTTGTTGAAGTCCTGGAATTCACGGAGACACGAAAGTCTGCAGATGCTGCAATGTGCAAACCTGCATCAAGTCGTCCTGATTCTGGGTCACGGCCCTTGACACTTATTCCCCATAAATGGTTCTTTATCCTTTTAATTCTACCAGATGCTTATTTCTCGCTGCTGCATTGAGGGCTCTCCACTATTCCACCTCAATGCAGGTCAGGAAATGTTCTTTGCATTGCCGCAAGTAGACAAAAAATGCTGGAGAAGTTCGGCGGGTGAGGCAGATCTTACCGAGAGAAGGAATAGGTAACGTTTCGGGTCGAGACCCCTTCTTCAGGCGACGTTTAAGGCCGAGACCCTTCTTCAGGGGACACCCGCTAATGCCTCACCCGCTGAGTTCCTCCAGCGTTTTTGTCTACTTTCGATTTTCCAGCATCTGCAGTTGCTTCTTGGACATGGCATTACCGCCTTCAGCCACCAGATGGTGATGCAGAGCTGTCCAAATGTTTGTGCAAATTTCGCCACTGCAGGATCCCCACCTGCTGCTGGGAACCCGGTACTGCAGGATCGGCTTGGGGACTAAGTGGAATATTTTGTAACTCTTTGTATACATCACCGAGGATGCGGCCCCAGCGCATCTAGAAGATGTATATTTTTCACTCTGATGTCTGGCTCAGCCAGTGGCACCTAGGAATAGACTGGGTGACAAACAAGAATAGTTTGGTGATATAGTTGGGATCACGGATCACGGAGACATGGCTCCAGGGTGCCCAAGGCTGGGAGATGAACATCCAGGGATATTCAATATTCAGGAGGGATAGAGAGAAAGGAAAAGGAGGTGGGGTAGCGTTGCTGGTTAGAGAGGAGATTAACGCAGTGGAAAGGAAGGACATTAGTTAGGAGGATGTGGAATCGGTATGGGTAGAGCTGCGAAACATAAGGGGCAGAAAACGCTGGTGGGTGTTGTGTACAGGCCACCTAGCAGTAGTAGTGAAGTTGGGGATGGCATCAAACAGGAAATTAGAAATGCGTGCAACAAAGGCAAAACAGTTATATGGGTGACTTCAATCTACATATAGATTGGGTGAATCAAATTGGCAGGGGTGCAGAGGAAGAGGATTTCTTGGAATGTATGAGGGATAGTTATCTAAACCAACATGTAGAGGAACCAACGAGAGAGCAGGCTATTCTAGACTGGGTATTGAGTAATGAGGAAGGGTTAGTTAGCAGTCTTGTTGTGCGTGCCCCTTGGGCAAGAGTGACCATAAATATGGATGAGTTCTTCATTAGGATGGAGAATGACATTGTTAATTCAGAAACAACGGTCTGAACTTAAAGAAAGGTAACTTTGAGGGTATGAGACGTGGAATTGGCCAAGATTGACTGGCAATTAGTTCTAAAAGGGTTGACGGTGGATATGCAATGGAAGGCATTTAAAGACTGCATGGATGAACTACAAAAATTGTTCATCCCAGTTTGGCAAAAGAATCAATCAGGGAAGGTAAGTGCATCCGTGGATAACAAGGGAAATCAGGGATAGTATCAAAGCAAAATTGATGCGTACAAATTAGCCAGAAAAAGCAGCATACCAGAGGACTGGGAGAAATTCAGAGACCAGCAGAGGAGCACAAAGGGTTTAATTAGGAAGGGAAAATAGATTATGAAAGGAAACTGGCAGGGAACATAAAAACTGACTGCAAAAGTTTTTATAGATATGTGAAGAGAAAGAGATTAGTTTAAAACAAATGTAGGTCCCTTGCAGTCAGAAACAGGTGAATTGATCATGGGGAGAACAAGCATATGGCGGACCAATTGAATAACTACTTTGGTTCCGTCTTCACTAAGGAAGACATAAATAATCTGCCGGAAATAGCAGGGGGCCGCGGGTCAAAGGAGATGGAGGAACTGAGTGAAATCCAGGTTAGTCGGGGAAGTGGTGTTGGGTAAATTGAATGGATTAAAGGCCGATAAATCACCAGGGCCAGATAGGCTGCATCCCAGAGTACTTAAGGAAGTAGCTCCAGAAATAGTGGATGCATTAGTGATAATTTTTCAAAACTCTTTAGATTCTGGAGTAGTTCCTGAGGATTGGAGGGTAGCAAACGTAACCCCACTTTTTAAGAAGGGAGGGAGAGAGAAAACGGGGAATTACAGACCAGTTAGTCTAACATCGGTAGTGGGGGAAACTGCTAGAGTCAGTTATTAAAGATGGGATAGCAGCACATTTGGAAAGTGGTGAAATCATTGGACAAAGTCAGCATGGATTTACGAAAGGTAAATCGTGTCTGACGAATCTTATAGAATTTTTCAGAGGATGTAACTGTAGAGTGGATAGGGGAGAACCAGTGGATGTGTTGTATCTGGACTTTCAGAAGGCTTTCGACAAGGTACCACATAAGAGAGTAGGATACAAACTTAAATCACACGGTATTGGGGGTTCAGTATTGATGTGGATAGAGAACTGGCTGGCAAACAGGAAGCAAAGAGTAGGAGTAAACGGGTCATTTTCACAATGGCAGGCAGTGACTAGTGGGGTACCGCAAGGCTCAGTGCTGGGACCCCAGCTATTTACTATTTATATTAATGATCTGGACGAGGGAATTGAAAGCAACATCTCCAAGTTTGCGGATGACACTAAGCTGGGGGGCAGTGTTAGCTGTGAGGAGGATGCTAGGAGACTGCAAGGTGACTTGGATAGGCTGGGCGAGTGGGCAAATGTTTGGCAGATGCAGTATAATGTGGATAAATGTGAGGTTATCCACTTTGGTGGCAAAAACGGGAAGGCAGACTATTATCTAAATGGTGGCCGATTAGGAAATGGGGATATGCAGCGAGACCTGGGTGTCATGGTACACCAGTCATAGAAAGTAGGCATGCAGGTGCAGCAGGCAGTGAAGAAAGCGAATGGTATGTTGGCCTTCATAGCAAGAGGATTTGAGTATAGGAGCAGGGAGGTTCTACTGCAGTTGTACAGGGTCTTGGTGAGACCACACCTGGAGTATTGCGTACAGTTTTGGTCTCCAAATCTGAGGAAGGACATTATAGCCATAGAGGGTGTGCAAAGAAGGTTCACCAGACTGATTCCTGGGATGTCAGGACTTTCATATGAAGAAGGACTGGATAGACTTGGCTTATACTCGCTAGAATTTAGGAGATTGAGAGGGGATCTTATAGAAACGTACAACATTCCTATGCAGGCTAGATGCAGGAAGATTGTTCCCGATGTTGGGGAAGTCCAGGACAAGGGGTCACAGCTTAAGGATAAGGGGGAAATCCTTTAAGACCGAGATGAGGAAAAACTTTTTCACACAGAGAGTGGTGAATTTCTGGAACTCTCTGCCACAGAGGGTAGTTGAGGCCAGTTCATTGGCTATATTTAAGAGGGAGTTAGATGTGGCCCTTGTGGCTAAAGGGATCAGGGGGTGTGGAGAGAAGGCAGGTACGGATACCGAGTTGGATGATCAGCCATGATCATATTGAATGGCGGTGCAGGCTCGAAGGGCCGAATGGCCTACTCCTGCACCTATTTTCTATGTATCTATGTATCTATGACTACTGGAGAGACAGTTGACGCTACGGAAAGACGGCACCCGGGACAGGCTGTGTTAGCACCCCAGTCTGTGTCTTTCGTGAGAAAGTCACCCAACAAAGCTACGGAAAGGCCTAATGAACCACCAAGACCGAATAATCCATCAGGCGAGAATGAAATGCTCGGAGAAGGAGAAAGAGGTGCAGTGCGCATGCCTTGAACGTGGCGAGACGCAGGAGGAGCCCGGCCTGGACTCACCCCACAGAGCCCAGTCCCTCCACGCAGTAGAATCTCACAACCCCTGCAGAGTAGTTATTAAGATGGCTGATCCGTGGGCGGTTGCTGCTGGGACGCAAGTCGAGGCCGGACCTTCCCCGGCTGGGTCGCAAGGGCGAGGGTGTCTGATGTTGTGAGACGCGAAACACCCGATGACCCCAGATCACATCACTGAGGATGCGTCCCAGCGCGTCTAGAAGATGTATATTTTTCACACTTGTGTAGGCAAAACAAAGGATCCCACTGTGACCTGCCCCATGTGATAATAAAGTATCATTCTTTCATTCATTCATTCATTCATTCATTCATTCATTCATTCATTCATTCATTCGTTCACCAACACGCTGACAACAACATGGTGGTATTGGTTTAGTTTGGTTTATTATTTCACGTGTACGGTGAAAAGCTTTGCTTGCGCGCTATCCATTCAAATCATACTGTATACGAGCAAAATCAAGTTGTACCAAGTCCTACAAGCGGCCGCACGGTTCAAGGGGAAATTCAAGTTCTGAAAGTGAAATTCTGTAAAGGCTTGTTCTTTTTTACGCACGATTAAAAATACAAGAAGCCAATCGTCCATCAAGTCTGAGGATCACGAATCGAAACATGAAACATCCATATCCCTCCACAGATGCTGCCTGACCCGTTGAGTCGACAGCCAATTTATTTTTTGTTCAAGATTCCAGCATCTCCTGGCTCTTGAGTCTCAACTCTCTGCCGCCACTCACTCACTGTATTCCCATCAGCCCCACTGCCTGCACTCATTTCTCGCACTCGTACCAGCATCTCCCCTCACCCTACCCTATACCCCCTTCCCTCCACCACCACACCAAACTACGCTGGGGTCACATTAAGCAGCCAATTCACCGAGAGTCCCTAACGCCTTCGGGAAGTGGCCGGAAACCGGAGCACCAGCGGGAAAAGCACGTGGGGACGGGTTGAATGAACCAAGTCCACACAGGCAGACCCCACTTCGTTGGATCTCGCTGGCGGCTACTGTAATAACTGGAACACTTCACCAGCCACAACAGCTTTTGTGATGGGACAGTGCAGTGAATTTATCGACTAAATATGATGCACGCCACCCGGATAAATCGTTATCGATTTATATTGCAGATATATGGGGAGAAGGCAGGCATATGGGGAGAAGGCAGGCACGGGTTATTGATTGGGGACGATCAGCCATGATCACAATGAATGGCGGTGCTGGCTCGAAAGGCCGAATGGACTCCTCCTGCACCTATTTTCTATATGTTACTTTCTTTGCAGAATTTCCAAAAAGTCTCTGCGCGTGAGGCCACGATCAGTACTAGGCGGCCCTCCGGATCACGGACAACACGGGCGATGAACACAAACACCGGAGGGTGTGTAACACCCAACCCGCCCCCCTCCCACCCACGGCACTCACCCCAACCACCCGGCCCCACCTGCAACAGTGTCTCCAGTCCCAAACTGGTTTAGGTCTAGGTTCATCATTTTCGCGTTTCCAAAGGTTTAAATGAAAGTAAGCAAGCAGGTACAGCAGGCAGGGAAGAAAGCGAATGGCATGTTGCCCTTCGTTACAAGAGGAGTTGAGTATAGGAGCAAATAGGTCCTTCTGCTGTTGTGGTTCCCTAATTTGAGGAAGGACATTCTTGCTATTGAGAGAGTGCAGCGTAAGTTCACAAGTTTAATTCCCGGGATGGCGGGATTGTCATAGGCTGAGAGAATGGAGCAGCTGGGCTTGTACACTCTGGAGTTTAGAAGGATGAGAGGGTATCTTATTGAAACATAAGATTATTAAGGGTTTGGACGCGCGAGGGACAGGAAACGTGTTCCCGATGTTGTGAGAGTCCAGAACCAGGGGCCACAGTTTAAGAATAAGGGGTAAGGGGTAAACCATTTAGAACGGAGATGAAGAAACACTTTTTTCACACAGAGAGTCGTGAGTCTGTGGAATTCGCTGCCTCAGAGGGCGGTGGAGGCCGATTCTCTGGATACTTTCAAGAAAGAGGTAGATAGGGCTCTTAAAGATAGCGGGGTCAGGGCATATGGGGAGAAGGCAGGAACGGAATACTGATTGGGGATGATCAGCCATGATCACATTGAATGGCGGTGCTGGCTCGAAGGGCCGAATGGCCTACTCCTGCACCTATTGTCTTTTGTCTATTGTTTTGCATCGTATCCAGTCAAATTAGATAATACCAAAGATAAATACAATCAAGTCAAACTCCAGTACAATAGATAGGGAAACGGGACAGTTACAATGTGCAGTATATAGTTCTCAGCATTGCAGCGTCACAATCCGCTAACATTTATACAATGTCCTCGCATCTCTTTTCGGAGAATAGAGTGATTTATCTGCGTAAATCACAGAAGTGCAGCCAGTAATGGCAACGGGAATCCAGAACCGCATCAATGAAGGCCCAGAGTACAACATCAGGGCAGAGCCACAAAAAGCTGGAGTAACTCAGCGGGACAGGCAGCATCTCTGGGCAGGAGGAGTGGGTGACGTTTCGGGTCGAGACCCTTCTTCAGACTGAGAGTCAGGGGAAAGGGAAGCGAGAGATATAGACGGTGATATAATGAGATTCTGAAAGGGACCCGTTAATCCCTACTCTTTGTTTTCAGTCTGCCAACCACTTCTCTATCCATGTCAGCACTCTACCCCCAATACCATGTGCCCCAATTTTGCACATAATCTCCGATGTGGGATCTTATCAAATGCTTTCTGAAAGTCCAGGTACAATACATCCACTGGCTCTCCCTTGTCCATTTTCCTAGTTACATCCTCAAAAAATTCCAGATTAGTCAAGCATGATTTCCCCTTCGTAAATCCATGCTGACTCGGACCGATCCTTTTTACTGCGATCCAAATGTTCGACTATCTCATCTTTTATAATTGACTCCAGCATCTTCCCCACCACCGATGTCAGGCTAACTGGTCTATAATTCCCTCTTTTCTCTCTCCCGCTTTTCTTAAAAAGTGGGATGACAATAGCAACACTCCAATCCACAGGACCTGATCCTGAATCTATAGAACATTGGAAAATGACCACGATTTCTAGTGCCACTTCCTTAAGTACCCTGGGATGCAGACCATCAGGCCCTGGGGATTGATCAGCCTTCAGTCCCATCAGTCTATCCAACACCATTTCCTGCCTAATGTGGATTTCCTTCAGTTCCTCTGTCACCCCAGATCTTCTGCCCACTACTATAACAGGAAGATTGTTTGTGTCCTCCTTAGTGAAGTCATATCCAAAGTACCTGTTCAACTCATCTGCCATTTCCTTGTTCCCCATAACAAATTCACCTTTTTCGGTTTTCAAGGGTTCAACTTTGGTCTTAACTAATTTTTTCCTCTTCACATACCTAAAGAAGCTTTGACTATCCTGCTTGATATTCTTGGCTAGCTTACCTTCGTACCTCATCTTTTCTCCCCGTATTGTCTTTTTAGTTATCTTCTGTTGTTCTATAAACATTACCCAATCCTCTTGCTTCCCGCTCATAGAAACATAGAAACATAGAAAATAGGTGCAGGAGCAGGCCATTCGGCCCTTCGAGCCTGCACCGCCATTCAATATGATCACGGCTGATCATCCAACTCAGTATCCTGTACATGCCTTCTCTCCGGTCCTCTGATCCCTTTAGCCACAAGGGCCACATGTAACTCCCTCTTAAATACAGCCAAGGAACTGGCCTCAACTACCTTCTGTGGCACAGATTCACCACTCTCTGTGTGAAAAATATTGTTCTCATCTCGGTCCTAAAAGACTTCCCCCTTATCCGAAAACTGTGACTCCTTGTTCTGGACTTCCCTAACATCGGGAACAATCTTCCTGCATCTTGCCTGTCCAACCCCTTAAGAATTTTGTAAATTTGTACAACTGCACAACTGCAGTAAAACCTCCCTGCTCCTATACTCAAATCCTTTTGCTATGAATGCTAACAAACCATTCCCTTTCTTCACTGCCTGCTGCACTTACTTGCCTACTTTCAATGACTGGTGTACCATGACACACATGTCTCGTTGCATCTCCCCTTTTCGTAATCGGCCACCATTCAGATAATAGTCTACTTTCCTGTTCTTGCCACCAAAGTGGATAACCTCACATTTATCCACATTATACTGCCGCTGCCATGCATTTTCCCACTCACCCAACCTATCCAAGTCACCTTGCAGCCTCCTAGCATCCTCCTCACAACTAACACTGCCCCCCAGCTTCGTGTCATCCGCAAACTTGGAGATGTTGCATTCAATTCCCTCGTCCAGATCATTTATATATATTGTAAATAGCTGGGGTCCCAGCACTGAGCTTTGCGGTACCCCACTAGTCACTGCCTGCCATTTTGAAAAGGACCCGTTTAGTCCTACTCCTACTCTTTGCTTCCTGTCTGCCAGCCTGTTCTCTATCCACATCAATACTGAACCACCAATACCATGTGCTTTAAGTTTGCATACTAATCTCTTATGTGGGACCTTGTCGAAAGCCTTCTGAAAGTCCAGATATAACACATCCACTGGTTCTCCCTTATCCAATCAACTAGTTACATCCTCGAAAAATTCTATAAGATTCGTCAGACATGATTTACCTTTCATAAATCCATGCTGACTTTGTCCAATGATTTCACCACTTTCCAAATGTGCTGCTATCCTATCTTTAATAACTGACTGTAGCATTTTCCCCACTACCGATGTTAGACTGACTGGTCTGTAATTACCCGTTTTCTCTCTCCCTCCCTTTTTAAAAAGTGGGGTTACATTGGCTACCCTCCAATCCTCAGGAACCACTCAAGAATCTAAAGAGTTTTGAAAAATTATCCCTAATGCATCCACTATTTCTGGGGCTACTTCCTCAAGTTCTCAGGGATGCAGCCTATCTGGCCCTGGGGATTTATCGGCCATTAATCCATTCAATTTACCTAACACCACTTCCCGACTAACCTGGATTTCACTCAGTTCCTCCATCTCGTCCCCTGCTATTTCCGGCAGATTATTTATGTTTTCCTTAGTGAAGACAGAACCAAAGTAGTTATTCAATTGGTCTGCCATGTCCTTGTTCCCCATGATCAATTAACCTGTTTCTGACTGCAAGGGACCTACATTTGTTTTAACTAATCTTTTTCTCTACACATATCTATAAACACTTTTGCAGTCAGTTTTTATGTTCCTTGCCAGTTTTCTTTCATAATCTATTTTCCCTTTCCTAACTAAGCCCTTTGTCCTCCTCTGCTGGATTCAGAATTTCTCCCAGTCCTCTGGTAGGCTGATTTTTCTGTCTAAATTGTATGTTTCGTCTTTTGTTTTGATACCATCCCTGATTTCCCTTGTTATCCACGGATGCACTACCTTCCCTGATTTATTCTTTTGCCAAACTGGGATGAACAATTTTTGTACTTCATCCATGCAGTCATATAATGCCTTTCATTGCATATCTACCGTCAACCCTTTAAGAATCAATTGCCAGTCTATCTTGGCCAATTCACGTCTCATACCCTCAAAGTTACCTTTCTTTAAGTTCAGAACTTTTGTTTCTGAATTAACAATGTCACTCTCCATCCTAATGAAGAACTCAACCATATTATGGTCTTTGCTACGTTGTACTTCTTCGCTTTAATTTTTATACTGTCCCTGACGTCCCTTGACAGCCATGGCCGTCCCTTTCTCCCCTTGGAATTTTTCTTCCTCCTCGGAATGAACTGATCCTGCACCTTCTGTATTATTCCTAGAAACACCTGCCATTTTTGTTCCACTGTCATCCCTGCTAATGTATCTTTCCAGTCAACTTTGGCCAGCTCCTCCCTCATGGCCCCATAGTCCCCTTTATTCAACTGCAATACTTACACCTCCGATCTACTCTTCTCCCTCTTCAATTTAGATTAAACCTGACCGTGTTATGGTCACTGCCTCCTAATTACTCATTAACCTCGAGGTCCTTTATCAAATCCGGTTCATTACATAACACTAAATCCAGAATTGCCTTCTCCCAGGTAGGCTCCAATACATGCTGTTCTAAGAATCCATCACGAAGGCACTCTACAAAGTCCCTTTCTTGGGGTCCAGTACCAACCTGATTTTCCCAGTCTACCTGCAGGTTGAAATCTTCCATAATAACCACAGCATTACTTTTACTACATGCCAATTTTAACTCCTGATTCAACTTGCGCCCGATGTCCAGGCTACTGTTTGGGGGCCTGTAGATTAGTCCCATTGGGGCCTTTTTTTTACCCTAACAATTCCTTAGTTCTATCCATACTGACTACACATCTCCTATACATCTCATAGGAGGAGGAGCCATCTTGAGGAACGGCTGCCAAACAGCAGCCGTGCGTTAATTGTGTTTATTTTTCTAGTTTTTAGTTTTTATTTAAATCTCTGTTTTCTTTGTTTGGCATTTCGATGTGGGGGGAATCAAGGGGAAACCACTTCCTGGTCCCTACCTGGTTGGTGAGGCAGCCTTCTCTCCGGCTGCCCATTCGACCCGTCCTTGCGGCCTACCAGCGGGCGTGGAGCGGCGTGGAGCGGCGTTTCCCGTCGGGGGCCGCACAGCACCCTCAGCTTCGGTGGCGGCACGGCGCTGGAGCGCTATTGTGCAGCGGAGCGGGCGATGCCTTGCCTGGGTCGCCGCGCTGGACCGACGCGCTGGAGCTCCGGTGAGCTGGACCGCCGAGCTCAACACCTCCGGGCTGCGGGTCTGTGGAGCGACCATCCGCGGGCGGCGGCGCCGACTCCAACATCGGGAACCTCGTGGCTCCGAATCGGCGCGGCCTTGTCGACTTCAGGTGCTGCGGACGCCTGCGGGAAATCTGCCGTTCCAGCCGTAGTTGCGGGCTCCGGTGAGGAATGCGGCCGTTCCAGGTGGCCCAGCTGCTGGAGGACTCTCCCGACGCCGGGGCTACATCACCCGGCGAGAACGGCCAGGCTCATCGGGCCCCCGTAGAGGCAATAGCGGGGGCCTGACTTTTTGGTTGAACTGGGGCTGGGGACTGGACATTGTGCCTTCCCCCACAGTGGAAATCATTGTGGGGGGATGATTTTTGTTTGTAATTGTTTGTAATTGTATTTGTTAGTTTGTGTTCAAGATGGTAGTCGGAGGGGAGAGTGGACGCTGGCGCGGTTTCGCTGCCGCTGCTCTCTCCTCAAATTGTCAAATTGTGTTTCTGATTTTCTTTTTTTGTGTTTTTGGAAGGAATTCTGTCCCTGATTTGTGTATTGGCCTTTATAACTTATTTTTTTAATTCTGATTATATGTTAACCATAAATCTCTGTAAGGTGTCCTTGAGACCTCGGTATAAGGCGCCCATAAATAAAATTCATTATTATTATTATTATTATTTCAATGTCACCCCTTGCAAGGGACTGCATTTCATTCATCACCAACAGGGCAACCCCACCCCTTCTGCTCACCTGTCTGTCTTTTCGATAGGGGGTATACCCTTGAATATTCAGTTCCCAACACTGGCCCTCCTGCAGCCATGTCTCAGTAATTCCCGCAACATCATACTTGCCAATTTCTAACTGAGCCTCCACTTTATTCCTTATACTTCGTGCATTCATATACAGCACTTTGACCTCCGTATTCACTTCCCCCCTCGCACTGCTCGCAATTGATTCTGACCTTGTCGGTGCGGACTCGGTGGGCCGAAGGGCCTGGTTTCGCGCTGTATCTCCAAACTAAACTAAACTAAAATAAGCTGTTCCGCAGACAAATTGAACCTTTGCAAACTGCAATGAATGTTAGTGGGTCATATAATATCCTTTAAACAATACACGCAAACATAGATTGCCCCGAAGACTGTTGCATGAGAGACAGGTGCACTGTAGTGGAATAAAATAAGGGCGGTGGGAGGTCTCCGTCCATCCTGATCCCGGGCTGTGAACGGAGATGCGGGCGGCGGGTTCCACTGCCCAACAGGTGCAACGCTTCCTGATGTTACACCTGAGGCTTCCTTAGCGCCGGGCCCCGTCCCTTTCTGTCCTGCCTTAGCCTTTCTCGTCCATGTTCACGCCAGTTTAATGTCCAATCTACCCCTCCCTCGTGTGAGATGAGCTGGAAGCGGCCAGGACATCTTCACGCGGAACACTTGCAACCAAATAGCATTCATTGCCCGGGACGGCAGCGGGCGCAGCGACACGGCACTGTAGGGGTTGAGTTTAATTTAGTTTAGAGATACAGCACGCAAACAGGCCCTTCGCCCCACCGGGTCCGCTCCGACCAGCGATCCCCGGACATTAAAAAAAATCCTACACCTACTAGGAACATTTTTTTACATTAACCAAGCCATTTTTTTTGGCATTTACCAAACTTCTGAAGAACCGAAGGTCTCGGAGAAAACCCACGAAGATTACGGGGAGATCGTACAAACTCCGTACAGACCAAACCCGTAGTCAGGATCGAACCCGGGTCTGTGAGGCTGCCTTCGCTGTAAGTCAGCAAATCTACCGGTACGCCACCGTGACGGTCACGTGACCGCCCATATTAAGCAGCTCCATGTCAGTGAATACATTTTGAAGCAGGAAGTCGAGGAGTGGAGTAAAAATGGCTTCGAAACACCAGGTCGAGAGTTTAACCGAGGAGGTAGTTTGTCCCATCTGCCTGGATTTCTTCACCGATTCGGTGTCACTGGGGTGTGGGCACAACTTCTGCCGCTCCTGTATCACACAGAGTTGGAAGAGGGTGGCGAGAAACTCCTGCCCGGAATGTAGAGAGGAGTTTGTGGTCTGCACCCTCATGGTGAATCGGGCCTTGGTTAGACTGGCTGAGAAAGCTCGAGCACTGACCCTGAATCTCAAAGAGAAGGAAAGTAAACTTCACTGCGAGAAACATCAGGAAGAACTGAAGCTGTTTTGTGAAACTGACAAGAATCTGACCTGTTTGATTTGTGCAGCTGCGCGGGAACACAAGTCTCACAGCTTCATGCCGGTAGATGAAGCTGTTAAATTCTACAAGGTAAAACCAAATCACCTTCGATCACATCATTGTGTAATCTTTTCTATATTCTCTGACATTTTTATTCTCTGATCTGAAACCCAATCCTGGCGAGGATGCGACTATTTCTCCGTGTCGTGTCCTCGCCCCACTCTCGCGGCCTCCCATTGGATCGGAGCGGTCTTTCGTACCGGAGACCGGCGACCGGACCAGAGCTTCGGCAACGGCGGCGCGGCGCTGGATTCACCGTGGAGCGGGCGATACCTGCTTGGATCGCCGTTTGGAGCTCTGGAGCGTTGGGCCCGCTGCTCCAACATCGCGGGGCTGTGGTTTGCGGAACTCCCAGCGCGGGCGGCGTTGACCGGCATCGCGGAGTCCTGGGGCCCTTTGCCGAGGGGCCGCCAGCGTGAATCTCCGCCCGGCGCGGCCTGGGGACATCGGGAGCTGTGGACTCCGGTGGGAAGCGGCCGATTTGGAGGTCCAAGCCGCTGAGGTTGGCCTCCCGTTCCGACGTCGGAGTTCCAACATCCCGGCGAGCGGGCCTGAGCGGCGACTGCGGAGGGCACCGGAGACCCCGACCACGTGTGAACATCAGAGGACGATGACTGACTTTTGTGTCTTCCCTCACAGTGGGAAACTTTTGATTCTGCCGTGTGGGGATGTTTTATGTTGGACTCTATCGTGTGTTGTGTTCTTTATTTTATTGTATGGCTGCATGGTGATCACATTTCACTGTGCCAACTGGCACATGTGGCAAACAAATGTATATTGTTTCTTGTATCAACCCCAGGAACAGGTGAAATCTTCTTTCGAATCTCTCACAGAAAAGAAATCAGAGATCGAGAAAATGGAGCAGCAACAGAAAGAGAGCATTTCTGGAGTTCAGGTGAGGCTTTGTACTATCGATTTAATTATTTTCTGTAGATTTGATCCCTGTGATGTGTGCAATAAGTGGGCATCTATAGAGCTCGGTAGTCGAGGACCCGAGATCTTGGGAGCGGTTGGGCAGCCAAGGACTTTACTCACTGGAGCGCGGGAGTCTGAAGAATGATCTATTGCAGGTGTATAATATCACGAAACAAAATGTAAGGGTGAATATTCAGTCTTTTACCCCGAGTAGGGCGTCGTGCATGCGAGGGCATTGGTTTAAGATGAGAGGGAACCGATTTAATACGAACATTAAGGGCAACTTTAGTAGTGGGTATATGGAACGCGCTGCCAGGGGAGGTTGTTGATTCACGTACCATAACAATATTTAAAAGTATTTGAACAGATTCGCGGAGAGAAAAGTTTTAGAACTATCTTTTTTATTTTGTTTTATTTTATTTATTAGAAGTACATTACATTACAACAAATTACATTAGTACTCATCACGTATACCTTATTACAATTAATGTACTCCATCATTTTTAAAAACTAATAAAGAGAGAAGGTTGAAATTAAGAAAGAAGAGTAAGTGAGGGGAAATATTGAAAGTGTAAAAACGTGTCAACAGGAAAGAACAGAGACCCTGTAGAAAAGAGATTGGAAAGAAAAGATTAAGAGATAGACCCTAAAGAAGAAAAAAAAAGAGAAAGAAGAGAAAAGAGAAGCACAAGTACTTTATTATGAGCATCTCGCAAATGGGGTATACCAACTCACCATCTTTCATCCCCCTTTATCTGACATCGGTACTTTTTAAATTACTTTTGCACCTTATCTTTGTAATAATTCTATACATGCAGACCACGTCAGATGGAAATGATCTGACTTGCCTGCCAAGAGGAGTCTTATCTCTTCTAAGTGTAATGTTTCAAACATATTTGAAATCCACATGTTTATAGTTGGTATTGGGGCGTTTTTCCAGAATTTTAGGATAAGCTTTTTTCCAGTTATTAACCCGTAATCAACTAATTTCTTTTGAAACATATTTAGTTCAGGGCTATCTTCCGTTGTTCCGAAGATAATCCATTCTGCTTTTGGTGTCAGTTTTATTTTAAATAATATTGTAAAGATTTCAAAAATTTCAATCCAAACTTTTTGAATTTTTGTACAAAAAACAAATGAGTAGCTTCTTGAGATTGACATTTATCGCAAATAGATGATACATTGGGGAAAATTTTATTAATTTTAGTTTTTGAATAATATAATCTGTATAAAATTTTGAATTGTATTAAAGTGTGTCTTACATTAATCGAGCATTTATGCACGTTTATTAAATGTTCATTCCACCTTTCCTTTGAAATTTTAATAGCTAATTCTTGTTCCCAGTCTCTTCCAATACCTTCCATAGATGGTATTTCTACATTTAAGATAATATTATACAAATACGATATTAAGTTTGCTGATTCAGCTTTTATCTGCATTGCTTCGTCCAGTACATCTGCTGGGATATTATAATGATCTTTTGTATATTTTTTCAAATAGTCACATATTTGAAAATATTTAAAATATTGATTATTTCCCAGTTTATCTTTTATTTGTAATTGTTGGAATGATAGTAATTTTCCAGTTTCATACAAGTCTCCGAACGTTTTAATGCCTAGTCTATTCCATTGTATAAATGATTTGTCTGTAATAGAGGGATTAAACGAAGGGTTATTAACTATTGGAGATAAAAGCGATAAATTTCTTAATTTTATATTTTGTTTTATTTGTTTCCAGGTTCTGATTGTATTATGTATAATTGGGTTTTTGTTATAATTTATGTTATTCAGTTTCATTGGTGAGAGGAGGATCGCTCCAATATTACAAGAGGAGCAGTCCTCTCTCCCCATTACAATCCAGTCCACTTGCTGGGCAGAGTTTTAAAGAAGGAACTGCAGATGCTGGAAAATCGAAGGTACACAAAATGCTGGAGAAACTCAGCGGGTGCAGCAGCTTCTATGGAGCGAAGGAAATAGGTAACGTTTCGGGCCGAAACCCTTCAAAAGGTTTCGGCCCGAAACGTTACCTATTTCCTTCGCTCCATAGATGCTGCTGCACCCGCTGAGTTTCTCCAGCATTTTTGTGTACCTTCTGCTGTGCAGAGTTGTCCATCAGTTGAATCATATTTTTAATATTTACTGACCAATAATAATACATAAAATTAGGGAGCGCTAAGCCCCCTAATACTTTAGCTTGTTCAAGTGTGTTCTTTGTATTCTATGGGATTTATAATCCCATATAAAGTTAGTAATGTCTGAATCCAATTTTTTTTTTAACTTCTTTGGTAGATATATAGGAATTAATTGAAATATGTATAGAATTTGTGGTAAAAAGATCATTTTTATTGCATTTATTCGACCTATTGGAAGCGTTTTCCAAAATTTAATTAATGTATTTAATTTATTAAGTAGAGGATTATAATTTGCTTTGAACATGCCTTGATATGTTCTGGTGATTTCAAACCCAAGTATTTAAATTTTTCTGTAGCTATTTTAAAAGGGAATTTTAAGAGATGTGTTGAGTCTTTCGGTTTTATTGACGTAATTTCACTTTTATTCCAATTTATTCTGTATCCAGAAAAGGATCCAAAGTCCTCAATTAGATTTAGTATGTTTGGTATAGTAATTTGAGGTTTTGTGATGTACAATAATATATCATCCGCGTATAACGATATTTTATTATTTGAATATTTAGTGTTATAGCCTACATTCCTACATTCCTACATTCACATCCAAGCCACGAAAATATAAAATAAACAGCAAAGGTTGCAGCACCGATCTCTGCTGCACACCACCAGTCAGAGACCTCCAAGCAGAACGTCCTTCTGCCGTTACCTTCCACCTCCAACCACCAAGACAATTTTGGAACCATTTTACCAACTCGTCTTGGATGCCACTTGCCTTCGCTTTCTGGGCCAGCCTTACATAAGGAACATTGTCAAGTTCCTCAGCGAAGTTCATATATTGGTTCACAATGAGTTCAGTGTATTGTACAGGCGCATCAAATCTACCCTCCGCTAATGAAAGCAAGAAAACAGTAGAAAATCCCCTCGCCCGTCCAGTCCACTCCCGTTCAGTATCATCACGGCAACTCCACCCCTCATGTTTACATCCTCTATTTACCCCTCACATCCGCTTCCTCATCTTCGAATCTGCCTCTCTCTCGCCACCTAGTTGCAAGATATTTGAAAACCCGCCATATTTCTCTATCTCCACCCGCAATCTCTCGTACATCCTCACCTTCCGCTCGTTTCCCCCGTCCGCACGCCCCCGCTTCCTCCCGTTCCCGAGAACCCGCGGAATCTCCCCTATCTTGCCCGGTTGATAATCTCCGGGAATTATGTCTGTTGTCCATCCGATGTTGTTGCGATGAAACAAGGTTTCAGTTGGCCGCCCGCCTGTGCCCGAGTCTCCCACAGACCCCCGGGGACGGACTCTCTGATTCTCTGATTCTCCCCCCAGTCTCCGTCACCCTGGATGTGGAAACAGCGCATCCGTGGCTCGAGGTGTCTGAGGATCGGAAGAGGGTGAGTCGTACCCGGATACGGAGGAGTCTCCCTGACACCGGGAAGAGGTTTACAGAATATCCGTGTGTGCTGGGATCGGAGGGATTCACATCGGGGAGACATTACTGGGAGGTGGAGGTGGCGGGGAATCGGCGTTGGAGTCTGGGAGTCGCCGT
The DNA here is from genome assembly GCA_038087875.1 of Malacoraja senta. Taxonomy (NCBI): domain Eukaryota; kingdom Metazoa; phylum Chordata; class Chondrichthyes; order Rajiformes; family Rajidae; genus Malacoraja; species Malacoraja senta. Next base: position 10,226,108 of record CM075994.1, read on the forward strand.
AGAGTCTCAGGATAGGAAGAGAGAGGACGACCTGACCCCGGAGACTGGAGTCTGGAGCATCGGGCGGTGGGATGATGGGTTTGATGCATTCACCTCCCCTCCATCCCCTCTCCCCGCCCGTCCCATCCCCCGGAGGGTGGGAGTTTATCTCAGTTGCGAGTCCGGGACAGTTTCATTTTACGACGCGGACACCAAGTCCCATCTCCACACCTTCACTGGGAATACATTTACGCAGAAACGTTATCCTTACTTCGAGATTTGGGATGAAGACCAGAGGCTGACAATCTGCTTCGGTTCCACTAGGGGTGTGTAAAAGGGTCGGGTCCCGGGACCGGCGTCAGGAGCGGGGCTCAGGGGCTGTGGGGCAGAAACCCGGTGGACAACAGGTCGGCGCTGAACGAACGGCTCACATTTAATCCCCAAATTCCGCGTCGTGAAACCCCAGTGAGCGCGGAAATAAAACCAGGGGGTTGTACATGTGGGAAAGGTGAAATAAACAGCAACTGAAATCAGAGCTGTCTGTCGATCCGTTCATTTTAACGCGTTAACCGCGTCCGGCAACGGAACAGAAATTACTTTTGTGAAAATATAAAGATTGAAACAATTGCCCTTCCCGCGGGTTCAGCAGCAGCCGCGGGCGGCGCGTCCTGAGCTCCGGGCTCCCCCGGGTCCTAAAGTCCGCCGATTCAAATGTAACCTGTTTTCAGCATTTCTTCTCCACACAACAGATTCGTTTTCTTCGGAACGGATCTTTGGAAGAATGGACTCAAACCGAATTCCTGGTTTCAGGTGGGAGCCCGTTGTGCTCAGGCTCTGCCTGTCTCTCTGTAGGATACGTAGATCATTCCTTCTTTCAGTCGCCGCCAGACCCCTCCCTCACCTCTCTCTCTCAGACACATCATTTCTGTATCGGTGCTGCTTCCTGCTCTCGTTCACCGCTTTAACGTTTCATCTCCGCCACTGCCAGTTTTCTACCAGCTCCAGTTTCCTCTGCTCGAGCCCCGATTATTCCCTTCGCTTTCTCGCCGTCTCTGTCTGGGTTTCCGAAAAAGCCCGAGTAACCAAAGTCCATTCCAAGCCCGCGGACGCCATCCGCTACTTCGTCTATCCACGACCCCTGTTTGCACATCGGAAATGGAATATTCCCTCCAAGATCGAGTGCGTACAGCTACAACCCGCTTACATTTACACAAAGTCCTCGCATCTCTTTCAGGAGACCCCAAAGTGCTTTACTGGTGGAATTCTCTTTGAAGTGCAGCCAGGAATGGCAACTGAAATGCGGGAGTCAATTTACAGACAAGAACATTCACAGACAGAGTTTAAAAGCAAGCTATACTGTCCAAAGCGATTTGGGTTTATTTCAATTGGAGTATTAGAAGCACCAAGCAAATAATTCAAATAAACACAATCTTTCTATTCGGTTCTTATGAATGTTACTGGTCGTGCGAATTATCCAACTGCAACAACAGGGTATTAAATGTATCTGTTGTATTAATCTACTGACCTACAATATTGTAAGTGGGTTTGATTTCAATGAACCAACCCCTTTTACATTTTTTTCCTCTCTGATTAACTGCCTCTGTTTCTTCCCTTCTTTCATCCAATCCATCAGGTGAAACTTTAATCGCAGCCCTCAGCCCAAGAGAGATAAATTGTCATGAGTTGTTAATTGTCATATGTACCGAGGCGGAGTAATGAAATTCTTACTTGTCCTTGATCTGAGTTTGCATCTATATTACTCCTCACAACTGTCACTCCTTAAACTGCGGGCCACACCTCTTCCTGACTCCTTAATTATCGCTCCTCGTTCACGGAATGTTGCCATTCCACCCCCTATGTGTAATATTCCAGATTTGTAATCATCATTCCAAACTCCCAACAAAGTGGGTTGCAAAATCTCTGACTCAGACCTTTTTGCCTGACCTGAGACCTCTGTTGTGTGGGTGGACAAAGCTGAGATAGTCAAATGGGTTTGGGATGTGTCCGCAGTTGGTCAAGCAGGATCTGCTGAGAGAGGACATGAGTTAGCATTCTGAGTCTCCGGTCGAAATTTGCCCTGACCCTGTCAGTCCTGCTGCACATTAAAAAAAATGCTGTTATTGTTTTTGTTGGGAATATGAGGCACAGTTCCTCCAGTTTGTGTATGGCCTCACTCTGGCAACGGAGAAGGCCCAGGACAGAAAGGTCAACGTGGGAATGGGAAGAGGAGTTAAAATGGTTGGCAACAGGCATTCTTTAGCGGACCGAGTTCGAGTTTTCAGCCAAATGGTCGGCAATTCTGGACTTTCACACGAATGTGCACCAGGCGTCACCAGGAATACAGGAGGCCTCAGATGAGGTGACCGTGAACCTCTGTCTCATTTGGAAGGACGGCTGTGATCCCTGGATGGAGACTAGGGGGAAGGTACTATAAATGCAGTCATTTCAGTTGTTCAGTTTAGTTTATTGTCACGTGTACCGAGCTACAGTGAAAAGCTCTTGTTGCGTGCTATCCAGTTAGCAGAAAATCAAGCCATTTCCAGTGTATAGATACATAATAAGGGAAGAACGTTTAGAGCAAATTAAAGCCAGCAAAGTCCGGTCAAGTACAGTCCGAGCGTCACCAAAGAGGTAGATAGTAGTTCAGCACTGCTTTCTGGTTGTGCAAGTATGATTCAGTTGCCTGATATCAGCTGGGCAGAAACTGTCCCTGAATCTGGAGGTGTGGATCTGACTAATGTCTTGTACAGTTGTGTCAAATCCTGTATTTCATACCCTCACGGACCCAGCAAACGTGTCAAACGCCTTCGTCATCACCCTGCCCATCCCTGGTGCAATTTTCATGGAGCTGTGTGTTTGTATTCCAGTGTCTCTCTAGTCTGATGAAAACAACACAGGGCGTAACTTTTTAATGTATACAATCTGCCCTGGCCTGTTTACCAACTTGCATCACACTTATCCGAGTTAAATAAATCAGCCTTTAATCCACCCATTGGCCCAGTTCATGAAAACATTGTTCCATCCCAGATAAATGGATTCACTCTCCAAAATGTCACCATAGAAACGTAGAAACATAGAAACATAGAAGATAGGTGCAGGAGTAGGCCATTCGGCCCTTCGATCGAGGGCCATTTAATTTGACCATGAGTGATCGTCCAAAAATCAGCACCCTGTTCCTCCCTTCTCCCCCATATCCCTTGATTCTGTTAACGCTAAGAGCTGTACTTAACTCTCTCTTGAATACACCCAGTGAATTGCCTTCGTTAGCAGAGAATGCCACAAATTCACAACTCTTTGGGTGAAAAGGTTCTCCCTCATCTCAGTCCGATATGACCTTCTCCCTTTTCTTAAACTGTGACCCCTTGTTCTGGATTCCCCTACATCGGGAGAATGTTTCCTGTAGCCAGTCTGTCCAATCCGCTAAAAAAAGTATATGTTTCTATAAGATACCCACTCATCCTTCCAAATTCCAATGAGTATTAGCCCAGTCGATCCATTCTCGATAACACTATCTCACATACAAGGGACAGTTGTTTTTAAACCAAAGTTAGTCTCATCTTAAACTGGCTAACCATTAGAACAGAGATGAGGAAAACCATTTACACCCAGAGAGTTGGGTGAATTTGTGGAATTATCTGCCTCAGAAGGCAATGGAGGCCGATTCATTAGATGCATTCAAAATAGAGTTAGCTAGAGCGCTTAGGGCTGGAGGAATCAAGGGATATGGTCAGAAGACAGGAACGGGGTACTGAATGTGGATGATCAGCCATGATCACATTGAATGGCGGTGCTGGCTCGATGGGCCGAATGGCCTAATCCTGCACCTATATTCTATGTAACCATGCCGCCCACATACACATCCATATCGTTTACATTACAAAAATGGTCAACAGTTGAGCCAGCACCGAGAACTGCGGCAAACCATCTGCAGCCTGTCTCCATTCTGAGGAGCAACCCTCTACCATTGCCCTCGGAATCCGACTTTCAGGCGAATTTTGTATCCCATTGGTTTGTGGAAAGCGTGAAAAGGCACACCTCCAGATTCAGGGACAAGTTTCTTCCCATCTGCCACCAGGCAACTGAATAATCCTACCACAACCTGAGAGCAGTGCTGAACTACTATCTACCTCATTGGTGACCCTCGGTCTATCCCTGATCGGACTTTAACCTTGCCCTAAACGTTATTCCCTTATCACGTGTCAATACCAGGTAGCTACGTCAGCGATGGTAGCCTCGCCAAAAGCCTGTCTGTCTTTTCGTTTTTTTGTTGTTATTTTCAGTGTGATTTAAAATATGGATTAATCTTCTCTGGTGTGCTTTATGTGGGGAAGGCGGAGGGGGTCGGGGGAAACTTTTTTCAATCTCTTACCTTGCAGGAGATGCGATTGTTTACCGAATCATATCTCCGGTCGCTCTGCGGCCTAACATCATGGAGCTGGCGGCCTTCATTATGATTATGATTATGATACACTGTAATGGCTCGATTGTAATCATGCATTATTTTTCCACTGACTGGAGTGCACGCAACCAAAGCTTGTCACTGCACCAGATTTTAAAACCAAGCTCTAAAGTCCATACAGTTTGGGGTTTATTTCATTTAAACACTGAACGCACCAAACCACGAAATTCGAATAAACAAAACTTTTCTAACAGGTTCGTGTGCATTTTCATGGTCGTGCGAATTATCCAAATTCAACAAGGGGGGATTATATGTATCTATTGCATTAATCTATTAATGTATCAATTCGTCATGTTTAGGGGGTCATTACCCTCAAAGAGGATTCGCTCGTAGCTTCCACAAATGCTTCTTGATCAATTTAATTCTACCAGAAGTTCACTTCTCGCTCCTGCATTGAGGGTCTCTCCACTATTCCGCCTCATGCATGTGCCGCATATGCAGACTCTTGTGTCCCAGTGAATTCTGGCATCAACAACGATGAACCAAGCACTATAAATGATTACATTAAACCAATCGCATGCTTGTAGAACTTCAAAATAGCAGAATATGGTTTACAAATATGCAGCACATCAAGAAGGTTCGTACAAATTTCATGCACGCAACCCCATGCATGTCAGAAAGTCCAGTTCGCTGCAGTGCCGCTTTCAACTGATGCCGAGCTGTCTAAAGGTTTAAGAAAGAACTGCAGATGCTGGAAAAATCGAAGGTAGACAAAAATGCTGGAGAAACACAGCGGATGAGCAGCATCGACGGCGCGAAGGAATAGGTGACGTTGCGGGTCGAGACCATTCTTCAGGCTGCCTCACCCGCTGAGTTTCTCCAGCATTTGTGTCCACCTCCGAGCTATCTAAATGTTTGCGCGGCGCAAGGTCCCCACCTGCTGGTAAAAACCGATACTGCGGAATCTGCCGCTATATTAACCCATCGCCCGTGGGGGTAGTGAATCGGGGGAGAGAGAATGAACAGATTCCAATGCTGGAGGCCGGCATCGACGTGGGAGCAGCGGCGGTGACTTAGACACAATCCGGCATGACATGAGAAACGAGCAGGAGAGACCTCAAGAGCTACCTGGTTGTCTAACTTGTGTAATACGTTGTGCTATTATTTGCATTGATTTTCATCAACTGAACGAGTTAATACAATGCTGTTCTTAATAAACAAAACTTAACCTTCTTATTAAGGAATTAATGTAAGGAGGAGATCAATTTCACAGGGTGTAGATGTCGCTGCGAGACCAGCATTTACTGCACATCACTAATTGCCCTCTGAGTAGATCGCTCGGCCAATTCCAAGGACATTTGATCTTCAACCACTTTGAACGAGTTGGAACTTAAACAAAATAAGAGTGTTGTGATTGTATTTCAGACAGTTTCTTTCTTTCTAGCGTTTGAGGTGATTAACTGTATTTATGGTGGGGGGAAATACTTAAAATTGCGTCCCTGGATTGTGCCACTGATTACAATCAAGTCAAACTCCAGTACAATAGATAGGGGAAAGGGACAGTTACAAGTTGCAGCATATAGTTCTCAGCATTGCAGCGTCACAACCCGCTAACATTTATACAATGTCCTCTAATCTCTTGTCGGAGACCACAGAGTGCTTTACCTGCGTAAATCACATTGAAGTGCAGCCAGTAATGGCAACGGGAATCCAGAACCTCATCAATGAAGGCCCAGAGTACAACATCAGGACATAGTCACAAAAAGCTGGAGTAACTCAGCGGGACAGGCAGCATCTCTGGACAGAAGGAGTGGGCGACGTTTCGGGTCGAGACCCTTCTTCTGACTGGGAGTCAGGGGAAAGCGAAGCGAGGGATGTAGACGGTGATATAATGAGATGTAGAAAAAAATGTGTGAGAGTCCGAAGAAGGGTCCCGACCCGAAACCTAAGCCATTCCTTCCCTGTAGAGATGCTGCCTGTCCTGCTGAGATACTCCAGCAATTTGTGACTGTCTTCGATTTAAACCAGCAGCTGCAGTTCCTTCCGACATCATCCGGAGGTTATGTTGAATCGGTATAAAACACAGGTTTGGACCCAACTGGCGCATCAAGCCTACTTCTGGTCACCAAACTTAATGAATGACGCGATGATCATCGGGAGGGCGCAGGAGATATTCACTGGGATGGTTTCAAGGATGAGGAGATTCGGGTCGAGATTGAGGCCGGAGAAGCGGGTGCAGGTTCTCTGTGGAGAAGGGCATTTGAAAGCTTTCACAGAGGGTTCAAGCTCAGGTCCGGTGTGGAGAGGGGGAATGGGGGGGTGGGGGATCTTTCCCATCTGTGCGAAGTTCAAATGGGCACAGAATTGAGAGAGAGAAGCAACAAGGGTAATATGGCTGGGGGTGCTGGCGTAACTCAGCGGGACAGGCAGCATCTCCGGAGAGAAGGAATGAATGACGTTTCGGGTAGAGACGGACTCCAGCATTTTGTGCCTATCTAAGCGGAATAAGTCTTTTCAATTAGTTTATTGTCACGTGTTTCGAGGTAAAGTGAAATAATTTTGTTGCGTGCTATCCAGTCAGCAGAAAGAAAATACATGATTACAATCGAGCCACTTACAGTGTACAGATACTCGATGATGGAATAACGTTTAGTGCAAGGTTAAGCCAGCAAAGTCAATAGACAACAGACAATAGACAATAGGTGCAGGAGTAGGCCATTTGGCCCTTCGAGCCAGCACCGCCATTCAATGTGATCATGGCTGATCATCTCCAATCAGTACCCCGTTCCTGCCTTCTCCCCATATCCCCTGACTCCGCTATTTTTAAGAGCCCTATCTAGCTCTCTCTTGAATGCATCCAGAGAACCTGCCTCCACCGCCCTCTGAGGCAGAGAATTCCACAGACTCACCACTCTATGTGAGGAAAAAGTGTTTCCTCGTCTCCGTTCTAAATGGTTTACCCCTTCTTCTTAAACTGTAGCCCCTGGTTCTGGATTCCCCAACATCGGGAACATGTTTCCTGCCTCCAGCGTGTCCAAACACTTAACAATCTTATATGTTTCAATAAGACCCCCTCTCATTCTTCTAAACTCCAGAGTGTACAAGCCCAGCTGCTTCATTATATCAGCATATGACAGTCCTGCCATCCCGGGAATTAACCTCGTAAACCTACGCTGCAATCCCTCAATAGCAAGAATGTCCTTCCTCAAATTAGGGGACCAAAGCTGCAAACAATATTCCAGGTGATGTCTCACTAGGGCGCTGTACAACTGCAGAAGGACGTCTTTGCTCCTATACTCAACTCCTCTTGTTATAAAGGCCTACGTGCCATTTGCTTTCTTCACTGCCTGCTGTACCTGCATGCTAACTTTCATAGACTGAGGAACAAGGATTCCCATATCCCGCTGTACGTCCCCTTTTCCCAACTTGACGCCATTTAGATAGTAATCTGCCTTCCCGTTTTTGCTACCAAAGTGGATAACCTCACATTTCGCCACATTAAACGGCATCTGCCATGCATCCGCCCACTCCCCCAACCTGTCCAAGTCACCCTGCATTCTCATAGCATCCTCCCCACAGTTCACTCTGCCACCCAGCTTTGTGTCATCTGCAAATTTGCTAATGTTACTTTGATCCCTTCATCCAAATCATTGATCTATATTGCACATAGCTGCGGTCCCTGCACCGAATAGAAACATAGAAACGTAGAAACATAGAAAATAGGTGCAGGAGTAGGCCATTCGGCCCTTCGAGCCTGCACCGCCATTCAATATGATCATGGCTGATCATCCAACTCAGTATCCTGTACCTGCTTTCTCTCCATGCCCCCTGATCCCTTTAGCCACAAGGGCCACATCTAACTCCCTCTTAAATATAGCCAATGAACTGGCCTCAACTACCTTCTGTGGCAGAGAATTCCAGAGATTTACCACTATCTGTGTGAAAAATGTTTTCCTAATATCGGTCCTAAAAGATTTCCCCTTATCCTTAAACTGTGACCCCTTGTTCTGGACTTCCCCAACATCGGGAACAATCTTCCTGCATCTAGCCTGTCCAACCCCTTAAGAATTTTGTACGTTTCTATAAGATACCCCCATCAATCTTCTAAATTCTAGCGAGTACAAACCGAGTCTATCCAGTCTTTCTTCATATGAAAGTCCTGAAATCCCAGGAATCAGTCTGGTGAACCTTCTCTGTACTCCCTCTATGGCAAGAATGTCTTTGCGCGGTAGCTGCGAATAGCTGCGAATCTTGCGGTACCCCACTAGCCACTGCCTTGCATTCTGAAAGGGACCCATTAATCCCCACTCTCAGTACCCTGTCTGCCAACCAATTTTTCATCCATCCAACACTCCACCCCCAATACCATGTGCCCTAATTTTGCCCACTAATCTCCTATGTGGGACCTTATCAAATGCTTTCTGAAAGTACAGGTACACTACATCCACTGGCTCTCCCTTGTCCATTTTCCTAGTTACATCTTCAAAAAATTCCAGATGATTAGTCAAGCATGATTTCCCCATCGCAACTCCATGCTGACTCGGACAGTTCCTGTTACTGCTATCCAAATGTGCCGCTATTTCATCTTTTATAATTGACTTGAGCATCTTCCCCACCACCGATGTCCGGCTAACTGGTCTATAATTCCCTGTTTTCTCTCTCCCGCCTTTCTTAAAATGTGGGATAACATTAGCTACCCTGCAATCCACAGGAACTCATCCTGAGTCTATAGAACATTGGAAAATTATCACCAATGCATCCACGATTTCTAGAGCCACTTCCTTAAGTACCCCGCGATGCAGACCATCAGGCCCTGGGGATTTATCAGCCTTCAGTCCCCTCAGTCTATCCAACACCATTTCCTGCCTAATGTGGATTTCCTTCAGTTCCTCCGTCACCCCAGATCCTCTGGCCACTACTATATCAGGAAGATGGTTTGTGTCCTCCTTAGTGAAGACAGATCAAAAGTACCTGTTCAACTCATCAGCCATTTCCTTGTTCCCCATAATAAATTCACCTTTTTCGGTCTTCAGGGGTCCAACTTTGGTCTTAACTAATGTTTTTCCCTTCACAGACCAAAAGAAGCTTTTACTATCCTGCTTTATATTCTTTGCTAGCTTACCTTCGTACCTCATCTTTTCTCCCCGTATTGTCTTTTTAGTTATCTTCTGTTGCTCTTTAAACATTACCCAATCCTCTTGCTTCCCGCTCATCTTTGCCACATTGTACTTCTTCTCTTTTATTTTTATACTGTCCCTGACGTCCTTTGTCAGCCACGGTCGCCCCTTACTACCCTTGGAATCTTTCTTCCTCCTAGGAATGAACTGGTCCTGCACATTCTGTATTATTCATAGAAATACCAGCCATTTTTGTTCCAATGTCATTCCTGCTGGCGTATCTTTCCAGTCAACTTTGGCCAGCTCCTCCCTCATGGCCCCATAGTCCCCTTTATTCAACTGCAACACTGACACCTCCGATATACCATTCTCCCTCTCCAATTGTATATTAAACCTGACCATGTTATGGTCACTGCCTCCTAATGGCTCATTAACCTCGAGGTCCTTTATCAAACGCGGTTCATCACATAACACTAAATCCAGAATTGCCTTCTCCCTGGTAGGCTCCAATACAAGCTGTTCTAAGAATCCATCACGAAGGCACTCTACAAAGTCCCTTTCTTGGGGTCCAGTACCAACCTGATTTTCCCAGTCTACCTGCATGTTGAAATCTCCCATAACAACCACAGCATTACTTTTGCTACATGCCAATTTTAACTCCTGATTCAACTTGCACCCTATGTCCTGGCTACTGTTTGGGGGCCTGCAGATAAGTCCCATTTGGGTCTTTTTGCCCTTACAATTCCTTAGTTCTATCCATACTAACTCCACATCTCCTGTTTCAATGTCACCTCTTGCAAGGGACTGAATTTCATTCCTCACCAACAGAGCTACCCCACCCCCTCTGCCCACCCGTCTGTCTTTTCGATAGGAAGTATACCCTTGAATATTCAGTTCCCAGCCCTGGCCCTCTTGCAGCCATGTCTCTGTAATTCTGAAAACATCATACTTGCCAGTTTCTGACTGAGCCCCAAGCTCATCCACGTAATTTCTTGTAATTCGCGCATTCATATACAACACTTTGACCTCCGTATTCACGACCCCCTCACACCGCTCGCAATTGGCCCTGAACTTAATCTTTTATCCCTTTTCGAACTTCCCTTCCCATTAATTCGAGAATCTTTTGTATTTTTTCCTGTAGTCACTTCCCCTTCAACTCCATCTTTATACTTCCAATTTGTCAACCCCCCCCCCCCACCCCACTATTTAGTTTAAATCCACACGTTTGAGAGAGAGAAGCAACAAGTGGAATATGCCTAGAAACGTAGGAAGTACTGCAGATGCTGGCTTAAACCGAAGATAGACACAAAATCCTGGAGCAACGCAACGGGACAGGCAGCATCTCTGGGGAGAAGGAATGGGTGACGTTTTGGGTAGAGACGGTCTCCAGCATTTTGTGCCTATCTAGGGGGAATAAGGCTTTTCAGTTTAGTTTATTGTCACGTGTTTCGAGGTACAGTGAAATACTTTTGTTGCGCGCTATCCAGTCAGCAGAAAGATAATACATGATTACAATCGAGCCACTTGCAGTGTACAGATACTAGATGATGGAATAACGTTCAGAGCAAGGTTAAGCTAGCAAAGTCAGATCATAGTTAAAGTGAGAAATGTTGAGGTGGGAGTAGAGATTTAAGAGTGTGGGGCGATTGTAATATGTGAATGTAGATCTGCATCGCACGCAAATAGACGCCTTGGTTGGGCGCCATCTCGGAAGCATTAGCGGCAAGAATGACCTGCAGGGGCGGAGGAAATGCAGCCAATTTGGCGTTCGAATCTGAGTGTTCCGTGTTCCACACTCACTGATTCCACGGTGGCGCAGCGGTAGAGTTGCTGCCTTGCAGCGCTTGCAGCGCCAGAGACCCGGGTTCGATCCCTTCTGGCGGATTTGTACGTTTTCACCGAGACCGCGTGGGTTTTCTCCGAGATTTTCGGTTTCTTGCCACACTCCAATGATGTACAGGTATGTAGGTTAATTGGCTTGGTGTATTTGTACAATTGACCCTAGTGTGTGCAGGATTGTGTCAATATTCAGGCTGACGAAGGGTCTCGACCCGAAACGTCACCTATTCCATCGCACCATAGATGCTGCCTCATCCGCTGAGTTTCTCTAGCATTTTTGTCTACCATTAATATGCGGGGATCGCTGATCGCACCGACCAGCGATCCGGACTCGGTGGGCCGAAGGGCCTGTTTTCGCGGTGTATCTCTAAACTAAACTAAACTAAACTGAACTAAACTGATCAGCAGTGAAAGTGAACCTTTGCAAACTGCAATGAATGTTAGACGGCCATATAATATCCTTTAAACAATACACGCAAACATAGATTGCCCCGAAGACTGCTGCATGAGAGACAGGTGCACTGTTGTGGATTAAAATAAGGGCGGAGGGAGGTCTCCGTCCATCCTGATCCCGGGCTGTGAACGGAGATGCGAGCGGCGGGTTCCACTGCCCAACAAGTGCAACGTCTCCTCGGGTTACACCCGAGGCTTCCTTAGCACCGGGCCCCGTCCCTTTTTGTCCTGCCTTAATATTTCTCGTCCATACTCAGGCTAGTTTAATGTCCAATCTACCGCTCCCTCGTTTGAGATGAGCTGGAAGCGGCCAGGACATCTCCGCACTGAACACTTGCAGCCAAATAACATTCATTGCCCGGGCGCAGCGACACGGTACTGTAGGGGTTGAGTTTAATTTAGTTTAGAGATACAGCGCGCAAACAGGCCCTTCGGCCCACCGGGTCCCCGCCGACAAGCGATCCCCTCACGTTAACACTGTCCTACACCAACTATGGACATTTTTTACATGTACCAAGCCAATTTTTTACATTTGGCAAAAATTGTAGTGTGGGGGGAAACCGAAGACCTCGGAGAAAACCCACGCAGATCACGGGGAGAACGTACACACTCCACACAGATAGCACCCGTAGTCAGCATCGAACCCGGGTCTCTGAGGCGCTGCATTCGCTGTAAGGCAGCAACTCTACGGCTGCGCCATCGTGAGGGTCACGTGACCGTCACGTCCTTCAGCCGCTCCACGTCAGCGAAAATTTTGAACCAGGAAGTGGCGGATTTAAAAATGGCTTCGAAAGACCAGGTCGAGAGTTTAACCGAGGAGGCAGTTTGTCCCATCTGCCTGGAATTCTTCACAGATCCTGTGACATTGGAGTGTGGGCACTACTTCTGCCGCTCTTGCATCACACAGAGTTGGGACAGGGAGGGGAGAAACTCCTGCCCGGAGTGCAGAGAGGAGTTTGTGGACCGCACCCTCAGGGTGAATCGGGCCTTGATTAGACTGTCTGAGAAAGCTCGAGCACTGAGCCTGAATTCCAAAGAGAAGGAAAGTAAACTTCACTGCGAGAAACATCAGGAAGAACTGAAGCTGTTTTGTGAAACGGACAAGAAACTGATCTGTGTGATTTGTGCAGCTGGGCGGGAACACAAGACTCACAGCTTCATGCTGGTAGATGAAGCAATTGAATTCTACAAGGTAAAACAAAATCAATTTTGATCACTTCATTCTAATCATTTCTTTGTTTTCTGATATTTTCGTTCTCTGATCTGAAACCCAATCCCAGGAACAGGTGACATTTTCTTTCGAATCTCTCACAGAGAAGAAATCAGTGATCGAGAAAATGGAGCAGAAACAGAAAGAGAGCATTTCTGGAGTTCAGGTGGGGCTTTGTACTATCAATTTAATTATTTTGTGTAGATTTGACCCCGATGATGCGTGTAATAAGTGGGCACCTCTATAGAGCTCAGTAGTCGAGGACCCGAGATCTTGGGAGCGGTTGGGCAATCAAGGACTTTACTCTCGGGAGCGCAGGAGTCTGAACAATTATCTATTGCACGTGTATAATATGATGAAACGAAATGTTAGGGTGAATACTCAGTCTTTTACCCTGGGTAGGGCGTCGAGCATGCGAGGGCATCGGTTTAAGGTGAGAAGCAACAGATTTAATACGAACATTAAGGGCACCTTTGGTAGTGGGTATATGGAACGAGCTGCCTGGGGAGATGGTTGATTCAGGTGCCATTACTATATTTAAAAGCTATTTGAACAAATTCGTGGAGAGAACATTTTAGAACTATCTGGGCCAAATGCGGAGAGGTGGAAATAGCGCGTCTTGGTCGGTATCTAGCACCCCTTGCTGTATGACTCTATGAAGTCTGTCATTCTAAGTGGAGCTGCTCTCTGTTAGTTCTGGTGACCTGGTTCTGTCCAGTGAGGGTTAATGGACACATGAAATGGAATAGGTTGCAGGGAATTGTTCTTGGGAAATGGAAGTGTTGTGATTGTACATTACTTTCACCAAATATTTCATATCAAGACGAGCTCTTGAATTGCCAAGGCAATGAAATCATCGGATTAAATACATGTAAATGTGATTAGTGTAGGTAGCATAGTCATGTTGGGCTGAAAGGCATATTTCTGCGCTCCAGAACTCGACATTAATTAGCAAAATGTCACCTTCCATGTCATGATGAAACACAGCAGAGTGACACAATGTATTGATTCTCATCTTTCATCTGACAGGAAGAGTCACGCAACCTTCAGTCACAGACCACATCCCAGTTTGCTGAACTGCACCAGATTCTCACTCAGAAAGAGCAGCGGGTACTCGGAGATATCCGGGAAGATGAGGCGAAGATTGTAAAAACAATGGAGAAAAATCTTCAAGAGATTCAAGTGAATTTAAATTCCATTCAGGAGGAACTCTCAAAGTTACAGCAACAGATAGACCACAAGGACGGCGTGATATTTCTGAAGGTAAGGGGTTACACTGCAGCTTGGCGAAGTGAAATTGCACAGTCACAAAATGGTAGATTAATTTTCTGAAATAAATGCTGCATTTACCAGTAATTCAGTATTGGGTCAATGTTCCGTCTGTTCCATCTACTCACCACATCCAACAATAATGCCCCAAAATTCCAGGTGTCCTTGTGTATTTATCCCACTTCAACTTAAAGTTATCTGCAATATTGTCTTCAGGCCAACTTGTGAGTTCCACGTTCTATTTACTGCATTCCTTGTGAAAGTTATTAAAGGCCATCTTATATTTCAACTTTGATTTTAGGTCCCCCACATGTAGTGATAATATTTCCAACCCCACCCATTTAAATCCGCCGCTGATCTCAAAATATTCCATCCCATTATCTCTGACCTTCTCCAGATAAAATCCCATGACCTGCCCGGTCTTACTCATAAGTTGCATACTCGCAATTATTTTCATCGACATTCCTAATGCTTTCCCCCGTGTTCGATGTCTCTACGACAATATCCACTTTCTGTCTGTGTAACAGCGGCAAAGAGTTGGGAAATGGGAATTATCAGAGGGTTTTTTGTAGCAATTTGGTGAAAGAACCGCTGTCGGGATCATGACGATCCATCTCAGTCTATTGAGATTTGTGTTTTATTTATTTCAGGAGGAAGCTGGTCGCAAGAGGAGGTAGGACATGCTTTTGACTTAAACAATGTATGTTTTTATAGTACAGCTAAAAAAAAGAGCTAATGTTCAGTTTCTAACCAGCTGTTAAATATTTGCAGGGTGAGTGATGAAACCAAACCAATGTTGGTTGTAGATGGCGCGCTGCCCATTGAAAAGTATGATCGAACTTTTTTCTACAACATGGCATTGAGAGAAACATCTGATATCATCAACCGAGGTAAAACTAATACCTTTTCCATTGTTCTTTTTTAAGACATCTTTATGCAAACCTTATATGTGAAGATTCATGTTATTAATGGACTCTGTGGGAGGCATCACAGAGACAAAGGGCGAAGTTTGTTTGCACTTCAACAAATCCTTGCTTCTGGGTGAATGTGTTTGCTGTGCTGGGTGAAATTGCGTAGACTAGGCCTGTGTAGTCGAGAGTTTGGGTGTAGTAGAGGAGATCTTAGTGAAACACAAAGTCCTTACAGGGCTCAGTGGGCTGGATGCACGGAGGATGTTTTGCCTGTCTAAGGGGTCTGGAGCCAGCGTACACACTCTCAGAATGTGGGCTGGACCATTCAGGACAGAGACAAGGAGACATTACTGCACGCAGAGACCGGGCAAACTTTGGAATTCCCAGCACCGGTGGCTATGAATAATCAGTCATTCAGTGCTCTTGGAGCCAGCGAGCCATGGTTGTACATTACGGAGTCAGGCCCTTCGGCCCATCTCGTCCATGTCCACCTTTTTTCCCAGCCACACTAATCCCATTTGCACACATTCGAACCGTATTATTCTACACCTCGTTTGCTAAATCGCAATTCCTCTTACATGGAGTGATTACATCTGATTCCACCACCTCCTCTGCCAAAATATTCCATGTATTAACAACTCTTTGTGAGAAGAAAACTGCGTCCTCCAGTAGTGATATACCTGCATGACAATAAGGTTTCGATGATCTTGCCTATATCCTGCTGCAGACTTTGACAGACTACCTTGCTATCCATAACATAAGCCGTTCTCCGCAAACTTAGTAGTCACACCTCCTACATTCACATCCAAGCCATGAAAACATAAAATAAAAAGCAAAGGTTGCAGCACCGATCCCTGCTGCACACCACCAGTCACAGACCTCCAGGCAGAACAATCATCCTTCTAGCGATACCTTCTACCTCCAACCACCAAGCCAATTGTCGGACCAATTTACCAACTCGTCTTGGATCCCACCTGCCTTCGCTTTCTGGACCAGCCTTACATGCAAAACATTGTCGTCACTCAGTGAAGTTCATATATTGCTTCACAATGCGATCAGAGTGTTCTTGGTTGTACAGACGCATCAAACCCACCCTCCACTATAGAAAGCAAGTAAACAGTAGCAGATTGCTTCGCCCGTCCAGTCCACTCCCGTTCAGTATGATCACGGCAACCCCACCCCACATCTCTACATCCACTTTAACCACCTCTAGTTACCACTCACATCCCTCTCCTCCTCTTCCAATCTGCCTCTCCCTCGCCATCTACTGGCAAGATATTTAAATAGCCGCCTTATTTCTCCATCTCCACCCGCAATCTCTCGTTCATCCTCACTTTCCGCATTGGTCTTCCCCGTCCACACGCCTCACCCCCTCCCGTTCCAGACAACCCGCAGAATTTCCCCTCTCCTGCGAAATTCAGGGAAAGATGTCTGTTGTTCATCCAATGTTGTTGTCGGTGATTCCCCGGGCAAGGTGTCAGTTGTCCGCCCGCCTGTGCCTTAGGCCGAGCGGCTTCTCCCCCGGTCCCGGGGCCGCGCTGCCCGAGTCTCCCCACCGACCCCCGGGGACTCTCTGATTATCTGCTTCTCCCCCTAGTCTCCGCCATCCTGGATGTGGAAACAGCCGGCCCGCAGCTCGAGGTGTCTGAGGATCGGAAGAGTGTGAGGTGGACCCGGACTCGGAGGAGTCTCCCTGACACCGGGAAGAGGTTTACAGACAATCCGCGTGTGCTGGGATCGGAGGGATTCACATCGGGGAGACATTACTGGGAGGTGGAGGTGGCGGAGAATCAGGGCTGGAGGCTGGGAGTCGCCGCAGAGTCTGTGGAGAGGAATAGACTGGTCACACTAACCCCGGAGACTGGAGTCTGGAGCATCACGCGGTGGGATGACGAGGTTGATGCATCCGTCTCCCCTCCATCCCCTCTCCCCGCCCGTCCCATCCCCGGAAGGGTGGGAGTTTATCTGAGTTACGAGTCCGGGACGGTTTCATTTTACAACGCGCACACCAAGTCCCATCTCTACACCTTCACTGGGAATAAATTCACGGAGAAACTTTATCCTTTGATCGGTACTGTGGATGAAAACCAATGGTTGATAATCTGCTCCGGTTCCGCTCCGGGTGTGTAAAAGGGTCGGGTCCCGGGACCGTCGTCAGGTGCGGGATCAGGGGCTGTGGGGCAGAAACCCGGTGGACAACAGGTTGGCGCTGAACGGCTCCCATTTAATCCCCAAATTCCGCGTCGTGAAACCCCAGTGAGCGCGGAAATAAAACCAGGGGGGATGTAAATGTGGGAAGACTGAAATAAACAGCAACTGAAATCAGAGCTGTATGTCGATCCGTTCATTTTAACGCGTTATTCAACAGGGTATTAAATGTATCTGTTGTATTAATCTACTGACCTACAACATTGTAAGTGGGTTTGATTTCAATGAACGAACCCCTTTTACATATTTTCCTCTGATTATCTGCCTGTTTCTTCCCTTCTTTCACCCAATCCACCAGGTGAAACTTGAATCACCGCCCTCAGCCCAAGAGAGAGAAATAGTCATGAGTTGTTAATTGTCATATATACCGGGGCGGAGTAATGAAATTCTTACTTGTCCTTAATCTGAGTTTGCATCTATATCACTCCTCACAACTTTCCCTCAAACTGCGGGACACAATTCTGTTCCTGACTCCAATGTTAGTAAATAATCCTCGGTCCTCATTCAAGGAATGTTGCCAGTCCATCCTCCATGTCCGTAATCTTCCAGATTTGTAATCAGCATTCCTAACTCCTAACAAAGTCGGTTGCAAAATCTCTGACTCAGAGCATTTTGCCTGAGCCCAGACCACTGATGTGTGGGTGGACAAAGCTGAGATAGTCAAGTGGAGTTGGGATGGGTCCGCAGTTGGTCAGGCAGGATCTGCGGAGAGAGGACATGAGTTCGCATTCCGAGTCTCTGGTCGAAATTTGCCCTGACCCTGTCAGTCCTGCTGCACATAAAAAAACATTAGTTGTTGATGTTGTTGGGAATATGAGGCACTGTTCCTCCAGTTTGTGTATGGCCTCGCTCTGGCAGCGCAGAGGGCCCAGGACAGAAAGGTCAACGTGGGAATGGGAAGAGGAGCTCAAATGATTGGCATCCGGCAGCCCTTGGCAGACCGATTGCAAGTGTCAGCCAAATGGTCGGCGACTCTGGACTTTCACACGAATGTGCACCAGGCGTCACCATGAATACAGGATGCAGTGGGTGAGGTGACCGTGAACCTCTGCCTCATTTCGAAGGACGGCTCTGATACCTTGATGGAGGTGAGGGGGAAGGTCCCATAAACGTAGTCAGTTCAGTTGTTCAGATTAGTTTGTTCTCACGTGTACCGAGTTACAATGAAAATCTCTTGTTGCGTGCTGTCCAGTTAGCAGAAAATCAAGCCATTTCCAGTGTACATGATAAGGGAAGAACGTTTAATGCAAAGCAAGGGCAGCAAAGTCCGATCAAGTACAGTCCGAGGGTCACCAAAGAGGTAGATAGTAGTTCAGTACTGCTCTCTGGTTGTGGAGGTATGATTCAGCTGCCTGATAACAGCTGGGAAGAAACTGTCCCTGAATCTAGAGGTGTGGATCTTACTACTGTCTTGTACAGTTGTATCAAATCCTGTATTTCATACCCTCACGGACCCAGCAAATGTGTCAAACGCCTTCGTCACCACCCTGCCCATCCCTGGTGCAATTTTCATGGAGCTGTGTGTTTGCATTCCAATGTCTCTCCAGTCTGCTAAAAATAACACCGGGTGCAAGTTTTTAAAGTGTATAATCTGCCCTGGCCTATTTTACCAACTTGCATCACTTTTTTCCGAGATAAATAAATCAGCCTTTAATCTGCCCATTGGCCTAGTTCATGAAAATCTTGTTGGATCCTAGATAAATGGATGCACTCTCCCCAATGCCACCATAGAAACGTAGAAACATAGAACCATAGAGAATAGGTGCAGGAGTAGGCCATTCGGCCCTTCTAGCGAGCACCGCCATAAAATTTGATCATGGCTGATCATCCAAAATCAGTACCTTGTTCTTGCCTTCTCCCCATAACCCTTGATTCCATTAACCCTAAGAGCTATATCTAACTTTCTCTTGAATACACCCAGTGAATTGGCTTCTACTGCCTTCGGTGGCAGAGAATGCCACAGATTCATAACTCGCCGGGTGAAAAAGTTCTTCCTCATCTCAGTCCTATATGACCTACCCCTTATACTTGAACTGTGGCCCCTAGTTCTGGTTGCCCCCAACATCGGGACCATTTTTCCTGCATCCAGCCCGTCCAATCCTCTAAAAAAATTATATGTTTGTATAAGATCCCCTCTCATCCTTCTAAGATCCAGAGAATATTAGCCTTGTCAGTCCATTCCTGATAACACGTTCACCAACACTATCCTCCATACGAGGGACAATTGTTTTGTCTCATCTCAAACTGACTAACCATTAGAACTGAGATGAGGACAAACTTTTTCACCCTGAGAGTTGGGCGAATTTGTGGAATTCTCTGCCTCAGAAGGCAATGGAGTCCGATTCACTGGATCGAGCTCTTAGGGCTAGAGGAATCAAGGGATATAGGGATTAGGCAGGAACGGGGTACTGATTGTGGATGATCAGCCATGATCACATAGAATGGCGGTGCTGGCTCAAAGGGCCGAATGGCCTAATCCTGCATCTATTTTCTATATGTCTATGTAACCACATACACATCCAAAACGTTTACATTTATAAGAAATGGTCAACAGTTGAGCCAGCACCGAGCCCTGCGGCACACCATCTGTCGTCTGTCTCCATTCTGAGGAGCAACCCTCTACCATCGCCCTCGGAATCCGTTCATCAGCCGAATGTTATATCCAATTGGCTTGTTGAAAGCGTGAAAACGCCCACCTCCAGATTCAGGGACTGTTTCTTCCCAGCTGCAGATGCTGGAAAAATCGAAGGTAGACAAGAATGCTGGAGAAACTCAGCGGATGAGCAGCATCGACGGCGCGAAGGAATAGGTGACGTTGCGGGTCGAGACCCTTCTTCAGGCTGCCTCACCCGCTCAGTTTCTCCAGCATTTGTGTCCACCTCCGAGCTATCTAAATGACGTGAGAAACGAACAGGAGAGACCGCAAGAGCTACCTGGTTGTCTAACTTGTGTAATACTTTGGGCTATTATTTGGATTGTTTTTCATCAACTGAACGAGTTAATACAATACTGTTCTCAATCAACAAAATTTAACTTTCTTTTTTTTTGTTGAAAATATTTTTTATTGGAGACAAGTACACAACATATTATCATCATTACCAGTCTTACATTTTTAAATTGATAATATTGTCAATTATTATTACATTGTCTCCAATACCTTTTGCCTTTTCTTGTTTTTTTTAAACTAGATAGAACTAAAAAGATAGATGAAGTAAAGAAAGAAAAGAGAAAGAAAAAAGAAAAAAAAAAAGAAAAACCCAAAAACAAAAACAAAAACAAAAAAAGAAAACAGAAAAGAAAAAGATAGTTAAAGAAGAATGGAAACATTTATTAAGATAAAAAACTTCGTTCGAGATATATTCGTACATTTCAGAGTATAACATTTCATCCATTCTTTAGCCCGAGTGTTAGTCAGTTTCCTGTGCTGAACCATTCTGAGCCTTTAAATAATCAATAAAGGGAGACCATGTTCCAACGAATAATTCCTGTTTGTCCAACAGGGAAAATCTGATTATTTCCACATTTAAGGTCTCCATCATTTCTATAATCCACATTTTGATTGTGGGGGATATAGGGCCTTTCCAAAATTTTAGAATTAATTTTTTTCCCGTTATTATACTATAATCAATACAATTTCTTTGTGTTGTTGTAAATGTTTGATTTAATTCTAATGTTCCGAGTATTATTAATTTTGGATCCGGGTCCAATTGTGTGCTGGTCACTTTAGATATTATACTGAAAATATTTACCCAGAATTTTTTAATTGTTATACAGTTTGCAAACATATGAGATAAGTTAGCTTCTAAATGTTGACATTTATCACATATAGGTGAGATATGTTGAAAGATTTTATGTAATTTTGTTTTTGAATAATGTAACCTATGTATTACTTTAAATTGTATTAAAGAATGTCTGGCATTTAATGAACATTGATGTATGTGTTGTAAACTTTCTTCCCAAGTATGTTTTGTTATTATTTGATTTAATTCTTTTTCCCATGTTTGTCTGTGTAAGTCCGTCGATGTAATGTCACTGTCTAATAAAATATTATATATATAAGATATTAATTTTTCTGTATTAGGATGTTTATTCCAACATTCATCAAGAATTTATGAATTTCTAATTCGAAAATTTTGAGTATTCGATTTTACATAATCTCCGAGTTGAAGATATCTGAGAAAATCATTTCCTCGAAATCCATAAGTCTGTTGCAACTCCTGAAATGTAAGAAAAGTGCCTTCCTTGTAAAGTTGTCCCATATTTTTAATTCCATAATTCTTCCATTGTGTAAAACTCCTGTCCAACCATGAGGGTTTAAACAAAGGGTTATTCACAATTGGAAGAAAAAGTGATAAGTTATCTAATTTTAATGTCTTTTTTAATTGTTTCCAAATTCGTATAGCACTAAATATTATAGGGTTTTCCATATAATTTTTTTGTTTAATTTAGACGTAGCAAATAATATCGAGCCGATATCAAAAGGTAAACAATCTTCCTTTTCCATTTTTAACCAATCTGGTTGTTGATCTATTTCTTCCAACCAGAAATTCATATTTTTAATATTAACTGCCCAAAAATAAAACAGAAAGTTTGGTAAAACCAAGCCTCCATTTATTTTTGATTTACACAAATGTCTTTTGTTTATCCTATGATTCTTATAATCCCAGATAAAATCATTAACAATGGAATCCAATTAAAAAAAAAAGTTTTTTGACAAATATATCGGACTTGTCTGAAAAAGGTATAATATTTGCGGTGAAAAAATCATTTTTATGGCATTAATTTTGCCAACCATTGAGATAGGAAGTGTTTTCCAATATTGAATATTCTTATGCAGTTTGTTCAGTAATGGGGGAAAATTTGCTTTAAATAATTATGTATATATCTTAGTTACGTAAATGCCTAGGTATTTGAATTTTTCGTTTACTATTTTAAATGGAAATTGTTGTATTATCTGTTTGTTGTGTTACCTTATTGGCATAATTTCACTTTTATTCCAATTTATTCTGTATCATGAGAGTGAACCAAATTGGGTTATTAGCTTTAATAAGTTTGGAATACTAATTTCTGGTTTTGTAATGTAAATTAGTACATCATCTGCGTATAGAGAAATTTTATTCACTGTATCCTTTGTGTTATACCCATGTATTTCCGGATGACCCCTAACTCTTTCTGCGAGTGGCTCAATAGCAAGCGCAAATAATAATGGAGATAACGGACAACCTTGTCTACGGGCATCCTAGGCTGAATTTAGATGACAACCTTTGGTTTGTTAATATTCTAGCCGTACGGTTTGTATATAACAGTTTTATCCATGTGCAGAATTTCTCCCCTAGCTGCATATTTTCCATCACCGAAAATAAATAGGACCATTCAACCTGACCAAAAGCTTTTTCAGCGTCAAGTGAGATTATTGCTAGATCTTCATTAATAATTCTCTTAGAATATATAATATTAAATAATCTTCTTAGATTATAATATGAGTACCGTTTCTGAATAAAGCCTGTTTGGTCAGGGTGTATTAATTTATTCATCACTGTACTTAATCTATGCGCTAGTATTTTAGTTAATATTTTCTGATCTGTATTTAAAAGTGCAATTGCTCTATATGATCCCGGATCTTCCGGATCTTTATCAACTTTAGGAATAAGTGTTATTATAAATTCATTTAAAGTATCTGGAAGTTTCTGTTGAGTATAGATATGCTCATACAGCCTTTGTAAACGTGGGGAAAGCAAGTCATAATTGTTTTTATAGAATTCAGAGCCTAAACCATCTGGTCCTACTGCTTTACCATTTTTTAAAGAGCCAATAGACTCTTCAATATCCTTTGTCGTAATCTCCCTTTCTAATAATTCTCTATCGTTTGAGTCTAAACCTTTTAAATTACATTTTAGTAAAAAATCTGCTATTCCTTCTGGTTGTACTACAGTTTTAGTTGAATAAAGATTATGATAGTATTGGAGAAATCTCTCGTTTATATCCTTGGGCCTTTTTAATAATTTTCCTGTATCTGTTCTAATTTTATGAATTATTTTTTCCCCTTCCATTTTTCGTAACTGACGTGCTAATAGTTTTTGTGGTTTGTCTCCAAACTCGAAATGTAGTTGTTTGGTTTTTTGATAAAGTTTTATTACTTGTTCTGAATACATTTTGTTTAATGTATTATGCAATTTTATTATGTTTTAAAATAGATGGCATTCTCGCATTTTCTATATCTAGTTGCTTGATTTCCCTTTCCAATGTTTGTTGTTTAATCCTGTTCTCTTTATTATAGAATACTTGGGCAGAAATTAATGCACCTCGAACAAACACTTTAAACGTTTCCCACATAAGAGAAGTAGGTGTGTCAGGGTTGTCATTTACCTCAAAAAATATTTGAATCTGTTTAATAAGATATTCCTGGCATGATCTTTCGTTCAAAATTTGTGGGTTAAATCTCCAATATGTTTGTTTCTCGGACATTCCATTTAATTTAATCATGAATGTTACAGGTGCGTGATCTGAGATTATAAAATTATGGTATTTTGAGTTGTAAGTAAATGGGATAAACGTGGAGTCAACTAAAAAATAATCTATTCTTGAGTATGTTTTATGTACTGGTGAGTAAAATGAATATTCCCGTCCAGTTGGATTTTCAATTCTCCAGACATCCTTAATATTAGTGGTATTAATAAATGAATTTAAAAATACACTTGATTGAGATTTTACTTTTTTTTGCCTTGATGATCTATCTAAGTATGAATCTAATGTGCAATTGAAGTCTCCTCCAATTATTAATTTATATTGTGTAAATTCAGGAATTATATTAAATGTTTTATTAAAAAACATAGGGTTATCAAAATTAGGCCCATATACATTAAGAAGAATCACTTTTTCTCCATTTAACTCTCCAACTAATATAATATATCTACCATCAATATCCGCAATTGTTGATGAATGCGTAAAAGGTATTCCTTTACGAATTAATATTGCAACTCCTCTGGACTTATGGGAAAAAGAGGAATGATAAGATTCAGCGATCCACTTAGCTTTAAGTCTATGTTGAGATTCCTTTTTAAGGTGTGTTTCTTGAAGGAATATTGTATCTGTTTTGATTGAATTTAGATGTGCCAAAACTTTACCTCTCTTAATTGGTTCATTGATTCCCTTAACATTCCAACTACAAAATGTTATTCCCTCACCCCCTCTTGTCATATTAACATCTTGCATATTGTTTCTAAGGTGGTCTATATCCGAGCAGAAGGTGCAACACATAAAACCTGACCCTGCTCCCGAACCTCAAATAGATGCATTTTAAATAATATACATCGCTCTTCCGAACACATCTCCTTGAATTAGTCTTGTTGTTCCATTCAAACATTAAGTTATAAAAATATTTAAAGTGAAAAAAGTGATAGAATTGGTTAGTATAGGGTGAAAGAAAAAAAACCTACATCTACAATTAGTGTAGTTAGTGATAGCCACACTAACGTGGCTAGAATTCTAAAGACTTCCGTAGCCTTTGTAAAAAAAAATTCCCAGCTCCGTGCGGGAGAAAACAAAAATGAATATTTCTGACAATCAATTAACTTCTTTGGGAGTAGCAAACATATATATATACACATACATACACACACACATACATATATATATATATATACTAGACCAAGTGCAGACCCGTTGGGTCTGGTCCCCGAAAGTGCTTGACACCCCGGGGTGTTGTTCCCGAACGTGCTTCAGACCCCTGGGTGAAAATCGTGGAAAAAAAGATGGCGTCGTTTTCGGAACAAATCGGAGAAAATCGGCGAAAAAAAGATGGCGTCGTTTTTGGAGAAAATCGGGGGGAAAAAGATGGCGTCGTTTTCGGAGAAAATCGGAGACAATCGGAGAAAATCACATGGGGGTGGGGGGGGGGTGGATTTTATTTTAAAAAAACGTGTACATAAACAGGACCGAATTTAATCAGGAGTGGCTATTCGTAAAGATAAATGTCATCTCTTTGGAAATGGTAAAAAATATGGGCCTTTCCGCGCGCTGTGTGGGCCAGGGGCGGTATCAAAGGCGGCGTACGGATGTACAGACGTACAGACGTACAGACGTACAGACGGACGGCAGCCAGAGAGTTTTAAAAGTATACTAGACCAAGTGCAGACCCGTTGGGTCTGGACACCGAACGTGCGTTTGGGGCGGGGGGCTGTGACGTCACACTAACCACCCGTTGGGTCTGTACCTCCAAAGCAGGGTTGCGGGGTGTGAATCTGGCACCCACAAACACACACACTCATCACACCCCTTGATATTATATTAATATTTTAATTTTCTTCTTTTATTCCATCTCCACCCTATCCACTGATGAATAGCCCTCACCTCTCAGGTACGTCTCGAGGGGGGTGGTGCAGAGAGAGAAAATTTAATGTTAGAAAAAAAAATTGTGAGGTGGGGGAGGAGATGGAGGGTGAGGAAGGTGGGGAGAGAGGAGGGTGAGAGAGGAGAGGGGTGGAGAGAGGAAGAAGAGGATGGGGAGAGAGGTGAAGGGGGTGGGTTGGAGCAGGCGTGCATGAGTTGAGTCGCGGGCTGTGAAGAGAGAAGGGCAGAGAGAGAGAGAGAGGGGAGAGACAGATAGACTGGTACACACAATAAAACTCGAGAAACACTGCGGGTGCAGCAGCATCTATGGAGTGAAGGAAATA
Organism: Malacoraja senta; assembly: GCA_038087875.1. Classification (NCBI taxonomy): domain Eukaryota; kingdom Metazoa; phylum Chordata; class Chondrichthyes; order Rajiformes; family Rajidae; genus Malacoraja; species Malacoraja senta. The sequence continues at coordinate 10,252,165 of CM075994.1, forward strand.
GGCAATGCTTTTGGCGGAAACCCATCCTCAGACGGGTTTTCACGAAACGTTGTCTATTTCTTTTGATACATAGATGCTGCTGCACCGGCTGAGGTTATGAAGCATTTCTTTGTGTACCTTTGATTTTCAAGCATCTGCAGTTCTGTCTTAAAGACAGAGAGAGTGTTGGCGGAATGTTTTCCCAACGCGCGTCTGCGGGAGGGGGGGGGGCTGCGGCATCACACTCACACTAACCACCCCCCAAACACAGGCGGGGGGAGGGGTGGAGAGGAAGACGGGGTGGGGAGAGAAGAGGGGAGAGGGAGACGGGGTGGGGAGAGAAGAGGAGAGGGGGGGGAGGGGAGAGGGGGAGGAGGAAAGGGGAGAAATTGGTGAGGGAGAAGAGAGCAGGGTGGGGGAGAGGGAGGGGGAGGAGAGTGGTAGGAGAGCGGGGAGGGCAGGAAGGGGGGAGAGGGGGGAGGGGATGTTAGAAGTGGAGAGAGGGGATGAGGGGAAAGGGAGAGGAGTAGGGGGAAGAGAGGGAGAAGGAGGGGGGAGGGATAGAGGTGGGGGAGGGAGAGTGGAAGAGTGGGGAGTGAGATAGAAGGGAGGGGGGAGAGGGGTGGGGGAGGGGGTTGTGGAGGGAGATGGGGATGGGTTTGGGAGTTAAGTGGAAGAATGGGGAGGGAGATGGAGAGGTGTAGGGGGAGTGGTGGAAGTGGGAGAGAGGGAGGGGGAGAGGTGTAGGGGGAGTGGTTGAAGAGGGATAGCGGGGTAGGGGGAAGGGGACGGGGTGAGAGGGGGAAGGGGGATGTGGGAGAGAGTAATGGGGGTGGGAGGAGGAGGGGGATGAGAGGGAGAGGGGTGAGGAGAAGGGATGGAGAGGGGGAGGAGAGAGGGGTGGGTAAGGCGAGGAGAAGGGTAGAGAGGTGTGGGGAGGGTGGAGGGTGGCGACGGGGTTGGGAGAGAAGAGGGGAGGGGGGGAGGGGGGAGAGGGAGACGGGGTGGGGAGAGAAGAGGGAGGGAGGGGAGGGAGGAGAGAGGGGAGGAGGAAAGGGGAGAGATTGGTGAGGGAGAAGAGAGCAGGGTGGGGGGAGAGGGATGGGGAGGAGAGTGGGGAGTGGGAGGAGAGCGGGGAGGGCAGGAAGGGGGGAGGGGATGTTAGAGGTGGAGAGAGGGGATGAGGGGAAGGGGAGAGGAGTAGGGGAAGAGAGGGAGAGAGGGAGGGGGGAGGGAGAGGGGAAGAGTGGTGAGTGAGGGGCAGAGGGGTAGCGGGGAGTGGTGCAAGAGAGAGGGGAAGGGGGTGGGGGGAGATGGGGGTGAAGAGGGGTGGTGGAGGGGGGAAGAGAGGGTGTGGGAGGGGAGGGAGGGGAGAGGAGAGAGGGGGGAGAGTGGGGAGTGAGAGTTGAAGTAGGAGGGGTAGGGACAGTCCATCTGTTACCCATTCCCTATCACCCCCAATCCTCTTTCTCTATTGACACGCACGTGGCGACGCCCTTCGACACATGCTGCGGGGGTGGGGGGGGAGGGGCTGGGGCTGGGGCTGCTGCCAAGGCATATGTAAACGGATTCATTCCGATTGGACATCTTTGAGCATTGGGCATTGTGACATCACAAAACGGAACCTTCATTAACATTCTATTGCTGAGAGCTGTTTTTTTAAACATTTTGAAATGTCCCCATTCCCTATCCCCCCCACACACGTGGCGACGCCCTTCGACACAGGCTGTGGGGGTGGGGGGAAGGGGCTGGGGCTGGGGCTGGGGCTGCTGCCAAGGCATATCTAAATGAATCCATTCCCATTGGACATCTGGAGGCATCGGGCATTGTGACATCACACAACGGAATCTTTACTAACATTCTAGGGCTGAGCTGTTTTTTTAATCATTTTGAAATGTTTGGGGGTGGGGGGAGAAGTATTTTATTTTAAAAAGTGTACATAAACACGACCAAATTTAATCAGGAGTGGCTATTCGTAAAGATAAATGTAATCTCTTCAGAAATGGTAAAAAATATCGGCGTTTCCGCGCGCCGCGCGGGCGCGGGGCGGTATCAAAGGCGGGACAGGTCAAGCAGAACGTTGTACGTACAGACGTACAGACGTACAGACGGACGGCAGCCAGAGAGTTTTAAAAGTATATAGATAGAAGATAGATAGATATATAGATAGATAGATAGATAGATAGAATATATATATATATATATATATACCCATATGCATACATATATACGCACATATATCTCTTTAAAAATCTCTTCCCTGTACGGGAGACCCGACCATTTCCATGTCGGGTCTCCGTTGTCGTTGGGGCCTAGCTCCGTGGAGGCTCCAGTAGCGGAGCCTGCGGACTCACCATCGTGGGGCTGGCCGGCCTCGGAGCGTGGGGGAGCGGTGGTGGCTCGCTGCTGCGGCCCGACTCCGGAGCTCCAGCTCCAGCTGCAGACCGGTGGACTGGGACATCGGGAGCTCGCGGGTCCGGGTGAGAGACCGCTTTCCGGAGCTCCCGCAACGCAACTTCTCCCGCCCGTTTCGCGGGGTTGGAACGACCCGGAGCGGGGCCGTAAATCGCCCGGTACGGCTTTAATGTTAAAGCCGCGGGATATTCCAGCGCCCGCCGGGGGCTCCAACTTTGTGACTTTTGGGCCCGGAGCGAAGCTGTATACCGCCCGGCGCGGCCTCAACGGCCGTGGGACTTAACATTGCCCGCCTGGGGCTTCAACATCGGAAGAAATGGTGCAGGGGAGAGAAATTACTTTGCCTTCCATCACAGTGAGGAGGAGATTCACTGTGATGGATGTTTTTCTGTAAATTGAATTGTTTGTGTGTCGTGTAAGAATTGTTTTGTTTGTATGGCTGTGGAAACGGAGTTTCGTTTGAGCCCCTTTGAGGTTCAAATGACAAGGAATAAAATCTAATCTAATATCCCTGCAGAAAAGTCCAAAAACAGCATAAATTCACAACGTTATTATTCTCTACATACGTATTAATATCTTCGATAAATCTATAAATTTAATTTTAAATTGAAAAATAAAGAGAAAAACCATCAAACCTTATTATGACGTAGGCTGAATTACCTCTTGCACATATCCTATAGAATATAAATATGTAACTCATTTCTACGTTAACCAGAGACTGTTAGTTATTAATCATTGTTATCAATCATACCCAGTATTAAATTTTTATGAGTAATATAAATGTTAATAATTTTAGTAGTAATATAGATATTTAATAAGTATTAGTAGTTACATATATAGTTAGATGAATATACTAAATAGTAATAGTGATTAATAACGATTGGTCATAACTATGATATTATTGTTCTTAGAGATTATACTAAAAATAAAAAAGATAAAAAATAAAAAAACACGGTTTTCTCCAATGTCCACCATCCATTTCAGTTTTCGAATGTCCTTAAAGCTCTTAAAAGAACTTTAAAGGTCCTTTTAAATCTGGCGAAGTCCCGTTAATCCTTGACTCCTAAGGAGTAATGTAAATTCTTCAGTCTGCGGTCACGTTCTCGATTTCTTTGGCAAATTCCAGTGCTTTTTCGTGGTCTGTAAAAAATTGCTCCTTGTTCTTGTAGGTGACTCTTAGTCTTGCGGGGTAAAGCAAGCCGTATCTCAATTCAGGTACCTTCTTCAGTATTCTTTTTGTCTCAGTGAACAGCGCTCTTTTCTTGAAGACCTCTGCCGGATAATCTCGGTAAATACTGAACCTCGCACCTTCAAAATAGAGCTGTCCGCTTCGGACAAATTTCTTCATTATCTCGTCAAATTCATGATCAAGTTGCACCTTTACTATAATTTGTCTTGGATGGGCATCATCTTGTGTACGACGCCCCTGCGCTCTATGTGCTCGACCGAGTGAAGGTTTTTGATCCAATTTTAAGGCTTTTGGTAGTAGGTCTGCCACAAAATCCCGAGGGCCCATTTCCCTCTCACTTCCTTCTTTCACCCCTACAATTCTTAAATTCTTGCGTCTTTGACGCCCCTCCAGATCGGTACACTTATCACTTAATTTGATCACCATACCGGAGAGGCGTTGGTTTTCAATAAAGGAGTCGATTTACAGTTTCCTCATTTGTCGCCGCCCATTTCTCAAGTTCGGTTATCGCTGTTCTATGTTGATCAAGTGCTTGAATTTAACTTTCCTATTAAGGAATTAATGTAAGTAGGTGATCATTTTCACAGGGTGTAGATGTCGCTGCAAGACCAGCATTTATTGCACATCACTAATTGCCCTCTGAGTAGATCGCTCGGACAATTCCAAGGACATTTGATCTTCAACCACTTTGAACGAGTTGGAACTTAAACAAAATAAGAGTGTTGTGGTGATTGTATTTCAGACAGTTTATTTCTTTCTAGCATTTGAGGTGATTAACTGTATTTAAGGTGGGGGAAAATACTTAAAATTGCGTCCCTGGATTGTGCCACTGATTACAATCAAGTCAAACTCCAGTACAATAGATAGGGAAAAGGGACAGTTCCAATGTGCAGCATACAGTTCTCAGCATTGCAACGTCACAACCCGCTAACATTTATACAATGTCCTCGCATTTGTTTTTGGAGACGACAGAGTGCTTTACCTGCGTAAATCACATTGAAGTGCAGCCAGTAATGGCAACGGGAATCCAGAAGCTCGTCAATTAGGGCCCAGAGTACAACATCAGGACATTGTCACAAAAAGCTGGAGTAGCTCAGCGGGACAGGCAGCATCTCTGGACAGAAGGAGTGGGTGACGTTTCGGGACGAGACCTTTCTTCAGACTGAGAGTCAGGGGAAAGGGAATCGAGAGATATAGATGGTGATATAATGCGATGTAGAAAAAATGAGTGAAAGAGTCCAAAGAAGGATCTCGACCCGAAATGTAAGCCATTCCTTCTCTCCAGACACGCTGCCTGACCCGCTGAGTTACTCCAGCATTTTGTGACTGTCTTCGATTTAAACCAACATCTGCAGTTCCTTCCTACATCATCAGGAGTTTATGTTGAATAAGTATAAAACACAGGTTTGGACCCAACTGGTGCTTCAAGCCTATTTCTGGTCACCAAACTTAATGAATGAAGCGATGATCATCGGGAGGGCGCAGGAGATATTCACTGGAATGGTTTCAAGGATGAGGAGATGCGGGCCGAGGGTGAGGCCGGAGAAGCGGGTGCAGGTTCTCTGTGGAGAAGGGAATTTGAAAGCCTTCACAGAGGGTTCAAGCTCGGGTCCGGTGTGGAGGGGGAGATGAGGGTGTGTGTGTGTGTGGGGGGGGGGGGGTTTGGGGCGAGGGTCTTTCCCATCTGTGCGAGGTTCAAATGGGCACAGAACTGAGAGGGTGAGAAGCAACAAGTGGAATATGCCTCGGAGTGTAGAAAAAATTGCAGATGCTGGTTTAAACCGAAGATAGACACAAAATGCTGGAGTAATTCAGCGGGACAGGCAGCATCTCTGGAGAGAAGGAATGGGTGACGTTTCGGGTAGTGACGGTCTCCAGCATTTTGTGCCTATCTAAGGGGAATAAGGCTTTTCAGCTGAGTTTATTGTCACGAGTTTCGAGGTACAGTGAAATATTTTTGTTGCGTGCTATCCAGTCAGCAGAAAGACAATACGTGATTACAATCGACCCACGTACAGTGGACAGATACTCGATGATGGAATAACGTTTAGTGCAAGGTTAAACCAGCAACGTCCGATCACAGTTAAAGTGAGAAATGTTGAGGTGGGATTAGAGATTTAAGAGTGTGGGGTGATTGTAATATGTGATTGTAGATCTTCATCGCACGCAATTAGACCACTTGGTTGGGCGCCATCTCGGAAGCATAAGCGGCAAGAATGACCTGCAGGGGCGGAGGAAATGCTGCCAATTGGGCTTTCGAATCTGAGTGTTCCGTGTTCCACACTCACTGATGGCGCAGCGGTAGAATTGCTGCCTATATAACCATATAACCATATAACCATATAACCATAACAGCACGGAAACAGGCCATCTCGGCCCTTCAAGTCCGTGCCGAACATTTAAAAAAAAATTGTTTTTAATTAAAAATAAATACTTCCCCCTAGTCCCATCTACCTGCACTCAGACCATAACCCTCCATTCCTTTCCCGTCCATATACCCATCCAATCTATTTTTAAAGGATAACATCGAACCTGCCTCCACCACCTTCACTGGAAGCTCATTCCACACAGCCGCCACTCTCTGAGTAAAGAAGTTCCCCCTAATGTTCCCCCTAAACTTCTGTCCCTTAATTCTCAAGTCATGTCCCCTTGTTTGAATCTTCCCTACTCTCAATGGGAAAAGCTTATCCACGTCCACTCTGTCTAACCCGCTCATAATTTTAAAGACCTCTATCAAGTCCCCTCTTAACCTTCTGTGCTCCAAAGAATAAAGACCTAACTTGTTCAACCTTTCTCTGTAACTTAGTTGCTGAAACCCAGGCAACATTCTAGTAAATCTCCTCTGTACTCGCTCTATTTTCTTGACATCCTTCCTATAATTAGGCGACCAAAATTGTACTCCATACTCCAGAATTGGCCTCACCAGTGCCTTGTACAATTTTAACATTACATCCCAACTTCTATATTCAATGCTCTGATTTATAAAGGCCAGCACACCAAAAGCTTTCTTTACCACCCTATCTACATGAGATTCCACCTTCAGGGAACTATGCACAGTTATTCCTAGATCCCTCTGTTCAACTGCATTCCTCAATTCGCTACCATTGACCGTGTACGTTCTATTTTGATTTGTCCTGCCGAGATGTAGCACCTCACATTTGTCAGCATTAAACTCCATCTGCCATCTTTCAGCCCACTCTTCCAAATGGCCTAAATCTCTCTGTAGACTTTGAAAATCTACTTCATTATCCACAACACCACCTATCTTAGTAACATCTGCATTCTTACTAATCCAATTTTCCACACCTTCATCCAGATCATTGATGTACATGACAAACAACAGTGGACCCAACACAGACCCCTGAGGCACTCCACTAGTCACCGGCCTCCAACCTGACAAACAGCCATCGACCATTACTCTCTGGCATCTCCCATTCAGCCACTGTTGAATCCATCTTGCTACTCCACCATTAATACCCAACAATTGAATCTTCTTAACCAACCTTCCATGAGGAACCTTGTCAAAGGCCTTACTGAAGTCCATATAGACAACGTCCACTGCTTTACCCTCATCAATTTCCCTAGTAACCTCTTCGAAAAATTCAAGAAGATTAGTCAAGCATGACCTTCCAGGCACAAATCCATGTTGACTGTTTCAAATCAGGCCCTGCTTATCCAGATGCTTATATATATTATCTTTAAGTATCCTTTCCATTAATTTGCCCACCACTGACGTCAAACTAACAGGTCTATAATTGCTAGGTTTACTCTTCGAACCCTTTTTAAACAACGGAACAACATGCGCAGTACGCCAATCCTCCGGCACTATTCCCGTTTCTAATGACATTTGAAATATTTCTGTCATAGCCCCTGCTATTTCTACACTAACTTCCCTCAATGTCCTAGGGAATATCCTGTCAGGACCTGGAGACTTATCCGTTTTCATATTTTTCAAAAGTGTCCGCATCTCCTCTTCTTTGAATCTCACAGTTTCCATTGCTACTCTGCTTGTTTCCCTTACCTCACATAATTCCATATCCTTCTCCTTCGTGAATACCGAAGAAAAGAAATTGTTCAATATCTCCCCCATCTCTTTTGGCTCTGCAGATAGCTGTCCACTCTGACTCTCTAATGGACCAATTTTATTCCTTGTTATCCTTTTGCTATTAATATAGCTGTAGAAACCCTTTGGATTTACTTTCACCTTACGTGCCAAAGCAACCTCATATCTTCTTTTAGCTTTTCTAATTTCTTTCTTAATATTCTTTTTACATTCTTTATACTCCTCAAGCACCTCATTTACTCCATGCTGCCTATAATTATTGTAGATCTCTCTCTTTTTCCGAACCAAGTGTCCAATTTCCCTTGAAAACCATGGCTCTTTCCATTTTTTACTATTTCCTTTCAACCGAACAGGGACATAAAGATTCTGTACTCTTAAAATTTCACCCTTAAATGTCCTCCATTTTTCTTCTACATCCTTCCCATAAAAGAACATGTCCCAATTCACTCCTTTTAAATCCTTTCCAATCTCCTCAAAGTTAGCCTTTCTCCAAACAAAAGCTCAACCCTAGGTCCAGTTCTGACCCTCTCCATAATTATATTGAAACTAATGGTATTGTGATCACTGGACCCGAAGTGCTCCCCGACGCATACCTCCGCCACCTGCCCTGTCTCATTTCCTAACAGGAGGTCTAGCACTGCCCCTTCTCTAGTAGGTACCTCTATGTATTGCTGCAAAAAACTATCTTGCAAACATTTTACAAACTCCAAACCATCCAGCCCTTTTACAGAATGTGTTTCCCAGTCTATGTGTGGAAAATTGAAATCTCCCACAATCACCACCTTGTGCTTACTACTAATATCTGCTATCTCCTTACATATTTGCTCTTCCAATTCTCGCTCCCCATTTGGCGGTATATAATACACCCCTATAAGTGTTGCTGCACCTTTCCCATTTCTCAGTTCCACCCAAATAGCCTCCCTAGACGAGCCCTCTAATCTATCCTGCCAAAGCACTGCTGTAATATCTTCCTTGACAAGCAATGCAACACCCCCACCTCTTGCCCCCTTGCCCCTCCAATTCTATCACCCCTGAAGCAACGAAATCCTGGAATATTTATTTGCCAATCACAGCCCTCCTGCAACCATGTTTCACTGATCGCCACAACATCATACTTCCAGGTGTCAATCCAGGCTCTAAGCTCATCCACCTTTCTTACAATGCTCCGAGCATTAAAATATACACATTTAAGAAACCCACCACCACTTATTCTCTGTTTATTATCTTTTTCTTCTTTCTCCCCTACATTTTGGGTTCGAGTGCTTCCCTTCTCTGCCTCCTGCCTCCCATATTTTCCACTAGCTTTCTCTATTTGAGTCCCTCCCCCCAACCGTTCTAGTTTAAAGTCTCCCCAGTAGCCTTTGCAAATCTCCCCGCCAGGATATTGGTCCCCCTCGGGTTCAAGTGCAACCCGTCCTTTCTGTACAGGTCACACCTTCCCCAAAAGAGGTCCCAATGATCCAGAAATTTGAATCCCTGCCCGCTGCACCAGTTCCTCAGCCACGCATTTATCCTCCACCTCACTCCATTCCTACTCTCACCGTCGCGTGGCACAGGTAGTAATCCTGAGATTGTTACCTTTGTAGTCCTTCTCCTTAACTCTCCTCCCAACTACCTAAATTCTCCTTTCAAGACCTCTTCTCTTTTTCTACCTATGTCATTGGTACCTATATGTACCACAACCTCAGGCTCCTCTCCCTCCGATTTCAGGATATCTTGGACGCGTTCAGACACATCCCTGACCCTGGCACCAGGGAGGCAAACTACCATCCGGGTCTCCTGACTGCGTCCACAGAATCGCCTATCCGACCCCCTAACCATAGAGTCCCCTATTACTATTGCCCTCCTCTTCTTTTCCCTACCCTTCTGAGCAATAGGGCTGGTCTCTGTGCCGGAGGCCCGGCCGCTGTTGCTACCCGCAGGAAGGCTGTCCCCCTCATAATGGACGTGAAAGATCATTTGTAAAACTGGAGGAGGCGTACAAATATGCCCAGAGCATCGTTGAAAAGTAGAAATTAATGGTATGAATAAATCCTCTTTTTTATTAGAATTCCACGGTTAATGGAGGTTTGGCAGGTCAGAACCATTTAAAGCAATGTTTTGTTTAGGATGGCGAGACTGTTATCTGTGGAATTTTGACTCAAGGACATTCTGTGTTCCAAACGAAGTAAACAGCCGAACTGAAGAGAATGGACTATACCAGAAGCATTAATTGTTTAACAGATTATAATATTAAATCCAATTGTAATAATTGATCCTATTAAAAACCTAACAATTTAACAAGTTATCAATATTAAACTAGAATAGTAACGGACACTAATAAAAATAAAAAATAACGAACTAACAAAACTAATATAATTTTTTACTAAATCCAAACCTTATCTATAACTGGGAGGAGGGGATGAGAAACGAGCACCTGCCTTAGGTCCAGGGGCGCGTTTCGTTAACCCCTTCAACCAACAGTTCCTTTTATTGAAGCAAAAATTATTTGTTTAATAATTAGTAGCTAAAATTGCGATATATATATATATATGTTATGTTATAATGAAATATATAGGGTAAATTTGTATCATATATCTGAATGTGAGGCCCCGTTCTAATATGTTATGATTAACCAAGAGAGCGTAGTTATTTGTTTAACATCAACAATGGAAGTCGAAACAAGGTTTTCTCCCACCTACAGGTGTAACGGGTATAGCTTGGATCCGATAGCAGCACAGAATCAGGCAGGTATAGTTGGTAATGAACTTTATTACGATACTGTAACACAGGAATGGGTACACCGTACTCACACAGAGGCTCAGGATTGAGCGAGGGTTCCGAAGAGGGGCAGGCAGGTTCGAATCCGTGTAGGCAGTCGGGAAATCGCTGGAGAGTCATGCATGAATGCTGAGAACAATCTAGCACTGTGTGAACGGTGAGGAGAGTCTATATACCGGATTAATTGGTGATCAGAGGCAACTGAGTGCCACAGGTGAGGAGAGTTGGGCTGATGAGAGGGGAGTGGCAGGCAGGCAGGAGAGGAGAAGGAGGGACCGGTGGAAAAGTACTGGGAGGTAAAGTGGATGAGAATGAGGAGAGCGCAGACTGTGACAGAACCCCCCCCCCTCAAGGGACGGCTCCTGACGTCCCAAAACTAAAGGAAAAAAACAATAAAGAAAATAAACCCAATCCCACGCAGAGTTGGGTGGGAGGAGGGGGACCGGAGGTGGGCTAATATTCGTCCGAGGCATCCATGTCCGCATCCTCCTCCATAGGATCAGAGGAAAGCTCCGTCTCGTCGTCACTGGGCGCCTCAGACGGAAGAGGGGACAGAGTCTCAGGGGCGGCGACCCCTCTAGGAGTGGCGGACTTGGACGGCTGGTCGGGATGACGCCGGTGAAACTCCCTGATGAGGGAGGCGTCCAGGATGTGTCGAGCAGGAACTCAGGACCTCTCCTCTGGACCGTAACCCTCCCAATCGACCAGGTCCTCCCGCGACGGCGGGAGCGCAGGAGGCGGTGCGCCGTAAAGGCGGGGCCTCCGTCGATGAGACGAGGAGGTGGAGGAGGAGGGACTGCGGGGACCAGGGAGCTCTCCCGGACTGGCTTTACTCTGGACACGTGGAACGTAGGATGGACCCGCATGGAACGAGGCAACTTGAGCCTCACAGCCGCTGGGTTGATGACCTTCTGGATCTCAAAGGGACCGATGAACTTGGGTGCCAACTTCTTGGACTCCACCCTCAAGGGAAGGTCCCGGGTCGACAGCCACACCCTCTGGCCCGCGAGGTAGGTGGGGGCCTGGGTGCGGTGACGGTTGGCAGTCGTGGCGTAATAGGCCACGGAGCGGAGAAGAGCCGCCCTGGCTTGGGTCCACGTCCTGCGGCAGAGACGAATGAAGGCCTGGACGGACGGGCAGGAAACCTCTTTCTCCAGCGCCGGGAACAGTGGAGGCTGGAACCCGTAGGCACACTGGAAAGGGGAGAGCCCAGTGCCCGAGCTTGTCAGGGTGTTGTGGGCGTACTCCACCCACAACAACTGCTGGGACCAGGAGGAGGGATGCTTGGACACCATACACCGCAGCGCCGTCTCCATCTCCTGATTCTTCTTTTCAGTTTGGCCTTTGGACTGGGGATGAAATCCGGACGTCAGACTCACGGTGGCCCCCACAAGCGTGCTGAACTCCCTCCGGAACACAGAGGCAAACTGGGGTCCTCGATCGGAGACCACATCGACGGGGAGACCATGGAGCCTGAAGACGTGGAGTAACATGAGCTCGGCAGTTTCCTTGGCTGACGGAAGCTTGGGCAGGGGCACGAAGTGAGCCATCTTGCTAAATCTATCGACCACGGTCAGGATGGTGGTGTGAGCCCTGGATGGGGGCAGGCCGGTAACGAAGTCCAGGGAGATGTGGGACCATGGTCGATGGGGTACAGGCAGTGGAAGCAGATGACTCGCAGGAGCTTGGTGTGAGACCTTGTGCTGGTTGCAAACGGGACAGGCGTTGACAAACTCCCGAGTGTCCTCCTCCAGCGATACCCACCAGAACCTCCGTAGCACCATCTCCTTGGTCCGCTGAATGCCGGGATGATAGGCGAGTCGAGAGCTGTGGGCCCACTGAAGGACGTCGGACCGCAGGGCAGAAACCACAAACAGGCGATCAGGAGGGCATGCGCTGGGGCCCGGCTGGTTCTCCAAGGCCGCCTTGACCCTCTCCTCCACCGCCCAGGTGAGGGAGGCAACCCTGTGCGAGGACGGGAGGATGGTTTTGGGGCCAGAGGCAGACTCCTCCTTCGCCAAGAACTGTCGAGAGTGGGCATCGGGCTTCACGTTGCGGGACCCAGGTCGGTAGGAGAGGGAGAAGTTGAAGCGGGTGAGGAAGAGAGACCAGCGGGCCTGACGAGAGTTGAGCCTCTTGGCTGACTGGAGGTATTCAAGGTTCTTGTGGTCAGTCCAAACCAAGAAAGGCTGCTCCGTTCCCTCCAGCCAGTGACGCCATTCCTACAACGCCAACTTAACCGCCAACAGTTCTCGGTTGCCAATGTCATAATTCCTCTCAGCAGGGGTCAGGCGTCGGGAGAAGAAGGCGCATGGATGGAGCTTCTGGTCCCCGGCAGCCCGCTGGGACAGAACAGCTCCCATCCCCACGTCGGAGGCGTCCACCTCCACCACGAACTGTCTCTCTGAGTCCGGAACTTGGAGGATGGGGGCCGATGTAAACCGTGTCTTGAGTGTCTGAAAAGCTTCGTCGGCTGCAGCAGACCACCGTAACGGAACCTTGGAGGAGGTGAGTGCCGTGAGGGGTGCGGCCACAGTACTGTAGCCACGGATGATCCGTCGGTAAAAATTGGCGAACCCCAGGAACCTTTGGAGCTGCTTGCGGGAGTCAGGAACGGGCCAGGTGGTGACAGCAGAGACCTTGGCGGGGTCCATCTTGATGTTCCCTTGGCCAACGATGTATCCTAGGAAGGAAACTGACGGGGAGTGAAACTCGCACTTCTCAGCTTTAACGAAGAGCGAGTTCGCCAGGAGGCGATGTAGAACTGCCTGGACGTGGTGTACGTGTTCCTCTTTGGTCCGTGAAAAGATGAGGATGTCATCAAGATAGACGAACACGTACTTGTTCAACATGTCTCTAAGAACGTCATTGACCAAAGCCTGGAAGACGGCCGGGGCGTTGGTGAGGCCAAAGGGCATCACCCGGTATTCATAATGTCCCGTGGGAGTGTTGAAGGCGGTCTTCCACTCATCTCCCTCTTTGATGCGGACCAAGTGGTAGGCGTTGCGTAGATCCAGCTTCGAAAAGATGGTGGCCCCCTCCAGGAGCTCGAAAGGAGAGGAGATGAGTGGGAGAGGGTAGCGATTCTTCACCGTGATGCCGTTGAACCCCCGGTAATCTATGCAGGGACGCTGAGATTTGTCTTTCTTCTCCACGAAGAAGAACCCAGCCCCAGCATGAGACGAGGAGGGACGGATGAGACCAGCAGCCAAGGAGTGGTTTATGTATTTCTCCATGGCGCCTCTCTCAGGGGCGGACAGGGAGTAAAGGCGACCCCTAGGAGGAGCGGAACCAGGCAGGAGGTTTATGGCGCAGTCATATGGCCGATGAGGAGGAAGGGAGGTGGCCCTAGACTTGCTGAAAACCTCCCCAAAGTCATGGTACTCGGCTGGGACCCCCGTCAGATCTGGAGCAGAACTGGAGCAGGTGGCCGGTTGAGGAGCTGAGGCTTGCTTCAGGCACACTTGGTGGCAGGAAGGGCTCCAACCCAAGACGACCCCCGTCCTCCAGTCGACGTTGGGGTTGTGTCGCCGAAGCCAGGGGTAACCCAGGATGAGGGGAAAACGGGGAGACTGCAGGATGTGGAACTGGATGGTCTCATGGTGATTACCAGACAGGAGCATGCGCACTGGGACCGTCCGGTGAGAAACAGTTCCCAGGAGATGGCCGTCGAGGGCGTTGGCGGGAACAGGTTCAGCCAGGGGAACACAACTGATGCCTAGCTGGCGGGCTAGTTCCTTGTCCATAAGATTAATGTCACAACCAGAGTCGATGAAGGTGGCGAGGGTAGAGACAGAGGTTCCCCCGACGCCGACGTTCCCGTTCCTCGGGGGTGAGACTGGTGCGACCCACCTGCATGGGTTCGGGTTGCCTCGACGGTTGCCCCGACGAGGGTAGTCCAGTCTCCGGAGGAAAACGAGCTTGGGTGGATAGCTGGCAGTCCGCCGGTCCCTGTCGCCTCTCCCGATGTCTCGCCAGGATGCGTCGGTCCAGACGGGTCGTTAGCTCGATAAGCCCATCCAGAGAAGAAGGAAGGTCGTGGGACACCAACTCATCCTTGATATAGTCATTCAAGCCCAGCAAGAAAGCGTCACACTGGGCCGGGGCGTTCCAATCACTCTCACGGGCCCTGGTGCGAAAGTCGATGACGAAGTCAGCGACGCTCTGGTTCCCCTGGCTCAACCCCAGCAGACCTGCCGCAGCGTCCGGACCCATCGAAACCTTACCGAACACCTTGCGAAGCTCCGTGGCGAAGGCCTGGAAAGAGGAGCAAGCCGGCGTGCGTCGCTCCCATTCAGCCGTTCCCCACAGCCGAGCTCTGCCAGTCAGGTGATTAATGGTAAACGCCACTCTCGCCGCTTCCTGGGCGAAGGTGTATGGCTGTAGGGCGAAGAGAATGGAACAGTTCATGATGAATGGGTTGCAGCCCTCCGGGTCTCCAACGTAACGCTCCGGGGTTCCCACCCGGGGCTCGGGTGATGTTCCTGGCAGACCGGGAGCTGGTGCTGTCGGAGCCGGAGGCGAAGCATGGGGTGTAGCCTGGGCGAGGGTGGTCGTCAGCTGTTGGACTTGGGTGACTAGTGCAACCAATGCTTGTTCTTGGTTTGACACAGCCTGTCGAATCTCGGAGTTGGAGGCAGTGAGCATAGCTTCGTGCTGCAGGAGCGTGTGCTCAATCCTCCCGAAGCGGTTTGACGGAGACGCAGTGTGCGCCGAGTCCATTGTTGGCCAGATTGTACTGTAACGGGGATAGCTTGGACCCGATAGCAGCACAGAATCAGGCAGGTATAGTTGGTAGTGAACTTTATTACGATACTGTAACACATGAATGGGTAAACCGTACTCACACAGAGGCTCAGGATTGAGCGAGGGTTCCGAAGAGGGGCAGGCAGGTTCGAATCCGTGTAGGCAGTCGGGAAATCGCTGGAGAGTCTTGCATGAATGCTGAGAACAAATTGGCACTGTGTGAACGGTGAGGAGAGTCTATATACCGGATTAATTGGTGATCAGAGGCAACTGAGTGCTACAGGTGAGGAGAGTTGGGCTGATGAGAGGGGAGTGGCAGGCAGGCAGGAGAGGAGAAGGATGGACCGGTGGAAAAGTACTGGGAGGTGAAGTGGATGAGAATGAGGAGAGGGCAGACTGTGACAACAGGTGGGCCACTTGTTACAGTGTCGACTATTTTAGACACTGTATTTTCACTTTTTCAATTTAAAAAAAATTATTATTATCACATAAACTCACATGTTTGTGTTTTGTGTTTAGAGATAAGCGTAAAAGGGATATGCCAACAAAACGTAGTAATTCAAAGGTTCCCCCCAATACCCAAAGACCTGAGATATGGATGCACCACAAGATTTAAAGGTACTATAATTATTCAAAATGCAAGATGCTAAACAAAAGAACCTAGGAGGTCTCATTCTGCAGTTGGAATATAAGAGGTATTAACGAAACTATTAAAAGGGGTAAGATACTAGCTCAGCTAAAACTGTACAATTCTGACATCATCTTCTTACAAGAAGCTCATCTAAAATCTCAGGATCAAGCTAGGTTGAGGGCGAAATGTATAGGTCAAATATACCGTTCTTCATATACTTCGAAATCTAGAGGTACGTCAATCATTATTAGAAAAGGTATACCATTCAAAGCAAAGAATACCATAACAGACATTGAAGGGAGATATTTGATAGTTAACGGAGAAATTCATGATACTCCAATTACTTTGGTAAATATATACGCGCCTAACTTTGACAACCCTCATTTTCTCAATAAAATTCTGAACATAATCGCAGAGTTTAATTATCAAAATGTTATAATAGGAGGAGACTTTAACTGTGTTTTAGATCCGTATTTAGACAAATCAAGCCAAAAACAGAGAGGGAATACGAAATCTAAAACCGGTGAACTTTTAAATACTTATATAAACAATACTAATATAGTAGATGTTTGGAGAATTGCTAATCCAACTGGCAGGGAATACTCGTTTTATTCAATGGTACATAAAACAGTCACGTATAGATTATTTCCTGGTGGATACAAAATTAATCCCTCACACTTTGAACCCAGTATACCATACAAACTCGATTTCAGACCATTCACCACTAACTTTCTTTTTAAAACTGGAAGGAATGTCTAAGAATAAATCGTTTTGGAGATTTAATTCTCAAATCCTAAAAGATCCGCAAGCGAGTATATATTTAAAAGAACAAATGGACGCCTTTATTGAAATAAATGATACTCCAGATATATCGCCTACTGTACTATGGGCATCTTTTAAAGCATTCATTAGAGGTATTATAATCTCATATCAAGCTTTTCAAAATAAAAAGAATAAGAATGAACAAAGACAGTTAAAAGAACTTATTAGACAAATGGATATAGATAATGCTAAAGATCCATCAATAGATAAACATAATAAAATAATAATTTTGAAATTTAAATTAAATAAACTATTATCAGCCAAACTTATAAGACTTTTCCAAATTACAAAACAGGAGCACTTTGAATTTGGGGATAAACCGCATAAACTTTTGGCTCGCCAGCTAAAAAAACGAGAAAAAGAACATACGATCCCAAAGATTAAATCAGATAGAGGGGAATTATTAACCACACCGAAGGATATTAATAAAAGATTTGCGCAATTTTATGAGAATTTGTATACATCTAAAACGACAACTAACTCCAATAAAATTACAGAGTTCTTGGATAATTGTAATCTTCCAAAGTTAGAGTTGAAGGAACAAGAGGAATTGGGTGCACAAATCTCAATTAAGGAATTAGAAGATACAATAAACTCATTAAAGAATGGAAAAACACCAGGTCCTGATGGATTTACTAATGAATTTTATAAAAGCTTTTATGACAAAATTATACCACGATTACAAAAAGTGTATCAATATGCTTTTAAAAAACAAATATTACCTGATACATTAGCTGAATCAACGATCACACTAATACTTAAAAAAGACAAAGATATAGAAGAACCGGGTTCATATAGAGCTATAGCATTGTTAAATACAGATCAAAAAATATTAGCGAAAACATTAGCTAGAAGATTCAGTAAATATATTAGTAAACTAATAAACCCAGATCAGACGGGATTTATCCCTAAGAGATATTAATCTAATAATATGAGACGTCTACTCAATATAATGCACTCACACAAAATTGAAGAACAAGGATTATCAATTATTTCGCTGGACGCTGAAAAAGCATTTGACCAAGTAGAATGGAATTATATGGATAAATTATTACAAAAATTCCAACTAGGACAGAATTTTATTTTATGGATTAAACTATTATGTAATAAACCTACAGCTAGAATATTAACTAATAACATATTATCCTCGAAATTTCAACTATCAAGGGGAAATAGACAAGGATGCTCATTATCACCACAGTTGTTTGCTCTCATAATTGAACCGTTAGCAGAAAAAATTAGAACACATCCAGATATCCATGGGTATAATACTAAATATTCAAATAATAAAATATCTTTATACGCGGATGATATATTATTGTACATTACAAAACCTCAAATTACTATACCAAACATATTAAATCTAATTGAGGACTTTGGATCTTTTTCTGGATACAATATAAATTGGAATAAAAGTGAAATTATGTCAATAAAACCGAAAGACTCAACACATATTTTAAAGTTCCCTTTTAAAATAGCTACAGAAAAATTTAAATACTTGGGTGTTGAAATCACTAGAACATATCAAGGCATGTTTAAAGCAAATTTTGATCCTTTACTTAATAAATGAAATACACTAATTAAATTTTGGAAAACACTCCCGATGTCTTTAATAGGCCGAATAAATGCAATAAAAATGATCTTCTTACCACAAATTTTATACCTATTTCAATCGATTCCTATATACCTACCAAAGAATTATTTTTTTAAACTGGATTCAGACATTACTAATTTTATATGGGACTACAAATCACATAGAATACAAAGAACATACTTGAACAAAGCTAAAGTATTAGGGGGCTTAGCACTCCCTAACTTCATGTATTATTATTGGTCAGTAAATATTAAAAATATGATTCAACTGATGGACAAATCTGCCCAGCAAGTGGACTGGATTGTAATGGAGAGAGAGGATTGCTCCTCTGGAAACATTGGAGCGATCCTCGTCTCACCAATGAAACTGAATAACATAAATTATAACAAAAACCCAATTATACATAGTACAATCAGAACTTGGAAACAAATAAAACAAAATTTAAAATTAAGAAATCTATCGCTGTTATCTCCAATAGTTAATAACCCCTCGTTTAATCCCTCTATTACAGACAAATCTTTTATACAATGGGATAGACTAGGAATTAAAACGTTCAGTGACTTGTATGAAACTGGAAAATTATTATCATTCCAACAATTACAAATAAAATATAAACTGGGAAATAATCAATATTTTAAATATTTTCAAATATGTGACTATTTGAAAAAATATACAAAAGATCATTATAATATCCCAGCAGATGTACTGGATGAAGCAATGCAGATAAAAGCTGAATCAGCAAACTTAATATCATATTTGTATAATATTACCTTAAATGTAGAAATACCATCTACGGAAGGTATTAGTGGAGACTGGGAACAAGAATTAGCTATTAAAATCTCAAAGGAAAGGTGGAATGAACATTTACTAAACGTGCATAAATGTTTGATTAATGTAAGACACACTTTAATACAATTTAAAATTGTACATAGATTATATTATTCCAAAACTAAAATTAATAAAATTTTCCCAAATGCATCATCCATTTGTGATAAATGTCAATCTCAAGAAGCTACTATAGCGCATTCATTTGTTTTCTGTACAAAAATTCAAAAATTTTGGATTGAAATTTTTGAAATCTTTACAAATTTATTTAAAATAAAACTGATACCTAAAGCAGAATGGATTATCGTCGGAACAACGGAAGATAGTCCAGAACTAAATGTGTTTCAAAAGAAATTAATAGACTATGGGTTAATAACTGGAAAAAAGTTAATCCTAAAATTCTGGAAAAACGCTCCAATACCAACTATAAACATGTGGATTTCAAATATGTTCGAAACATTACACCTAGAAGAGATAAGACTCCTCCTGGCAGGTAAACCAGATCACTTCCACCTGACGTGGTCTGCATTTATAGAATTATTACAAGTATAGGGTGCTAAAGTACTTTAAAAAAAACGGAGTCAGGTAAGGGGGGATGAAAGCTGGAGAGTTGGTATATCCCATTTGCGTGATGATTATAATAAAGTATTTGTTTTTCTCTTTTCCCTCTTTCTCGTAATTATTTTTTTAATTTCTTTCTTAAAGGGTCTTTGTTCTTTCTTGTTGTCACGTTTTTACACCTTCACTATTTTCCTTCACTTTCTCCTTTCTCTCAATCTCATCCTTTCCCTTCTATTAGTGTAAAAAATGACGGAGTACATTAATTGTAATAAGATATACGTGACGAGTACTAATGTAATTGCTTGTAATGTAATGTACTTCTAATAAATTAAAAAAAAAAAAACACACACACACAAAAACAATACATGCAAACATAGATTGCCCCGAAGACTGCTGCATGAGAGACAGGTGCACTGTTGTGGATTAAAATAAGGGCGGAGGGAGGTCTCCGTCCATCCTGATCCCGGGCTGTGAACGGAGATGCGGGCGGCGGGTTCCACTCCCCAACAGGTGCAACGCCTCCTCAGGTTACACCCGAGGCTTCCTTAGCGCCGGGCCCCGTTCCTGTCTGTCCTGCCTTAGTCTTTCTCGTCCATATTCAGGCCAGTTTAATGTCCAATCTACCCCTCCCTCGTGTGAGATGAGTTGAAAGCGGCCAGGACATCTTCACACTGAACACTTGCAGCCAAATAGCATTCAATGCCCGGGGCGGCAGCGGGCGCAGCGACACGATTCTGTAGGGGTTGAGTTTAATTTAGTTTAGAGATACAGCGCGTAAACAGGACCTTCGGCCCACCGGGTCCGCGCCGACCAGCGATCCCCTCACGTTAACACAGTCCTACACCAACTATGGACATTTCTTGCATGTACCAAGCCAATTTTTTACATTTACCAAAAATGGGAGTGTGGGGGGGAAACGAAGATCTCGGAGAAAACCCACGCAGATCACGGGGAGAACGTGCAAACTCCGGACAGACAGCACCCGTAGTCAGGATCGAACCCGTGTCTCTGGGGCGCTGCATTCGCTGTAAGGCAGCAACTCTACCGCTGCGCCACAGTGACGGTCATGTGACAGGCACGTCATTCAGCAGCTCCACGTCAGTGAAAACACTTTGAACCAGGAAGTGGAGGATTTACAATGGCTTCGAAAGACCAGGTGGAGAGTTTAACCGAGGAGGCACTTTGTCCCGTCTGCCTGGATTTCTTCACCGATCCGGTGTCACTGGAGTGTGGGCACAACTTCTGCCGCTCCTGTATCACACAGAGTTGGGACAGGGAGGCGAGAAACCCCTGCCCGGAATGTAGAGAGGAGTGTGTAGACCGCACACTCAGGGTGAATCGGGCCTTGGTTAGACTGTCTGAGAAAGCTCGAGCACTGAGCCTGAATCTCAAAGAGAAGGAAAGTAAACTTCACTGCGAGAAACATCAGGAAGAACTTAAGCTGTTTTGTGAAACTGACAAGAAAGTGATATGTGTGATCTGTCGAGATGCGCGGGAACACAAGTCTCACAGCTTTATACCGATAGAAGAAGCTGTCGAAATCTACAAGGTAAAAGCAAACCGATATTGATTACATCATTGTGTGATGTTCTGTTTATTTTCTGACATTTCTCTGAAACCCATCTCCAGGATCAGGTAAAATCTTCTTTCGAATCTCTCACAAAAAAGAAATCAGAGATCGAGCAAATGGAGCAGCAACAGAAAGAGGGCATTTCTGGAGTTCAGGTGAGGTTTTGTACTATTGATGTAATTATTTTGTTTAGATTTGATCCCTGTGATGCGTGTAATAAGTGGGCACCTCAATAGAGCTCAGTAGTATGGAAACCCGAGAGCGGTTGGCCAGCCAAGGACTTTACTCATTGGAGCGCGGGCGTCTGAAGAATGATCTATTGCAGGTGTATAATTTTCCCTGTGGGGCGTCGAGCATGCGAGGGCATAGGTTTAAGGTGAGAGGGACCATAATTAATACGAACATTAACGGCAACTTTGGTAGTGGGTGTATGGAATGAGCTGCCAGGGGAGGTAGTTGATTCAGGTACCATAAAAATATTTAAAGATATTTGAAGAAATTCGTAGATAGAAATTGTTAGAATCAGGTGGGGCAAATGCGGACAGGTGGAAATAGCGTAGATGGGGCAATGGACAATAGTCAATAGACAATAGGTGCAGGAGTAGGCCATTCGGCCCTTCGAGACAGCACCGCTATTCAATGCGATCATGGCTAATCATCCCCAATCAGTACCCCATTCCTGCCTTCTCCCCAGATCTCCTGACTCCGCAATCTTTAAGAGCTCTATCTAGCTCTCTCATGAAAGTATCCAGAGAACCAGCCTCCCCCACCCTCTGAGGCAGAGAATTCCACAGACTCACAACTCTCTGTGAAAAAGTGTTTCCTCATCTCCGTTCTAAATGGCTTACCCCTTATTCTAAAACTGTAGCCCCTTGTTCTGAACTGCCCCAACATCGGGAACATGTTTCCTGCCTCCACCGTGTCCAAACCCTTAATAATCTTAAATGTTTCCAAAAGATGCCCTCTCATCCTTCTCAATTCCAGAGTATACAAGCCCAGCCGCTCCATTCTCTAAGCATATGACTGTCCCGCCATCCCGGGAATTATCCTTGTAAACCTACACTTCACTCCCTCAATAGCAAGAATGTTCTTCCTCAAATTAGGTGACCAAAACTGCACACAATACCCCAGGTGTGGTCTCACCTGGGCGCTGTACAACTGCAGAAGATCCTCTTTGTTCATATACTCAACTCCTCTAGTTATGAAGGCCAACATGCCATTCGCTTTCTTCTCTGCCTGCTGTACCTGCATGGTTACTTTCATTGACTGATGAACAAGGACCCCCAGATCCAGTTGTACTTCCCCTTTATCCAACTTGACACCATTTAGATAATAATCTCACTTCCTATTTGTGTAACCAAAGTTGATAAACTCACATTTATCCACATTAAACTGCATCTGCCCACTCACCTAACCTGTGCAAGTCACCCTGCATTGTCATAGCATCCTCCTCACAGTTCCCACTGCCACCCAGCGATGTGTCATTTGCAAATTTGCTAATGTTACTTTGAATCCCTTCATCGAAATCATTGATGTATATTGAAAATAGCTGCGGTCCCAGCACCGAGACTTGGGGTACCCCACTAGTTCCTGCCTGCCATTCTGAAAGGGACCCGTTAATCCCTACACTTTGTTTCCTATCTGCCAACCAATTTTCTATCCATGTCAGAACTCTACCCCCAAAAACATGTGCCCTAATTTTGCCCATTAATCTATGTGGGAACTTATCAAATGCTTTCTGAAAGTCCAGGTACATTATATTCACTGGTTCTCCCTTGTCCATTTTCCTTGTTACATCCTCACAAAATTCCAAAAGATTAGTCAAGCATGATATCCCCTTCGTAAATCCATGCTGACTCGGACCAATCCTGTTACTGCCATCCAAGTGTGCCGCTATTTCATCTTTTATGATTGACTCCATCATCTTCCCCACCACCGATGTCAGGCTAACTGGTCTATAATTCCCTGTTTTCTCTCTCCCGCCTTTCTTAAAAAGTGGGATAACATTAGCTACCTTCTAATACACAGGACATGTTCCTGAATCGAAAGAACATTGGAAAATTATCACCAATGCCTCCACGATTTCTAGAGCCAGTTCCTTAAATACCCCGGGATGCAGACCATCAGGCCCTGGGGATTTATCAGCCTTCAGTCCCTTCAATCTACCCAACACCATTTCCTGCATAATGTGGATTTCCTTCAGTTCCCCCGTCACCCTAGATCCTCTGGCCACTAGTACATCAGGAAGATTGTTTGTGCCCTCCTAAGTGAAGACGGATCCAAACTACCTTTTCGACTCATCTGCCATTTCCTTGTTCCCCGTAATAATTTCACCCTTTTCTGCCTTCAAGGGTCCAAACTTGGTCTTAACTATTTTTTTCCCTTTTCACATACCTAAAGAAACTTTTACTATCCTCCTTTATATTCTTGGCTAGTTTTCTTTCGTACCTCATCTTTGCTCGTATTGCCTTTTTGGTATCTTCTGTTGCTCCATAAACATTACCCAATCCTCTTGCTTCCCGCTCATCTTTGCCACCTTGTACTTCTCTTTTATTTTTATACGGTCCCTGACTTTCCTTGTCAGCCACGATCGCCCCTTACCCCCCGTGAAATCTTTCCTCCTCTTTGGAATAAAGTGATCTTGCACCTTCTGTATTATTCACAGAAATACCTGCCATTGTTGTTCCACTGTCATCCCTGCTAGGGTATCTTTCCAATCAACTTTGGCCAGCTCCTCCAACATGGCTCCATACTCCCCATTGTTCAACTGTAACACTGACACCTCCGATTTACCCTTCTCCCTCTCAAATTGCAGAATAAAACTCACCACATTATGGTCACTACCTCCAAATGGTTCCTTAACCTCAAGTTCCCGTTATCAAATCGGTTCATTACACAATTAACCAGATTTGATAAGGTCCTGGTCGGTTACATTACTTTCACCAGATATTTCAGTAATTATCAAGACTTGCCAAGGTAACTCTTGAATTGCCATGGTAATCATAGCTATGCATTAAATACTGGAAAATTAGTGTAGATACGGATAGAGCCCATCATGGACATGTTGGTACGAAGGGCCTATTTCTGCACTTCGGGACGCGAGATTCACTAGCCAAATGTCACCTTCCATGTCATGAAGAAACACAGCAGAGTGACATAATATATTGATTTTAATCTTTCATCTGACAGGAAGAGTCACACTACCTTCAGTCACTGATCACATCCCAGTTTGCTGAACTGCACCAGATATTCACTGAGAAAGAGCAGCACTTACTTGGAGATATACGGGAGGAAGAGAAAAACATTGTCCAAAGAATGAAGAAAAATCTTCAAGAGATTCAAGAGAATTTAAATTCCATTCAAGAGGAACTCTCAAAGTTACAGGAACAGATCGATCACAAGGACGGTGTGATATTTCTGAAGGTGAGGGGTTACACTACAGTTCGGATAAGTGAAAATGCGCAGTCACAAAATGGCGGGATAAATTTCTGAAATAAATGCTGCATTTACCAGTAATTCAGTACTGGGTCAATGTTCCGACTGTTCCATCTACTCACCACATCCGATAATAATGCCCCAAATTCACCTCTCTACATCCTGGACATTCGGCCCATCCACTGTTGTCAGTTTTCCTGCTCCGCAGTGAAGAAATCGAATGGTATGTTAGCATTCATAGCAAAAGGATTTGAGTATAGGAGCAGGGAGGTTCTACTGCAGTTGTACATGGCCTTGGTGAGACCACAACTTGAGTATTGCGTACAGTTTTGGTCTCCTAATCTGAGGAAAGACATTCTTGCCATACAGGGAGTACAGAGAAGGTTCACCAGTCTGATTCCTGGGATGTCAGGACTTTCATATGAAGAAAGACTGGATAGACTCGGCTTGTACTCGCTAGAATTTAGAAGATTGAGGGGGGATCAGATAGAAACTTACAAAATTCTTATGGGATTGGACAGGCTAGATGCAGGAAGATTGTTCCCGATGTTGGGGAAGTCCAGAACAAGGGGTCACAGTTTAAGGATAAGGGGGAAATCTTTTAGGACCGAGATGAGAAAACCATTTTTCACACAGATAGTGGTGAATCTCTGGAATTCTCTGCCACAGAAAGTAGTTGAGGCCAGTTCATTGGCTATATTTAAGAGGGAATTAGATGTGGCCCTTGTGGCTAAAGGTATCAGGGGGTATGGAGAGAAGGCAGGTACTGGATACTGAGTTGGATGATCAGCCATTATCATATTGAATGGCGGTGCAGGCTCAAAGGGCCGAATGGCCTACACCTGCACCTATTTTCTATGTTTCTATGTTTCCGCACAAGTCTCTCCCCACCTACTCACAACATCCACCAGCAGTGCCCACAGTTGCCACATCTCTCGTGTTTATCCACCTCCCCATGAAATTACCACTCCTGTGGTAGAGGGTTCTATATTATCTTGACTGTATCTCTTTTGGAACTTTTGAAAGACCACCTGATATTTCATCTTCAATTCACTTTCTTATCATGATCTGCCATTTCAATGTTTAATCTTGCACTAAATGACGTACCCTTTATCCGTTATCTCTACACTGTGGACGGCTTGTTTTTATTCATGTTCAGTCTTTTCTTTGACAGGACAGCAGGCAAACAAACGCTTTTCGCCGTACCTCAGTACACGTGACAATAATAAGTTCATACGTTCAGAAGTGATAGGAACAGAATTAGCCCATCAAGTCTACTCGGCCATTCAATCGTGGCTGATCTACCTGTCCTAACCCCCAATATCCTGCTTTCTCCCCATACCCCTGACACCCGTACTAATCAAGATACTATTAAATTCCGTTAATTTTCCTTTAATTAGCCCCCAAAAGACACATGAAGTGTGCCGTCTTTCTGGTAAGTATGATCCTAAGATTAATGGCAGATTTTTCACTAACATTCCTTACACATTCGCTCTTGGTTCTTTGTTCATTCGTGTCATACCCTCAATCCGTGTCAGCAGGGGGTCAGAGTTGGGAAACTGGAATTTTCAGCAGCTCCTAAAATTCTGAAAAAACGTCAAAAAAAAACATCAAGTGCAGGAGCAACTCTGCGGGTTAGGCGACATCTGTGGGTGATTCCGATGGGTGACTTTTCGGGACCGGGCCCTTCTTCAGATTGTTGTTGTGAGGGGCGGAGAGCTGGAAAAGCGATGGAGTTTGACAAAGCCTCATGACAGGCAAAGGATAAAGGCGGGGGAGGTTTGCCTGGCATTTGGGTGGACATAGGCTAGAGATGAAAAGAGTAGAAAAGGGGCCAGATAAGAAAAGAGGAGAGATATGTTAAGACAGATGGAGGATTATAGGAATAAGGATCTGCGGGAATGGGTAAGAGAGCGGGGTGGTGCGAAAAGTGGAAGCTCATTAGGCTGGGCACATGGAACAAACGGGTTAAAGGGGAGAGTGATGGTGTTATCTAAAATTGGAGATTTCAATGTTCATTCTGCTGTGTTGTAAACTACCCGAGCGGAATATGAGGTGCCGATCTTCCATTTTGCGTGTGACCTCACTCTGTCAATGAGGGAGGACTGGAAGGACAATATGGAAATGAGAAGTGGAGTTGGAATGTTTAGCAACCGGGATGTTCCGCAGATCTGGGTCGCCTAGTCTACGCTTGGTCTCGACGATGTACAGGATGGGGCCGAACCGAAGCGTCACCAATCCACATCCCCGTGAAACGCTGCCGTGTTCCATCACTTTGTGTTTTATATAAGACGGCATTGCTTGTAACTCGATTAATTCAGCTTTGTGTTTTATTTATTTCAGGATGAAGCCGGTCGGGGGAGCAGGTAGGACATGCTCTTGACTGAAATTCTATATGGATGTGTAATGTAACAACAATTACATGCTCAATTTATAACCATGTGTTTACTATTTGCAGTGCGAGTGTTGATACTGAATCGTTGTTAGTGACAGATGCTGCCCCGGCCTTTGAATCGTTCTATCGCCCCTTTATGTTTAGTACAATGATAAGAGAAATAGCTGATGCCATTAAGCGGAGTAGCTTACAACCTGACGGTATGAATATAAAACACTCTGGTCAACTAACGTAATCACCCCCCCCCCCCCCACACACACACACACACACCTTCTCCCTCCCTCCCCCACCACCCACCATCTTTTCCTTGTACCTCATCTGGACTTCCCCCCACCACATCCTCCACAGATATCTCTTCCTCCGGCTTCACGATTCTTACCCCTTTTATCTTTATCTCGCACGTTTTGTCTTTTCATCTCTGGCATTAGTCCAACAATTGGCCTATCAAAACTATCCTCTTGCTGGTGTCCCCCTCTCACTGGCGTTGGGTGGAGATAGAATCCCACCACGACCCACCCCTTTCCGCTTTCCGCAGACCGTTCCCTCCACAACTCCCAAAAATGCTGGAGAAGCTCAGCAGGTGCGGCAGCATCTATGGAGCGAAGGTAATAGGCAACGTAGATGCAGCACTTGTGTGTAATTATGGGCTGAGGGGGAATTGTCGTTTTATTCCAGTAACAAACGCAGCTGCAGGGAAGGTTCACTTTCACACAGGCAGCTGGAGATGGGAGATTCCTGAACACAACCGACAGCCACACCCCTCCCTCTGTATCACCGCCTCTCAAGAAAACAGAAGCTGGTCACCTGGCCCCTCATGTCCGCCCTCGTTCAGTAGGATCAAGGCGACTCCACCGCAACTCTATCTCCTCTTTAACCACCTCTAATTACCACACGCATCAATCTGAAATCCCCGCCCCAATCCCACGGCGCCGCTACTCCGGTTCCCCAAAACCCATGACATTCCCCTCTTCATCCGGGAGAAAAACTGCGGCCCCCGGGAAATCTCAGATGCTCTGCTTCTCCCCCCAGGCTCCGTCACCCTGGATGTGGAAACAGCGGGTCCGCAGCTCGAGGTGTCTGAGGATCGGAAGAGCGTGAGATCGACCCGGAACAAGACGAGTCTCCCTGACACCGGGAAGAGGTTTACAGTCAATTCGCGTGTGCTGGGATCGGAGGGATTCACATCGGGGAGACATTACTGGGAGGTGGAGGTGGCGGGGAGTGACTGGAGGCTGGGTGTCGCCGCAGAGTCTGTGGAGAGGAAGGGATGGGTCACATCCACCCCGGAGACTGGAATCTGGAGCATCGCGCGGCAGGGTGGCGAGTTTCATGCATCCGCCTCCCCTCAATCCCCTCTCCCCGCGCGTCCTATCCCCGGGAGGGTGGGAGTTTATCTTAGTTACGAGTCCGGGACAGTTTCATTTTACGATGCGGACACCAAGTCTCATCTCCACACCTTCACTGGGAATAAATTCACGGAGAAACTTTATCCTTTGATCGGTACTGTGCATGTAAACCAGTGGCTGAGAATCTGCTCCGGTTCCGTTCCAGGTGTGCAAAAGGGTCGGGTCCCGGGACCGGCGTCAGTAGCGGGGCTCAGGGGCTGTGGGGCAGAAACCCGGTGGACACCAGGTCAGCGCTGAACGGCACCCATTCAATCCCCAAATTCCGCATCGTGAAACCCCAGTGAGCGCGGAAATAAAACCAGGTGGAATGTAAATGTGGGCAGAGTGAAATAAACAGCAACTAAAACCAGAGCTGTCTGTCGATCGGTTCATTTTAACGCGTTAAACCGCTTCCGGCAACGGAACAGAAATTACTTTTGTGAAAATATAAAGATTGAAACAATCGCCCTTCCCGCGGGTTCAGCAGCAGCCGCGAGCGGCGGGTCCTGAGCTCCGGGCTCCCCGGGTCCTAAAGTCCGCCGACTCAGTAGATTGCTTGCAGCATTTGCTCCAAACACAACAGATTCGTTTTATTCGGAACGGATCTTTGAAAGAATGGGTTCAAACCGAATTCCCAGTTCCAGGTGGGAACCCGTTGTGCTCAGGCTCAGCCTGTCTCTCTGTCGGATATGTGGGATCATTCCTTGTTTCGCTCGCCGCCAGACCCCTCCCTCAACTCTCTCTCAGGTAGTTCAATGGTTCTTTATTGTCACCTGTTCCCTCAGGTACAATGGAAATTGATTTACCATACAGACAACAAAAACAAAATGACATAAAAAAATTAAACATAAGCAGCCACGTCAGCGGCGTGTGAGAATCGTTAGGCACACAACACGCGCGGAGACCCACAGCCATCAGTCCAATGTCCGGGACACACACGCACTTCACCGTGATGTGGCCAATGATTCACCAACCGCTTGTCGTTCTCTCTGCAGTCCCTGTCCCCCCGAACATTCAGAAAGCCGTCCGCCCTCGGACCAGACTCCAGGACGCTCCCGTGGCGCGACGTCCCCGCAAACCCCGACACCACTGCACTCACGGTACTCCCTCTGAGTCCTCACCAGTGCAGGCAGTATCAATCTTGCTTTCGGTGACCTCGCACTCCTCACTGCGATGGAAGACGAATAACGTTTACCTTCTTCCTCCTTTTCTCCCGCGGTCGTGGCGATCGAATCATCCGCAGTCGGGGCGATCGAAACTCCTGCAGCTGGAGCTCCCGAAGACGATCCCTAACAAAGGGACCGCCAGCTCCACGATGTGCGGCCGCAGTGCGGACGGAGAAACGATCGGAAAAAAGTCTCATGCCGTCGGAGGAAGAGAGTAAAAAAAGTTTCCCCCATCCCCCGCCCCCCACACAATACAAAAACCAAAGATCAAGTAAAACATACAAATAAAACGGATAAAAATCAACAAAGAAGAAATGGACATGACAGGCTGTTGGCGATGCTGCCTCTCACGGAGCCACCCGGAACATCATGTCTGTATCGCTCCTGGTTCCTGCTCTCGTTCACCGCTTTAAAGCTTCATCTCCCTCACTGCCAGTTTCCAACCAGCTCCCACTTTCCTCTGCTCGAGCCCCGAATCTTCCCTTCGTTTCTCGCCGTCTCCGTTTCAGGGAAAACGTGAGTGACCAAAGTCCATTCCAAGCCCGCGGACGTCATCGGCTACTGCGTCTTCCCACGACCCCTGTTTGCGCATCGAAATCGAATATTCCCTCCAAGATCGAGTGCGTACAGCAACATCCCGCTTATATTTACACAATGTCCTCGCATCTCTTTTAGGAGACCACAAAGTGCTTTATTGGTGGAATTCTCTTTGAAGTGCAGCCAGGAATGGCCACTGAAATGCAGGAGTCAATTCGCAGACAGGAACATTCACAGACAGAGTTTAAAAGCAAGCTATACTGTCCAAAGCGATTTGGGTTTATTTCAATCGGAGTATTAGAAGCACCAAGCACATAATTCAAATAAACACAATCTTTCTATTCGGTTCTTATGAATGTTACTAGTCGTGCGAATCATCCAACTTCAGCAACGGTGTATTAAATGTATCTGTTGTATTAATCTACAAACCTACAATATTGTAAGTGGGTTTGATTTCAATGAACCACCCCCTTTACATTTTTTTCCTCTCTGATTATCTGCCTCTGTTTCTTCCCTTCTTTAACCCAATCCATCAGGTGAAACTTTAATCACCGACCTCAGCCCAAGAGAGAGAAATAGTCATGAGTTGTTCAATGTAATATGTACGGAGGCGG